>OX387377.1:26550749-27750749 GCA_947563715.1 Lycia hirtaria | reverse complement strand
ATCTATAGCTCTGAATAACAGGTTTAGTTTTTATTTGCCGTTTTGGATCTCGTCTTCATAGTAAAAACATTACAGCGTTGATTTAGAATCCGTTGTATTTTAGATAAAGTAGAAGATCTATTTGACCGCCAACTCTATCGCTGGTCTAAGCTAAGCGGCCGGTTGTAAAAACAAAAAAAAAAAAACAAAAAAAACTGAATTTTATTCCACGAATTTCTCGGCATGACTTATATGCATATCCATACCAAATTACAGATTATTTAGTAGTTAGTATTTGCGCAAAGTTGCAGACGGACATGCAGACAGAGAGACAGACGAACATAGCAAAACTATAAGGGTTCCTTGTACTACGGAACCCTAAAAATTGCTAAATTGTTTTTAATTGGTTTCTAAATTGTTTTTTGTACAATATAGGCTTGTGCTTGACCGCCAACTCACCTGATGTTATGCGATGTTGCGGTCGCGGAAGCGCGTTTACTCAAAAAATAACATTTGGAAGTAAAATTGCCAGACTTTCATGTCTGTTTTGAACGTGATTCGAATTTACTTTTCAAGGTATGTAGCTATTTTTTTTGCTGTTACTTTGAAAAAGACTACTTAATGAGGTTGAAACTATAGTCGGAGATTTCGACGCAAAATAGACGTGACTAAGTCATACTTCTATTTATTTAATATTTTAAAATTAGAATTCGCGTAAACCGGGGCACGGTTAACGGAAAACATTAAATTCAATTAATTAATTAAGCAATTTAAATCATGTCCTCTGTTTTGTATTTGTTCAAAACAAACAGTGCCGTAAATAGGTAATAGGTAAATAAGGTGCCACCGGTGCCCAGGCACAGGGCGTATACTCTGGGGGGCGCAAGAATGACCAGATCAGGCAGGACTATTATTTTTTCGGTTTGCTCCTAATAAGTTCCCACTGTGCCCCTAGTTCTCGATTCCAACACATACGTACCTACATGCCAGTATCATCAAACACGTCTGTTAAATTAGACAAAACATCGCGCTCATTTGCTTGGCAGCGCACGAGCGTATTTGTGTTTAGTGTTTGGACTTGGAGACGACCGAATGAACTGACTGAATGAAATAAAGTGGGCCTTTAAATAGCATTGCTCTAGCTATGGTACCTATAATATCTAAAAAAATCAAGGGCGCAGTTAAACAAACTCGCACAGGGCGCAGAAAAGGCTATTTACGGCACTGAAAACAAATGAGAAAGCATGATGAAACGTGGCTCAAGATTTTTGCAGCTATACGTATAGCATATTCGAGGATATATGACTAATAAGTCGCAGTTTTTCTTCTCCAAACTTCAAAAACTCAACAGCAAATAATTTATAGCAACAAATAAAACCATATAAACTATTTTACTATAATTAAAAATAAATAAATATATATATATATATATAAAAAAAAACTATAAATGAAATAAATAAATCCATGAAAACTAAATAAATCTGAAGAAATGTGAATAAATAACTAGAAATGACGCTTCAAAAATCATTACGGCGACGTAGAAAATTTTAAGATGACAACCTAGTGCATATAAGATGGCGTCGAATACAGTGTTCCGTTTCCTGATACTCCTTGCATCGCTGGTGTGGATCCTGGCTGATGAGAAGGTGGCCCGAGAAAGGAGAGAGCCGTGGACAAATGGGAGCTGGTTGTGAGTATGAAAATGAATATATTTTTTAGCCGAATGCGTAAGAACAGTTTTTCGAGTGTATGCATATTTGTATGTATGTATGTTTCTATATAACCTCATAAAGCATAAACGGCTTGACCGATTCTGATGTGCGAGGTGTCGTTAGATTTACCTTCACTCCCATAAGCAATTTTTTTGTTATAGTAATAATCGATTCTTGCAAAAATAAAAAAAACCGGACAAGTGCGAGTCTGACTCACCCACAGAGGGTTCCGTACAAACTAAATAAAAGGGGGAAATCATATATTTTTTTTATATTTTCCTTCATAAGCCGAAAAATATACATCTTAAAAATATTTAACACATTCCTTGCTCACGACTCGGATCCGAGTGGAGTGGGGCTATAGTAGCGGCGCCTCCCACTCGGATCCGAGCGAGCGTCCCGTTCATTTTGTAGTAGTCAGTAAATCACCGGCGTTTGAAGCAGTCAATGTTGCTTTGCGCGGCCACTCTGTACTTTATCAAAATTCGCCTAAAAAGTTTTGGTTCCCAGCTGAAGTGAAGGGTCTACAGATGGCGAAGAATGTGTTAAAAACCTGTTTTAGCTTATGCTAATGAGGCTCTTTCATATGATACCCCACATGATACGGTTAATTCACTTTAAAATTTGGGCCCTCATTCTTTGCATAGAGACACTATTTTTTTGTGATCAAATAAAAAAAATCCAGTTTTCGGATTGTTTCCTATATGTGTACTCTAACACAATGCTTCTTGCCAAATTTCAGAGTTCTAGGTCAACGGGAAGTACCCCATAGGTTTTGATTCCTCTGTGAGTGTCGAAATGTGCGTTTCTTACGGCTGTAACTTTTTTGTACGAAAACTGAGAAATTTTATTTTTCTTTCTGCAGCAAGATACTATGGATCTGCGTTTCAACTCGATACCCTCACGCGTTCCCGAGATAAAGGTCTTGACACCCGGACGGACGGACAGACGGACAGACGGACAGACGGACAACAAAGTGATCCTATAAGGGTTCCGTTTTTCCTATTGAGGTACGGAACCGTAAAAATGCGCATTTTCGTAACCTCCACCGAACTTTTTCGTTATAAATAAGTGATTTACTCTGAGCGGAGCGAAGAACATATTTTATGTGGATTTACTAGATTTAATATGAAAGAATGCGTATTTATAACCTGTTACTTACACTTTCTCACAAAAATGCACACTCGTTAGATGCGTGTGGCACGACACGCACTTGGCCATTTAGGTTACACTCTAAATAGGTAGTAGTAGGTAGATATAAATTATAGGTAGTTTAGCGTACAGCCTTCTCCCAGTTTTTACCGTCGTCTAGACGTCGCGACTCGGCTCGGCTCAGGTGGCCACGTCCAATAAACCTGTTTTTATACCTACTTTCTTACCTAACATTACGAAAACAATCTGCAGATTGGAAACATAAATTGTGCTCTCTCGTTGCTTTAGGATCGTAAAGAGTTTTAACGTCACTTTTAGCCTGGGATGGGGACTGAGTATAAAGGACTGGTTATAGACTAGGGTGAGATTGTGATATGACTCATCTATTTCTGCTCTCCTAGTACTCAATAATAGTTGATTGTAGCCTATTTAGGTTCGAGATGTTCTCGGGACAAAATATAGTGTTTTCGGCCCTGTGTTTAGGCAAATTCGCAATGTAATTCATAAAAATATTGTATGTCCGCAATGGGCGAAACTGTTGAGACATATAAATATTTTAAGGTTTACCTGTGTAGGAAATACAGGGTGTATTTCCTACACAGGTGGACATTAAATATTTTTTATTTGATTTGAAATTCAAGCACACTTTCCGCGTATGCGAAATGAAAATAAGTCCCTTTTCGGAGTTTTGGCGGGAACGTCTTATGTATCTACTAATGTGAAGATAAACTTGCGAGACAAACTTTTTTGCAATCAGCTTCGAACGTGTATGTATGTATAATGTATATATGTGGGTATATATGTTTCTATATGACCGCCTACAGCCTAAACGGCTTAACCAATTTTGATGTAACCAATTGCGAGGATTTTGGTATCGTTATATTCGTTTTCGCTTCCTGAGTGTCATAACGCTATATTTTTAACCGACTTCCAAAAAGACTGTGATGTATGTCTTTTTTTGTATGTTTGTTCAGCGTTTACTCCGCCAATTATAAATTGTCTTTGATGATTCTTTTTTATTTGGTAGATAACACCTCAGAGGTGATTCATATACAAGACAGACGGACACGGTCAAACTATAAGGGTTCCTTGTTTACTTCGGAACCCTATTAAACTAAACAAGTTATTGTGAAGAATGTTACAGTTTATTTGCAAAGGAAGAGATTGATGTTGTATTCATTATATAGTGTGGAGATATCTCGCTTTGTGGTTCCGTACAGCCAAAACTCGTACGACAGCGACGTAATATTGCGACTCAAAAACGTCAGGACCAGCGTCTCCTGAAAGAGAAAAAAATATTTATTTAAAATGGAGACGGTACGATATAATGTCGGAGCTATGGAGAGGGCTATGCTCGGAGTCTCTCTGCGAGATCGATTAGGAACCGAAGAGATCTGTAGATGTATGAAAATCACCGACATAGCACAGCAGATTAACAAGTTGAAGTGGCAGTGAGTGGGGCACTTAGCACGTAGAATTGATGGCCGATGACGCCGATCTTGAATGGAGACCACGCACCGGCAAGCTCAGCGTAGGGAGACCAGCCACGAGATGGACAGATGACCTCATACAAGTGGCGGGAAGAAGCTGGATGCAAGCCGCTTATAATCGGTCTTTTTGGAAATTAATGGGGGAGACCTCTATGTCCAACAGTGGACTCTTATGGCTGAGATGATGATGATGCTGATGACGATATAGAAAAAAAAAACGCTTCTTGAATGGACCTTTCCGAAGAGATATAATCTGTTTGTCTTCAAATCATGAGTGAATAGGTTCCTTCTATGTAGAATGTCGCCGAGTTAAAATTGCGCTCAAATCGCGCAAATATCTCTCGCGCATCACATTTTTAAACATATAAAATCACTGGGATTAGATCCTTTTCTGATATCCCCAGATATCAGAAAAGTAAGACATAAGTGAGAGTAGTTTCCGGCAGCCTAGTGGTGAGACCGTCTGACTTGCGATCCGCAGGTCCTGGGTTCAAATCCCGCGGCACGCACCTCTGTCTTTTCGAAGTTATGTGCGTATTGTTCAAACTTCAAACGGTGAAGGAAAACATCGTGAAGAAACCTACATGTCTGAGAGTTCTCAATGATCTTGAAGATGTGTGAAGTCTGCCAACCCGCACTTGGCCAGCGTGGCAGACTATGGCCTAACCCTTCTTACAATGAGAAGATGGCCCGTTCCCAACAGTGGGACAGTTTGTACAAACAGGGCTGATAAAAATAAAAAAGAGACATAATTGTTTATTTAGATAAAAATGTAAAAAAATATTTTTCTACGATATCTTTTAAATTGGAGGTGAGGTGTAGGAAAATATATAATTTTCTCCGTCGCCAATATAAATGATACCTGAATAAAACTTTTTTTTAATATTTCTCCCTTGGAGGAAACATATTATGTTTTCCTCCAAGATTTAACAAATTATTTTTTCTAATATCTGTACTCAGTGATCTCTCGCGCGTCACAACATTTTAAACATATAAAATCATTCAATCACATAAAAAAAAGTTTTAATTAAATATAATTTATACTGGCGACACTGGAACAGTGAACAAACATAATATATTTTCCCTCGCCTCAGTGAATTTAAAAAAAAATTGTTTTTAAAATATTTCCCATATATAAATAAACAAACTGGCCTCTTACTTTTTTAATATCCCTACTCAATGATTTTATATGTTGAAAAAGGTTGTGATGCGCGAGAAAGATGCGCACGTTGAGCTTATCCCGAAGGGTTTTTTTTTATGAGCCGGTTTGTACAAACTGTCCCACTGCTGGGAACGGGCCATCTTCTCATTTTGAGAAGGGTTAGACCATAGTCATAGCCATGGCCAAAGCCGAAGGGGGTTACCTATCTATAATCTTTATTTAACTATATTAGTTCACTTAACTTTTTTGACAATTTTGCCTCTGCAATTTAGATAGCCGCTGTGGAGGACTTGAGATGGAGGGATTGGCGGTTGAGTGAGAGGTGTCTTACCCGTAGAACCCCTCCCTCCATAATATAGCCCTTGGTCTCCAGGCCGTCGATGTAGAGGACCACCTTGAACCCCGTCACGATGTAGCTTTTCTCTTCTTCTGATGATGATGATGATGAATCCACATTGGACTGCTCCAGAATTTTAGAAACAGACTAGTAATTTTTTTTTATTTAACAACACAAAATTTACATTATAAACTGACTTTTAAGGTACCTAAAAACTACAGTTAGTTTGTACTGTAATTATAATTATATAGTAGAACCTTAGATTATAGTAGAACTTTAGATCTTACTCACTTAATATCCTCTAACCCGCTAATTTAATCTAACTCTCTAATTTCACTCTTATCCTCTTTAAGGTGAAATTAGAGAGAGATATATACATAATATAATATATTTGACGAAGTTAATTTTAGATTAGCCACATTATTCATCATCTCTGCTCGAACTCGCTTATGAGGATATCATCGCCAATCAAAAGTAGTGCCATATTTCATATACGCCTATCATGGCAGGGCCTTCTACCTACTTAAAAAATAAAACCGGATAAGTGTGACACAGACTCGCCGACCGAGGGTTCCATACAAATTAGTTGATAAAAGGGGGGAATTATGTATATTTTTTTATATTTTCCATCATAAACCGAAAAATATACATCGTAAAAATATTTAAAAACATGTTTTAGCTTGTGCTAATGAAGCTCTTTCATATGATACCCCACATGATACAGTTAAAGCACTTTAAAATTTGGACCCTCATTCCATGCATAAAGACCCTATTTTTTTTGTGAATAAATAAAAAATGTACAGATTTCGGTTTTTTCCTTTATGTGTACTATACGAAAATACTTCTAGCCTTTCACAGTTATAATAGGTCAACGGAAAGTACCCGATAGGTTTTGATACCCTTGCGAGTGTCGAAATATGCGTTTTTTGCGACATATTCGGCTGTAACTTTTTTATTAAAAACTGAAAAGCTTGATTTTTCGCTCTATAGCAAGAGACTATGGATCTGCATAAATGGTTTTAATTTCAACTCGATATATTCACGCGTTCCCGACATACTTATGTACAGGTCTTGTCACGGACAGACGGACAACAAAGTGATCCTATAAGGGTTCCGTTATTTTTTCATTTGAGTTACGGAACCCTAAAAAACACTAACAACTAACTTACATTAGCAGTAGGATACGACAGAGTGATGTTCACATCTTGCTTGGGGAAGGTCCACGACTTGGTTCCGTACAATATCAACACCTGGTCTGAAACAAGATATTTTAGATCAGTAAATAAATCGATTAAACACACTCTTGTACATGATCGAGCAATAAATAAACAGAAACAGAAAAACTGACTTTAAAATGCGCAATTTTGTTTTAAAACGAGTCTTGAGTCCTGAGTCTTGAGTCCCGAGTTTTGAGTCCCAAGTGTTGAGTCCCGAATTTTAAGTCCCGAGTCTTAAGACGCAATTAAGACTTGAGTCTTGAATAAAAGCGATGTTTGTTACCTATTCACTATTAAACTGCTGAACCGATCGTTATGAAATTTATAGTACAGAGATAGCTGTGGACCTGGAGATGGATATATTATGTACTTCATCACTTTATCACCGTTTTTTAAAACTACGCGGGTGAAACCTCAGATTACAACTAGCTTAGTTTTTTTTTTGTTTTTTTTATTTTTATTTTTTTTATACATTATAGATCTACGATTGACCAACAACTCGCCTGATGTTAAGCGACGGTGTGGCCGAGGATGGAGCTCGTCGATCTAGAAGATATCTATTCACTCTAGCCTTGAAAATTCCAAGATTGTAGGTCTCAGGAAACAGAGATGGCGGCAAAGAATTCCATTCTTGTGCAGTACGCAACAGGAATGTGGATCGATATAGCTGAGTACGGATTTTTGGCATTTCAACGAGAAATGGGTGGTAATTCGCTGACTTTCTGCTAGTCCTGTAGTGAGATGGGGGGAGGGTGGAATTAGGTCGTGAAGCTCTTGCGCACATTCCCCGAAATGAATTCTGTAGAAAATAGACAGACATGCTACTTTACGGCGGTGCTCGAAACTAAGTAGTTTCTTGGCAGCTAGTTTATCGTCACCGATTAACATCACAGCTCGCCGGTCCACTGATTCGTAAGCTTCCAGCTACTTGGCTGATTCATCAAAAAGGTGGCAGCAGTACCTACTCCATACACGATCGCACCTGTGCTTGATACAGATGAAGCAGTTGTCCCGGTGAGAAGTATCGCCTAACCTTATTAATGATGCCAAGCTTTTTACTAGCCAGTTTAGCCTTAGATTCTTTGATTATTTTGAATCCATATGTTTTAGGCATTTTCTTATATAATTCCCAAGAATCTTCCACATTGAATGCTTCCTATCGGTCTTTTTGGAAATCCATGGGGAAGGCCTATGTCCAGCAGTGGACTTCTTATGTCTGAGAGTGATGATGATTATGACAAATTTGATAAAATAAAACGAGTTGGAGTTTCATTCTCTCATTCCCGTCAAAACCCAAACAGTGAGTTGTGGATTTGGCAACATTTATCATGTTTTCGATGACTGCCGTAAATATAATTATTATGACCGATTTATTCTTATCAATGCTTATCGAAACCAGTAGCTTTTATTTCGTTTGATAAATTATATTACTAAGTTAACTACATAGTCAGTTTCAATGCCCGAAAAGGGCGACTAAGTTTTTAAGGCAATAAAAATATGAGTAAGTAGGTACCTATGTGTATTTTTACACTACCTAAACTATAATGTTCCTTTTTATGTCATGTAAAGAGGGTCAAAATACATCTTTTAAGCTTTAGGGGTCCGAATGTTTTTTTTTTATACAAAAGTATAATGATCAAAACGACTGCTAAGTATTTAATTTATTAAGTAATTGGACTATTATTATTTTGGAGAAAATGTCAAGAACCTTCGAAAAAAGCTATGTACCTACAATGTTTGACACGGATTCAAAGTTATCTACGGTGACTGTACTTTCTTTGTACTTTGTATTGAAAAACTGTGATGAACATCATAGTTTTTAAATACAAATTACAATGATATCATTCTACTAGAGAAAATAGGTGAACTAAACATTTTCCTCGCTATGTGAAGTTGAAAAACTTTGTTTTGCACTCCGCTGTAAATTTACTTTGTCTCGTGTCTTCTTGAATCCATCGCTATGCTCAGGATTCTACACTAGGACTGCTGCGCTGCGCGCTGCGCTTGTGGTTTTAAGTTAATATAATTAGCTTGCTCTGAATTTGACTGTCAGATACTCGACCGTAAAATGCAACCTGGAAGGTTGTATAGCAAATAACTATTTCCCGGGCGTTACAGCATTATAAATATAAAATAAATAAATATTTGTGGACATTTCACACAACACCATCTAACCCAAACTAAGCAAAGCTTGTACTATGGAACTAGATGGCTGATAGAATACATATATACTTTTTTTTTTTTTTTGTAAATATTCACAGACCTTCAATCGTTTCATCTGCACAGTAGTAATGGTTGACGGACGTAAAGACAGTCGAGTTCATTAGGTTCCCGGGCGTCGTCGTCTGCCCGGTCCCGACAGGACTCACCACCGCTGGAATCCATTGGGGCACGCCGCCAGGGCGCTCCGTGTCCGTTATATGGAGGCTCTCTATGGGTCTAATAAAAAACAGAAGTTAAAATAATTCCAGTTTTAAAAACTGGAACAACTGAGTTAAATGCGCAACTTTGATAAAAAATTTCATCATCACCATCATCTCAGTCATAAGGAGTTCACTGCTGGCCTTCCTACGCCACTTCCTTCTGCGCCGCCGGTGCGTGGTCTCGACTCGACTCAAATCAAATCGAGAGAGAATAGAGTTCCTTCTAGTCAGACGCACTCCATCGTAAACCGTAACAGGGGCTCAATTTTTGAATCGTTAGAAGTTTATCGCATACAGATATGACTTTGTTCCGAACGATTCAAAAATCTGGTTCCCAAAAACGATTTTTGGGATATTCAAGAATTCGTTTGCTTGCAATCATTCACGTCACTCGCTAATGTAACGAATGACCTAAACCATTCGAATAAAAAAAAAAAAATTATAAATAAATATAAATTTGGGGACATTTCACACAACACCATCTAGCCCAAACTAAGCAAAGCTTGTACTATGGAACTAGATGGCTGATAGAATACATATATACTTTTTTTTGTAAATATATACATATGATACATAGAGACACCCAGACACATAACAAATATCCATGCTCATCACTCAAATGTTTGCCCTGGGTGGGGATTGAACCCACGACCTACAGCTTAGCAGGTAGACATACTACCAACTGACCCACAAAGCCAGTCAAATTATTATTATATTAAAAAGAAATTCACGGTGAAGGAAAACATCGTGAGGAAACCTACATGTCAGAGAGTTCTCAATGATTTTCACCCGCTCTTGGCCAGCGTGGCAGACTATGGCCTAACCCTTCTCACAATGAGAAGATGGCCCGTTCCCAGCAGTGGGACAGTTTGTACAAACAGGGCTGATAAAAAAAAAACTACAAAAATATTGTTGATATTGTTGAAGTCAGGCATATTCGCATGTGAATTCCTTTCGAGCGATTCAAAAATAAGATCAAGCACAAGCCTACTATTGAATAAAAAAACTTTTAAAAATACCACATTGAATGGGCGTTGATTCGGACAAGCATTACCATGTTGGCCAGGCTTCAAGATAATTTAAAATCACAAAACTATAAAAATCGGCTTCGAAGTAAATTGAATTAGTAAAATTCAGACACTTTTATCGCTACATCTGTCTTAAAATCACAAATTACTAAAATCACTAGACTAGTAAATTCACAAAACAAGTAAAATAACCTTCTTTGTTTCAACTCCTGGAACGCACTGGCAACCGTAAAAAAAACAACAATAAAGCAACTTATCGCGCGCATAATCGCACTGAATAAAAAACAAAACGACGGCGCCCGCGTCGGCTATAACATTTTAATGATAGGTAATTAGTTAAAAAGATATGTGGTTGATATAAAATCGATATGACGGATACAATTGATAATGATTCTACATAATTGATACGATTTTTTCGCGGAAAACGAAATGACAAATAAGTTTACATCCCGTTTCATCTCTCCAATTCTATGTCGGAGGCAAATTTTTTTTTTTTTACACACCTGTTCCATAATGGTCAACGAAATGTAATGTAAGAGAGCATAAAGTAATTAATTTACTCCACAAATTATAAAGTAATATGATTTACTCATTGGGATAATAAATTTTCATTATGTCACACTGCGACCTCTGCTGCGACCTAATGTGATATGTATTTATATTAGAACCTTAATTATATTAAGGTATTTATTATTAAACTGTATTGATGAAATAAAAAATAAAAATAAATGATTCGGAAACAAACTGGCTACCAGAATAGAATATTCAGAGTGTTCAATATTGGAAGGGTTTCGAAGGTAGTATTGAAATATTTTTTTTCTATTTTTGACCACCAGCACGCCTGATGGAAAGCGATACTGTGGCCGAAGATGAAGCAATCTAAATCTAAAAGAAGACAATTTGCCAGCGCTCGCTTTTGACTATTAGCGAGGCAAATGTCGAAGAGAACATTGTTTTTTTTACAATTGCATATTCGATAATAAGCAAGGTAATAAACGAAGGGGCTAACTTTGAATATTGACAACATGACTTCATAGTTACCCCTTTATTGAATATACATTTATATATAATTAAATAGCTGCTGAAGCCAAAAGCTTGGTTTTGGAGTTGGGGCAGCGGATAAGGGAGACTTGTGGCGACCCCTGCTCCGGACTTTACCTGATGCAAAGGTTGTCCATCGCCATTCGCCATTCAACGAGGTAATGCGGCGAGTGTCATGGGCACCTTTGCGTCGGGTACAGTCAGGGGTGGGCTGTTTGACTGACTATGTAAACTTTGTTATATGTAAACTTTGTCGACATTTACTATGAGAAATTAAATAACTTTTGTACATTTTTATAAACTATTTAGAGAAAACTTCTCCATGACAATATTTTCAGAAAATATTGATTTCTCAACCGGTTTAAAAATATTATACACATGATATTAATAAAACCTTACAAGTATGGGAGATGGCAGGATAAAAAAGAGTTTGTAATTATGACAAAGGTCACGGATTCTGGTGTCTGTGGAGCTAAAAATTTAATTAAAAAAAAAGATAAGCGAGAGGCGAAGATCTTGACCTTCTCTATCCCACCTAGCAATGGGATAGAGAAGGCTGTGGATGATAACACTAACTAACAATAACTAAAAACAAAAACCCTATATTTAATGTACGGCCCCTTATTTCCGCTGTGGACAAATGAGCTGACAATAATACCGAGACATAAGCACTTATTTCGGTTAATATAATATATGTTAGTTTGATGTCGCAATTGCGTGTCTTATCGTGAGAACCTACGGCCTTACCGAAAAACGTTTTTTTTTTTATCAACACTGTTTATACAAACTATCCCACTGCTGGGCGCGGGCCATCTTCTCATTGTGAGAAGGGTAAAGCCGTAGTCTATCACGCTGGCCAAGTGCGGGTTGGCAGATTCTCACATCTTTCAAAATGTTAAAAACGTCTTTTTTAAATTCTCTGTCCGCATACATATGTCATTACGTGTCAGCGAGAAGTTGACAAAATATGTTAAGCAATGCATAAAGTTAAGTAACGTTTTTCGGTAAGGCCGTTAATCTGCAAGTATGAGTTTAGGAAACCGTCGCCTAACATCAGGCGAGTTGGTGATCAATCGTAGATACATTGTTTAGTATATATTGTATATATTGTTAAAAAAAAAACTCTAAAACCAACAAGCACAATAAATTAGTAAATAAATTTGAAAAACAATATAACTGGAAAAAAATCATCCAAGTAAACGAAACTGTGCATTAATTTTTTTTATATTAATTGATATTAAACTATTTTTAACTATGTTGAAGTGGCAGTGGGCAGGGCACATAGCACTTAGAACTGATGGCCGATGGGGCCGAAAGGTTCTCGAGTGGAGACCACGTACCGGCAAGCGCAGCGTAGGAAGACCAGCCACGAGATGGACAGATGACCTCATACAAGTGGCGGGAACACGCTGGATGCAAGCCGCTTCCGATCGGTCTTTTTGGAAATCCATGGAGGAGGCCTATGTCCAGCACTCGACTTCTTATGGAGATGATGATGATGAAACTATTTTTAATTTTAATATAAATTACTAAATATAATACACGCTCCTTCTCTTCCTCGTGGCATGTAGGTACCTAGTCTAAATTAATCTAGTTTTGGACAGAATCTACGTTATGATTATATTTTATCATAATTGATTACTGATATCTCAATAAAATTGTACGATCCATTAGGCATGTGATCCACGTCATATTCATTTATCAATTACTTTTCGACACACAAGGGAATCAAAACCTATGGGGTACTTCCCGTTGACCTAGAACTATGAAATTTGGTAAGAAGCATTGTGTTAGAGTTATATAGGAAAAAATCCGAAAACTGGACATTTTTAATTTAATCACAAAAATCAGTGTCTTTATCCAAGGAATGAGGGCCCAAATTTTAAAGTGATTTAACCGTAACATGTGGGGTATCATATGAAAGAGCTTCATTAGCCTAAGCTAAAACAGGGTTTTAAATATTTTTACGATGTATATTTTTCGGTTTATGAAGGAACATATAAAAAAATATATGATTTCCCCCTTTTATTTAGTTTGCACGGAACCCTCGGTGGGCGAGTCTGACTCGCACTTGTCCGGTTTTTTCTAATTCCGGCGCCAGAATAGGTGATATCTGATTAATGTTTATCTAAATAAACAAATTCGCCTCTAACTTTTCTAATATCCATATTCAATGATTTTATATGTTTAAAAATGTTGTGATGCGCGAGTGAGATAGTCTTGCTGCGCGCTTTAATCTCGACCTTAATATTTTAACCAAAAGTAAAATTCCTCGATGTTCCCACAATGAAGATGAATTAAAACAGGTTCCGACATAAAGGGCCTATAGAGGCTCGCAGGAGACCTCATTAGATCTACTTAAACATTATTATGGGTCATTATATTCACGCCTTTGAGATATGGGGCTTCCACGATACCGGAATATATATACAGAGATGATAATTGACTGAGTGAGCGTAGCGAACGAAAGTCTCTGCATCAACTAGGAAGATTTTCGTTCTTTTGCTTTGATATATACAGGTTTCTTTATTTTATAGTTGTTTTTTTTGTCGGATTTTTTTATGTCTTTCCTTCGTAAAGCTAACTATTGACAGTTTTTAATAGTATTTGCTAAAAATGTTTAGTACTTAATTCTGATCAAGAGTGTTAAATATGACCAAAATGGGTCAAGAGGTTGTGGAGATAGAAGGTTATGAAATCTCTATTGAAATGAGAAGTTTATCGGCTAATTTTGTTAATGTCTGGTAAAAACATTCGATACAGAATCCTAAACAAGAATTTCGAATACGTATACGAGCGAGCAAGTTTTTACCCGACTGCGTAAGAAGGAGGGTCACGTTTTTCGAGTGTATATAATTTTTCTACAATTAATTTTGCAAAACTTTGTGCTTACGAAGTCTGCTGTTCGTAGAATTACTACAAATTAAATTATTGAAGGTCCGGGGAGGTAATTGCAACATTGGTAACTATCGGGTAAATGTAACTAATTTAAATAATTTCGCGCCGTTTGATTATGACGAATAATGCCATCTAAGAAACAAAGCATGGGACCACCTGCTTTGTTTCTTAGATGGCATTAGATGCCGATTACCCGATAGTTGCAATTACCTCCCCGGACCAGATATGAAAATTGTGCTAATAATGTAACTGCTTACGGTAAAATTTTATGTTTGGATGTTGTAACAACTTTATAGTTTTCCACATTTAAGCAACATATCAAGAAACAATTTTCAACTTTCGACTCTGATACACACTTCTTATAAAACTAATTTATCTATATAAACGGCCAAAAGGCAGAAATAAATATTTACAAACAATTTTACTTAGAACTACGTTAGTGGCGCCATCACTCAACTGTACGATACAAAGCGGTCGCTGTAGCCTACAATTTATCTGTCTATAGGATTAGAAGATTTATTGTGTTATAGTAGAACATGTACGATAAAACGGCGTTTAATAACTTGTTATTAATTATTTTTATTACCTGTATAATTTACTTGTAAGTAATTATTGTGATGTGTTTTATTTTCGTTTTTAAGAGTAATTGTTTTTTTTTAAATAAATTATAGTGTCTAAACAAGTATCTATATTAAACACAGGCTTATTTTTTATCGTAAAAGAAAAACATATCCTATTAGTTTGTAGTTGTATTAAAATATTCGGTGCTAGTATAAATAAGTCTTTATATGTTGAGTTGTTGTAAAGTTCCGCTCACAGTATATAATTTTGTTGATTTTGTTGAGTTTGCTATAATAATATTGGCAGGCGTATTAACATACATTTTGCTTTAATAACTGTCTTAAAAGAAACTTAAATTTAACTTAAATATCTATTGTGTATCCGCTTCTAACTGACTTCAAACTGATACTTTTGCCTTCTTCGATGTTTTGAAGCTGGTACTCTTGTCGACACGTGTTTTACATCTACACAAGTCATCTTCAGGACTTCTTGACTCTTCGAGCTCTTACTTCCAAGCAGTACCAGCTTGATGACATCGAAGACGTCAAAAGTACCATCCAAAAGGACAAAAGGCAGACAAAAGTACCAGCTTGAAAACTTTGAAGTAGACAAGAATACCAGCTTGAAAACTTCGAATTAGACAAGAGTACCTACCAGGTTGAAAACTTCGATGTAGACAAAAGTACCAACTTGAAAACTTCGAAATAGACAAGAGTACCAGCTTGAAAACTTCGAAGCCAATAAGAGTACCAGCTTTAAGACATTGAAGCGGAAATACACTAGATATTTAAGTTAGATGTCAAAGTTTATGTCCAAGAATGAGGGACATGGTTTCGGGTGTATATTTGAAGACGAATATTAGTCATACAATGAAAATGGCTCTTAATGAAAATTGCAGACAAGTAATTTATATTTCTATTAACATAGATTCTTGTTGCCTTCTGACTGTGATAATCTGCTATTTTTTTGCTGTATATCTATACCATAAATTTCTCGTAAGTAAATATTTCATAGACTTATTTCCTTGACACCTTACTAATGACCAATAAGCGTTTTATCTATTCTTTATTTCATTTTCTATTAACGAGTCATTTGACTGGACTATCTTAATAACCTTAATTATCTAGCTCTATATAAATCTTTCCCGCCTAAAATATATTAGTTACATCTTTGATTTCAATCAAAATATCCAATATAGCAAGGAGTATAATTTTAAGAGTTTTTATTCGAAAACAAGATGACGTCAAAATTGCTTTTGACGTTTTTGTCATTAACATCCATGGTTGTTGCAGTGTATTCGCGTGGAAGTTTTGAAGTCGGAAACCTAAAGCAAACGCATTTGATATATTACGAAATACACGAGAAATACGGCGTGCCTCTTTCTATCAGACATGAAGATGTTTTTATCCAAGGAGTGGAGAATGAAAGGATAGAAGGTGTTTTAGTACAGGATGTGAAGGGACATGGTATAGCATTTGTCAAAGAAGGCGGTGTTGGAGCACGAAACGTGACCCTTCGGCTTGAAAGTGGGGTGCAAGGGGAGGGGTACAAATTTTTAGTTAGCGTTTTCGCTTATTGAAATGTGATGTTACAGTAAAAAGTTGTTTTTTATGTTTGTTTTATTACGTTTTTACGCTAGCTCAGACTTTGATACAATTTATGTGCGTATAAAAAACTACAATGTTATTACCTGCAACAAAATAAATAATGTAGAAGTGTTTATTTGTATGCCAAAACACAAATTTTCGTCATAAAATATACATACATAAATTCGTTTATTTTAAAAGACAAATCAAGAAAAATCACTCGTCCCAAGATCATGTTCAGTAATCGAAAGCCAGCCACTGGTTTCTCATGTCTAATGAAGTAATGAAATCATTGGCAGCAAATAGGTTAGCATTACTTGTCGTATAATTGTCATAGATTTGTCAAATATAAACATATTTAACCGACTTCAAAAAAAAAGAGGAGGTTATCAATTCGTAGATACCGTACTTATATTTTTTTTTGTTTCATAATCTTTGACTTATTCAATATTCTCCGAAAATCATAATTGATTTATTTAATCTGTTACGCAGCTGTCAAAATTAAACCCGTTACATCAGGCGAGTTGTCGATCAAGCGCAAACCTATTTCTACATTAAAAAATATATCTTATTTCTCCACAGAGACCAGAGTGGATTTTTCAATACCGTGGTTTAGTTCATCTTACAAAAATCTAATTATTTCCGTTGTTTACAACGATTTACATGTACTAACGTACGTTGTCTACCTGAACACCCTGTATAAAGCCATCAAGGTAATTACGAATTGAACTGAGTAGCCGAGGTACAGGCTCTCTAAAGCATCCAACAAATGGATTAATCGCAAATGTTGACATGAATCGCTCCAAGCCAGTGTCTCTCAACCTTTTATCTGGATGCTTAAGATCTGAAAATATTATTCGAATATAATATGTATTAGACTCTATTTTTTGAGATTAAATTAAAAATTTACAGTTTCCGAAATTTTTTATGTTATAATTTGGCAAAAAACGTTGTCTTTTAATAGACAATACTTATTACCAAATTTCATTGTTCTAAGTCAACGGGAAGTCCCCTATAGGTTTTGATTCCCTTGTACTCACAAGCCCTTTCCCCTTTCTTTAATCCCTTGTATTCGAAATATGCTGTTTTTTTGCGACAACGGTTTATACGGCTTTTTATACGGCTGTAACTTTTTTTAAGATGACAGAAGTTTGATTACACAGCTGCAAGGGACTACAGATCTGCGTTTATAGTTTTAATTTCAACTAAATACCTCCACGCGTTCCCGATATAAAGGTCTTGACAGACGGACAACAAAGTGATCCTATAAGGGTTCCTTTTTTTCTTTTGTGGTACGGACCAATTCAGAATAGTTGTATTTCTCATGGATCACTGGTTAAGAACCACTGAATTATACAATGCTTGATGGCTGTCCATTACTTAATTAATGTCGGGATTTTGAGTTTGTGGTATCAAAGCCCTTAGCATTCATAAACAGACTAGCTGCGTCCCGCTGTGTCACCCGCGTAGTGATGAAAAATGGTGATAATGACAAAATATAGCCTATGTCCTTTTCCAGGTCAAAACTCATAACGCTTCAGGCGTTTAGCCGTGGAAAGGTAACAAATAGACAGAGAGATAGACGACAGACAGAGTTACTTACGCTTTTATAATACCTATTTTAGTTAGGATTCTAAAATATGTCTTAGAGTTTGATTCGTTCGTTGTTAGAGTTTGTTTTGTTGTTTGTTTGTTTGTTTGTTCGAAACTTGTCACTTTATGTCAGGATGTAAAATCGGTGGTGTTTTGTTCATTGAGTGTTTGATTGCGCGCTCTAGTTTGAGAAAGTGGTCTAAGTCTTAATATGGTGAAACGTGAAGACTATTACTATTACTTATACTACTACTTCCACTACTTCTTCTACTTTTTATTACTATTACTTATACTACTACTTCCACTTCTTCTTCTACTTTATTATTACTATTACTTATTACTTGACTATTTATGACTTTCGTTGTCATTAATGAAATTTACTTAGACGCTTCCAGTAAAGACAAAAAGATAATATCACTTTACTGGTGCTTGACTAATAAGACCCATGACTAATAATAATACTTGAATTTATTTGGATCGTCTGTTTATTGTCAAAAGATGCTTATTTTTAAACCTTATTGAAAAATGTAAGACCTTAGATAGATAGATAACTCTTTATTAAAAGACCACAAATACAAAAAAAAAATACAGAGAAAATATAATTATAGCTAGGCTTTTAATTGGCGGCCTTATCGCTTAGAGCGATCTCTTCTAGGCAACCATGCACGGATAGGAAAGATGTTACAGATAGTGGCCTTTAAATGTAACTAAAAATTATTATACATCAAAACAATATAGTTATTGATGTTTCACATCAAAATCAAAAACAGAATATGTAATTCTAAAGAGATAGAACAATTTTACATTGTTGGAATTACCCCCCAATGTAGGATAAAAGTGGATAAATGATACGTACCATTTCTTAGAATTAAAACACAACAAAATATGTTAATGATGGTTCTTTCATTTCTTTATGTTCTTATATCAATACATTTAAAGTTCATTATCGAACGTACAAATCAGAGTAACACAAAATTATAATATATAAATTAAAATATGTGCCTATAGCTAACGCTATGAGTTAAAATGAATTTTGTAGCTAAAGAGTTAGAATACAAAATTGTATAACTCGATGTGTGTAAGATAGTTGCTGACCTCTGGCCAGCCTTGTTGATACTTCTTGATATGGATGCCTTCAACAGAGTTAAGCATAGTTCACAATGTACAGGTCAATGAAAAACCAATATCGTCGTTGCAAATCTAAAATCTCCTATGTGAAATATTTATACAATCACACGAGAGTTTGTGGATTCGATAACTACTCCACGATACCATTAAATATCCGTAAAACAAAAATCCGAAAAAATTACACATAGGAGATTTTAAGAAGGATTCTTTGGAAGAAAAACATAGAATCAAAGAATGTGCCAGCTGCTTCTCTTCCCGGGCATATTGTAAAAGTCAGTTAAGGGACTTGAGGGAAATTCAAATTTAAATCAAAATCGGTTCAGCGTAGTTTGGTTTTTAAAACAAATTTGGGCAGTTCAGTTCAGTTTTTTAAGAGTTTGTAGTTCGATCATTTTAATCCAAGCTAGTTTCCATACATAAAAATAATTTTTATGTTAATAATTTCTAAAAATATTTTTATGTATGAAAATTAGCTTGAAACACATTCAAATATTCGGCTAAAATATGATGTTTTTAAATAAAAACTACGGGTCACTCACGTCTGTTTTGAGCCGAAATATCCGACTATAGTTTCAACCGCATTCGGCTGTCTTTTTCAAAGGAGCAGCACACACGTCACTCTCGGTCGGTGACGCGCCTAGCACAAAAAAAATGTGTGAAAACCACGTTAATTTCCATAGTAAAATATGATGTTATTTTCTAGTTTCCTAAACGACGATTTTTTATAAGTTTTTCGGTCAGGTTCGAATCCCACGGCACCCACCTCTGTCTTTTCGAAGTTATGTGCGTATTGTTGATTGCCGCCAACTTCAAACGGCGAAGGAAAACATCGTGAGGAAACCTACATGTCTGAGAGCTCTCAATGATCTTGAAGATGTGTGAAGTCTGCCAACCCGCACTTGGCCAGCGTGGCAGACTATGGCCTAACCCTTCTCACAATGAGAAGATGGCCCGTTCCCAGCAGTGGGACAGTTTGTACAAACAGGGTTGATAAAAAAAAACTGTCATTTTATATCTTCAAAAATGTTGGTATGCGCGAGCGAGACGGACGATGGTCGAACTACAGGCTCTTAAACTATAATTATTATTATCTCGAACACAGACTGAAATTTTATTATTTCACCTTTATTCCTAATTTTGTGTGATTTACATTTTCTCAACAACGAACTAGTGATGAAATTTGAGGTAGCGATAAAGTTAATTAATAGACCGGATTACGGATATATGTACAATTGTACATCCCAAGTAAAAATAAATAAAAAATAAATATTTGTGGACATTTCACACAACACCATCTAGCTCAAACCAAGCAAACTAACTACTAGTATGACTAATTACGATTTTACTATTTTTGAGGTATGGGTCTTAGTAATCGTAAAATCGTAAACAAAACCGCGGGGCAAAACTAATTCGCTATACAATGTCAACGCTTCTTACCCACAGTTAACAGGAAAATGACAAAAATAAACAAAATAACCATTGTGCACTCAGCTTAACAAACGTTTTGCTTTTCTGACCTTTTATTCAGTTGCTAGCGATCAATCCACGCGCTCACAAACATAAATCAACAAAATGTTCAAACAATTATTTGTATTATGTGCACTCGTATGCTATATACACTGCAAGACTGTGATCGTGGGTCAAATACACGACTATGGTGGTCAAGTGAGGAAGGTGTACGAGCAGACTCTGGAGAAGAGTGGGATACCTTTCGTGAAGAGAGAAGAGGAAGTTAAGTTCGAATACGCTCATGGAGACCAGAGGATTAAAGGTTTGTTGCATTTTGTTTTTAATCGATTTCAAAAAGGTTCTATGTTCGAATTAAAGTTTTTATTTGTGTGTGTTAATTGTTCATCGATTGCAGACCGATTGAAAAAAAACTTTTTGCGTTCTATTTAATATAGTTTCCGAGAAGTTCCATTTTTTTATCTGATTATATGTATATTCTGTTACAGTGTGCCGATTAAAGTGTGTTATATCAGTTAATTAAACTAAAATGCTTGTTACAAACTTTTATTATCCTTACTCGTATATTTAGTACAAAACTTGCAAGACAAAGAACCATTTCCTCTTTTTTTTTATTTATTTAGGCACACAAAATAGAATATAATTGGTATATTAACATTATAAATACGATAAAACATACGAACTAGATTGTATTCTTAAACATGTGTAAGTACACAGCAACAACAAAATAAATGCAGTACTTCTCAAATTACTTTAGAATGTATGTACGTACACAACAAAAAGAAAATACTATAACAGTTAAATTCCTTTCCCTATTATTATAGGGAAAGGAATGTAAGTTTGAAATGTTGTAAGTTTGACGTGTGTATGTGTACATCTATCTGTGGGATCATAGTTCTCAAAGTGTATCGTACGTATCGATTTGGAACTAGTTTTTCTTAAAGTATATTATCAAAAATGTTCTAAGGTGGGTTACATCGAAATCAGTCTCTCGTCATCTGTTTTTTTATTGGAGGTCTTTTAAGTTGTTTAAACTTACGAAATGATTGTAATCTGACAACAGTTTCAACCACATTAAATTCACATATTTCGACTTAAAATAGACGCGAGTGACCAGTAGTTATTATTTGAAAATGTATGAGAATCTCACGTCAGTTTCCATAGTAAAATTACAGAACTTCAGTTTGGATAAGTTCGTTGAATCATCTATTATATTTCCTTCTTTCAGGTATCGCTGTTAAAGATCTGGAGAACGGTCTGGCCGAACCGTCAATCACTCGCGGCGGGCTGGGCTTTAACTTCGTCAACATCAAGCTGAAGAGCGAACGAGGATCCGGATACAAATTCCTTGTTGAAATATATGCGTGATCAAACTTCAATGTTAAAGATCTTCTACCATTAAATTAAATACTTCACCACCAAAGTACAGGATTATCTTTGCGATTAAGATAATCATAAAGGGCATTTAATGTTGTCTTTTCTATTTTTTTTACTAGATGCCTACTTATAGTTTTATTAGGGAACATATGATATTTTTTTCTTGTTTAATGATAAACACAAATAGTAGTTTAATATACAAAAACAAAATTAAAATATTATCAAGAATAACAAAGTTACAAGCGTATTCATTTCATGTTTGATAGAGACCACACTATCGCGAAAGATGACGTCATCCAACGCGTGCGCCGTACAAATTCAATTCAAACTGTCTTTTCGCGGGGGGAATGGGACAGAATATCCCCCACCAAAAATTTTAAACGTTTATATCTTAGAAGTTTATGGACCTTATTGATTTTTTTTCTTTAGTACCTGTACTTACTTGGTAAAAAATCGAAAACCTTATAAAAAGGCTAAGTACAATGTTTGCCGCAGAGTCAAAGTCACCCACGTTGACTGTAAGCTGATTTTTCAACTTTTATAAGTACTGTGGAACAAAAAAAAAATAACAGCTACTGAGGTGGATATATATACAATTATTGTTTTCATAAATAGGTTTTAATAGTAAATAATCCAATAACTCCTCTAAAAAGCTAGGCTTGCTCTTAGGCTATGATTATGAGAAAATGAATGTAAAAACTATTAATAGAAAAGAATTTATGTGAGGGAAAACCCCGTAAAGTGAAAATCCTGTCGATACTTAAATAATTGATAAAATACTTGAATATACTTATGAATTTATAGTTAAGTATACATATTTAAGAAATAAATATTTTCTTTATTTTATGCTGTGTTTTATTTTATCGGTACTGATATGACATATGACCTAAAGAGTTTATCTATGTATACTATGACTAGGAACCTATCTTACTAACTACTACTTACTTGTAGACAGATTACCTACGTATATATTCTAATTCTATACAAAATTCTTCGAGAAGGAAGAGGTCCTAGGTTCGAATATGTAAGTATTTTTTGTGTATGTTGACCGATTTCTCCGTAATTTATGAACCGATTTTAATGATTATTTTAGTGTTGGATTCGGTATAGCTTATAGTTTATAAGTTCCTATTTTTAGGGTTCGTTACCTCAAAAGGAAAAACGGAACCTTTATAGGATCACTGTGTTGTCCGTCCGTCCGGGTGTCAAGACCTTTATCTCTCGGGAACGCGTAAAGGTATCGTGTTGAAATTAAATTAAAACGATATAAGCAGATCCATAGTCTCTTGTCGCAGAAAGAAAATCAAATTTCTCAGTTTTCGTAAAAAAGTTACAGACGAATATGTCGTAAAAATGCACATTTCGACACTCACAAGGGAATAGGGGGAAGGGAAGGGAAGGGAAGGGAAACCTATGGGGTACTTCCCGTTGACCTAGAACTTTGTAATTTGGCAAGAAGCATTGTGTTAGAGTATAGGATATAGGAAAAAATCCGTAAACTGGACATTTTTAATTTAATCCCAAAAAATAGTGTCTTTGTGCAAGGAATGACGGTCCAAATTTTAAAGTGAATTAACCGTATCATGTGGGTATCATATGAAAGAGCTTAGTTAGCATAGGTTAAAACAGGTTTTTGAAATATTTTTACGATGTATATTTTTCGGTTTATGAAGGAAAATACAAAACATATATAATTTTCCCCTTTTATCTACTAGTTCCTTTTATTTACTAGTCGGAACCCGAGGGTTCCGTACAAACTAGTACTCGCACACCTAGGTGGGCGAGTCTGACTCGCACCTGTCTGGTTTTATTTATATACGCTTTTCCACATATATCCTAGTGTAAGTGGTGCAGTAAAGTGAAAGGATTATATACTTAACTTAAAAAACTTTAATAAATAAACTTATACACTTTTATTTTATGTTTCTCTAGATCACTTCCCATGGTTATGAACAAAATAGTTCGTCTCAATAGCAAACACTTCTACCCAGAAGTTATAACCTCTAAACACAGTAGGGCTGTCAAGCTCTATAGTGACGTACTTCTCCCCTATCCCGCCTTTCTTTATATACGCGTCTGCCCATTTATCCTGGCGTAGGTCCGTGATTTTTATAGCGTTGATCACTTCGTTGGCTGAACATCTGACGGTGAAGGTTTCAGATCTGACCCATAGCGCTGGATTCTCTTGGTGAACCTATAACAAGTAATATGTTTTGTAGAGTTAACGCTTTTTGCTTGCCGCTGGCCTTGTTTCCTGAAAGCTATAACCCGGGTGTCTTCAAATCTAGAGTGAATAAGTATCTTCTAGGTCTACGTGCTTCATCTTCGGCCACATTATCGCTTTCCATCAGGCGTGCTGGTAGTCAAACGTAGAGCTATTTTATATTTAAAAAAAAAAAGAATTCGTGTGGGAGATTTGTCAGTTCATCAACCAAAAACTAGCTCAGTTTGCAAATATTTAACAGATTTAACGCTTACATCAAGAGATCTGGAGTCAAGTATCGAGATCTGAAGCCTAGTCTACTGATCAGAAAATGTAATAAATAAATATCGACGGGCATACAACCGTTGTAATCGAACCGTTAATATTTTAAATAATTATAGTTTAAAAAACTGAACCAACCGAGTTCAAAATACCCAATTTTGTTTACTCGGACCTTATTACCTTCCAGTTATTTTATTATAAAAACCAAAGAAGATATTGACCTATGAAAAAAAAAACATCAAAATCAAGTCATAATTTGGCGGAGTAGCTGAACAAACATAAAAAAAAACATACCGTCGAATTAAGAATCTCTTTCTTTTTGGAAGTCAGTTAAAAAGACACAATACACAGGAGGCCTTATCGGATACTCTCTATCCCTTTCTGACAATAAAATTAATTACCACACCACAGAAAGCAGATCACCATGAATTGATGATTTTCATTATGATTAAATGAAATCAATCAACTTCAGTAACTTTCGAGTGACGATATTGGATTTGATGACAATAAAGTTTATTAAATTGTTTATTTAAGACATGAATATTTATTTCTATATGTGACCTAAATAACTAAATATATTATTAAAAATAAAAAACATATTACAGATAAAAAACAGAACTCAGGTCACAGTCCCAAGCTTAGGTTATAATCTAAGGTTCCAAGGCAACGTTCCCAAAAGGCTGGCGACATTGCCTTGTTGGATAGCAATGCTAATTAATTATTTATTTAATATAATTTCTAATTAACATTTAATTATACTTAATTAAAATTAAGTTAGTTAATTTACAAATAATTATTTCTATTTTATTTATGGAATGTATTGTATGAAGATGAAAAAAAACTTAGCGTATATTGCTGATAACGAATGTACGTACAAACGAATCTAACAACATTTTGGCTATATACACAAAGATGCATATAACGAAAAACATTACCCTACATCTTGTAGAAAGATAAAGTTATACAATTTAGGAATTTTGTTGAGTTTAAATATTCTTTGTCTACAGAATATTGGAATTATGAAAAATTGGTAAACGGAAAGAAGTATTTACCTTACTGTAGATTAACTTCGAAGATATATCAGGGTATCCCAGGAATAAATCATTACTTGATACTGATAAAAACAGAATAAATAATAATAATATCGATAGTAAAGATGTTTTAGACGACATTTTGTTTAGATAAATGCGTGCGCGCAATCAAATAACAAGCGTGGAAATGTCTCGAAGTTCAAACGAAATCCCACAAGATTTAAATTAAAAATTCACACTAACTTGTCAAATAAGTAATAATAGCTGTGAATGAATTAGTATTCCAACTTAAGAATGACCAAATGATAGAATAAAGTTGGCTAAACGTAAAGACCTTGATCTTGATTGTAAATTTACAGTCTCTCTACGGAATCTCTTAGGAAATGCTATAGTGTCGCCCCAATGAAAAGCCATCGATAAGTTTGTTGTATACAAATAAGTACTTCAAAGTACAATCGATACTTCACTAGCTCTATTTACATCTATCAAAATATTTATCTACCATGACGCAATTTCCTCGTATACTGGTAATATATTTAGATCTATATGGCTATCTATTAACACATTTATGTGAAATGGTTACTCAGAAACATGATCTAATGATTCTAATTCGTTTAAAAGCGAAAAACTACTCTCATATCTTCATTTGACATCGATATGTCAAGCAAAATGTTCTATATTGTCTTTGCTCTGTGCGTAGCGAGCGTCGTTTGCAACGATGTCCGCCTAGGCTATGCCACAGCACAGTCTAGAAAAATTTTCAGTGAGATCAAACAAGCTGATCCAGCTTTGTGGACGAGGACAGACGATGTCATCGTGAACGCGCCTAACAACGAAATCATCAGTGCAGTCTACGTCACAGACTTGAGAGATGATAAAGACGGTGAAGCATACATAGAGAGTGGTGGGATTGGTACAAAAAGTGTTACCATTGGATTGAAAAGCCCCTCCATTCTTAGAGGATACAAATTTGAGGTGGAAGTGTACGGAACCGATCCTAATGCAAGATATTTGACCAAAGGAGTGTACAATGAACAGTATTATGATACGCAGTACCCTAGGAAGTATTAAGTGTTAATTGTATGTGATTGTAATAAATTATTTTGTTTTCTGTGTGTCGGTGTTGTGTGAATTTTATACCCTTAACCCTGATTGAACTTTTAAATCATATGCTTGATGTGTGATTCGAAATATTAGTCGGCGCGCATTGTTAGGAGCTTCCTAAGCCTATAGCCCCCTACCGTCAGAAGCGGAGCAGGGCCTACCCGCTCCGTTGCCGACGGCACCCTTTTTTATTTAAGTTTTTAATGTTTTATTATTAATTTATTAACCAGTGATGACATATATGGCACTGAAACGTGGTCACTTACTATGGGCCTTATAAGGAAGCTCAAAGTCACGCAACGAGCTATGGAGAGGGCTATGCTCGAGGTCTCTCGTGAGATCGTATCAGAAACGCAGAAAGGCGTAAACATACAAAAGTCACCGACATAGCACAGCGAATTAGCAAGATAAAGTGGCAGTGGGAAGGGCACATAGCTCGTCGTGACGGCCGATGGGGCCGAAAAGTTCTCAAAAGAACTGGCACGCGCAGTGTAGGAAGACCAGCCACAAAGGTGGACAGAAGATATCATACAAGTGGCAGGAAGACGCTGGATGCAGGCCGCTTCCAACCGGTCTTTTTGGAAATCCATGGGGGAGGCCTATGTCCAGCAGTGGACTTCTTGTGGCTGAGATGATGATGATGATGAATGTTTTAATTGTTTTTTTTTTACAAAAATATTGTAAAAACTTACATTTAAGATGTGTAAATAAATATGTGAATAATAACAATAAATAAATATATTGGTGGAAATTTTCACACTGCACTGACTAGCCCCAAACTGAGAGCTTGTACTACGGAAATAGATAGCTGGAATACATAAATATATAGTTTTTTGTACATACATAATAATGAAACATAAAAACACCCAGACACAGAACCAACATAGCTCATCATATGTTTGCCCTAGATGGGGATCTAACCCATGACCTAAAGCTTAGGAGGCAGACATACTACCAACTGCGCTATCAGGACATAGTGTATACATATGTCCCGCTAGTATTATAATATGTGTAAATAATAAGTTATATTGTCATAATATCATTTATCTACATACAATAAAACAGTATGTACTTACCTTTTGTATCCTTTAAGGAAAATGAGATCACCTCCCGCGTCACGGTCACGACTACTTGCTCTGGGATTCACCATTACCTTGGATTCGTTCATATCTTTACTAAAACAATTACTCAGAAAGTAAACTGTTGGGGTAATCTTTGATGTAACATACATAATTCCACTAATATCACAATTTACAATATTTCCAACCTTTTTTTTAAATACATTATAGATCTACGATTGACCACCAATTCGCCTAATGTTAAGCGACGGTGTGGCCGTATTTGACGGGGACGGGTGGTATTTGCTGATATCACAATTTACAAAAAATTCCAACATTTTATTTGCTTTCACTCTGTATGTTTTTGTTATAAATGTTTTAAATATTATAAACGTGATTTTTCGACAACGTTCATGCTGTGATTTGCTAAATATTTATTTATTATTTTAATTGACTGAGTGAGCGAAGCGAAAGATCTCTACATCAACTAGCAATTTTTTCTGTCTTCTGTCCTTATATTGGCGCATGTTGGTAAATGCAGGTCGTATTTTTCAAGATTTTTTTTTAAAAACTTTTTGTTATTTGTCAGTCATTTGAGATTTTTGTGATTCGGAATTTGGGGGGTGTATTTTTCACCAAAAAGGGGGAAGATATGCTTTTGATGCTAAAACTTTTGGTACTCAATTCTAAACAAAAATTTGGTACAATGGTTTTTGGTATTGAAACTTTTGGTACTCATTTCTAAGCAAATAATTACAGTTTTAAAAACCGACTTTAAAATACGCATTATACGCAAATACGCGACTTGCTGTTCACTTTTCTACAGGCGCTTGGATGATATTTTACCAGTTATTTTGTTATAAATACCAAAATACTGCATCGATTTTGATAAAATGTATATGGGACCACTTCTGAAGTACGATCTACCAAATATAAAAAGAATCATCAAAATCAATGCACGATTTTATATACATAATATTAACCGTTCAGCCGGTAGATGGGGGGACGCGTGACTATAGCAAAAATATCATTTCAAAGCTTAATATTTCGCAAACGGATACCTAAATTGAAAAATTGTTTTTACACACCCCCAATGTATTTTACCTATCCAACGATACCCCACACGATAGGGTAGATGAGAAAAAAATAATTCATCCCCACTTTACGTGTATGAAATGAAATGAAATGAATTTAATCCACAAAAAATAGGGTACAAGCATGATCTTAAAGCGAATTCAGTCCGGCCTATTTTGCCATTTGTTGGCATGTGGAATTAACTTTTTTCAAAGTCAGAGTGAGTCAAAAACAATCAAAATTAAACAATCAAGTCAAATCTTAATAACTAGTTGGTAGGATAATTTATATTGTGCTTATTCAGTAATTCATCTATATTGTATGTATATTATATGCTTTATATTAACATTTAACTGTTATAGGCATGTCAGATTGTAAGGGGTGACGGATTAGTCAGGGGCCGGATTACCGCGAGTCCACTAAATAACGTACATAAAATATAATAACACCATAACATTGACTCATAGCGATTATCTTAAATATTAACTATTCTGATGACTTCCGTCGAACTATAGAAAGTGTCTAAATTTTAAAGATTAAGATGCAACCACATGGAGTAAAGAAGTGTTCACACTACATTTTATTAGTTAATTAACCGGCAGGCTAATAAGGAGATAAATGTTTCTTAAGTGTTTGTATATGTATGTAAGTATTTTTTATATTGCCTCCTGCAGCCTTAATTGCTTGACGGATTTTAATGTGTGAGGTGTCGTTAGATTCGTCTTTTTTTTTCGATTCGATTTTCTGAGTGTCATAGGTTACATTTTTTGTAGTAATAACAACTAATAGTACAACTCCTGCAAAAAATAATGAAGTGTCTTTGAACCCCCATGTTCACCCAACAAGAAAAACCCAATCAGGTAGCGTTTGAATTTAGTTTTCAAGTACCTCTGTACTAGAAATCTAAATTCAAACGCATATTATTTGATATATAACTATGAAAATATCATTGGACTTTTCACACAACACTAAGAAAAGTTTCCGGCAGCCTAGTCGGGAGACCGCAGGTCCTGGGTTCGAATCCCGCGGCACGCACCTCTGTCTTTTCGAAGTTATGTGCGTATTGTTGATTGCCGGCAACTTCAAACGGTGAAGGAAAACATCGTGAGGAAACCTACATGTCTTAGAGTTCTCAATGATCTTGAAGATGTGTGAAGTCTGTCAACCCGCACTTGGCCAGCGTGGCAGACTATGGCCTAATCCTTCTCACAATGAGAAGATGGCCCGCACCCAGCAGTGGGACAGTTTGTATAAACAGGGCTGATAAAAGCAAAGCTTGTACTATAAGAGTCAGCTCATAGACTTATACACTTTTTTCTTGCAAATACATTTCTACTGATACATATGGAAACACCCAAACACACAACAAATATCCATATTTATCACACAAATGTTTGTCTTGGGTGAGGACCGAACCCACAACCTACAGCTTACCAGGCAGACATGCTACCGACTGAGCTGCGAGAGTAGTCGATTTATGATTGAATAAATCCACGTATAAGTGTGTACGGTGTGTATACGCCTTTACGTTGTTTGTTGATCGTGACATTGCAAGCAAACCCGCGTCATATGACTTGTCTAGTTCGTGATGGATTGCTGATGGAATGGGTTTTCATTTTCCTGAACCGGATGCTGTTATGCAGAATGTAGCGAAGAACGCGGCCGAAGCGGAAATTATCATGTAAATAAGTTTATAAAAACTTAAAAACCCCCGATATAAAAAAAAAAAACTTCTCTTACAAAATAAAAAACTAGATCAAAATTGGTCCAATCGTTTGATATAGACAAATACACCCCTTGTTTTGGATGGGGGGTAAAAAAATACATTACTAATACATTTCAGTAATACTTAGATTAATATTATTATTTATAGTTTTTATTAGGTTACGCTTTTATACAAAGGTCCCGCCAGAGCTTTTTTATGAGGCAAGCGGGGATCTAGAAAGTACTCTACAAAAGTACAGTTTATAAGTATTTTACTTTTTGTGAACATTTTTTTCTCGTATAACAGCGCAGTGATGCCTATTTTTTGCCGACATCAAAAGCGTTTCATTGTTAATTGGCAGAACCTAAGAAATATAAGAAACTTAAAATAAATTTCGTAGTTACTAAAACTTTCTTGCCTCAGTACCGTACAACACCATTCAGCTTCATATAAAAACAATACCAACAAATTAGCACCTCAGTACAACGAACGAAAATGCACGCATCACTCGTATTAGTCCTGTGCGCCGTGGCAGCCACGGCGTTCGCCCAAAGCCACGACTTGAACATCGGACAGGCTACCTTCGGAGACGTGGTCATCTACAAAGTAAACGAATACAAATATGGCTTCCCATTTATTGTGAGAACGAGTATTATCGAGTATCCGGAACCAGGACAACATAACTACGCGTATATTAAAGCTATATACGTAAAGGATAACGAACGCGATGGCACAGGTGGATATCCGATCATTTCTTCAGGAGGTGTGGGACAGAGGTTTGTCAAGTTGAAGTTGAAGAGTCAAAGAGGATATGGGTTCAACTTCACTGTTTCGATCTATGGACGGTATATTTAAGTGATGTTCGTCGTGCAGCTGAGATGAGTCGAAGAACTGATGTGATACAGCTTTGGCAGAATGGTATAGTCGTCAAGAGCCAAAAGCGAGCAAAAAAAAAATATTGAAAGAAAAAAGTTTATTTATTTTTATAGTTCAATAATTCGATGTTTGAACTGAGGAAAGTTGAAGAGATCAGATACAAATACCGTGGCAGAATGGATTAATCTTCAAGAGCTACTAAGGAAAAATGCGTCCAGGGAAAAAAAACTTTCTCATAATTTGAAGGGATTAAAAGTGCGAAATTTGAGCCACAAAAAAAAACAGAAATGAAAAAAAGACGTTCAAAAGATTTTTTCTTTTTATTAATTTGTATTTTTTGCTCATGGCTTTTGTTTTTTATTTAGTGATAATGAATCGCCTAAAAACGACTTGCGTGTAATAAGTTCTGAGGCTATATTTTTAATGTTTTTCTAATGTATGTATTCACAAACTTATCCAGTATTTTACCTAGTGCCAAAAATTGTTATTGCCTATTTATATTGTTAATCCGTTGTAAATAAATTAATGGAATAAGATAACTTTGTTTTACTAATAAGTAAGTTTAGAGAACCTAAAAACTCCCGCCATATATATACATAAATATAATAAAACAGGCCAAGTGCGATTCGGACTCGCGCACGATGGGTTCCGTACCATTATCTATAAAAACGGCAAAAAAACACGTTTGTTGTATGTCCCTTAAATATTAATTATATTTTAATTTAATTACTTATTTTTAAAGTGAATAATATAACTCAATATTATGTGAATATTTCAAGCGTCTACCTGTTGCCGTTATTAATATCGAGCAAAAACGAGCAAAAAAAATCACCTTTGTTGTATCGGAGCCCCCTTAAATATTCGTTTTATTCTGTTGCTTAGTATTTGTTGTTATAGCGGCAACAGAAATACATCTTTTGTGAAAATTTCAACTGTCTAACTATCACGGTTCATGAGATACAGCTTGCTGACAGACGGACAGACAGACAGACAACCGCAGAGTCTTAATAATAGGGTCCCGTTTTACCCTTTGGGTACGGAATCCTAAAAACGAGTGAACGAAACATCGCTTAAATACTTTTGAGCCAATCTTCTTTCACAAAAAATCTAGATCAAAACCGACTCATTCCTTTGAGAGACATACACACGACAAACTTATAACATCCCTCGTTTTAAAAGAAAGAAACAAGTATACAGGGTATTAACCCCGTAACCCTGAGTAAATACATCATTCTATTAAGAATGACGTAATTATTTACACACATCATTATAATTAGCGCTCGTTTAGTCTAGTAAAAATAAGATTTGTGACAACATAAAAGACACCTAAGTATATTGTTATTTAAATGAATGTACTGGTGTTTTGAAATACATTTGACACAATTTCATAATTATATTACAAAGGCACATAGCACGTAGAACTGATGGCCGATGGGGCCGAAAGGTTCTCGAGTGGAGACCACGTACCGGCAATCGCAGCGTAGGAAGACCAGCCACGAGATGGACAGACGACCTCATACAAGTGGCGGGAAGACGCTGGACGCAAGCCGCTTCCAATCGGTCTTTTTGGAAATCCATGGGGGTGGCCTATGTCCAACAGTGGACTTCTTATGGCTGAGATGATGATGATGATGATTACAAAAGCTAATTTTGTTACCTTTATACGCTCAAACGGCTGAACCGATCATTACGAAAATTAGTATAGAGAAGCTTTGGACCTGGAGACGGACATACGCTACTTATAATCATCATAATCATCACCGTTTTTCATAACTACGCGAGTGAAACCGCGGAACGCAGCTAGTCTATAAATCGGGGATTTGATGATCTATGATTTTTAGTTATTTTCCTATCATAATTTCAAAGAATCCCCCCAGTTGCAAATACTGCGATCTGATATCGATATTCTTATCTGCTCCATACTAACGGATTTTTTCTAGACTTAAAGGAACGATCACCAATGTCAAGCAACGGGCGGACCGGTCAGTCTTCGGATGGGTGACCGTGAGTGGCATTTCGTTCTGAGTGCTACCGTGGGTCGGATGACACGTTAAATAGTAGGTTCCGGTAGTTTGTTCTTAAAAAAACAGCAATCGTCAAGCCAGGTCAGAGGCATTTCGGCGGCTTAATAACTCTGACACTAGGGCTGGCCACTCAGTCTATACGAACTTACTTTATTAAAATAGCGGAAAGAAGGTTACTATATCTATCTACTCACCATTATGAACAACTTTTACTATGTACAGTGTGCATAATTCAACAAGTATCAACATATGTCAAACGAAAAACAAAATACCCGACTGCAGAAAAGCAGTTTTTGCAGTCTAACTTACGATTTCGTTGCGCTTGATATGCTTTTGAGTGTAGGTTTTTTTGTGAGAAAGTGTGCGTGAAATGGCTGTAAATTACTATAAATGCGTATTCTTAAGAATAATTCTGGTAAAACCACTTGTTTATTACGAAAAAGTTCGTTGGAGGTTACAAAAAAACGCTTTTTTTATTTTTGCGAGAGATTATTAATACAAAAAAATATAGCCTATAACACTCTGGAAGTGAAGACAAATCCAACGACACCTCGCATATCAAAATCGATCAAGCCGTTTAGGCTGTAGTTGATCATATAGAAACATACATACATATATATAAACATACATACACTCGAAAAACATAACCCTTCTTCTTACGCAGTCGGTTAATAATCACGAAAAAAAAACTTTTTTCATAGAAATAGTTTATTGAACCAGAGGGAATAACAGAGTTGCTTTTGTTTGTTTATCGTTAGTTAAGTTCAGGATTACTAGCTGTTCAGGATTACGTAATGATTAAATACGATAGTGATGGTGATCGGTGATGATGATGATGAAATATACGCGATAGACATAATAATATACATTATTGTGAAAAAAAAAACAAAACAAAAAATACACAAACAAAAAATTACACAAAGTTTTTGTCAAAATCTGGTTCCAGTTCAGCAAGGTACTAGTTGCAAGCCTCCCATATCCATCTCTAGATTCTCAACTATCTCTGCACAAAATTTAATGACAATCGGTTCAGCCGTTTGGTCGTGAAAGGTAATAAGCAGACAGTTAATTTCGGTTTTATAATATGAATTAGGAAGTTAGGATTTAGGATTAGGTAATATAAACATTGTGGCTACTTATTATACGAATAAAATTAAAAACATGGCAAATCTCAGTTTTCAGTTGTCATTCAGCCGAGATTAGGAAAGAGCGGCCTTTTTAACAGACTTCAAAAAAAAAAGGTTATCAATTCGACCTGTATGTTTGTAATATTGTCAGAATTGTACAATTTTTCAATTTCATTTCAATTTGATGTTCTTCGAATTATTTCTTTCTTTTCAGTTTGAACTCGGTTTTTTTTATTACTTTTATGGTATCTGAGCCTTATTATATCTTGGTGTTGCACTTTCTAAACATGACAATGCGGACAGCATTGTCATTGTTTACAAGTCACGACACGCGTCTAACAGCGTTGCCCGACGTGTCGCGACTGAAGACTAGTCGGGCGGTTACCTTACTTGAGACTTGCTACGTACAGCCGGGGAAAACATATCTACGTATAATAATGTCTTTGGGCTAAGCCTTTGATAACGTGATGGGAATGTTATTGGGCTAGGCTGTTATTTTTTAACCCCCGACGCAAAAACGACGAGCTGTTTTAAATTTGACGTGTCTGTGTGTGTGTCTGTATGTGGCATTGTAGTTCCTGAACGGATGAACCGATTTTGTTTTTTTTTTCTTTGAAAGGTGAATTAGTCGGGAGTGTTCTTAGCTATTCATCAAAATCGGTTCAGCCGTTTTTTGTCGGGGGTTTTTGAGTCTTGTAAACTTATATTTGTTACTATGTACGATATGAGTTTGATTTATGACTAGGAAAAATCGATGCCATTCGCTATGCCAGGGGATTTGTTACACTGGATAAGGAAACATTTATTTTTCACTAGTTAAGATTAATTAGTTCTCGTAGAGAGTATTACACCAAAATACTTAATAGTACAGATATTATGTACATTATAATATTTTCCACCGATCTACAAACAATGTTATCTCGGGAATTTGCGGTTTACTTTACCAAGAAACACTGATAACAATGTCTAAGTAAATCTCACTATGACGTAGGACTTAATTTGACGTAGGATGATGTAAAATATACACAACCTTATAGAGAATTATAGAGAAATCTTAATATTAACTTGCATCAATTTACGTGCGTTAGTCACAGGTGATCATGAAATTGCCTGCTGATAAAATTTGCTTAGTTTCAAGGTTTTTAGTCTTTAATTTGCTTTTTAAATGGATCGTGTAGAGTTTATATTTTTGTTTGATAGACTAGGCTTTTACTATGGAAACTAACGTTGTTTTCACACTTTTTAAAATAAAAACTACGGGTCACTCACGTCTGTTTTAAGCCGAAATATCCGACTATAGTTTCAACCGCATTCAGCGGTCTTTTTCAAAGGAACAGCGCACACGTCACTCTCGGTCGGTGACGAATGCGGTTGAAACTATAGTCGGATATTTCAGCTTAAAACAGACGTGAGTGAACCGTAGTTTTTATTTTAAAAGACTAGGCTTTTGACCACAGCGTGGTTTGTCGCCTGTAAATCTTCGGTTTCTTTTATGAAAGAAAAAAACTGTCTATATTTACAGAATAGAGCTAGAAATTCGTCTGACGTTTTTTCTTTACATATTATCTGATTTTAACGATTTTTTATATGACTTTTCAGTCAATTGTTATTACCCGATTGCGCAAGAACAAGGGTTATGCTTTTCGAGTCTATGTATGTTGTAATATGTATAGTATATATGTACCTATGTTTCTATATTACCTTCTACAGCCCAAACGGCTTGACCGACTTTGATGTGGATATAAAGAATAATAAAGGCAATAAAGAATTGAATTGAATGTGCGCTGAGTGAAGAGAACAGATCGAAAGTTACGAAGCTCTTTTTATAGCAGGCGTTTTGTTTTTTAATCTATAGATTTTTAGACACTTTATTCTACACACCATAAAAGTTATAATACAGAGAAAATAATTAAAAAAAATAGTGTAACAAGTGACAGCCTTATCGCTAATAGTGTTCTCTTCCAGGTAACCTTAGTATGGAGAGGATAGCAAATAAATTGTATTACTTTTAATACAAGTTTATTTTGTTTCAGCACTATGGGTCTTCTAGAGTTCGAGCAATGGTCGAACCAGCCCGACCTCTTCTCCGACCGTTCGAGGCTCTGCTCCAAGCTCAGCTTAACTCCTGGTCAACGCCGAGTCTGCAGACGGCATAGGGAACACATGCCAGTTGTCAGCGCTGGAGTCAAGAGTGGGATAAGTGAGTGCCAGCGTCAGTTCAGCGGGAGGAGATGGAATTGTACTGTCACTGAAGATGGGACGGTGTTTGGACCGCTGAGTTTTATTGGTGAGCTACTCCTTTATTTGCATATTAGCCTGGTAGATGTTGTTGATGACCACGGTTGTATGTGTTACTGAGTCTTATATGGTGTTACGAGTACATCAAATATTTTAAATTTGATGTAAGATGTAAGAGTAAGACACCGAAGATAGTTTTTTTTATTAAATTTGGACCCGCTTAGTGCATTTGCCAGTATCAAGTATTAATATTTCTTCAAGTTTCTTGAATAATATTTATATTAATGTTATAGTCACAACCTAAGTCATTTATTATATATATTCATTTATTTATATAATACGGTAATTTTTAAATTCGAGTCGTGCTTCAGTAAAGTGCTGGCGACTTTATTGGATATAGAGTTTTGCCGACACCGTGAAAATACATGCTTCGCCGCTTTATTGCACTTGTCCACATTCACGCACTTTTCAATTCAATTCAATTCATTTATTCAACCTTACCTTTGTACCTTTAAGTACACTTATGAATGTCAGTTTAATCAAACACTTAAATTCGTCTTAAATTCTCTGTCTTTTCCGCAAGTGTCGGCGAGAAGTTGACAAACTATGTTAAGCAATGCTTAAAGCTAAGTAAAGTTTTCCGGTAAGGCCGTTAATGAATAAAATACCACCATTTTATAGCATTAATATAAAAAATAAAATAAGCTTAGAAAAATAAAAAAAAACGACAACATGTTTCCATGACGTTCCCGCCAAAACTCGAGATAACTTTAAGTTTTACAAGACCGTCATGCCATTTTCAATCACGGCATATGAGTTGGTTTCACCGCAAAGGCGCGCCAATATATGTGTATGTTTCACATTAAAAATAATTCAAGCAGAGGAAGCTCAAGGTCACGCAACGAGCTATGGAGAGGGCTATGCTCGGAGTCTCTCTACGAGATCGAATCAGAAATAAATAGATACGTAGACGTACAAAAGTCACCGATATAGCACAGCGGATTTGCAAGTTGAAGTGGCAGTGGGCAGGGCACATAGCACTTAGAACTGATGGCCGATGGGGCCGAAAGGTTCTCGAGTGGAGACCACGTACCGGCAAGCGCAGCGTAGGAAGACCAGCCACGAGATGGACAGATGACCTCATACAAGTGGCGGGAAGTCGCTGGATGCAAGCCGCTTCCAATCGGTCTTTTTGGAAATCCATGGGGGAGGCCTATGTCCAACAGTGGACTTCTTATGACTGAGATGATGATGATGATGATGATGATGATGCAGAGACAACAGTTTATTATCGCTGACCTCAATAAATATTCATAATATAAGTAATAAAACCTATCTCATTATTGTGAGATCCTAAAATATTTATACACAAATCACTAAACACAGTAACAGCTGAAATAAAATTATTCAGAAAGATCGGAACTGTTCGCAATAGCAATATTAGGGTATATTCACACAGAAACATTATATGGATTATATACAAACATATTTTTTTCAGCCCTGTTTGTACAAACTGTCTCACTGCTGGGCGCCATTATATATATATATTTTTTATTCGAAAATAGGCTTGCGCTTGTGGCTTGTGGGAATCTACCACGCGTGTCTACCACGCTGGCCAAATGTGGGATGGCAGACTTCAACATATCTTCAAGATCATTGAGGATAATATACAAACATGAATACAGTATATTAAAAAATAATATAATCTGTCAATTAATTTCTGAGATAAACATTGTAATTAAATAGTTTTTAACGGATTCGCGAAGACCTTAGAAATCATTCTGAGATAAACATTTACTTACCGTCTTACTTATAAACGCATGTTAAAATCTTATTCACTGAATAAGGACTTGTGACTTTCTGTCAGACAGGAACTGTCACGCGCGAAAACGGAACAAAACACGGCTTAACTAAAATGAGCTCTATTATATTATATTTATATTATATTATATTTATAAATAAGACGGTTAATATCTAAAAGTTCAAGTATTTGATGGGGGATGTTCGTCGAAGTTCTCAGCTATATCAGTACCAAATTTCATAACGATCGGCTCAGCCGTTTAATCGTGAAAAGGTCAAAATCGTAATAAGCAGACAGAGACAACCGATCTATAATTCTGGTTAGGTTAGCTTTTTATGAAAATAACATACATTTATGTGTTTATGCTATACTGAAGTAGTCAACAGAAACATTGCGGGCTTACAGGTTTCTTTTATAAGTGCTAGAAAATTCAGCTTAAGACTATCTATGGACCAGCCACGCATATACTAGAGACAATATTGAAATAAAATGGCAATATTAAAAAAAAAGTATTTAGACCCATTATAATTTTTTTTCGTGTCAATTTCTAATAAGCCCTTTAATAATAACCACTTTAAAACATCCCTTATAGTGGAACTTTGTGACGGTGTATATTTTTAATTTTATATAGCTAAGTAATACAGCAAACGAGCTGATGATTTGCCTAATAGAAACCAATAACCGATACCGATAACTATACAACTGCAATATTAGATTTTCTTTGGGGAAACTTTAAACTTTATCGTAAAACCTTATTTTTTTACCCGACTGCGTAAGAAGGAGGGTAATGGTTTTCGAGTGTGTGTATGTATGTGCAACTCGCACATCAAAATCAGTTAGTAGTAGTTACGCTGTACAGAAGCAGTAATCAAGATATTATATAAATTAAGCCAAGTAAAAGTAGACGAACATATACAAACTTGACTCTACATGGTAACATGACAACTCTATATGATAACATATAAAAAAATCTAGGCAAAAACAAAAATGCAATAAGAAAAAGTAAACAAAAACAACGTGTATTATATTATGTCATGCCACAAAATATGCCGTTTCGGTGTGAATCTACCTTTACACTGGCTTTCAATAAAAATATGCTCTTATTATTCTGGGCCTTTGAATAACTATCATAATATCCCTCGAATTTATTATTTCCCTAAAATATTCGAAGGACAGTAGGAAATACGACGGGATAAGATAGAATAAGAAATATTCCTTCATAAAACACGGAAATAGTGCAATAAAAATATCGTTTAAGAATTCGCTCCACGCGCGCAACTATCTCTCTCGCGCAATACAACCTTTTTAAACATCACACACGCTCTTGATCGAACACTTAATGAATAAAACACCACCATTTTTATCGCATTAATATTCAAAATAACACAAGTTTAGGAAAATAAACAAAGCAACAACATGTTTAGATGACGTTCCCGCCAAAAAAAAAAAAACATCTCTGTATCCAGCATTCTAGGAACTGCCACGATAAATCTCTTGTGTCAGTCGGCAGACAGAAACGTGGATTTAGTGCTTCAGTACAACACTTAGTTTCAAGCGATTCCACTGAAAAGCGAGGAAATGTTGGAGTGAAAACTTGAGAGTTTGTTTTGCGAGATTTGCTCGAATTTCCAACATCGGGCTCAAGACAGTTGTACATATCAAAATTTATGTTTATCTTATACAGACTTACTTAAAATATTATAACCCGACTGTGCAAGAAAGACGATAACGTTTTTTGACTATATTGTATGTAGCTTGGCGCAAAAAGCGTATACGCTGTAATGTTGCGATTTATTCGTCCGCACTGATATTATTCTTTCTAGGTTAAATCAATTCCCAAAAGGTTTCTTTGATCTGCACATAACTTCGATTTTTTCCATAAAGTTTTTAATTTATTTTTCAGACACTCATAATTATAGATATTTTAATCATTGAATAAACTTTACTAACATTTTGAGTTATGTCAAAGCTTATCAGGCATAACCTCATGAGAGAACGTTACACAATTGTTCATACGGAAATGATATGAGCGACTAACAAAAGTGACATACTGACAATCGGATGACGTCAGTATGATAATGTCACTGACTGTGTAATCAAAATACTGGCATGAACGAATGCATGAGCACGCTATGTTCTGCATTGGAAAGGTAAGAACAAGCAAGCGGGCAAATGGACCCATGCAGCTATCGTGCGTAGCCTCTGCTAAGACAATACGTAGGGCATAGAGGTACTATAGGGATTTGATGAATTTTCACTTTATTTACCCTGTCTGTGGTGTTGCCAATTCACTGGCAACATTTCTAATCCACCCAGACTAAAGCAATGCAAGGAGCTCAATCAAAACTTTCTCTTGTCCTCAGCGTCTCGAGAGACAGCATTCACATACGCGATCACAGCTGCTGGGGTGTCTCTGTCCATCTCCCGTGCTTGTCGAGACGGTCGTCTTTCCAGCTGCAGCTGCAGTCGTGCTCCCAGGCCAAAACATCTGCACAATGAGTGGGTTTGGGGTGGCTGTGGAGACAACCTGGAGTATGGGTACAAGTGAGTCTCCGTAAACTCTCTTATAACCTGTTAGCCTAGTAATCCGCTTATAGAATAAAGAAGAATCAGCGATCATATACGTAAGAAAGAAACGTAAAGGTCAGGATTTATATACATATATACATTTATTTAGGTTAGGTTAGGTTAGGTTAGGTTAGGTTAGGTTAGGTTAGCCCCCACACTTACACACATACATACATATCAGATACACATATTAACATACTAGGTCATTATCATTCTAATTAATATTTTCGGTGCTGTCCTTACTCCTTAGTAACAATAAAAAATATAAGTGTACCTACTAAAATTATTAGTTAGAAAAATCATGAATTAATGTTGATTTCCCCTTTTAAACAAAAATATTGTATGAGGTAACAAACACAAAAAGAGAAGCAGAGAAGCACTTATTTAAATATTTCTAATTTTGCATTTTCTCATTTATAACTTTACGTTATAATAGTATAGAATTTATTAATTTACAACTTATTATATTCTGTAGTTGTAAATGACAAATGGTGAAATAATTACATCAAATTAATGTTGTTTGCCCAGTCGAAATCGGCAGTAATATATTATTGCCGAGGGGGAGGCCTATGTCCAGCAGTGGACTTCTTATGGCTGAGTTGATGATGATGATGAACGTCAAAAGAGTCCTAACTATCAAATCATATCGTTACTCAAATCAAATAAAATAAATCAAGATCAAGTTCTCGTCACGCCTCAGTAAATTAGTGGTTATTTTACTGGAAGCTGTTTTGGAGTTTTGGCGACAATGTGAATTTTCACGAAGCTAGTCTCGAAGCATTTTCAACCCTTTGTAAACTTTGCGGATGCTAAAATCTTGAATTTTCAGTGTCCAAAAGAACAATATATAATTATATTTAGTTGTATTCACAAATGGACTATATTATTTATACCTTATATAGTTTAGGATACATCCCCAATCAAATTTATTTTAATTTATCATTAATATTGACACACTCATTGGTAGTCAAAATTTTAGGTTAGGTACTAATAAGAATAAGAATGAGAATATTTATGCAAAACTCCATAGAAGCTTCTAGTAAAGTCGCCACTGTATACGTTACTTAGATTGTGACTAGAACATTTACAACTTGTTTTATTTAAAAAACTTGAAAAAATCCTAATACTTAACACTGGCAAATGCTTTAATGCGGTTCCAATACAAAAAAGAAAAAAGTGGTGGCGACTTTACTAGAAGCTTCTATAGAGTTTTGCCGACAACGTAAAATCACACGTTTTATTGCTTTATTTCACTTGCCCACACTCACGCACTTTATCGAACACTTAATGAATCAATATCGAAAAATTTATGTTCAAAATAACACAAGTTTAGGAAAATAAAACAAAGCAACAAAACGTTATTAAGACGTTCCCGCAAAAAAAAAAAAAAAAACGACAATTGGTGTCATGTGATATATACTTAAGATAGAGTAAAGCGGTAGTGTTAAAACCTCTTTGGATAAAAAAAATAGGTCTGCAGCACTTATTTATTTGAACTTTTGTATTTGAACGCATATACTCGCTATCACATATTCAGATAAAGAAGAAATGGAAATGGATCCATTTCCATTTCTTCTTTATCTGAATATGTGTTATGGAAATCTGTAAATTTTTGAAACTATGAGCAAGTTTCGTTTGGTTGGTTAATAATTCCTTCTGTACGGGAATAACAACAAATGTAACAAACCAAAGTCCAAATAGATAAAAGAGAATGTTACCGGTTGATACAAAGACTAGCTCGTTTCGCTCGCTCGGTCAATTAATTAAATAACATTTATAGTAACTCAATGTAATGAAGAAATTTTAGACGAGTAAACACATGCCTAGAAATAAAACGATCTAGATTATAGAAAGGAGGTAAACTACGCAGGTAAACTACGTGTACGAAACCTAGAAAACGTAAATCCTAGAATTAGATCAACAAAAAACATCTCTGTTTAACTCATATTCGCCGGATACCATAAACTATGTTCTACTACAACTACTACTAGAACGCTCCTTGAATTCTAGTAGAAACCTATAAACGCCTCTTTACGTTACTGCTATCCCAATAAGAAATTATTATTTTATTTAAATTCTTGATACCGATAGCAACACGCTTTGCCGGTAAACTCGGTATTTCTAGGTAACCATCACAACGTAACAACCACCCCTACGTAAGTTATAAGCGCCTAGTACTTTTCCCCCACTTTATCGAAATTTATCCTGAGAATATTCGATCGGGGAAGAACGGTTTTTCCTCTTTTGAGTCTCGTTATGAAATTGATCAAGAAAAGTTTAAATTTCATCATAAAATTACACTTAGAAAAATATTATTTTCGACCTAACATAAAATATAATAGAGTAGATTACAGAATAATTAAAAAAAATATATTTTCCCTAAAAAAATGTTTCTTACCTTCGAAAAATTTCTTACCGCCTGAAAAATCTAACATGTCTCACGGCAAACCATTTCAGGCAGCACTCACCTGTTTCACACCGTAGATTTATACCAGGAAAGTAGAATAATAATGAAGGTAATTTTACCTGTCAATTCTCCCACACTTTACGGCAGGTGCTTACCACAGCAGGTATCACAATGGGTTTGTGGGTTCCCGGGAAATGATTGCCTGAAAACCGATTTTCTGTACCAACAGTGAAAAGTGATGCATGCCGTCCTCTTTCATTGCTAACGCGAATACTGTAGGAGAAAAGAGTGATAAATATTCTCTAAAGTTTTCACACCGCTTACCTTTATAGTACGTTCGTTTGTGTGAGTTTTCACCTGAATTTCAGTCCCCGTGGAAAGGTAAATTTTGCTCCCTGATACTCCTTATTTCCTAGTACTCAGGTGAGATGTAAGACAGGTGAAAAATCCACCTGCACTCTTCAGCTGAGTCCCAAAGGTAAGTTTTGGGCTTACCTGAAAAATGGATCGTTTATAATTTAAAAACGAACCATATATCAAAAAAGACCTACTCACTTTAAAAGCCTACAAGTTACAAAGGAAACTGCCGATTGTTCATTAGTGGTTATGTTAAAACTTCACACGTTCATTCTCATAATCGTTTGTTAGGATTAAATAAACATAATTTTGATTAAAAATAAAATCGCGTTTTACCAATTACATATCGTCATTGGAAGATTAATTTACTTTACAAAACAGCTCCTACGAACAAAGTGTACAATAATTCCAAACGTAGAATGCATGAAACGTTTTAATAGTAGGTACTTCGATTTTCACCCCTACCCTTTTCCCTAGTCCCCCTTATTTAGCTGTCAGTTGATCTTCACGGTTGTCAAAGCATGGCTTACGACAGGTCGAGTACCAGGCGCGCAGAAGCCAACAAGAGTGCGGAAGTATACTGAAGGCTTCCGGGTTACGGGATAGCACGGTTCATAAACTGAAAATAAAGATATTGGTCTATTTTTCTATTTTTATACACCTACAGTAATAGAATAAATAGTAACACGTAGAATTATGTATTACTAAGTATTTACTTCCTACTAATTATTTTGTTTAGTAAAGAACTGCTTTCTTCACGTTTTAGATAGATGTTAAGTTGATATTTCTAAATATACTTATAATGAAACATTAACTATTAATCATCTATGCTCAGCATGCGTGAAGCCATTGTCTTAAATCCATGCTTATCTTCACACTAAGATCACAACGAAATCCGAATCTCTCCGAATTGATTCAATGACTTATCAAAAGTAGTATAAATACACAAAACCACACAAACTCCGTAACTAGGGAACCGTGTAGCCTAGCCCTCTGACGTCATATTCGACTTCGCGTAGGTGACGTAGAGCCGCCGTAGCAAACCGTAGACCACCTTCTACGGTGCTATGCGTTCCTGGGAGGTTTTCACGTACTGAAAGGGTTAGATTCCTGAAAACTGAAGGGTAAGAGTTTTAAAAAATAAATTAATTTCAATATACCTACTAATTTTTGTAAAAAGAAACGTAATAATAGGAAACCGACCCAAAATTTAAATTTTGGAGCTGAATACATTTTAATATTATTTTTAGTTATATTTACTTCTATTACTTGAAAACTGAAAGGTATTTTTTTAAAGATTTATTTCAATATAATTTTAATAACAAATTATATTAATAGATAGGGAACCGAACCAAAATATTATTATTTTAATTTAGGAGCTGAATTAAACATTTTCATATTATTATTACTTCTATTGCTTAAAATAATTAATATAATCTCGACAATCGATTTTTAAGTGGCACAGAGTAACTCTTTTTGCAATCGAAATAAAATTATTTATTATGCTTACTTTTGGAATGGATTAAGGTGGTTCGATTAACATACAAAATATCCTTCCGGACCATAATGTTGAATTCTCGAAATGTTGAATTCGCAAAATGTTGAATTCTCAAATTGTTGAATCTCAATTGATTTCTCAAAATGTTGAATTCTTAAAATGTTGAATTCTCAAATTGTTGAATGTCGAAATGTTGAATTCTCATAATGTTGAGTCTCAAATTGTTGAATCTCAAAATGTTGAATTCTCATAATGTTGAAGTACGAAAACACATCTACTATTTAGCGCTTCGCCGGCCGCTGCCGCGGCACGCTCGCTACGCTCGCTCGGCTCGCGCGATGTGTTTTTAATGTTCTAACATAACCTAACCTACTTTTTGGGCCACTACATTATTTACAGAGGGAACTTTGGGAACGTCAGGTACGCAGGGAACGTCAGGAACGTAGGGAACGTCGGGAAAATTTATGAAAATTCAAAATTTTGATTAATTTGTAATTCAACATTTTCAGATTCAACATTTTGTGAATTCAACATTTTGGGAATTCAACATTATGAGAATTCAACATTATGCGAATTCAACATTATGCGAATTCAACATTATGGGAATTCAACATTATGGGAATTCAACATTATGGGAATTCAACATTGAGATTCAACAATTTGAGAATTCAACATTTTGCGAATTCAACATTTCGAGAATTCAACATTATGGTCCGGAAGCCAAAATATCTGTTACCAATTATGTCCGAAAAGAGCACAGTTGTACAATGAAGGAATTAGGTTAGATTTAATATCGGTCTTTATTGGCCGTAAATCATAATCTTTGAAGGAAACAGGAGATTATTATCGTCATTATCTATTAAACCAGTAACTTCAAACATAACTTTTAAATAAGATTCCCACAACAATCGGGGGGCCAAGTTTTCTGTGTGCAGAAATTTTTGTTTCTAATTTGACCAAGATTTCACTTCAAATTTTATTACAACTAAACAATTGCTATCATTGCTATCCGTTTACTAACATATTCTGGAGTAAAAATGTAATTATTCAATGTTGGTCAATTTATCAGATACCCTGAAAGAAAGGTTTCGTTCAAATGTATATTGTATAAAAAGTTTACAAAAATCTGAAAGTTTAACTGGGAGAGTAGCCTAATCAATTATATTTTATATGCGACGCGTGATCAAAATGCTAGCGCGTATCTGGCCCAACGCATAAGCATTGCCATTCAACGTGGCAATGCGGACAGCATGCTGGCTACTGTCACGTTATGATTTATACGTATAATATAGATTTTTTTTTCACTAACCACTTTGCCACTCATCTATACAAATAAATAATTGAAATCCTTAAGTTTTTGATATGAGTTCAAATCGGACCTACGAAAAGAGCATCGGGGCGTTTCTTTATGGTCCGAATCGACCTATTCCAAAATATGTCTTGGGCCATTCGCACCGCACCAACCACTGCGGTGCGAATCGGCCCATTCAGAAACAGTACATGGGCGATTCGCACCGCGGTTCGAATCACATGCGGTGCGAAACGCCGAAGTACCCTAGAGATCTACCTACGGGTGTAACGGACTGTTAGGCCTAATAGGTGCAGTCCTACAGCAGATCCTGCCTAACCTAATTAGACCTTAAGTATCTAGAAATAAAAAGATGTAAAATACAATAGTAAAGTCAGTTTTATTAAGCGTACAAAATACATGGGAAATATAAAAAGCAATTTAGAGTTAGTCAATACAATCAGATGTAAAAAAATCTTTAAACTTCTAAATGTTGAGGTTGGAGATTGAAGGATACAAGACTCCAAATGAATTTAGAAGAGGTTCAGCGGTAACCTATTGAAGAGTCTCCAGGTAGTTTCTCTCTTTGCAACGAGTGATATTAATAAAATGGATGAGCTCACCATTTATACGTTTTTCCAAGGTAGTAGATGGGTTCACATTACCCAGTGGTTAGGTCGAATTACGACACAATTCCTTGATCATCATCTGTGGGGAAGATGACGTGGAAGCTCCCGGACGAATCGACCAGGCGAAATGTACGCCAGGATTTATAATTCGTGGTTTATTTTTGTAACTGCACTTTTTAGAACTTGAACTTTAAACTTTCGGACTTTACTACCGTAATATATAAATACTTTTATACAAAATCACTTGTGGATTGTTGGACTCTGAAGCAGGAATCAGACTAAAAAACAGACTGAGCTAGCCGGGCCGAGATGTTCCGCTTTTACGCAAATTTCCTGGTTCTATTTACAAAATAGACATGGAATTAATTTGAAATATATGGCCAGTAAATCATGTGTAAAAGCTCAATAAGCCCTTTCGTTATTGATTAAAAACTTGAAATAAAAAGAAAATAATTTTGAGAGATTATCTCTTTGGCACGGCTAAGCTGTCAGAGTAAAAATATTAAAACGAAATCAAAGAGAATGAACATTAAAATATTTTAAATTTTCAGCTTAAATAGGGAAATAGAGGCTTTTAGAAGCCAGCACAGCATAGAAGAATCTGTAGAAAATGTATATGAAGGCATTAACGTTACATAAACACAAAAACATAAATAATACATATACATTACACTACGCTGCTAACTGGTTTGGTTTGGTTAGGTTTGAGCATTTGGATTGTCTTTAGACCTTTATCGGTCTGGGGTAGCTCAAACATGTAGGTTTTGCTTCCTGAAATCAGTGAGCAAAATCGCATTTTGCTCAGTGAGACAAAGTAACTATTTAATTATTTTTTCAGAAAGCCGCGAATATCTTATTCAGCCTTGGGTTAATCAAACAATTCGAAACGTTCACACTCTATCTCTTTCCCGCCATTAGAAAGAGAGAGACAAAGACCAGCCCTTTCGAAGTTCTGATTTTGAATTCGACCTCAAAGACAAACACGTTCGGAATTTCGTACTAACTAAAGAAATTTTGCAAAAAGATAATTATGTCTTTTAATGTAATTTATTGAATTTTTAACTTATTGTTGTATTTAAACGAAAATGAGTATTTACTGCAAATAAAACTGATATTTAACCTGTAAATATTTATTATCTCCTAAAGTGTTCTCGCTGCTGAAGTGAAAAGTTATGTGTGTTACACGAGAGCAAAGTTTTTTGCATCTCGTGCCTTTGAATCCCTCGCCACACTCAGGATTCAACTTTAGAATCACTCGCTACGCTCGTGATTTAATCGTAGAATCCTTCGCTTGCTCAGGATTAAAAATCAGCACTCGCAGCAAAAAACGACTTTGCTCTCTTGTTGCACAAATAACTATTGTGTAGTAGTTTAGTTAGTTGAGTCTGTATATTGTTTTGTAGTAGTTAATAAAGGCATTTGCCCGTTAAAATTGTGAATATTCAAATAAACTAATGATAATATGAATTTATAATTTCCTTTGCAACCTCTATTCTTGTCAATTTGTCATCTAACGATTTCTTAAATGATATACGGCCTTTTTCCATTTTACTGTTTTTTTTCCCCAGCCAATAGTAATCTTTTTTCTCCAAACATCAAAACATCGTACCAGGAAATGATGAAACAAAAAAGGCATTAGAAAATGAGAAAAGTTTCAAAGTATGAAATGCAAAGCCTCTGAAAATAAATTAACGTGGAAAACAAATGAAAACAGTTTGTGTCATTATTTTTCAGAAAAACATGAGATTTTCTGCATATTTCGTAGCAGGATGACTAAGGTAGCAGGACTTGAAAGAGGAAAAAGAAAAGTTCTACGCTATGCCTACGCGATTTTCGCTCACGTTCCCCTTTGTTCCGTTACGTCACTTGTTTGAAGCAAGTGTACCAGGCTGTCATAAGCTATGAAGACTGTAAAATTGTTGAAACACCTCATGAAATAAAAAGCAGCTTGTGCTCACCTCACTTAAAACTCCGTTGTCAAAATTTCAACGCGTAGGTATTTACATAAGTTATCAAAACACACAAATTGTGTGGTTTCTATATTTTTCAATTCAACAGGTTATTTGCAGTCAGTTATCAAAATACAACAAGCAAAGTTTTCGGTCAGTTTTCAATTTATTCATAATAATACTCATAAACAGTATTATCTTCATCTTAGCCACAAAAAGTCCACTGCTTGGTCCTAATTTTCCATATAAAATAATAGAAAATTATCCTTTCAATGTGAGTTGGTCAGGCGGTAAAGCGAAGGAGTTTATAATTGAATAAAAAATTGCAACAAGTTGTTAGTTTATCGGTTTTTTATCGGATACGTATCGGTGACCGTGTGATTTGCATGATATTATGCCTCCCCGACCTTTTGTATCGGACGGCAAGATTTAAAAAAAAGCCACGTCTTTTTTATGGCAGGAAATTACGGCTCCAAAAACTCAAACGAGACGCTTTCCTTCCAACTTTATCATTGTGCATACCACCAAAACGTTGAATATAACTGAATAGAGTAAGATTTATTGTTCAACTGTGCACGTTTTAGGGGTGAAAATATTTGATAAAAACAGTTATGTTCTCAATGAACTGAATGATCCTATTTAGAACAAAATATTATTAGGTAGGTACTTAATTTATATAAATATAGTTAGTAGTTAGTGCATTTACTCAATACTAAATTTTACACTTTTTGAATGTGTCTTACGGAATTGATATAATTTGGATGTCTTCAAATCGCGAGTGAATAGGTTTCTTCTAGGCAAGTATATGCATTTCACCAAACAGGAATTTGCCTTGCAGAGGGTCAGTAATGGCTTTGAAAAAAAAAGACGTGTGGCACTCGGAGACTGCCGCGGTAAAGCATAGCATTTTTCATCAACCTATGTAATTATAATTATTTATTTATTTTATTTATGCAGTATTCCTAACATCCCCACTCCGACCGGCACAGCGGTGATACTTTTTAGTTTTTAGTTTTGCCATCTATCGATGAATAGCAGAACTTTTAATGACTTTTTGAAATATCACGCTTGTCTCTTTAGTTCTGCAAATTGCCTCTAGGTGGCATTGGTTGTATCGGCGTTACTGCGTTAGGTTATTTTCGTTACGGAATTTCTGGATTCGGTCTCCACGCTCAAGGCCCGCGATAGAAGCTATGCAATAGCTTAAAAGTAGGCTGCAGCGGTCGCTAAGTTAGCAGCCAAGCGTAACCGTGAATTATTATATAAAAAAAGGAAATTCTTTCTTCTTCTAATTTTAAAAGGTCTTATAAAAATACTAGCAAAAACACTAGGAGTTAATAACCCAAAAGAAACGTGATGAAAACAAAACGCAAAATCAAAACAAACAACCTCCAACATTGTGTTTGTGTGAAATATCAACATGTGGGAGGAGTTAGCTTTCCTTCACACATTCAAAGCAAATATAGGAGGAGCTTTTTTTAACTTTCTGGGTAACCGAACTTTAAAAAAGCTTTTCCGGCATCCCGCTTTGAATTTTCGTTACTAGGACCCCACGAATTGAAGAAGTTAAAGTATTCAAGGAATGCGAAGATGGGAACTCGAACACGTGAGAATTGGAATTCTCCAAGAGGGGAGGAGGTTTCCTTTCCTTTCATAGAGGAGGTTTTCCCGCATTTGGGTATTTTTTGTACTAGGACGACATAATGCGGGGGAGGTTTGAGAAATTTCGAGCATCTTTGGAATGTCGAGAACTTTTTTGAGTGTCCGGAATCCGGGTGAATTTGAACGCCGGGGATATAAAGCATCGCTTTATTAGCTTGTTAAGTTTATTTACTATTAGGATGCCGCCCGGTTTCGCAGGCGTGCAATCTATTAATAAAGATATTGATTAGTGCGGTATATGTAGATTTTATAAAAGAGTTAATTTTCATGCTAAGAATGCTGATTCTAAGCATGAAAATTGCATGAATTGTTCAGAAAAAGCTTTCATCAAAATCGGTTTAGAAGTTTGGTTATTAAAACTAAATACCAGAAAGTGTCACCAAGAAAGCAAAATGCATATATTGAAGTCGGTTGTTTCAGTTTTTTAGACTATAATAATAATTATACACAATACCATGAGAATTTCTTAATTTTCTGGAAGATTTCCCAGAAAAATATTTCATGTTATGTACTACTCGTTAAAATCGGTCGAGACATACTCAACTGATTAGGTTATACAAGCGGCAATTGATTATAACTTAAGCCTTCTATTCAAGCTTTCTATTTAAGCCTTCTATTCAAGCTTTTTTTTTTTTCTTTTTTTTTTTTTTTTGCCTTCTATTTAAGTAAAAATCTATTGACGCTTGTTTAGCTTAGGGTTAAGCACTTAATTACTACTTATCTAGCTGCTGTGATTTCATCGTCTAGAATAGATTGCTTGTCGTCCGACAAATAGCTTAGCTGGCAGGTGATCGGTTGAACGCCTAGACTTATTCAACATTCAGCGAGTTGGCTGATTTGCTACTTGGAAATGGCTAACAACTTTTTCTCGGTTGTTTTAAAAATAATTATAGCTATGTAATACTATTACATAGCTATAATACTACCTCAAATTACTTCAACTTCAACTTCTTTCTGGAATTAGTGTCATTAAGTATCAGCGAGAAGTTGACAAAATATGTGAAGCGTTGCTTAAAGTTAACTAATGTTTTTCAGTAAGGCCGTTAAAGTCTTGTGTGCTATACCGTAACTTTCTGTCCTGTTACTGAAAGTTTATCTTGTGTCATAAAAATATAACCATAATTACAGCTTAGTTTATGACATGTTGGTAACGCCGTGGGCGTGGGTACCATGTATGTAAGTATAACACTAATACAATAAAAGCTAAAAACGGAAATAAATTAAAGATCATTGCTTCAACTTTCCCTAGTTATGTTCCTTAGCATAATTATTAAAGTAAAATCATATTTTACTTTAATATATGATAACGCGCTGCGTCAACAATAATTTAATTTAATCATTTCCTGTTACCCTTGCCCGGGCTTACCCTTAACCCCGGATAACCCGGGCTAAAACCGGTTATGGCAGAGTTAAGGTACTAGGCAGACATAGGTGGAGAGCGGTCGTTAATCCGACTGACGTCCGGTTAGCTTTTGCAAAACTAGCAAAGGCTCGTTGTTAGTAGATATTCTACGATTTTACATCTAGTGCACGGCTTTAGTATGTAATCCATAGCCGCTGTGAAATAATCAAGTTCTTTTCGATAACACTAAACAAACATGTTTTACAATATTGACCAGATTCTAGATGTGGAAAGACAAGTATTTGTTAAGATAATTCTTATGATTTATTAAATTAGAGGTTTTCAATTTTAAATGTTTATCATCATCATCAGCTCAGCCATAACAAGTCTACTGCTGGACATAGGCCTTTTTGGAAAGCCATGGGGGACCATGGCTTTCCAAAAAGACCGATTGGAAGCGGCTTGCATCCACCGTCCTCCCGCCACTTTTATGAGGTCATCTCTCCATCTCGTGTCTGGTCTTAGGAAGACCGCTGAGCTTGCCGGTACATGGTCTCCACTCGTGAACCTTTCCACCAAATTTAACATTTAACAAATATAATCTTTTACAAAACCATCAGATTCTATATTATTATGTGAAAACAAGGTATTTATTTCGACAAATCTTATGAATTTTTAAATTACAGATTGTTTTAACTTGATTTTGGTTTCTTTTCGACTAAGCAACTATATACATAAATCAAAGACAACGTCTTTATAAATCTTGTTTGAAAATAAAAATAAATTACGCGCAGATCGGGTAAATTCGAAATATCTAAAGAACAAGTGAGTAGGAGTTAATATATACCAGGATAGCAGAAAACACGGAAAATCTCACCCCCGTTATGCAATACTCACCCTTTTTATACATGTTCATCGTATTGTAACTTTAACTGTCCAGGGAATAAGGTAGAGTTTTCCGTATAAAACGCTAAACGCTACGGAATCGATTTCGTAGCTACCCCCGTAGAATGGGCGTAGCTCTCCCATGTGCGCAGTTCGTAGCAGTGTTTTATCCTTTTCTGCAGCTTCTCTTTTTAGAAAAGCCCGATATGAAAGTTTTGGGAAAAGTTAACTTTGTTGTATATGTAATTTAAGTAACTGGTTATTCATTTGATTTGACTGACTCAGACAGATAAAATCGAGCAAAACTAATCACTATGCTATTCTTCAAATAATGGGTAACATAATATCCAAGACGAAAATATAGCCTATAAGTTTAGTTTGTCTTTTTATCCGACTTAAAAAAAGACGCGGTTATCATTTCGGTTGTATTTTTTTGTTTGTTATATTAAAGCTCTCTCATTTAGGTATAGACAATGACTTTCCATCACGTGGACGTAAAGTCTAAAACAAAATTCACGAATATAGTGTCCTGGATTGATCGATACTCATATACTAACAATGACGTATACTTTTAACTTAAAGATTTCGATATAAAGACTCTATGTCGCCGCGCTAAAGCCTAATTTAGACTGAGAAGTCTAGATACATCTATTTTGCTGCTTCGAATCATTTTAATCGTGTAACCGTTTTTACACAATTAAAGTGATTTAAACTTCCAAAATCATTCGAATTCGAATTTGAACTATAATAATTATTGTGTCAGGTTTCGCTGGTAAATAACTTTCTAGTGTAGTACAATAATTAGTACTATTTCCATGCAGGTTCACGGAAAGCTTCGTGGACATTCGCGAGCGGGAGCGGAAGGTGAAACGAGGTAGCCGCGAGCAGGGACGTCAGCTGATGAACAGGCATAACAACGAGGCGGGACGCAGGGTAAATCCACGTTTTCACACTGCACAAAACTTATGATAGCCTAGTAGGAGACCGACTAAGTTGCGATTCCAATGTTCAAGCCCCAACCAGGCCAGACTGACAGACAGGACACGCTGCTACTTCATCATCATCATCTAATTCTAATTTGAAGTGGAGGCGATAAGACCTGCACTGACTCGTGGGGTGTATTGTGCAATTTGTGCATGACTTATGGTGTATTGCAATTATCTTCATCCATAAGAAATCCACTGCTGGACCCGGATAGGCCTGCCCCTTGGATTTCTAAAAATACCTATTGGAAGCGGCCTGCATCCAACGTCCCGCCTTTGTATGAGGTCATCCGTCCACCTCGTGGCTACGCTGCGCTTGCCATATATTTAAACGAGCAACACATATAGAGTCATATATTTATTAATAAAAATCTCGGAATCGGCTCCAACGATTTTGATAAAATTTGGTACGTAGGTAGATTCCAGAACGATAAATCGAACTAGCCAGGTTTCATTTTTACTGAACCCGGGTATGCTCGTATTTTCAGTTATAAAAATACGAGCGAAGCTCGATCGCCCAGGTACTTAGGTAATTATACTCGTAGATACTTGTTAATAGGCTTGTTGCCACTAATAACAAATTGCTTGGTTTATAGTTCTTCTTCTTCTTTTTTGTATTGGACCCGCATTAAAGCATTTGCCAGTGTCAAGTATTAGGATTTTTTCAAGTTTCTTGAATAAAACAAGTTGTACCTAAATGTTCTAGTCACAATCTAAGTCACGTATACAGTCAATTTATAAGTCGAGTCCTGCTTCAGTAAAGTGGTGGCGACTTTACTAGAAGCTTCAATGGAGTTTTGCCGACAACGTAAAATCACACGTTTTACTGCTTTATTTCACTTGCCCACACTCATGAACTTTATCGAACACTTAATAAATAAAACACCACCATTTTTATAGCATTAATGTTCAAAATAACACAAGTTTAGGAAACTAAAACAAAGCAACAACACCTTACTAAGACGTTCCCGCCAAAACTCCAAGGTTTATAGTTTCTAATTATAAATGAAGAGACGTAGATAAGAAAAATTCGTAAAAAATAGACATTAGTCACGTGTTGCCCGCGATTTCGCATGGATTTTGCAGACTGTAACGTCATTCAAGACGCCATGACACTTATTCATCGTTTTCAAATCTAAATTGTTTTTTTTAAATACAAAACTCGTAATGTAAATATTACTTTTTCTTTAAAATATAGGTTTTTTGGGATAAAATAGATATTAAAGTATATAATTAACCAAGTTTTCAAATTCAGGCAACTAGTCTATTATCGTTGCTTATGTTTCCAGGCTGTTATCGTCAAGTCGAAAGTAACGTGCAAATGCCATGGCGTCTCCGGGTCCTGCAGCCTTATAACATGCTGGAACCAGCTGGCCAGCTTCAGAGAAATTGGTACGTATCATAGACGCATCTTTCAAAGCGCGGTATTGAAATATTGATTGGTCGAAGTCTGGGAGTTGTGGTTAATGAAACAAGCCTATTTTCCAGCATTGGACTATTTATGTTTTACGATGATGATTGAATTATTATTTATAATAGAATAAATAACCCGACTGCAAAATGATCGAAACGCTTCTACTCCATTAACCTCATAACCAAGTCAATAAACCCTATTTCGCACAAAGGAAACCCACAAATCGTATAAAATTATTAAGATAATTAAAATTTTAATCAACCCTTTAAACGAAGTACCAGGGCGACAGCAGGACTAAAGAGGACTTATCGTACCCATTAGCATAGTTTACTTCAATTAATCTGTGACATTCGTCACCGATGATGGAACAATAGATGAGAATTTACCTACCTAGAAAAGAGAGAAATGGGTTACATAGATTTTATAAATCTAGTCTGTTCAAGTCTTCTTGTTCATTAAATATAGCACCACAATCGCGTTTTTATTTTGACACATGGTGAATGAAAATAGGTTAGTTCATGCATAAAGCAGTGAGTCATATTACTTTTTCTATATAAGCAAAACGTGAAATAATAATGTACGAACGTGTTATTTTTGACCCCCGACTCAAAAGGGAGGTGTTATAAGTTTGACGTGTGTATCTGTGTCTGTCTGTGGTATCGTAGCTCTCAAACGGATGGACCGGTTTTGATCTAGTTTTGTTTGTTTGAATTAATTACAGTAAAAGCAAGATAAAAACGAGCGTGAGCCAATTTTGGTCAGGTCATATTAAAGATCATAAAATTATGTTAAATTAGATGCGCCCTGCGGTGTCACGCGCGTAGTGATAAAAACGGCGACGATGATAAAATATAGCCTATGTCCTTCTGCAGGTCCTAAAGAATATCTGTACCAAATTTCATAATAATTGGTTCAGCCATTTAGCTGTGAAGAGGTAACAGATAGACAGATGACAGACAGAGTTACTTTTACTTTTCAACCGACTTCCAAAAAGAAGGAGGTTATCAATTCGAGTGTTTTTTTTTTTGTTTTTTTTTTAATGTTTATTACCTCATTACTTTCGACTGGGTGAACTGATTTTGATGATTCTTTTTTTATGTGAAATCTGGTGCTTCCCGTGTGGTCCCATTTCAATTTGGTCCAGTTCTGACAATGGCATCCATGAGAAGTCGGTTGCGGGAGGTTATCAATTCGACTGTATTTTTAAAGTTTTTTTTTATGTTTGTTACCTCATAACTTTCGACTGGGTGAACTGATTTTGATGATTCTTTTTTATTTGAAAGCTGATGCTTCTCGTGTGGTCCCATTTCAATTTGGTCCAGTTCTGACAATGGCATCCATGAGAAGTCGGTTGCGGGAGGTTATCAATTCGACTGTATTTTTAAAGTTTTTTTTTTATGTTTGTTACCTCATAACTTTCGACTGGGTGAACTGATTTTGATGATTCTTTTTTATTTGAAAGCTGATGCTTCTCGTGTGGTCCCATTTCAATTTGGTCCAGTTCTGACAATGGCATCCATGAGAAGTCGGTTGCGGGAGGTTATTAATTCGACTGTATTTTTAAAGTTTTTTTTTTATGTTTGTTACCTCATAACTTTCGACTGGGTGAACTGATTTTGATGATTCTTTTTTATTTGAAAGCTGATGCTTCTCGTGTGGTCCCATTTCAATTTGGTCCAGTTCTGACAATGGCATCCATAAAAAGTCGGTTGCTTCATTTTTTTAAAACTATAATTATATAAAGGATTAGGATACACGCGATAAATCCGTTAAAAATCGTTTAACTTTAATGAGTAGAAATCGTGAAAACCTTAGAAAACATTAAAACGAAATCTTATTACTAAACCTCCTATATCCAAATGGCTGACCTTGTAATGATGTATGTACGTATGTATGTTTGTTGTGTATGTGTTTACTAAGTGCAAGTGACAGGTTTACCGAAAAAATGTTCGCGAAAATTAACTCATTTTTAACCGACTTCCAAACAGGAGGAGGTTCTCAATTCAACTGTATGTTTTTTTGTATGTTTGTTCAGCAATTACTCTATCCACCATGTGTGAATTTATTTGGATGATTATTTTTTGTTTGGTAGGTCATATTTCAGAGGTGGTCCCAAATAAATTTTATCAAAATCGGTTCAGTACTTTGGTTTTATAGCAAAATAACTGGATAAATGTCATCCAAATAATCAAATTGTGTACTTATTTTGAAGTTGTTTTTTTCAGTTTTTAAACTATAATTTTTTGTCACACTAAATTACATATCACTGTGAGTATCATATTTTAATGAACTCTAAGAATCGGTTGATTAGCCATAATCCTTTATTTATGACCTTTTTAATAGTTCATTAAAAAAAATAGACTATACGATCTCTTTACCATAGACAGGTCATGTCGTTTATGGCTCCTGACAACATAAAAATGAATTGGAATTTCACTTTATTACATTTTTAATAATGCTCAGCTTTTAAATTTTTTCTATAAGTTAGGCTTTTGTTTCACTTGGGTGGTCAATAAAAATCGTAGGTTTATGGTATTTAGAAAGTAAAACACGGTCAGATTTGATGACACGATTTTAGAGATAACTTTTTAACTGACTTCCAATAAGGAGGTTCTCAATTCGACTATATGATTGTTTACCGCCAATTTTGACTTAATTTTGATGATTATTTTTTGAGTAGGTAATACTTCAGAGATGGTCCTATATAAATTTTATCAAAATCGGTTCAGTATTTAGGTACATATTTATAATGAGGAAATTTCGTATTTTGATGTCGGTTGCTTGTTTCTAACAACCGACTTCTAAAAAGAAGGAGGTTCTCAATTAATTTGCTATTTCAACTCAACTTCGCTAATTGTGAATCGATTTCGATGATTTTTTATTTGGTAGGTCATTTTTCAAAGGTGGTTCCATTTTTTTTTAAATCAAAATCGGTTCAATACTTTGGTTTTTATAACAAAATAACTAGAAATATGTCATCCAATTAAACAAATTGCGTATTTTGAAGTCGGTTTTTTCAGTTTTTCAAACTATAATTATGTATGAACTCATTTCTATTTTTTATATTTACCCGCGTAGTGAAAAATGATGGTGATGGTAAACGGTGATGATGTTGGTAAAAGGCTAAAGTAACTCTGTTTTTCTGTTACTTATTCACGATTAAACGGCTGAACTGATTGTTGTGAAATTTTGCACATAGATAGCTGATAAGCCGGAGACGGATGTAGGCATACTTTTCTATCATCGTCATCATCATGTAATTCGTCATTCAATACATGTTTTCAGGCGACTACCTAAAGGACAAGTACGAGGGCGCGACCGAGGTGAAGGTGTCTCGCCGGGGGAAGCTCCGCATCAGCAACCCTCGGTTCTCGCTGCCGACCGCACAGGACCTGGTCTACTTGGAGGAATCGCCTAACTTCTGTGTTAGGAACGAGTCTGTGGTATGCGTACCTACTTCTACCTGTTTCATCATCCATCATCATCATCTCAGCCGCAAGAAGTCTAGGGCATAAACCATGGGGACCATGGGTTTCTAAAAAGACCAGTCGAACAGTCAGAAACACGAAAAAGCGTCACCGTTTCATGGTGGATATTCCAAAAACACGAACGAAACGCTTTGATTCCACTTTCATCGAGCGGACTGCTAGATTATGGAACACACTTCCTCAGTGGGCCTTTCCCGATAAAATATAATCTTGTTGTCTTTAAATCGCGAGTGAATAGGTTTCTTCTAGGTAAGCGCGAGGCTTCTCCATCGTAGACCGCAACTTTGCTTATTATCATGCGAGTTGGCGGTCAAGCGCAAACCTATTTCTATTATATTTCTAAATTTAAAAAAAATGGTCGGGTCTAAATCTAATTAAAAAAAAACTCCTTTTTTAAAGTCGATTGAAAAGTAGATTTTACTAGATTTCGTTTACTAGGCTTAGTATTTTTTTATTGAAAAAGTACTAAATCCAGTAAAATCTTTATGTACTATTTTTTTTTTACTAACTTTAAAAAAAGGAGGAAGTTCTGTTCAATCAATTCTGTCCTATTTTTTGTTAACTCATATCTGTTATCTATATCTAAACTGATTTTATTTTTTTAATGATATTTGATTATTTATTCAGATTTGTCTCATAGTAGAAATTTTATTTAAATCGTAGTTTGATTTATATGAAATTAACTGGAAAAAATACGTCGTTGAACGAAATTATGCACTTACCTACTTTAAATTCGATTGTTTATTTTTTTTATTTTTTGTAATTGTTATTTGAAAAATGCCACAAACACAAAGAGCTTGCAATTTTTTATTTACAAACAGCAATTTGCAAGTGGGACGCGCGGTTAATCTTAGTGCCATCTATCTACTTTATTGTATCACAACCGTACTTATAATTTACTCGGAAAAACTTTTTTCTTCCTATAAAATTCGGAGTGAATGACAAAAATAATATTCAAGCTTTAATTTATTATATAAGTACAGTTCCAAATTAGTACTTGTTAGAGCATGTCCTGGCATAAACGGTTTTTTAGTCCCCGTCCTCTATGACGGGGAAAGAAAAGATACTACTATTAGAATATAACAAGTCAGAAAACGTAGGTATATGCAATCTAGGCGTTTGCTTCCAGTCATTCACTTCCAACTTTCTAATAAGGTTTCGCTCAACTCATAAAGCGATGCAAAGTTGGCTGGCGCCCGTTTATGTCTAATTTGTGAAAGTTTTCATAGTTTTTTTCCTTAGATGTAGAATTTTATCTATCATGTTATGAATTAGTGCCATCTATCGGAAATTATCTAAATTAAAAAAGCCCTTATTTGTTTCGTGGTTTCGGAATACTGCCTATACACTTAAGGTCGTATAAAGCTAGTTGTACATTACTGAGGCTGTACATTACTGGTTGTGTTATTTCACCATGCGTCATCAAGATTCGTTCAGCTCAGCCATAGCAAAAGATTTGAGAAAAACAATACTATAAACAATATAAAAATGGCAACTTTTCTTGACATTTCATGGCAGAGTTAATTTGAATAATAATGTATTCAAAATTGCTTACTATTTATTTTAGGGTTCATCGGGTACAACAGGCCGGGAATGTAACAGGACATCATCAGGAATGGAAGGGTGTTCCCTAATGTGCTGCGGTAGAGGATACAACACAAGACGCTCAGTAGTTAGAGAGCGCTGTAACTGCAAGTTCCACTGGTGCTGTCGAGTTGACTGCGACACCTGCGTGAAGTCTGTCGAGGTGTACACTTGTAAATGAAGAAATAAAGGAAATAAATGTAGAAAAAGTTACCTATCTATAATCCGAATTGTGAAATACCGAATATCATTTCTTCGAAAACGCAATTTATATTTTTCAAAAGACACTATCAAAATCCGGAAAGCTCATTTAACAACTCTTCTAATAATATAATTTTTGTTACACAAATGTTTATGTGTATACTTAATAAACAGAGATCTAAAGAACATAAACTAATAACTGAGACATCTGATAACTAGACCTTTTTGTAATAATAGGCACGCATATTTCAAACGGATTTCACATTCATAACTACGAAGTAAGTATAATGATCTCAAATAATTGCTTGAAATGCTCAGTTAAAATAAGTTAAGTATTTATCCATATGGGGCTTTGTAAGTTAAATTCGCCATTTCACTCACGCATTATTTGTGATAATTAGAACGAATGTTCTAAGTTTTATATTTCATACAAGAGACAAAATCATTTTTTTTGAAGTGAAAACTTCTTTAGCGGCGTTATGCGTTTTTGGGATGGGTAAAAAATTTTAAACTCGCGTCAGATCGTCAGATCGTAAGACGGACAGTCAGAAACCTATTCTAACGTTCTGCATTTAAAGTTAATTACTGTATGTACAAGTTTTTCCTTCTAGCATGACGTCATTTCGTTGCGCAAAATACTTATTTTTGTCACATGCACGTAAGACTCGCTAGCTCAATAGGTTAGAGCACCGATATAAATTTAGATTTGTCAATCGGAGGGCGGAGGTTCAAATCCTTCACAAGTCAGTCTTTTTGCTATTTTATTTTTTAGTTTTCACTTCTGCCGGCACTCCCGTGTGCCACCCAGTGTGCAACCCGTTGTTTTTTTTTCTACTAGAATTGAATTATATGCATGTAGAGTCTGTTCAGGTAGATAACTAGTGTGGCATTAAAGGCGCTGCTGACTTTATTTCATTGTTCTGTTCTGTCGAGACCACAGAATACTATACAAGTATATACTTTGACCTACAAATCTGTGATTTGTCGTTATTACATTCCGTAAATGCATATTTAAAAAAATGTGATAATTCGTAAGCAGAATAGCCAACTCCATCCGCATAGCCCCCATAAGCCTTTTCGAAACTATTTATGTCAAATTTAAATGTATTATGATCAAACTGACTTGGCTCATAGAATTTTTTGAAGGGTCAATAAGTTCTTTCAAAGACATAAAAATTAAAATAAATTTTTTAATTATAAACTAACTATAAATACTGTTGTAAAATATGTTTATTATAATAATATAAAATATGTTTATTATTCTATACAACGATATTGTTCCTTATTAGGAGCCAACGCCACACGTTTGACGGGAAATTCAAATACGAGTATAATTTCAAACATTTTTTTGTCCTTGTAGCTAGCATAGATAACTATTGTAAGTGATCACAATGTTTGCGACAATTTAAGATTATTCTTCAATTTAATTATCAATAATGCACCTCTTTGCCTATTTCATGGAGCCACTTGAATTTGTATAAGTATACGTTTGGAAAACACAAAAACCCCCGTCAAAAAAAAAAAAGACAGAAAAGAACACACTTGATGAAATCCACTTCCAAACAAAAAAAAGTAGACCAAAATCTATCCATCCGTTTGAGAACTACGATGTCACAGACAGACACACAGATACACACTTCAAACTTATAACACCATTATAACTTTTTGGGTCGGGGTTTAAAAATTTATCTCTAAGTAACACGACGTATTGGTAAATAAATTGACGTGATATTTAACGAATAATGTTAAATTTCCGCAAACATTATGAAATCATTTAAAATATTTACGCCTACAAGGATAAAAAATACTGTTTGTAATTTGAATTTCCCGCTGCACATATTGTGACACACCACTGAGTATCCAACGAAGGCTTTATTGTGGATCAGTAGGGCTATTTACAACTTGCCAGATTCGGAATCGGGTCGGAAACTATATCTCCAAAATGACAGAGATGGATGGAGATAATAATAATTAGTTTCCAACACGATTCCGAATCGGGCAAGATGTGAATAAGGGTACAGATATAGGTAGATTGCAAGGCGCGGAAAAAATATATTGACACTTTTTACCACTGGGAAATGTCTATCATTCAACAATAAATTTCTTTTTAATCAACTTCCAAAAAGAAGGAGTTTCTCAAATCGACTATATGTTTTTTTTGTGTTTGTTTAGTGATTATGAATAGCGTATTTTAAAGTCGTGTTTTTCAGTTTTTTAAACTATAATTATTACACATAAATTTGTTCGTGTGTTCATATATTTGTTTTTATATATTTTATTTGTAAAAATCTCAACTTAGTAAACTTTAAGATTATATATGAGGCTCTTTTTAGTAAATTGACCGATCAATTGTACATTAAATTTACTTTAGAATTTGACTTTTATGATGTATTAGGAAAATACATAGCGTATTTAATTTTAAGTTTTCCCTATATTGCAATAAATAAATGCTATGATGTGATACCGATTTAATAATAATAAAATAGTAATGACATCTATCTAAATTATCTATTGGTGTATTTATTTATTGCACTTATATATAGTTTTTTTACAAACTAGGTACAAGACCTTGTTAGGTCACTAAAAATGAAGGTAAACATAAAATTATTGTAAAAGATATTTGTTGTTTGTTTCTTGTCCTTAACTTCATAAATAAATGTCTAAAATACTATTAGCAAGAGATATTTGAACTTTAACTAATATTAACTTTTAATGTACGCGATGAGGCTCATGCTATACATACTAGATACATTCATATATATACTATAGAGTGCCTTTATTAACTACAACAAAACAATATACAAACTACGCATACTTAACTAACTAAATTACTACACAAAAAGCAAATAGATTATCCGGTAAAGGTGATACATTTTCCATAATTCTAAGTATAGGTATGTGCACTAGGACTTTTAGACTATTTTATTATTTTGAGTAAGTATAATTCGTTAAGAAATAATGAAGTTACTAAAGTTTTCTTTAAGTCTATTAAAAGGCGACCATCTTGCAGTTATGGTCAGTGAGATCGGAACCTGACAGCACACTCAAGTGAGTAAGTGTGCATCTACCTCAAAACTTAAATTTAAAGTACTTGGGCGACCGAGATTCACTCGGATTTTTATGACTGAAAATACGAGCAAACCTGCCTTTAGAGAACCTGCTAAAAATGAAACCTAGCAAGATCGAATAGGGTTCAATACCCCTAATCTACCTACAAACCAAATTTCATTAAAATCGTTGGAGCCGTTTTAATGTATTCTTTTACACCGCCTAAGTAGTTACATAATAATAAATAATTAATAAATATTTGTGCACATTTCACACAACACCATCTAGCCCAAACTAAGCAAAGCTTTTACTGTGGAATTAGATAGCTGATAGAATATATATATACTTTTTTTGTAAATATATACATAATTATGATACATAGAAACACCCAGACACAGAACTTGTGATCACAAAAATGTTTTACCCTGGGTGGGAATTGAACCCACGACCTATAGCACAGCAGGCAGACATACTATCAACTGAGCCACAAGACCAATTATGAACTAAAACGCACGTACACAAATATGTCGATATTTTTTTAACTGCTGTGCACTGTCAGAAATATATTTTTAGAGACAGCTATATATTTTTGGTATTTAGATAGTGGACATGGTGTGAAACTCCACAGCTACATTCCATCTATTGAGCTTAACGACAAATTCTTAATCTATGGCAATAACGCAAGGGCAGGACTACGCAGTAACTTTATCCGCCCATTACTGGCTTCCTTATCCTGTCTGTACATTATTTGGCTATGCATTATCTAGTTATACAATATGGCGTGTTTTGGAGTTTTGGCGGGAACGTCATGGAAACATGTTGTCGCTTTATTATATTTTCATAAACTTGTGTTCAAAATTCAAAGTAGAACTTAAATGCTATAAAAGTGGTGGAGTTTTATTCAAATTCAAATTCGTTTATTAAAAGACAACAAAGTCCACTTTTCCTAAAATTAAATTTAATTAAAAACTACATTAATGATTAGAATTAAATTAAAATGTATTTCCGACACTTCGTGAACACGATTTCAAACCTTTTTACACTTTCTTTTTTGGTCATCGTCTGCACAAGATGTCTGACTGATGGCGAGAACGGTTCCTCAGCCATAGTTCATGATGTTGTCACTACGTCGCAGTCTACTCGTCAATGGTGCTACTTTTTTCCTAATGACGGCATGAAAGCCGTCTGATCGAGCCTGGGCAAACATCTCTGAGGCACTACAGAAGCGAGGTAGTTTCAACATCATCCTAAAAATGTTATTAGGATATTGGACCCGATTATTCTTTAAAAGTTTGATCAAGTGCGTAAGAGTGGGCAAGCGAAATAAAGCGACGAAACGTCTTTTCAAGTTGTCGGCAAAACTCCATAGAATAGATAGAAGCTCCCAGTAAAGTCGCCACCATTTTAATAAAGCACGGCTTGAATTTAAAAATGACTGTATACATGGTTTAGATTGTGATTAGAACTTTTATAACTTGTTTTATTCAAGAAACTTCAAGAAATCTCAATATTTGATACTGGCAAATGCAATAAGCGAGTCCAAATCGAATAAAAAATAATGAGTGATGGCGAGTTTTTCTGAATCGTCGTTTTGAGTTTATAGTTTGTTTATTTGTGTTCTAGTTTTGCAATTTCCTGTAGGTTTATATTGAAAGTGTGTATTTTAGAAAATATCGTAGAACAAAAGCCCAGTGGCAGGAGTTTGAAGTTTTTCTCAGGATGGGTAAACCCTCAACGACCCAACTCTCTGTTAGTTGACATTCACATAAATAATCTCGACATGTATACTTTCTTTACATGCAAACAGGTATTTAACTTATTTTAAGCATGCTGCTACCGAGGTAGCCTTGTCCTGCTGGGTTTTGGAACGGAGCTTGAAAACGCATTGCTTGGCTCGCGGAAAAACTAATTCAAATTGACATGCATAGCCTTAATTTTCTTCCAAAAATGCTTACGCCACTATTAATAACTGAGTAACAAGTACCTAACGTAAGTAATTCTTGGGATTCCAGCCTGGGTGTGTTTTGGTTCCATCGCTTAAATCATCGTTGTGATACATTTCACATCTTTGTATCACTTAAATACCAGGAATTTACAAGGAAATAATCTACCTAACAAATTTCACCTCTATATCCTTGCCCTAAAAACTCATGCTTGAAGTTGTGTAGTTATTATATTCTTTAAATGTGAAGGAATTGAACTCAATTTGTGATGGCAAATGACACACATGTTTGGTTTCAATGGGCACAAAAAATTAAAAGTCCATAAACTTTTTGCAAGGGTTTGCTTAACACCGGAGAGGAATGTTTTATAAACTTCCATTCTCTTATCTTTTTGTTACATTTTATGTACAGCTTTTGATATATACTTTGGTGTACCAGACAAATTCGTACTTGACTTTTTTAATATGTTACAGTGTATGGGTCCATATTGTATGTCTTGTGTTGGTTGCACATCTAGCTTATTCTACTAGAATTACTTGAAATAATGTTTGCATTTTTAACATGTATTTATTTACTTCTTTTGGGGCTTAACATTTTGGCCCACTGGACTTTTTGGCACACTGGACCTTTTGACCCATTGGACCTTGTGACCCTAAATGGCTTAAGAGGAGTGTTGTCATGCGATCTCCCATACAAATAGGAGAAATTCGTTATCTACCCCTCAACATTAACCAATTTCGATTATTCTTTTTATCTGATTTAAATCATAAATATCTATGCCTCTACTGCTTGCTTTTTTTTTTCAATTTCATTATAATTCTGAAGTAAAAAAAATAAATTAAGTTAAATTTTAACAAAAGCAAACTATAGAGTCATAGCTATTAATGGTTCCAGCCATATAAAAAAAGAATTATCAAAATTGGATAATACTAAATATTATAGTTGAAAACAGTCTCCTGTTGTGAAAAACATGTAAGTTGAAGGTAGAGGTTCGAGCAACAACAATTCTCTCAACGCAGCACCTGATTCACTGAAATGTGACTTTTAATATAATTATAAGTGTCATTATGTTAGATTAATCTTAACTAGGAGGAGGGCATAAATTTTTTAAGAGTTTTTTAAACTCTTTTTTCATCAAAATCGGTTCAGCCATTTTTCTTTGTTTTTGGGGGGTTTTGGAACTTGTTCTTGTAAAAACATTGTATATGTAAACAGACTTCGACTTACTTATTTTTGTTTTGCTACAAAACATTATTTTATACTATAATTAACCAGAAAACACTCACAATATTTATTGGTCAAAAGAATTATCTCTTCCAACTGGTTTCAGGACTGTCAGAGTCCTCATAAAAATTTATATTCACGAAAGTTTAGTTTTAGTACAGTGATTGCTACAAACTGTTTGAATTTTACGATGTGGAATCTAAAGTACATAATTCGTTCTCATTATTTTTCCAGCATAGCACGTCGACACATTCTGTAAAAGAAAAAATGAGCAAAGAGAAAGCTAAAATCAGCAAAAGGGTCCGTCAACGGAAGAATCACCTCAAAACTCAGCATAGCATCAGCAAACTGTTCAATCAACTCCGAAATTCTAATCAATGTAGCCGAAACTCTTCCCAAATAAGCTTCAACAGCAGTGTTATCGATCTGGAAGATTCCAATACAACCATGCTACCGCATGATCTAAAGACTGTCGATGAAGCCAGCATAGTCATCCTGGATGATGATGTGAAAGGGTGTTCTACTCCAAAGAGGATCAGTCTTCATACTTCTACCCCAAAACGCAGTAGTTCAAAGTTAGATAATGCTATTTTGTCTGTGTCAAATAATAATTTGGAGAATAGTGTAGATAGGAATGGGTTTCAAACAATTGATCTCACTGGATTTGGTAATAGGTAAGTCTTTATTTTATTTATTACTTCAGAGGTAATAAGACGTTGGATGCAATCGGTCATTTTGGAAATCCATGGGGAAGCCTATGTCCAGCAGTAGACTTGTTATGGCTGTTATGTTTCATCACAATCAGTTCAGCCGTTTTGTTTTACTAACTTTTCGTCTGTGTTTTCTAAACTACAAACTACAAATACTTGCTTAAACTATAATTATTTCAGCTCAAAAGCCGAAGCTACTGTAATAGATCTGGCAACCAATGAGGAAGACACCCTGGTGTCAGCGAGCAACACCAGCACCATGTCGGGTGACTCGGATGTGACCATCCTGAGGCAGCCCGTCAGCAGGAAACTGAGGAAGTTCACCAATGGGATACAGAACCTGAACCCAGCCGAGAAGGGGAAGCTGCTGGAGCTGATCACTCAGACTATATTCACCGGGTGTAATGTTACTAATAGTGTGCCATCCATTCCTAATGTACAGGTAAATGCAAGGTTGAAATGAAATGATTTCCTAAATGATAAGAATCTTCACATTTTCTAAATACCTAATCTAAATCCTTTGCTCGTTTAAAGATTCTCTCGCTCGCTTTGCTAATTCTTGTATATATGTATATAATCTGAATCTCTGAAACAGCTCCAACGATTTTAATGAAATTTGGTTAGTAGGTAGATTAGGGGACGATAAATCGATCTTGCTAGGTTAAATTTTTGGTGTACCCAGGTTTGCTCGTATTTTCAGTCATAAAAAATCCGAGTGGAGCTCGGTCGCCCAGGTACTTTACATAAATTACAGTCATCGTGGGTAATTTTGAAATGTCAAACATTGAAATTAGGTTTTTTTGAAGGTTCTTGATCTTTATATGATTTTTTTAAAATCAAATTACTTTATTAATTAATTAGCAGTCATTTTGATAGTAAAGTAGTGAATTGAGTGGCAGGAAGACATTGGTTGCAAGCCGCTTCCAATTGGTCTGTTTGGAAATCCATGGGTGAGTCCTATGTATGTTCAGCAGTGGACTTTTTATGGCTGACATGATGATGATGAAAATTGGAAAAAAAAATGGTGTGTTGACAATACACATACTATTTGAATTTGATGACGATCTTGTTTTGGTAATCCTTCAAATATTACAGAAAACACTCCCACGAGCGCCAGAAACCGAAGAAGATACTTATATCAAGGGGGTGATTCTAGGCGGTAAGGCGTCTCGAAGCAGCATCGGCAGTAATATCTACCACCCGGATCAGAACCAGAAGAGGACAGGAAAAAGGATGGTAGTCATCGATGGTAGCAATGTCGCCATGCAGTAAGTTACTTTACATTGCCTCAAATGTGAGGTAAGTTACTTAGAATTACTTTAGAAGGAGAATGAGTTACTTAGAATTACCTCGGACATAGACTGGATTTCTTATGGTAAGCTGCAACATATACCTGCTTGGGGTGTGGACGATTGCGATGATGCTGTTTGTCGGAATCGAAATATGCGAATCGGTTTATTCAACCACCAAAAAGGGTGATAAGTAGACCACAACAATAAAAATAAGGCAAATAGCTAGCGAGTTGGTGGTCAATCAACAAATCTATCAATAGATCTTGTATAAAAAAAAAAAAACCTCTTCGTCGGAACTATCGATGCCATGTATAGTCATAAAGTCCGATAGCATAGACTAAAAATCACTAATGTGGCAAGCACGCATTTTACGCTGCGATGCGGTCTGCTGCGACCTGGCACAATGTGCTCGAACCTTAAGTCCAAATAGTCCAATACAGACGTTCCGCTTGGGGTGTACTGCGTATTTCCCCCGCCAGTCTACTCAAACCAACTGAGGTTTCTCAAAGAGTTTTTAAGCTTAATTAATATTTATCTCCGAAGCGAAGACTAGTAAGTCTGATGCTGATGTTATACTTCACTTGCCCATAATCTATCAGACCAGGACCATTGTCAAGTCTGGACTTTGAGCAGAAAGAAAATGTACATTAATCTGTTATTACTCTCTGTTGCTCCCGCGTACATTTATGTTGCCGTCGCGCTCCACACACATGTAATATACGGAGCGGGTGAGCGCGACAAATAATAACAGGTTAAGATATTATATTATTTCTGCTCCGCGACCGGATATTTACCATATTATTGCACAATCTGTGCCTTGCGGCTTAAACCGCGTCGCGATGAGAAACGATGGTGATGGTGAACAATGATGATGATGAAATGTAGACTATGTCCGTCTCCAGGTTCTCAGCTGTCTTTGTACCAAATTTCATAAAAATCGGTTCAGCTGTTTCGTGAAAAGGTAACAAACAGACGGAGATACCGAGTTACTTTCCCTTTTGCTGCGCCCCGCGGTGTTAGCCGCTGTTTTACATAAATTAAATCAAAGCAGATATTATTTTTTGGGATAAAAGGTAGCCCATGTGGTAATCTAGGGTATCAGTTACTTCCATACTAAATTTCATCAATATCGGTTTAGCCGTTTGAGCTTGAAGAAGTAACAAACATACAAACACATTCACTAACTTTTGCCTTTATAATGTGATATTATAAAAGCGAAAGTAACCAGTATTAGTTAGAAGCTAAATACTTATATGTATATATGTTACTGTAAAAGCCCGAACATTGCTAAATCTTAGGTTTTACCAGTAAATCTTAGGGTTTACCAACACGAGTCGGTAAATGTAAGAATATGTAAAAATGAAACGATTTTATCGGGCTTTTACCAGTTTAGGCTAGGCCAAACTATTTGATCCTGGTATAGGTATAAGCAATAATTCCTTCAGAGATTAGGTTATGTTTTTTTTTTGTATTAAAAAAAAAAAACCTAATCTCTGAAGAAATTATTGCTTATACCTAAGACTGCGTTGCACCAAGCTACATCGTTCAATCAAACAAATGTTATTATATATGTTACTGTAAAAGCCGAATACAATAACATATGCATTGTTTTATTTCCAAAACTAACATTTACCAACCGTCACTGGTAAAACCTAGCATGTATTAAATTCTAATGGTAAAAGCCCGATAAAATCGTTTCTTTTTTACATATTCTTACATTTACCGACTCGTGTTGGTAAACCCTAAGATTTACTGGTAAAACCTAAGATTTACCAATATTCGGGCTTTTACAGTAACATATATATCAAATCTTAGAATGTTCGGTACAGTAGTGGATAGTACATAATTATAGTTAAAAAAACTGAAGCAACCGACTTCTCATGTATGCCATTGTCAGAACTGGACCAAATTGGACCACATGGGAAGCACCAGCTTTCAAATAAAAAAAAAATATCAAAATCGGTTCACCCAGTCGAAAGTTATGAGCTAACAAACATAAAAAAATACAGTCGAATTGAGAACCTCCTCCTTTTTTGAAGTCGGTTGAAAATGCAGATATAATTTCCGAGAAAACGACGTCCGCTCGTTCAAATACCGTGTCAACCTAAATAAATGCTTGTGAAAAAATAAAAACTCTCACTGTGAGCACTGCAAAAACGAGCCTTCGCTATCTTTACATAAAGACTAATCTAACAACACTTCGCATACACTATGTGAGATTTTATCAAAATCAGTTCAGCCATATGGCAGCTGGCGTTTGTAATGCACACGCCTTGTTTTGAAATCAAATTTTATCACGACCGGTCTAGCCGCTTAGGTGTATTTTTTTATTGATAACAGGCTAAGCATTTGACCAAAGCTCACCTAATATTAAATGACGGTGTCGGAAGATGGTAGGCACACTTAGCCTGGAATCGCAACTGGCTCTCAGTGAGACTTTAATTGCATTGCCATCGAAATTACATACATATAACAAATTTCAATGCAGTACCCCTTTTTACAACCCATTCGGTACAAATTCCGATCGGAAACTATGTCTCTATCTTTATTATTGAGTATAAAAAGACAGAGATGGAGATATAGTTTTCTATCTCTGTCATTCTGTATGGAAAAGTCAGAGATGGAGACATCGTTTTCTATCTCTGTCATTCTGTATGGAAATGAAAGCCATGGAGATATAGTTTTCTATCTCTATCACTCTATATGAAACGGGCAGAGATGGAGATATAGTTTCCTATCTCTGTCATGCTGTATGAAAATAGAAGATATGGAGATATAGTTTTTCGGATCGGAATTTCTACCGAATGACTTTTAAATACGGTGCCGGTATTCAGAACTTATTCGGACGCGGAATTGATTCGGAATCTATTTCTCCGTCTCTGTCATTTCCATAGAGAATGACAGAGACGGAGATATAGATTCCGAATCCGAATGAGTTTTGAATACCCCTACAGGTCATTGAAAGTCTCAGTTATGCGTGATCATATTCCAACCTGCACTTTCTTATAAATTAAAAGAAAAACAAAATACCCGACTGCACAAGATCGATTTTCCTAGTGCGAATGAACATTTTCTAGCACAATTCTTGTAAAATAATTTATTTATCTGTAACAAATTATTATACAAGAAAATGTTCCGCACCCAAAGGGTAAAAATGTATCTCATGAACCGTGATAGTTAGACAGTTGAAATTTTCACAGATGATGTGTTTCTGTTGCCGCTATAACAACAAATACTAAAAACACAATAAAATAAATATTTAAGGGGGCTCCCATACAACAAACATGATTTTTTTTGCTTGTTTTTGCTTAATATTGATAACGGCAACAGGTAGACACTTGAAATATTCACTGAATATTGAGTTATATAAAAATAAATAATTAAATTAAAATAAAATTAATATTTAAGGGGGCTCTCATACAACAAACGTTATTTTGTCCCGTTTTTGCCGTTTTTATAGATAATGGTACGGAACCCTTCATGCGCGAGTCCGACTCGCACTTGACCGGTTTTTTATTTGTATTTTTACGACAATTTTATTACATATTATTCCAAGACAATTGTAATCTTTAATTTATTGTCAAATATTAGTCAATTACAAATATCATCATGACACTTGGGAAGTGCAGACGAATCTAACGATACCTCACACATCAACATCAGTCTAGCTGTTTAGGGGGTAGGAGGCAATGAGATTTTATCTATAGAGAGGTTGTACTCTTTTTTTAATCGAAAATAGGCTTGCACTTGACCTTCAACTCACCTGGTGCTAAGCGACAGTTATAGTCTGCGATGGAGCGCGCTTGCCTAGAAGAAACCTATTCACTCGCGATTTAAAGACACCTAGATTATATCTATTCGGAAAGACCCATTCAGGAAGCGCATTTCACATTTTAACGGTACGCACAATGAAAGTGGAACCAATGCGTTTCGTACGTGTTTTCGGAATATCAACCATGTAACGATGTCGCTTTTTCGTTCTTCTTGCTGTTCGATAAAAAAATGGGCATGGGGGAATGAGATCATGCAAAGCAGACGCATACTCACCGAAATGTACGAGATAAAAAACCGATAAACTAGCAACTTTGCGACGATGCTCCAGACTTTGGAGCTTAGTCCGAACAAGGAAATCGTCACAAATGAGCCTCCTAGCTCGCGTCTCAATGGTCTTTAACGCCTCAATTAATATGAAATAAAAGCATGGCAAATCTCAGTTCTTTTGAGGATAAAACCATGTGGTTTTAGGTCGTTTAGTATCTTTGCCTTATATATCTTGGTACTGCACTTTTTAAACAAGATGGGATTGTCACTCTTCACTAGTCACGACACGCGTCTAACAGCGTTTCCCGACGTGTCGCGACCCGAAGACGAGTCGGGCAATTATCTTACTTGTGGCTTGCAACGCAGAGCCGGGTATAATCTATCTATGTATCCATCATTGGTAGGAGGTAATATAAAAACATACATAGGTACAGAAGAAAAACAAAACTTCCTTCTTGCGTAGTCGAGTAAAAATAAACATCGTGACTGGTGGATTTCCCGAAAATACGAACGAAGCGCTCCGGTCCTACTTTTATTAACCCCCGACTTAAAAAGAGAGATGTTATAAGTTTGACGTGTCTCTCTGTGACTGTGGCATCGTAGCTAGTCGGGCAACAAAGAAACAGATGGTTTGTCTGATGGTAAGCGATAAACTTAACTGATTACTTCTTCTTTCTCAGAAGTATCTTAAATTCATCGTAATCGATAAGCTGTGGAGTTTTCGTTTTTGCAAGAAAGTATGCGCAATATCTCTGTAAAATGTATTTAAATGAATAATATTAATATGGAATAATAACATGAGGAATGCTATTCCTTACAATTATTCTAGTAAAATAATTTGTTATGAAAAAGTTCGTGGAAGGTTACGAAAAACTCCAATTCTTAATTTTTACAAGTATTATTATTGTTACAAAAATTGTAGCCTATGACACTCAGTGAGTAAAGACGAATCTAACGACACCTCGCACATCAAAATCTGTTAAGCCGTTTAAGCTGTAGGAGGTAATAATAGAAACATACATACATAACCACTTACAAAGATTTAACATTAGAAAAACAATCTTCTATCTTGCGTAGTCAGATAAATAAAAGGGCAAGGGGGAATAAGATCGTGCAAATGAGATGCACACTCACCGAAATAAATCCTATTAAAACCTATAAGCTAACAACTTTTCGACGACGTTCCAAGTTTTGGAGCTTGGTTCTTAATCTACACTATAATAGCAGATATTTTTTAGATGAGGCCTACGCCCAGCAGTGGGCTACGCAGGCTGCTGATAATGATGTATTAACGTGTGTTTTTTATTACAGACACGGGCGCGGGAAGATATTTTCAGTGCGGGGTCTACAGATATGCATAGATTATTTTCTGCGCCGAGGCCACGTTGTGAAAGCGTTTGTACCGAGATTCAGGTAAAAATAATGATAAAACAAATTATGATTTAAAAGAACTACTAAAGTACCTCTGTAAATAATGACACCAAGCACATTAAAATCGGTTAAGTCATCAGGCAAGCTACAAACACATGCTACTCTTATTAGTTACAAAAACTTGCCAAGTGAGAGTTTGATTCGCACATCGATGTTTCTGTGCTCCCAAACAATGTAATATAAAAAAAGTTAACAATATATTTAATTTTGCGAGTGGACGGATGTCGTTGATGTATGCACGAATTTCGTTGAAGTATAGACGGATGTCGTTGAAGTATGGACTGATGTCGTTGATATATGGACCGATGTCGTTGAAGTATTGTTGTCGTCGCCTGGTAAGCACGTAGCACTTTCATAGAGGTGTAGAATGTATGAGACAATATATTTCTACTAGCTGTGCGCCCCGCGGTGTCACCCGCGTAGTGATTACGATGACAACAAAATATAGGTCCTTCTCCAGGTCATATAGAATTTTTAGGCCAAATTTAATAACGTTTGGTTCAGCCGGTTAGCCATGGAGAGGTGACAAACAGACAGACGACAGAGTTAATTTCGCTTTTGTAATATTAGTTAGGATGTTACTTTTTGTCTATGGAAGCCTCGGAGTAAAAATTAAACGCGCACTTGGCCGATTTTTAAACAGTAGAGCGTGTTTTGGATTCGTAAACTAACACAGGTATTAAAAGTACGATCACAATATAGCTATAAAAAATTAAGTATTTCATGCCAAATTTTTAAATTGAGAATTCTATGAAATGAAAAGAACATTTTAAGTTGTTGTTATTGTCTACGTTGTGGTCGTACATCCGGTTTGCAGATGCAAGCACGGCATGAGCACGGACCCTCGACTCCTGGACTACCTCGAGAGGAAGGGATTGGTGGTCTACACGCCGTCCAGGGACGTTAAAGGACGTACCATCACTCCGTATGATGACAGGTTAGTGACACGAATTCATCTTAAATGGTACTAGCTACGTTCCGCGTTTTCGCCCACGTGGCGAAGACAAACTGATAATTATGAAAGTATCCCAGTTCTGTTCCAAATTTCATAACGACCGGTTCTACACTTTGGTCGTGAAAAGGTAACAGACATACATACATAGACCGAGAGTTACTTTCATTTTATAGTTCTTCTGCTCTAGTACCGGGGTCGTAGAATACGGCATTGGTATCCCCTGCCTGTAGTAAGAGCCTACTAAAATGGTACTTCTGGGTCCGGAGTGGGATCCTGACCTATTACCAAAAAGGTGGACGCGTGGAGCGGATCACACGGTTGGAGGCCTAGCAGGCTGGAGGAGGCTGCCTCGAGAGAAACTCTGTCACAGAGCTAAGGGTCTGGTATGTTTTCATCACGAAAACGTCCGTTTTGCACTAAGAGTGAAGCGGGGTTAGTGGGTACAATCCCATGTAAAAAATGTTGTTTGTAAAATTAGAAAATAACATCACATTTGATTTCTAAAAATTATTTTTTATGTATGAAAATTAACTTGGATCAAATTGAAATTTTTGTCGAACATTCGTGATGTTGTTTTCTAGTTTTACAAACGACGATTTTAATAAAAGCTCATGCTGTCATTTTATATCTTCAATAATGTGGGTATGCGCGAGCGAGACGGACGATGGTCGGACTACGGACCCTTAAGTGAAGCCTATTCTGTCTTATGTGACGTCCTTAATTCCAGGTACATAATTCAGTGCGCGGCCGAGTTCGACGCTGTCGTGGTCTCCGGAGACTTCTACCGCGACCTCGCGAACGAAAACCCGCGCTGGCGCGCCGTCATAGAGAACAGACTGCTCCCGTTCACCTGGGTCGACGACATGCTCATGTTCCCTCGGGACCCGCTCGGCAGGAACGGACCCACGCTGGAGCAGTTCTTGAATCATTAAAGAAAACAATGGTCATCATCAGTTTTTTGCGCTCGGATTTGCTCAGTTTTAGAATAAAATAGGTCGTGCTATTTTTTCTTATCGAGTGTTTTCTAATTTTACGTTACGTGTATGTGTTAAAAATTTTGAGTATAATTATGTACACGAATAAGAAAATAGGGTGTCTTCAGTTTATATTCTTAGCTCGGGTGTGTTACACAATAGAGCTCTATAATGATGACGTATTTACAAAAAACTAAAAAAAAAAAGATTGTCTTCAGTTTTTTTTCTTGGACGTGTTATAGGGTAAACACAAGTAAGGAAATAGGGTGGCTTTAATTTTTTTTCTTCTCAGGTGTGTTACTAGAGCTCTATATGATGAATAATTTCCAAAAAAAACTACCAAAAAAAATATTATTGTCTTCAGTTTTTTTCTTGAATGTGTTAAAATTTTTGAGTATACAAGAATAAGAAATTACGAGTGTCTTCAGTTTATTTGACAGGTACAAAATCATGCTTTGTATTATTTCTTTAAGTTTCGTTCAAATTCTATTCTCCGTTAAATATAGGTGATATTATGTCGGATGATTTAATGCAATGCCGTAGTATGTTTCATTTTGGTTGTAAAAAATGGAGATGAGAAGTATGGAAAATGGTAGTTGTCCGATTATGTATTGCCGTATTTAAAAAAAATGTATTGCTATATTGTTTTTTTTCAAGGCAGTGTGTTTTAAATGTAGAGTGTACAAGTTTCTATCAAGCATATCTGCGCTGTCTTAGTTTTTTTTTTTTTTAAATTAAGTGTTCGAATTTTAATGCAGGATTCTTGTAAATATTTTGAAATAGCACGAAAAATGAAAGTTGTGATAATATTTGTAATAGGTACTATCTTTACGAATTATAATGATTATTTTTCATAAAAACTGAAAAACCGAAACTTCGGAAGCTTTGAGGCGCGCTAAATATCCTTTCTATTTGGCAAAGATGTATTACTTGCATTTACATTACGAATATTTATAATGACACAGTTCTGCCAAACTGCATAGCAGCTTAAACGTCGTTGAATTCGTCTTCATCCGTTGTTATTGTTTGGTATGCTACGCTGGCGCCATCTATATATGATAATTGTCAATTTCATTGCAAAAAAAACTACGCTTCGTCTAATGTATAATTTAAACATGTTCTGCCATAGCGTCTCCCTGACGAACAAATGCTAATTTATCGAGGGTTTTTAACCGACTTCTAAAAAGGAGGTTCTCAATTCTACTGAATGTTTTTTTTTGTATTGTTCAGCGATTACTCTGCCAATTATGAATTGTTTTTGATGAGTCTTTTATTTGGTAGGTAATACCTCAGAGGTGGCCCCATATAAATTTTATCAAAATCGGTTCAGTACTTTGGTTTTATAACAAAACAACTAAAAAAAATATCATCCAAATAAACGATTGCAAATTTTGAAGTCGGTTTTTTTTTAGTTTTTTAAACTACATGTTTTTGCATAAGAAAAAAGTTTAGATGTAGCTGTGTAAATAAAAGTATATTTTTGTATACAAAAGATTACTTTCGGTCTATTCAAATATATGCGGTTATTACTTTATCCTGTTGGTATATGTCAGTAAAATGCACGCCCCTACAAAGTGAAAAGTGATAGCGCTTTCACAGTCCAAAAGACAAGAGATTTTTGAAGTGATAACGTCTTATAAATCGATGAACCCCGGCTGCACTCACAAAAAAGTGTCACGTTCCGCCTGAGCCGAGCGTGCAAGCGAGAGTGCGGAACCAGCGATAGAGAGGCACGATCGGCCTGAGCGTTCGGCTTGTGACGCATCGTTATCACGTAAAATTATGGTCCGTAAACCGACTTTACAGACAACCATTTTTTTAGGCATGGATGGACGTGCAGTTTACGAGTGATAGATCTCTAGTCTCTACAAATCTGAAAGTCATTGTACTCTCATTATAAACGACTTTTTGTTATGGGCATAATTCTGAAATCGCAAAATGATAAAAACATCATCTGTCCCAGAGAAGTTTATTGAGCCCTAAAAAAGTATGGAATAACTGTTGTTTTTTTTGCTATTTTAAATTGTACAGATTTTACTAAATAAAGCCTTTATTCCCAACATGATTCTTCTACATTATAACTTACAATATAATTGATGTAATAAAATGTACTTTAAAAAACTAATAAATGTTATTTTGTAATATATATATATATATATTTCATATTTCATTGGGCACCCATATTCGGGTATAGGCCTCCTCCATGCTCTGCCATGTTCGCCTCTCTTGCCAGTCTTGTCCAGCTGTTACCAGCTGTTTCTACTATGTCATCGCGCCATCTTCATGGCCGCCCCCTCGATCTGCTGCCCTCCCTGGGGCACCAATGCAGGATTCTCTCACTCCAGCGTCCGACTGTAGCTCTAGCAGCATGACCAGCCCATTTCAATTTGCAGAGCATACTGACAGCATCTAACACTTTTGTGGAGTTTCTTACGTCTATGTTGCGTTTTTTATCTTTTATTTTTAAACCCAGGATTGATCTTTCAGTAGCTCTTTGAAAGGTAGCCTATTCTTGTTATTATGTTCTTTGTTAAAGACCAGCTTTGGCACCCATAGAGGAGCGATGTTAATATGGTATTATCCATCAGTTTTTTCATAAGGTGCATAGGCAATTTACTTTTGAAGACATCCTTATGCATCCAGTTGGAAGAATCCAAGACAAGGCGATTCTTCTATTAATTTCCTTGGAAGTGACATCTTCGAAAGATATTGTTTGACCTAGATATATGTAGTCTTTAACGTACTCAATACCACCGTTTATTTAAATTGGTTTTGGTTCTCCGTTTATCATAGCTTTTGTTTTAGCCATATTAATGTGTAATCCTATTTCCTGGCTTGCTTTGTCCAAAGTAATTAGCATCGCTTGCAGACTTTCAGTACTAAGGGCCTACTTTTAGTCAAATGTAATTACATGGACGAGTAGCCCTTTAGCAAGATGTAGTGGGCGGGCACGTATACTTCATTCAACGAATCGAGCCAATATGGCAATCTCTCTCTTGCACAATTGTATGAAAGTGAAAAGGATGCAGCGCCGACTTAAATTGTCAGGATTGGTCAGGGGGCGTAACTTATCGAAGAAAATGTAAGGCTGCGTTTATATTGCTGATCTATATCGCTCACTTAAGGTAAAGTAATAATCTACAAATAATAGTTACTTCAATATAATCTGTATATGAAATCAAAATGTAATGTTTGACTTTCTTTTCTAATATAATATTTTTTTTCTCCAATGTTGTGTACAAAAGATGCTGTGATGTAAATAAATCAGATATTTTTTTAAACATTTATTCGCTTTCTGAATCACTTGAGTCTAAATCATCTTCCAAGTTAAAAATAAGTCGTTCTTGCATGGATTCCATATTTCTATCCATGACGTTCATTCTGGGTTACACTACTTCTACCGCCATGTACAGCTCTGCCATTTGTTGCGTTGGATGTAGTTTAAGGAAATGTATAAAACATACATGTTTAAGATCATCGTTTTTTCGGTAGATGAAAAAGGGCGTCGCTGCCTTTTAAATGCAGCTGGAGAGGTTTGTGTCGAGGCCATTATAGGAAATAATCAGTTCAAAATAACACGCCAAGTCAAGAAATAAGTGAGAATCAGTCCAGTAGGTAAGCCAAATCACGAGGAAAGCAGGAATCAATCCGATAGGCAAGCTAAATCACGAAGGGGATCAGTCCAGCACCACAGCACACGTCCGCACCGCTCAAGAAACCGAATAGGCCTGACATTTGCTCGCAACGTGTACGCGCCTTAAGTCCCTTATCTCCGACCAATGACGTTCAGCGCTTAATTTCCCTATTAGCTCGTTTCGTTGAATGAAGTATAGAACTGATGGGGTAATGGGGTCGAAAATTTATAGAGTGAAGAACACACGCATCGGCAAGCGCAGCGTAGTAAGACTAGCCACGATGGACTAATGACCTTATACAAGTAGCGGGAAGACACTGGATGCTGGCCGCTTCCAATCGGTCATTTGTAAATCCGTATGTCCAGTTATGGACTTATTAGGAGATGATGATGACTAGTACAATCTTTCAGGATAATACAGGGGTACCCTAATAACCTGATATTTAGTTTATTTTTTACCGACTTTCTTAGTTTCTTAACGTTAGTTATACGGGTATTTAAATTACAATAGATAGTTAACATTTGCAATTTTTAATTATTTTTTATCCATTTATTGATATAATATGAATGATTAATTATAGAAATTACTATTTGTGTACCTCTTACAGGCCAAAAATAAGGTTTGAACAACTTAAATCTAAAAGCTAATATTGTACATAAATAAAGTTTATATTTCGCTATAGCTTTTGACTTTTATTTGTAGTAAATGTAAATCATATCCTAATATCACGAGGAATATAAACTAATATGACGACAGACGCTGTCTGCCGTCTGTGTTTGTTACATCTTTACGGCTTACCAGCTGAACCAATCATGAAATTTAGCACAGATATCATTTAGGACTTGGGGAAGGACGTAGGCTATATTCTATCATCATCGCCATTTTTCATCACTACGTGAGTGACACCGTGGGGCGCAGCTAAGTAAATGTTGTGATCGGGATGACGTAGACTAGGGTATTTCTAAAGCAAAATACCCTATACAAAATTTGGGGGTTCAAACCCCCCCGAAATGAATTCCTGGCTACGGCCTTGTACCTACTAACGGGAATTCGTGGGAAAATTAGGTTAAAAAGGAATTCAATTGATAGAAACATGTACTACAGAAAATCCATTTTACAGGTTTCAAATAACAAAACTTCTTTATTATAATTGGATAATTTATTGAAAACTTCAATTAAAAATATTTAATAGTTTAATAAGAGAACTTACATAAGAAAACAGTGTTTGTAGTAGTAAAAACATTACATTGGGCTAAGACTACTTACAAACAAATAGTTCTCGATACATGCAGTTACCATTTTCGATCACACTATCAGTTTTAATTAGGCGAGCTGTGGTCAAACGCCTTTCAACCGTGGTACAGTCGTATGAATTACGTATGTAAAGTCTATATGTTTCTGTCTAATAAAGACGTACTAGCCCATCTTTGATGTACATATAAATGACAATAATGAAAACAGACTGAGTAAAATAGTTTGGCCAAAAACATACCAATCAATTCGATGCATATCAGAAAGTTCAATTAGATAAGTATTCGTTCAGTTAGTTTTAGCCGAACTTGTTCGTTCAAGCCCGAAATAACTCGTTTGACATAGGGCAAAACTAATTTACTAACTACTACACAAAAAAACTTGTCAGAATAATATGTCACCATATTTTTAAAAAAGTAAAATAGGTGTGAGAATTTCGTTCCATATCAGATAGGTCTCACTGCAACCTAGGGCGAATATGGTCCTTAAGCTCGTATGGCCTAGCTAGGCGCAAATAATAATTAGATATAGAATTTTGTGATTAGTACTTCAGAATAAATATTGTTACCTGAGATAAAACAATGTCCTTTCATATCAGACGGATCCAACCGTCCAACTTTAGTTTAGCCTAGGTCGAATTTGTTCGTTCATGCCCGAAAGAACTATCTAGTTCGGTCTAGGCCAAACTAATTAAATTAAATACGGAATATTGCGATTTCACTTCTTTAGCCAAACTATTCCTGAATCTATTAAACAAGACAGATAAATCAAATTGGTTATACAGTACGACGACACAAGTCAGAAGTTGCATAGATATATAGACATAATTCAGAAGTTAGTACGATTATAGTATGACATAACTTAGCACAGCAGGTCTTTCTGATAAACCGAACACCCCATAATTTACCCCCAGTTCGCTCGTTCGGATTACAGTAAGTAAAACGGTAAATAGATAGATTTTTGTATCTTTAATATTGTGTAAAATCGGCCACTTTTCTGATATTGTCAATGTCACATGTTTTATTTTCTTCGATGTCGAAGCCATGATTCAAAATGCACAAAACATTTAGAGAAATGCATAAAATTTTGGAACGACGCGCAGTGAACGGCAATTCGACGATTGATACGTGTAGCACCCAAAGTGATGAGACAGCACTGCGATATTCTGTGAGACATCGATTATACAGGTGTTCGTATTATCAGGGGGTCAGATTATCGAGGCTCACTACAGTAACTGTATAGTCCGCGCCAACACTGAAGTCCGATGGTGAATTGGTACTGAATTGACAGGCCCGACATTGCCCGCAAGAACACAGAATACCTACTATAACAGTATGTCTAGCCGGAATGCGCCGCGTCTATTGGGCTTGAGTGGTGGCGCGGACTCGAATTAGATCGAATTGATCAGATTGAATCGATTCGATTTGTATATCTCCGTCTCTGTCATTTCCATAGAGAATGACAGTGACGGAGATATACAAATCGAATCGATTCCGAAACCGAATGGGTTCAGAATACGGGGGCAGCTATCGCTAATGTTCGTTGAACGAACGTTCCACGAAATCCTGTTTCAGTTTTGAAGTAATAGCTCAACGATGCAACTTCCTATTTTTGTCAGCCTGCTATAATTTAGTAACAATTCATACTCATCTAACTAATTACCACGTAGTTCATACTAAAATAATATTATTGGATCGGAATAAAGACTAACATTTTTCACTCAACAATATTAAACATGTAAAAAAATTATTAAAATACAATCAAATATTTATAAAAATAATATTAATTAATTAATTAATCAATAAATTCTTATCATAATCTCACTTTCACTAAATCTAAGCTCTTTCACTTTAACCTATCCATGCAGTCTTTCATTTGTGTGACAAACATAAATATTATACTTAGTGAAACGCTTGCCGCATATTTATTTATACACAAAGAAAAAACTGTTTTCTACCCCTTAAACATTATTTGATTTTATTTAAATATATAACGGGTTACTCACATTATTTTTGAGTCGAAATCTACGATAGTTTTAACCGCAGTCGGCGGTCTTTTTCAAATGGTGCAGCGCAGACGTCAGTCCCGGTTCACGTCCTGTCTGGTACACGGTGGGTTACGTGAGTAACCCGAAAGATTGACAACCACGTTAATTTCAACATTTATTTGTATGTGAGCTACGCGACTCTCTTAAAAAATCATTGACGTACTCGTAGAAATACTCAAATTACTATAATAAAAATGTTAAGAGGTCGAAAACAATTTTCTCAAATTGTATGAAAATATGAACCATATATTAATAACAAATGCGCGCTACGACACTCTTAAATAAACTATACACTACATACATATAAGTAAAAACAAACTTGAATGGAGATGCCATGTATGCTGTTGCATGCAAAAATGTTTTATTAAATTTTGGCACTACCAATCTAACAGCAATAATTAACATAGAATTATCGAAAATAGGCGAACACAAAACAACTTTTATCAATACTAGAAATAAATAAATATAAATAAAATTCATGCACAATGAAAAAAATAAAATACCTATCAATACAATGTATGACAGAATTTCTAGCGCTGATTGGTCGATTTTAGGCCGAGACAATGATACTAGCGTGTTATTGGTGGAAAGAAATCAACATTAGCGTTATTGGTCTAATGTTTTTTTTTATAATCGGGACGGTTGCTATGCGTTTATTATACATTGGTTCTAAAGTAGATTGGTTTGATAGCAAGAAAGGGATTAACAATCGATTTTGGTCAAAACAGTTTGTATCACGATTCTTGCTTTAAGTAAATTATTTTTATCCAAGGGAATCCCATCTGGTTTTATCCAAGGGAATCAGACCTTGGTTAACCAAGAGAATCATCAACGTGGAACAAGAGTTGGGAACGAAAATTATCAAAAATAATTTAGAGGGAGAATAACTGTAACATAAAATATTATATAAGTATTAGCGAATAAGTAGTTTAATCCTAGAACTAATACATGGACCTTGGCTCAATAAAGAAAAAAAAAGAGAATCACGTGTTATTGTATCCCAGAGTTCCAGCTGGATTTATCTAAGGGAATCTGACGCGTTGTTTTGTTCAAGAGAGTCCCGGCTGGTTTTATATAAGTGAATCACGCTTTGTTTTATCCAAGAAATCTCGCTTGATTTTGTCCAAGGCTATCACACCAGATTTATCCAAGGGAACTGCGACTGGTTTAACACAATGTTATCCAAGGGCATCGTGTATGATTTATTCAAGGGAATCGCGCGTGGTTAGAAGATTGTACTGAATTGAAGACTGTACAATATTTCAATATCAAGCGACCGAAGTGCTTTTGTCGTAAATAATATCTATATTACAAGAAATATATATAGTTGATATGTATAAAAAATAAGAAGTTTCCCAAAAACATCCGTCTGCCTGTCTGTCCGTACGTCACGCTAGTAGTTTTAAGATAATGTAAAGACCTACCTCGAATGTTTATTCTCTGGATTGTCATTTAAAACTGAATGATGCGAAATCTTATGAACTGCAAAACGATTTTGCAGTTTTTTTTTCTTTTTTTTCTTTAAAACGATTTTGACAAAACTTTGCGGCACAGCACACTATGTTTTAACTCAAGTTAAAATTATATTATATTCGCAAACGCGAGCTACTCCATTCCGTTAATAAAAACAATTAAAAAAAATACATCTACAAAATAAAACTAAATAATACTTAGAATCTTTGTTCAATATTTTCATAACAATGAATAACAAAACTTTTTATTATCTATAGAAATAATTATGATTATTAATTCCGATTATTGATTACTATTATTTGTTTAGATTACATTATTCATTTGTATTCAGGGTTATTGGCGACGTAACCATCTTATCCATTTTATGGCCAAAAAAAAACAACTATTGTTCTACGACTATTTCTTAACTTAAAAATTTTCGTTCAATAAAAAATAATATTTACGTATGAATTTTTATGTATGAAAATTAACTTGGATCAAATAGTTTTTTTTGTTGAAAATATTTGATGTTCCTTTTTAGGGTTCCGTACCCAAAGGGTAAAAACGGGACCCTATTACTAAGACTTCGCTGTCTGTCTGTCTGTCTGTCTGTCTGTCTCCAGGCTGTATCTCATAAACCGTGATAGCTAGAAAGCTGAAATTTTCACAAATGATGTATTTCCGTTGCCGCTATAACAACAAATACTAAAAATTAAAAAAAATAAAATATTAAGGGGGGTCCCCATACAATAAACGTGTTTTTTTCGTATTTTTTTGCTCAATATTAAAAACGGTAACAGGTAGACTCTTCAAATTTTCACAGAATATTTACTTGTATATTACCTTTCAAAATAAATAATTAAATAACAATAAAGTAAATATTAAAGGGGGGCTCCCATACATCAAACGTAATTTTTAAGCAATTTTTACTCGATCTCAATTAAGAGGTAGAAACTTGAATATTTGTAAGTAAATATTTAGAAATATATTAACTATAAAAATAAATACCTAATCTAATACATAAAAACTCACAAAATGAAAATAATCCGTGCATCTAAACGCGGTGCGAGCGCCGCGCCGCGGTGTGGTGGTGGCGCGAGCGCGAGGCGGTTGCTAAGCAACGGCCACGCGGGTAGCGGGGGAGGTAACATAACGGAGCGAGCCACAGCCGCGCGTATTCGCGCGAGCGTCGTCATGCTGCCCGGATGTGTGTCGAAAACCTACCTATAAGTTTGCAATTTACTACTTGGAATTTCGTTGATTTCTCGTTATTTTATAAACAGAACTAAACTTTGTATTATTATAGATAGTACGGAACCCTTCGTGCGCGAGTCCGACTCGCACTTGGCCGATTATTTAGTGTTTATTGCGATGAATTTTTAAGTTGATTCAGTTGTTTTTCATCTTCAAAAATGTTGGTATGCGCGAGTGAGACAGACGATGGTCAAACCACAGACTCTTAAAGGTATATTGCGCGTATCGCACGAACAGCATGCAACGAATTTCGAAAAAAAAAACATATTTAATTAATTATTATTATAGTATAGATTAGAGATCGTTACGTCAATACCGATAACCCTGTATTCGCAAATTTATATTAAGCCAAGCTTGGAAGGAATATTTTACCATATTCTGGATCGCGACCTATATTTAGTATGGACTTTTTATACATTCTGTGCTTATGTCTATGTTTTATATTTCTAATTTAGTTTAAACTAACAAGGTTATGTGTCTTTGTACAGAAAGGATATTATTATCGAAATTATAAATAATTTTCCATAATATGAACAAATACGTTCATATTTTGTGAATGATTTCATACATTTTAATGACCTATCGGCTTCAATGTAAAAATATGGATGTCGTCTGATGTCTGTACCTTAAACAGTTTTAGCATAATATTAAATGTTATGTAACATACTGAAGGAGTAATTTAACTTGAATTATAAATCTTGTTTCAGAAGTTAAATAACTTCCGAATAAAATATTTTTAAGGTGTTGGTGAGGAAAGAGAGAGATGCTCTGTCCCTTTCCCACAAAACGAGTTTTGTACAGAGCATAAAAAAATTACATATTTAAGTAATACGCTCTCGATGTTGCCTGACTGCAAAATAAGTTACTAATTTTTATATTTTTTGTAGATGTTGAAGAAAAAATCAGTCAACATGCCTATTAAACACATAACCTTGTTTGTAATTTTTAACTTTTCCCCTAAAAGGTACCAAAACATTTACAATAAGCACCATTTTTAAGGCCCTTCTTTAGTCAGCATCTTATCCAATTTCAACTGTTCCAGCTGCAGTTGTCTTCTAATTGATCCCAGCTGTGTTAAAATATTGACACTTTTTCCGTCTTCGTTGGGTAAAGATTTCAATATATTCTTCTGAACTGCAGGCACTTTCCACTTATCATCTACTTTTTTCATAGCTTCACTCAGATTTGTATTATTCTCTGTTGAAATCTGTTTTGTTTTCGGTGAATGCCTTAAAACAGGAATAGAAATATTATCTATATCATTATAGCTATTTTCTTTCAGTTCTCTACTTTCCGACAGAAAATCTTGTCTATCTTTGTTTATTTTGTTCAATTCTTGGCTTTGTAACACAAATTCTTGTTTCTCTTTGTTTCTTTTGTTTAATTCTTGATTTTCTAACGCGAATTCTGGTCTCTCTTTGCTTCTTTTATTAAATTCTTGACTTTCAAATGCAAAATCTTGATTCTCCTTATTTCTTCTATTTAATTCTTGACTTTCTTTATCTTTCGGTTCGTGTATTAACGCATTTTCTATGACAACATGCTTCTCTTTCCTATTATTGTTAACCGACGTAGCAGAAGCAGTGTTGTTATTTCCGATATTTTCTATATCTAAGTCGATTTTATCGCGAAAATTTAGATTTTTCCTCAAATACGAATCAACATCGTAATTAGCCGAGAATATAGAATTGTCCGGTATGTTGAAGGAGTATGGTTTCTTACCTTCATTTTCTATGGGTTGGAAGGTCTTATCGCTATAGTAGAATGGTAGTTTGGAGCGTGGTGTGTCGCTTTTCGACGTGTTATGACGTGTTGTCGCCTTCAACATGTTTTGTCGTGTGGCTGTGGATGTAGCACGCAACACTTTCTTCTGTTCCAAGTCTATCTCTCTCTGTAGCTCTGTGCGTTTCACGTTGAAGTCATTCGCGTCGTCTTTCATCTGACAAAAAAGGGAAATAATTTCCATTAACAAAGTTTCGCTTTCTTTTCAAAAAGGCTCCACTTGAAATGCAGAGATATCAGTGGCATAAGCCATGGTGTAGCCCTCAAACGGATGGACCGATTTTGGTCTATTTTTTTGTAAGAGGATTTGATTGCGATTATTATCAACTATGTTTCATCAGAATCAGTTCAGCCGTTTATTTTTATAACCATGTAGGGGGATTTTAAGTGTCCTAAAGTTCCTTTTTCAGGGAGAATAACAGAATGAGCCTCAATCTGCTGTCCTCCCTAAAAAGGAACTTTAGGGCACTTTTAAACCCCCGGCATCGACATAAAAAAACAGGAGGGAGCGGCAAAGAAGATAGCGCGATGATATAGCCGGAACAGCTGGTAACATTTGAACAAGACAGGCGAACATGGTAGAACATGAAATTTATGTAACAATTTCGAAAACCTATGAAATTAATAGAAATAAATAAAATAATAAATATAGTATTAGTATTACTAGTTAAAATTGATATATATATATATATATAGTATAACATGTCAAGATGTTAATTTGCTAAGCAAAGCTTTATAAGCTAAGATTTGCAATATGGTACCTTTTCCCTACTTGCTCGGTATGTATTGTTTGGTTTTTTTATACACATATTTTGAATTATATTCCTGCTCAGATTACTTATAGTAAATGTTATTGTTAGAGTGTAATTGAATATAATTTGTATTGTGTTTAAGAAATAAAATAAATAAAAATCTAGCATTTATTACAGAAAAAAATACTTATTATTAGAAGAAATGTCGTCTTAACGCTTACGGCGGTGGTTATGTCGTGTTGTTTGCCTCTCTCCCTCTCCTGAGCCACTCGCAGCATCCTCAGCTGTTCCTCCAGGCGACGCATCTCCGCTTGCTCCAGCATCCTGCAACCATGGAATGTACATCCAATGTTGTTCAATTTTAGGGGCTTTTTAGATCCCGTTATCATATAGACAAGTATCTATGTTAAAATAAAAACAAAATACCCGACTACAGAAAAGCAGTTTTGCATTTTTTACAATATTTCTAGTAAAGTCACTTGTTTATTATGAAAAAGTTTGTTGGTGATTACAAAATAATAATAATTGCGAGATGTATTATTATTATTACAAAAAATATATAGCCTATGACACTCAGGGAGTGAAGACGAATTTAATGACACCTCACATGTCAATCGGTCAAGCCGTTTAGAGTGTAGGCGATAATATAGAAACATACATACATACATACGTACACTCGAAAAACATAACCCTCCTTCTTACGAAGTCGGGTAAAATACCGTAATCGCGTACTTGTCTAAAGGGAGAAAACTGATAACTACTGAACTGAACCGTAATGTACTGGCATAGAAGACATTAATACTATTACATACAGAACGGACACTCTCCGCCTCCCGCCAGTCTCGGGTTCCTCACCCGCTCCCCTCGCTCACCCTGTCTTATGAGGAATTTGCCCGCACGGTGCATTCATTTGTCAATCGAGACAAGGTTTGCGGGCTTCAAATAATTTCTAGCTTTAAAATAATTTCCTATAAATAAGTATAAATATTTGTGAACATTTCACACAACACCTCTAGCTTAAAGTAAGCGAAGCTTGTACTATGGAACTAGATGGCTGATAGAATACATGTATACTTTTTTTGTGAATATATACATATGATACATAGAAACGCCCAGACACAGAACAAACATCCATGCTCATCACACAAATGTTTGCCCTGGGTGGGGATCGAACCCAAGACCTTACAGCTCAGCAGGCAGACATACTACCAACTGAGCCACAAGGCTAGTCAAACACCTAACTGAAACTTGTTTAATATATCAAGCGTTTGAATCCCCATTGACGTCACGGGCGAGCAGCAGACGACAACCATAACTTCATACAAGTGTGTGTTACTCATTAGCGTGCCGTTATATGGAGTGGTGAACGTGTGGTGTAACGTGAAGTGCTCACTTCTCCCTCGACTTCCTCTCCTCCCTGATCCTCTGCTGCTCCAGGATCTGGTTCTTGAGTTCCTGCTGGTAGAATTGACGCCGCGCCGCCGCCTCCTTCAATAACACAATCACATTTTGAACCAATGAAATTAATTCGAGTGTCATTTTACCCAACTTCGATAGAAGGAGGAAGTTCTTAGCCTTCTGTACTAAGAGTCCCCTTAGTACGGAGCCCTAAAAACCCTCATATTCGTCCGCCTATTCGTCAGCTACGGTATTTGTCTGTTTGTCTGTCCTACGCTTAAACGGTTGTATGTGTATATTTCGAACGGTAATAGATACAAGTCTCAAAATTGGCAATATTATAGAATTCACTTTCATATAAATCAACAAATATCTAATAAATTACAAACAATATACTTATTAACAGTTTTTTGTTATTTTAAAAATCAAATAAAATAGTCCACGTTGTCGTAAGACATAAATGAGTGACGCTAGATGGCGTCACTCGTTCAACCCGCATCTTCGTCGTTATAACATGACGTTTACTTTACGCTTTACCCTTACTTGGTTTGCCGCACGCCGCAGTCATCCTACATATGCTAGTGCGTGCTCTCCACTCGAGAACTTTTCGGCCCCATCGGCCATCAGTTCCACGTGCTATGTGCCCTGCCCATTGCCACTTCAACTTACGAATTCGCTGTGCTATATCGGTGATTTTCGTACGCCTGCGGATCTCTTCATTTCTGATACTATAATGATATCTCATACAAACTATAGATAACTGAGATCATAATATATAGACGTGTGCACTAGGATTTTTATACTTATTCTTTTGAATGAGTGTAAGCCGTTAAGAAATAACGAAGTTATTTCTCTCTTTGCCTCGTTTAAGACGCGCCGCTTTACGGTTATGGTCAGTGACGTCATGCACGTGACATCACACCCACTCACTACATAAGTCGGTGTGCGTGTGTGAGCACGGGTGAGTGAGCAAGGGGTTGACTACGTCACAGGCCATATGATTAGCATCAATTTTTTTCTCGTTTCTGCGTATGGTACACTGATGACTGATATCGCTGTATCATCGTAATTTTTCATCCAATTTTAATGTTTTTTTCACAGAAATGATTCGATTATCAATCACTTCAAATCTAATATAAAAAAATGTGCACAAACTATATAGTTAACAAAATTCATCTGACAACCCCCTCCCTTCCCGAAATGCTTAGATTTTACACAAAAACCTGGTTACGCCCGTGGTGAAATCGATGGACAATTAAGAAATATTGTTATACCTTCTCCGCTTGCAAGTTCCTCATGTGTATGGCGTCTGCGTCGAATATGGAAGGCATGTAGGAATGGCGCAGGTCCGTCATCAACTTGTCTCGGTTACACTTCTTAATAGTACAGGTGCGCTCTGCGGACAAATATACTGACTGGTTTATTACAATCAACCCAAATATCCCACTAATGTACAGAAGACTTTAAGAGTCTGTAGATCGACAAAATATAGCCTATGACACTCAGTGAAGACGAATATAACGACACCTCGCACATAAAAATCGGTCAAGCCGTAGAGGCTGTAGGTGGCTATTTAAACATACAGACATACATACCCACATACATATATACACTCGAAAAATATAATCCTTCTTCTTACGCAGTTGGGGAAAAATGTCGACGTTGGTCGACATTTAAAAAAAAAAAAAATTATATTTTTTCTGCCGCCCCGTCGTTTTATAGCCGAGTCGTAAATGCATTTCTCATTCTTATCAAGTTTAATTCAAACAGGATGACGACGTTTTGCACGGACACTAAATTTAGCAATTGCCGCAATTATTGTCAATTGTGACATTGGTTTAAATTTTAGGATACGGTCATCTGACGAAAACGTCCCGTTGTTGAACAATAGTTTACACAAAATGATGATTCTATCTTTAACCATTATCCAATTATTATTTTTTACGGCTTGTGTTTATTGTATTTTTTTTTACAAAAAAAAAGACTGATATTGGCCTTTAACACTACGAAAATAGCTCTTATGTAATTGCGTTACGTTTTTCATTTTCAGATAGATGAGACATTAAGCCGCTCGAATCAGATGCCACAATGTACGTCTATAAGTCAATGGATTGTAATGTCGGTCCAAATCACACTATACCATAGTATACTACATAGTATAAAAATGAAATTTATTACCGTACAGCGCGCAGTGAGATCTCAGGCCCGTAAATAAAGACATTTTTTTTGGGTAGTTAAGGTGTTCCATATTTTTTCTGTGATAGATGATATCTCACGGTAAGCTGCTATTTACTGGTGTTTTCAGTAACAAAAACACAATTTATCAAGTGAACAGTTTTTATTATCTTGAAACTTCCATTCTGGACTGTTTAACAAGTATCTATGTTAAAATAAAAACAAAATATCCGACAGCAAAAACAGTTTTTGGAGTCTAACATAGGATTTCGTTACTATTGATATGCTGTTGAGAGTACGTTTTTTGTGAGAAAGTATGCGTAAAATCGCTGTAATGATTATAAATGCGGGTTCTTTAGAATCAATTTAGTAAAATCACTTGTTTATTACGAAAAAGTTCGACGGAGGTCACGAAAACACGGTTTTTTATTTTTGCGAGAGATGTATTATACACTTTATTCAATTTTAATCTTAAACCTAAGTTTTTTACAATAGAAATACAAAAATATAAATAAAACAACTTAAACCTAGGGTGCCGCCGGCAGCGGGGCGGGGCTCAAGCTGCCGGTGGTAGGGGCTACAGAGAGAGGAACCTCCTAACAATACGTGCCGTGTCCAGGATGACAGATGTATTATTTTTATTACAAAAAATATATCAATGACACTCTGATAGTGAAGACGAATCTAACGACACCTCGCACATCAAAATCGGTCAAGCCGTTTAGGCTGTAGACAATCAGAACATGCATACATACCCACATACATACATAGAAACATATACACAGCCGAGTAAAAAAACTACTTCTTTTTTCTACACATTACAGCGTTACTCAATTTACTAAACTATAAGTAATTCATTTCAGATGTACGCGATAAGATGGTTAATTTTGTGCGTGGTGTGGGAGCAATGTGTGAAGGCATACGAACTACGGTGTGATCGCCCCCTATGTGCCGCTGCCGGGAAAGTCTTGCACAAAACTAGCGCTCACGATTGGCAAGAAACTAGCGACGACAACTACACAGTCGATGGTAAGGATCTCTTCTTATGAAATGAAATGATTTTAATTATTAATTTAATTAAAAATACAAATTAATTAAATTGAATTATCGAAGAGAAATAAATTACAACATTTAATGAAAATAAATATGGTGGTACAAAAGTATTTTTACCAAATATAGTTGAAAAGAGTATATATAGTTTTACAATGAAATAATTGTAGTAAGCTTTAATATCTTAGACACATAATTATAAGTCATCAACCATGTCATTTCATTAATGTCATTAATTCATCAGGTGAGCCGTCTGCCCTGCACCTTTTTACTAAAAAACTTAGTTTCTTTTTTTTTAACTTAATTTTTTGCGACAATTACTTTTTTATTATATTTTTTTCGACATTATTTGATAAAAATGCTTTTTTATGGAAAGGGTAACATCTTAAATTGGCAGCAGCTTCATCTTTCAACGACTGTACTTTTGCCTGCCTTTCAATGCTTTATTTTTCTAGGTCACCCAGTCTCCATATCCTTTACGGATAGCCACTACGGCACCAAGTTATTCACCATTGAATGCCACGGATGGGCGGCGCTAGACTCGGACGCAATGCCAAAATTCACAACGCAGTATACTGCGTCAAGTGTGAAACTGAAATCATGTCCGCCACCTAAACGCACCCTATCGGCGGCTTTACAAGAACTTAACGTCACAATATACGAAAGGTCCTTTCTTACATTGAGCATATATCTGTACCAATTACCCCCGAAGCCAGCGCTTACGAAACAGCATTTTGAAGGTTTTGAACACATCTCAGACCTGAAGATCACATATCTAGAATCGACTACAGACCACGTGACAGATATAGTAGGTGCGTTCTTTTTTTAAAGTTATTTTCCGCTTTAAAGACCGGGATCCGTGACCTTTTTTTTAAATACAAATTATTACGTAAAGAACTATTATTACAAAACTATTTTGATTCATCTAACTGTATTTTGTGTGTATATCACGAGCAGACCAGCGACCCGCAAGCAGCACCCGATCACGAGTATGACGCATGTGCCAGCCATCGCCCTCCTCAACCATATGTTAGGGAAGAGGGCGACCCGCCACGCGACGCCACCGCTAGAAGGAGCCTTCGATGGTCAGCATGAATGCTCAAGGTGTACACACAATCCTTATTTTTAAATGCTGAATTGTCTATTTTCCTATGAAAGCGGTCACTTGTTTAGTCCGATTTTAGACGGGATTTCCCAGATAAAGTGGTATGTACCCCGGTTGATCGGACTCTACTAGTGATCGTTCTCACATCTAATTACATTTTCACCTCACAAGCTCGGAAAGATTCTGTTTGTCATTAGACATCTGAGTGGAAAAGTGCATTTTGTCCGCTAGCGTGGAAAGAGTTTTTAAAATTCGAACCTTTCTATTCCATACTTTTCTATACCGCAAGCCCACTGAAAATGCATTAAATGCTTATATCATGTCAGTGCGCCAACCTCATTTCTTTGAATAATCGCACTGACCAGCCACAGGTGGCAGCACTGGACTAGCGTTTTCCTCGCTGTAGTGAGGTGAAAAATTTTGTGTTTCACTCGGCAGCAGTTATTTTGCATCTCGTACTTTTGAAACCCTCGCTACGCTCAGGATTCTATATTTGATTTCAATCCTAATATCCTTCGCTTGCTCAGGTTTCAATACAAGTACTCGCCCCAAAAACCAACTTTGCAGCCTTGCATAACAAATAACTATTTTTCGCGTCCGCATTTTAGGTGCGTTCGAAAGGCTACAAAATCTGGAGCTGGGAAACGTATCGCTTCCTATAACAGAGTATCGTCGCTACAACACTCTCCAAGAACTTATCCTCGAGAATACAAAAGTACAATCCCTCAGATATGTTTTAGCACAACTGTCGTATCTGCTGAGATTGGGACTGATCGATGTAGAAATCGAAAATACTAACAAAAGTGATATAAATTCGAACGCCGAACCGTCTAGGTTGCAGATTCTTGCGTTGACACGGTGGAAGGAGCGTCGAATGGCTCCGATGAAGCGTTGTGAGAATATGGCCTATTTGATGCTGTTACAACCGCTAGTGGAAGAACTACCGAACGGTTTTCTATCGGCCTGTCCGAAATTAGAGACGCTTATTGTAACTAACGCGTGGTATCTCGACAAATTGCCGTCGAGATTCTTGGAAGGCGCGACTGGATTGAAGCGTCTGAACATGACTGGAGGAGTGTTGGAAGTGTTACCGGCAGGCTTGTTGGAGGGTGCGCCTCTTATACGTGTCGTTGATCTGTCGAATAACCGCATTCGAACGATCGCAAAGTAAGTACTATCAGAAAATACAAGTGTACTGGCTGCGAAAACATCAGCCAACATCAGCATCAAAACATCAGAAAACATCATTTTTATCAGCCCTGTTTGTACAAACTGTCCCACTGCTGGGAACGGGCCATCTTCTCATTGTGAGAAGGGTTAGGCCATAGTCTGCCACGCTGGCCAAGTGCGGGTTGGCAGACTTCACACATCTTCAAGAACATTGAGAACTCTCAGACATGTAGGTTTCCTCACGATGTTTTCCTTCACCGTTTGAAGTTGGCGGCAATCAACAATACGCACATAACTTCGAAAAGACAGAGGTGCATGCCGTGGGATTCGAACCAAGGACCTGCGGATCGCAAGTCAGACGGTCTCACCACTAGGCTGCCGGAAACTAGGTTGGCGAAAACATTGAAATATATTATTTACGGCGTATATTCATGTAGAGGTGAGACAGATATAGTGACAGTTGAGGCGTCCATCGATCACACTGTATAGACAGACAGACAAAAATACTTTAATAATATTTGATAATTACTGTTTTTGCTTTTGTATCTAATAGTAATGGATACTTCAATTAACATTTTTCAAAAATATACTAAATATCTATATACCATGCCCGATAATGTTTGCCCGTTGAACAAATGAAACAATAGAATGCGCGAGCGTGATGAGCCCGAAAATTGTCTTTTAGACTAATACGTTTCTAATGGGCAAAATGCACGAGCGCATCAAGCATGAACATTTTACACTCATTCTGATGAATGAATTCTTTCGTAGATGAAACAAGATACACAATAAATGTGCAAGAATAGTGAAAGCAAATATTTTGATTATTTAACACAAGTTGAGTAGTTAAGTGATAGTATGGCCGAGGATGGAGCTCGTCGATCTAGAAGATATCTATTCAGTATAGCCTTGAAAATTCCAAGATTGTATCTCTCAGGAAACAGATGATATTAGATTTTTTTTTAAAGTGTAAGTAAGTTAGTCTGTCAGGTTTTTTAAGCATGATGTTTGCACTTGGCTATCAACTGTCCTAACGTTGAGGATTTAAATTTTTACCAATATGCGTTTACAGTGATATTTCTCCGGGACCCTTACTGCGTTACTTGTCCATCGCGTCCAATCAACTTGAAATCGAGGCTCTGAACGGACTGGCTTCGATGACATCTCTCACGGAACTAGATCTTGGCTACAACCCAACTCTCACTGATCTTTGCGAGCCGTACGGTATGTATTTTTGATAAATTTGAATATTAAAAGATAATTAAATATAATATATAAATATTGGTGGACATTACATTTGAATTAATGGTTAAACCGATTGTTATGAAATTTGGTGTAGAGATAGCTGAGAACTTGGAGGCAGACGTAGACTAAATTTTATTATCATCATTACCTTTTCAGATAAAAAAAAACTACGGGTCACTCACGTCTGTTTTAAGCCGAAAAAATCCGACTATAGTTTGGTAAAATGTGTGAAAACCACGTTAGTTTCCATAGTATCATCATTACCATTGTTTTCCATCATGATGAGGGTAAATCCGCGGGGTACAGCTAGTATTTTACATATATTTACGACACCTGGAAGTTTCGTACACTGCAGCGTCTATAATCGTTGAAAAGCTCAGCAGGCTTAGCCAGGTAGCAAACTCTTCGAAACATTAAGAAATTGGCTTAAAGGTCATGAAACCAAGCCATAATAAATATTTAGAAAAAAAGAAACTGTGACGTGCCGTCACGTGACATTTCGTTATCTAATGTCAAACCCATACATTTTCCGTCTTACTTATAAACGATGAATACATATAAATGATGCATTTAGTTAAACAGTGTTTTGTTCCGTTTTTACTCGTGACAGTTCCTGTCTGACAGAAAGTGACAAGTCCTTATTCAGTGAATAAGATTTTAACATGCGTTTCTATGTAAGACGGTTTGTTTTACTGGCGTTCACACAATTAGTAAGCTACTTGTCTAAATCCCCAGATCTATAAAAATATTGTTTTGTGGGCTGACCTTTTGTGCATTAGTATTTATTTTTAACCGACTTCCAAAAAGAAGGAGGTTATCAATTCGACCGTATGTTTGTTCAGCGATTACTCCGCCCGTTATAAATTGATTTTGATTCTTCTTTTGCTTGATCGGTGGTCCCATATAAATTTTATTTTAAGGACTTTGGGTTTTTTATCGAAATAACTGAAAAAATATCATCCAAGTAAACGAATTGCGTATTTTGAAGTCTGTTTTTTTCATTTCTGTAAACTATAATAATGTGATATTTACTATCCCACAGGATACTCTAAGCTAGCGACTCTAAGGCTGCGGAAACTGTCCCTAGCAGAGTCTTCCATCACCCGCATCTGCCGCGAGAATATGGCGCTAGGACAAGTGGATCTCAGAAGCACGAAGGTCAATACACTAACGGAATCGGAGGTGATTTGTGATGACAACTTATAATCTCTTTTACCGACTCCAACAAGTAATCGTTTAAAAAATGATTTAAAAAACAGACTTCAAAATACGCAATTTGTTTACTTGGATGACATATTTTTTCAATTATGTTGGCTATAAAAACCATGATACTGAACCGATTTTGATAAAATTTCTATGGGAGCACCTGGGAAGTATACCATTTCAAACAAAAAATCATTTTTCAAATCAGTGCAGGTGTCTTCAAGTAATCGGGAAATATATATATATATATATAAAAGAAACCGACGAATTGAGAACCTCCTCCTATTTGGAAGTCGGTTAAAAAGAAGGAGGTCAACAATTGTATTCTGTTTATATTTGTTACCGCATAACGCCACAATTTACTAACCGATTTGAATATTATTTTTATGTTTGGAAGGACATACTTTCAGATTCAGTTTCGTTTTTATTAAAACAAAATTGTGCATTTTAAGTCAGTTTTTCAGCCTTTTACATTATAATTATTTAGGGTATATAATTATTAGTTATTAGGGTATATTATTATTAGTTTAAATAACATAATTGTACTTTAAAAAACTGAAGCAACGACTTACTAAAAAAATACGCAATTCTTTTACTTGGATGAAATTTTTCCAGTTATTTTAATATGTATTATAAATCAAAGTACTGAATCGATTTTGATAAAATTTATATGGGATCACCTCTAAACTATTAACTACCAAACAAAAAGGCATAGTTTTTAAAGTCACATATCTCAAAAACTAATAGACATATGGAGTTGTGTGTATGCTCATATTGTTCAAAATGTAATAGTTTTTAAAAATAGTAGCTGGCATGGCAGCTATTGTCAAAAAACCCGCAGTTTTTTAATTGAACTGCAAAAACTGAAAAATATCCGAAAATTTTGCATTTTTGGGATCGACGCAGATGGCCAAGAACGCAAAAGACCATTTGGCCTTTTTTTGACGTATTACGCGGGTAGCACGATTTTTTTGGCTTGCAAAATGTAGTTTCACATTCTCCCAAAGGGTCCAAAAAACATACCAAAAAATGCAGGTTTACATCACTCTTTGTGTTTTTAGGGGTTGTTTTATGTAAGATTTGACAGGCCTATTATACTGCCTTTAAGAAAAGTTTGTTCCTAAAGATTCTTTCAGGTTAGAATTTATTGACGTATATAAAATTCATTGACGCGATGTATATTTTTGTCCACAGTTCACTGAGCAGTCGGGTGAAGTGACTCTAAGCAACGCAAAACTGTTGAAAGACGAAGATAACTATATTCAAGTACTAAATCATAGAAAATAAAGAAAATAAACAATGATTATTGCGGTGAAAACTTCTTTATGCGCGGTGAGCACTTTACTTTGTTGCTATTGAGCGCGACTGAGCCGTCACGCTCGGCTGTATAACGCTCATTCGGGTAATGTCGGCTCGAGTGGATGAAGGGAGCGAGAGAGATATAGTTAACGTGTCATTGTTATCCTGCTCTTTCGTATTATTAACGTCGCCTTGAAGAAGTTTTCACTTGTCGTGAGGTCTTAAGCACACGAAATTTTTCTTAAGTTCTTAGTTTTTTTTCATTTGATTCCAGCCCCTACATACAAATTACAAACAATTTTATTTTCTCGTAAAACTAAATTTTACATATTACTGCAGTTAACGGTGGACCTCAAACTCGGCAAAGCCTGTATCTTGAGGCCCGATGCTGAATAATTACTAAGTAGAGTGCGCACGCAACTTAACTTTTTACTGAGAAATCTGAGAATTTAAATTATTGATTATAAGATTAAATTACATGATATTAAATTAATTAGCAGTTATGAAATGAAAATTATTTATTCCAGATGTAAATCCATATCCATTAAATTAACAAATCATAAAGTCAATTAAATTAAATTAAGTTTAATTAAATAATAATAATAATATATAAGAATACCATTATGATACCATTATTGTTACTAAGATTATTGACATAAAAATACACTATAGAAATTAATTATTTCTAATATTCCCATTCCATCCTGAGTTCAGCTTATTCAATGAAATCCAATCCTAGCTAATATTACAAAAGCTAAAGTAACTCTGTCTGTCCGTTTGTTACCTTTTCACAAACAAACGGCTGAACCGATTGTTATGAAATTTGGTACAGATATAGCTGAGAACCTGGAGACGGACCTAGGCATTATTATAATGTTAGTAATGTATAAATGTTATCATCATCACCATCGTTGTTCATCACCGCGCAGATGAAACCGCGAGATACAGCTAAAAAAAATTGTCGAAATTGCCGTCTTCTTTGTTCCCTGAGAATTACAACATTGGTATTTTCAAGGTCAGAGTGAATAGGTATCTTCTTAGTAGTTCGTGCTTCATCTTCGACCACATCTTCGCTTTCCAACAGGCGAGTTGGTGGTCAAACGCGGACTTATTCGTGTTAAAAAAAAAAAGCTAGATTAGAATATACATTCATGCAAAATTTCAGCTTAATTAGAAACCGGGACTATTCAAAAGTGGAATTGGCAGTTACCTACATGTGGCCACTCGACATTTTGACATCTGCAGTTTTCAGCTTGAAATATGCTGTCACTTAGGGTCTCACTTCACTTGCGCGGTAATTTGGAATTCACTTAGGGCCTCACTTCACTTGCGCGGTGATTTGCCTTAGAGAATCAACAGGCTGTATGCCACTAACCGTCGAAGTCGCCATAGCTGCGTCGGCGCTCCGTGGCGTCCCACTGCAGCTTGTCGCCGGCGCCGGCGACGGTGCGCGGGGACAGCTCGCGCTCCGCCTGCGTCAGGCACTTGACAGGCGACACTGACGGAGGCAGCTGGAACAACAAGTGACATGTGATGAACAGAAACTACAATATTCGATATTTTTTCGTGTTTTACAATTTACACGCTGAAGCAATGACTTCCATCACGTGGACGTAAAGTCTAAAACAAAATTTACGAATATAGTGTCCTGGGTTGACTGCTACTCATATACCTACAATGACGAACTTAAAGATTTTGATATAAAGACTCTATATCGCCACGCTAAAGCCTAATTTAGATTGAGAAGTCTAGAGACGGTACATTTTGTAATTTTTTTTTTATCAGCCCTGTTTGTACAAACTGTCCCACTGCTGGGAACGGGCTATCTTCTCATTGTGAGAAGGGTTTAACTTTAACTTGAATTATTTTGAAAATCGAAATGATTTTAATCGTGTAAGGGGTCTAATTAGACCTCATTGAACTCGTTGACGTTGACGTTTTTGAGGATTGACGCTACATCCCGTTGATACTTTATCAAAGCACTGAAGTATCTACAAATTTAGAGACAGTTCAAAGAAACTTACTGTAATATTGTAAGTAAGTATTGTAGGCACTTCAGTGTAATAAACCACACAAAAAAGTCGAATATTTACAGAAGTACGACATCTCCCGTTAGTCTATGGAACCAGTCAAGGGTCCGGCTGAGTAATTGCACGCTTGAAGCGTGCGTTACGGGTGGCGCCACCAACGCTAGGTCAACAATCAAATACTGTTGGAAAGTCGACCATCCCACGTAACACCTCCGTGGCCAAAATGGTAACTTACGCTTGATATGCTGTTGAGTGTACAGTTTTGTGAGAAAGCACGCGCAAAGCTTCTGCATATTATTTTTTAATAATAATAATAATAAATCTCTGACAAGATATGACAGGTCACTGTCATACCTCAATTGAAAATTTAAAACAATGATCACAAGGGCAAAATCAAGAAGAAATACAGCGGCTACAACATGCGCAACAAGACCACCTCCCGCCCCGTCACCGACGCCTTCTTCACAATCGTCGAGTTCAAGATCTAGTGGTGAGGAGTATCTCACCACTCGCGACACCACTGCGTCGAGCGATGGAGGCGGGCCTCCGACGCCGCCGCCGCCGCGACCACCTGTGCGACGGGGACGTCATCCGCTGCCGGCATGCCTGGGGCCTTCTGCGAGGGTTGTCCCGCAGGATACGGCTCCTGCTGTCGGTGGAACGCGCACCCGCATGCGATGGACGACATCAATAAATATCAGTTGCATGCGCGCGTACTATGGAGCTATAGAGGGAGGTACGAACCTGTCTGCGTATCGTGCCAGAATGTTGCCTTTGTTCCAGGCCCTTGAACCGACCGTCACCGTTTCTGCCCAGCGATTATCGGATCAAGTGCGAGCTATCCACCGGTGTAAGCTGCTGGATCAGACCGTGCTTGATCGGCTCCGCCTGGAGGTGCTCTCTGCTCGTCCAGCTTCTTCGTCGACGCGTGACTCGCCGCCTCTCGCGTCGTCGCCTCCGATACTGGCTACAACACCGACATCGGGGGTGACACTTGCGACATCGACGCATCCCGTTGTCGACGAGGGAGATAGTGCGAGCATGACTGTGACCAGTCAGGTGAGTGAGCAATTGAGGAGCACTCTGGAAGACGTGATTTCCCAGTACCGATTTGCACCCGATTCTAGGCCACGTCTACCACGTTTGCCTACTCATAGACGCAATCTAGCGTTAATGGGAGCCCTGAATGCTCTGCTAGCTCCATATTTGCGGACTAGCAGAGATTTGGTTGATACCCACTCGATTTTATACTGCGGCGCCATCGCGGTGTGTCGTGTTGCACGCGTTAAATTCCCGGACATTAACCGTGCACCACGGCGCGTCGGGGATGTACCTGCGTGGCAAGCGAGAATCGAGCGGCGTATTACTACGTTCAGGACTCTCATTGCAAAGCTGATCTGTTTCAGCCGGGGGAATACTCGCCCCCGAGTAATGCGTTTCGTGACGGAAGCATTTGCGGGGACTGGTATTAGGTCCCAGCACTACTTAGCTAATGTCACGGAACGCATCGACTACCTGAAACAGAAAGTTTATGCATGGGCAAACCGAATTCGTCGCTACAGAGAGCGTGTTAATAGATACTGGCAGAATCGCCTTTTCCAAAGTGACCAAAGGAAGGTGTACCGAGGTTGGGAGGGAACCGAACAACGTATGAGCGACGGACAGCTACCGGATGCATGCGCCATGACTGATTTTTGGCGTGGTATCTGGTCGGTGCCCGTCGAACATACGGAGGGTGATTGGATGCGGGTTGTCGAGCGCGAGTGTGATGTCATCGAACCCATGGGGTCTATTGTAATAGATCCCGTAGACGTTAGTTGTGCGATCCGTACGACACAGAACTGGAAGAGTCCTGGGCCGGACGGATTGCACAACTTCTGGATAAAATGGATTCGATGCTCGCATGAGTGCTTGGCCACACAATTCCAAGAAGCCCTCGAGCTTGGTTCTCTACCTACCTTCATGACCACCGGGGTCACCTTTCTGCTCCATAAGTCCGGTAGTACCACGGAACCCAAAAACTACAGACCAATAACATGCTTGCCCACAATCTACAAGCTCCTTACATCTATTCTGAGAAACAAAATTAATGCGCATGTTGTCGCGAACAACGTTTTGGCTTCTTCTCAGAATGGGTGTAAGGTTGGGTCCCGTGGTACTAAAGAGCTTCTCCTCATCGATACGGCTATTAGCCAGCAAGTCAAGCGGAGTAAGGGAGCACTCTCTGCTGCTTGGATTGACTACAAGAAGGCCTATGATTCGGTGCCTCACTCATGGCTTAAAAGGATTTTAGAGTTGTGTAAAATTGATGCAACTCTGAGATCCTTCTTAGTCGCATGTATGAGGCAGTGGACCACAGTCCTTCGTCAACCAGGTAGTGGGGATGGGTCTTTTACACCGCAGGACTTGATAAGGATTGAACGTGGCATTTTCCAGGGCGACAGTTTGAGCTCATTGTGGTTTTGCCTAGCACTGAACCCTCTCAGTATTTTATTGAAGGATTCAGAGCTAGGTTATCGGCTTCGTAGAGGGGGTGAGATCATTTCTCACCTGCTGTACATGGATGACCTCAAACTTTTTGCACCGAAACGACAAGATTTGATGGCGTTGTTAAAAACTACCGAGATTTTTAGCAACGCCATTAAAATGGAGTTTGGTGTTGATAAGTGTGCGGTCGTGCAGGTACAGCGGGGGAAAGTTGTAAATTCTCCGAATTTGCAACTTTCTGAGACAATGTCCCTCAGGTCCCTCTCCGAGGCCGAGACCTACAAATACCTTGGTATGTCAGAGTCGTTGGGTATAGCGGTAGAGGACATTAAGAAATCGGTGAAGGAACGTTTCTTTTGTCGTTTGACAAAAGTACTCAACAGTCTTTTGTCAGGCGGCAATAAGGCACGCGCTTTCAATGGTTGGGTGATGCCTCTATTGACATACTCCTTTGGCATATTAAGGTGGACTCAAACTGAGCTGGACGCCCTGGATAGGAGGGTTCGTCATCAACTGACACTACATCGCATGTTACACCCACGCTCGTCTGTTATGAGACTGTACATCCCGCGGAAGTGGGGGGGTCGTGGCTTTTTAAACGCCAAGAACCTTCACAACCGTGAGGTGTGCAATCTCAGGGACTATTTCCGAAACAACGAGTGTGGTATGCATTGCGATGTAGTGGCGGTTGATAAGGGCCTGACGCCTCTCTCCTTGGCAAAAGAAAACTGGCGCAAACCAACGGTGCTCAGCATCGAAGACCGCAAGGACGTATGGAAGAGCAAGGAGCTGCACGGGCGGTTCTACAGGGTGTTATCAGGACCCGATGTAGACCTGCTTGCGTCGGTGAACTGGCTGCGCTTCGGTGACCTCTTTGGGGAAACTGAAGGGTTTGCCTGTGCAATTGCAGATGAAGTTATCAAGACGAACAACTATCGGAAATATATCATGAAGGACGGTACGGTCGACATCTGTCGAGCATGCCACCGTCCCGGAGAGTCTCTCAGACATATTATTTCCGGTTGTTCACATCTTGCCAACGGCGAGTATTTGCACAGACATAACCAAGTAGCCAGGATCATCCACCAGCAGCTTGCTCTTCAATACGGGCTTGTCGAGTCAGAGGTGCCGTACTATCAGTACGCGCCAGCGCCAGTTCTTGAAAATAGCCGTGCATTGCTCTACTGGGATCGTTCTATAATCACGGACAGGACTATTGTTGCCAATAAGCCTGATATCGTGATCGTAGATCGGTCTCAGCGTCGGGCAGTGCTCGTCGACATCACCATCCCACATGATGAGAATCTCGTGAAGGCCGAGAAGGACAAGCTCAGCAAGTACCTTGACTTGGCTCACGAGATAACCGCCATGTGGGATGTTGACTCGACGATCATTGTCCCGATAGTCGTTTCGGTGAACGGTGTTATAGCGAAGAGCCTCGACCAACATCTCAAGAGGCTCTCGCTCGATGGTTGGGTCAAGGGTCAGATACAGAAGGCAGTCATCCTGGACACGGCACGTATTGTCAGGAGGTTCCTCTCTCTGTAGCCCCTACCACCGGCAGCTTGAGCCCCGCCCCGCTGCCGGCGGCACCCTAGTTTTAAGTTTTTTACAATATTTATGTTTATTTTTTATAAGTTTATATTTGTGTTGTAAAAAATTTAAAATTAAGAATGTAAATAAATAAATGAGATAATAATAAAAACTTTATTTGTTCTTACAATAAACTGGGTATTATAAATATAAACATGAAACACTTAAATATTGTTTTGTCCCACTCACCACACCCAATAAGCTCATTAGCCAAACAGTGCTTTGTTCCGTTTTTTGCGCATGACAGTTTCGGCTAAATGGGCCCACCAGACGTTTATGAGTAAGACAGTAAACATGTACATGATCCAAAATTGGGGTATTTAATAGTGATAGGTACCGAAAAATATCTCTGTTCACTGCACTAGGTCTCGTAGGAGCCTGTATAGCAGAGATCAGTTACACATCTGGCCTTCTGACCACTTTTATATTTACAATTTGGTACAATAATTGAAAATGAAAGATATATATATATATATATACAAACATAATAATTGAAAAGGAAAGATATATATATATATATAACAAATAAGTAAACCACTTTATTACACTAGCAGCACTCAAATACAAGTAGTGCCAACCGTCTCACTTATCAACGGTGAATAAGCGCAGATTTGTTTCGTTTCATGCCTGCCAGGTTCCAGTCTGTCAGAAAGTGACAAGTCCTTGTTCAGTCATTGTTCAATGTTTAAGATTTTAATATGCGTTTATAAGTAAGACGGCAAGTAATTAAATTGAAAAGCACGCAAAATCTCTTTCTCTTAACAATTACTATCTTACATACTAGTTTTTTATGTTTTTATTTATTTTTATAATGTTCTACGACAATAAAGCGGAGACGTCAGAGGCGAAAACCACTGTGAGCGGATTGTGCATCATGGTGATAGGATGTGTATAGGTGTGTTTTTGTATTTTATGTGTATGTAGTGTAGGAGGAGTGTAGTAGTTTACTCTGCTGTCAAATTTTAATAGATTGACTTGAATGAACATTCTTTAGAATTGTTTTTGTAATAAAGCTCTTATTTGTTACGAAAAAGAGCATTTTTTTTATTTTTAATGAATTTGAATTTTATTGAGAATTATATAACACTAGACCAATTGGCCTCGCATTTCAGTTGGTAATATGCCTGCCTGCTAAGCGGTAAGTCTGGGCCCTTCGGCTATTGTCTTGCCACTCTAAAGTGAGTCTTGAATAAATTTTATCCAACATTAAGGCTTTCAAAGAAGCCTGTCTTGTCTTGTATACTTTCATAATATTCGAAATGAAAAGCAAAGTGTTTACCTCGGGTGAAATACCTATTTTGGCACTCAAACTATTACCCTCATCACGCTCGTGCGTCAAACCATCTCGTGCCCAAATAGGTTTTCGACCCTTATGTAACAATCATAGACATAGTAGATGATGTATGCGACTTCATTTATATGAAAACCTTGCGTGTCAGATTTTTGGTATCTACTGTGACGTCACACAAACGATTTAGTGATGGAATGTTCCATCCGCGCGCAATCGATTCGACTCAATCCATCCGCGCGCTTGTACGCTAGTAACTAGTTGACAAAATATCGAATCGGAAGTATATATCACCTGAAATTAATGAAATTTTAGGGCATCAACTGTGATTTTTTCTCATACTGTTGACACTAGGTACATACACTTGGAGTAGCTATGGAAGTCTATGGTAACAATCTACTATTGTATGTACCACCATCACCTTAAAGTAATGAATGTAGATAGATATCTCACCCGGTAAAGCTCGACATCGTCCGTCTGTACTGCGACGGAGAGCGGACTCGCCAGGCCGTCCACTTGGACGCCCGTGTCCACCTTACTGGAATCACAACAACACACACGTTTAAGAAGGTCGAACTACGATGCACGTGTGGTTAAAAAGCTTGTTGTTTCATCCAATGTGATGTTTGGAAAAGAAGCTCTGCAAAATAATTACAGTTTAAAGAACTAAAAAACTTCATTTTTATTACACAAAATAAATTTACGTTAAAGGCAAGTATGGCGCTTAACATCAAGCGAGATACTTGCTCGTCTCGTTATTCTGTTGCATATAAAAGTGTTAAGTTGCATATACTCACGTAGTTTGTATAAGTGCATTACTAACAGGTACGGTGCACACGCTCGCTCGTCTGCGCTCCGGGCTATACCTCTCTCGTTCTATCAGTAACTGTCTCTCTCGCTCCTCGCGCAGTCTCTCTTTCTCTTCTCGTTCATGGCGCTCGCGTTCCGCTTCCTCTTTGGCTTCTTGTTTCTTTTTGGCTTGCTGGCAAATGACGGTATGTTTTAGCAACCCGTAAAAAACTTAAAAAAAAAAACGAATTCAAAGTACGCAATTCGTTTACTTGTATGACCTATTTTACCAGTTATTTTCTTTTAAAAACCAAAATGCTGAATCGATTTTGATAAAATTTCTATGGGACATGGGAAGTATACCCTTTCAAAAAAAAAAGAGATTTCTTCAAACCGGTCCACCAGCCCCGTATTTAGAGCCTATTCGGAATCGATTCGGAATGTATATATCCGTCTCTGTCATTTCCATAGAGAATGACAGAGGCGGAGATATAGATTCTGAATCCGAATGAACTCAGAGTTCAGAATAAGGGGGCTGGTGTCTTCGACTAATCAGGGAGCATACATAAAAAATATAATAAAAAAGATTCCGACGAATTGAGATGACAACATATTTCCACGAAGTTTTCACCATAAACTCTTAAGATAAATTCTTAACTTGTCAACGTAGAGATTTGAATTAGACTCTGTGTACGACATTACCTGATCGAGATACTGTCTGTACTGCGCCTGCCGTATCTTCCTGAGCGTATTCCTTCTCCTCTCGTACTCCCCTAGCCCCAGGAAGGCGTCGCCGACGCCTCGGTCCGTGTTCAGCTCGGCGCGAAGTAGGGGGTTGTTGGGGGAGTACTCCCCGGCCTTCAGCATGGCTGGGATGCCTATGTAGCGCTGGAATGTAACAAATAAGTAATCAATAATGTGATAATTTGAATGTGATAAGTTTAAGCCTAGTGGTGAGACCGTCTGACTTGCGATCCGCAGGTCCTGGGTTCGAATCCCACGGCACGCACCTCTGTCTTTTCGAAGTTATGTGCGTATTGTTGATTACCGCCAACTTCAAACGGTAAAGGAAAACATCGTGAGGAAACCTACATGTCTGAGAGTTCTCACTGATCTTGAAGATGTGTGAAGTCTGCCAACCCGCACTTGGCCAGCGTGGCAGACTATGGCCTAACCCTTCTCACAATGAGAAGATTGCCCGTTCCCAGCAGTGGGACAGTTTGTACAAACAGGGCTGATAAAAAATATTGCCTATCTTATAGCCACTTTGGATGTGAAGACGAATCTAACGACACATAAATTATGATATGCAACTACGGAACTCTACATTGCGCGTGGCACGACACGCGCTTGACCTATTATTGGAAGTTAAATATTCCAAAACGATAGTTTTCTGGAAACATACAACGGTAGAGGTCCAGAAATATTCAATACGCAATCGCTAAGAAGTAAAACCAAAGAGTCAAAGACACCGGACAAAAGGAAAAGTGTCCAGTGTGAACGGCATGTAAATTTACTCTTTCCAACCAAGAGATGGGTGAGCAAAGTATTCAGCGATTAAGACAGTTATATAGCTGTGCCTCGAATTTACATTCGTTTGGTGTTGAAAAACGGTGATGATGATGATAAAATGTAGCCCATGTCCGTATCCAGGGTCTCAGTTATATTTCTGCAAAAAATTCGTAACAATCGGTTCAGCCGTTTTGTCATGAAAAGGTAACAAACAGACAGATGGTAGTTATTTTCACTTCTATAATACTAGTAGAATATGCGTGAATCATGACACACATTTTCTTTAATTACATGTATAGAGTACAATTATTATTGTACTTAATTTTTGTAATTGAGAATATTGTTATTGTAGACAATGTTGATGGACTTAAATAAATAAATAATGTCAAAATACGCAACTTCGTCGGATAACATGTTTTTCCAATTATTCTTTTTTATTTATTTATTTTTTGGAAAACAAACAGCTTTAAACATATATATAGAATAAATTAATATTACAGAATAAGCCTTACAGTTTTCACCAATAGATTTTAATTTTGTTTTAAAGGTGTCGTTACACATGCTCATTATTAGCACAAAAGCATGCCATTATTGAGCAATTGCTACTTAGTACCATATGTGTCAAAGCATTGCTAGAAAATAAGCAAGTTCATTTCAAAGGTGCTCGTCTTACGCATGCTAATAAGCATACTCTTTTAATAGCAAATGTATCAGTACCTTTAAAACCGAACTACCGACTATTACTTGAACCGATTACGATGAAATTTGGAAGCATTGAAAAAAAAGAAAAAGAATCCATTCAAATAAATAAAGAATTTTCCAAATCTTTTTATAAATGATGAAGTAATAAATATAGAAAAAAAATATACAATTTGAAGTCAGTTAAAATGTAGTCTGCTCTAGGGACGCACAGAAGAATCGCACAATAAAATCCGCAAAACCGATTAGTTTACAGTGAACAGAAAATAGCCTTCATTTTGCGCAGATGGGTAAAAAGGCACTGGCGCCCTTTGGAGGATAACAATAAATCCGTCAGGCAGTATGACGACAGTAGACCATCGCATAAATATTTAGGTATCAATATTGTACGGAACACATTGTTTATTCCGAACACGTGAAGGGTTCGATAAAGGTTACTAAGACTATGGGCAGAATAAGAGACAGATGCACAACTTAAACTCAAACGTAATAATTAACTGAATTCTTTACGTCGTCGTCGTAACAAAAAATAGAGTTATTTCACAAACAAACAATTTCAGATACAAACAATAATATAGAAACATTGTGGAACGAGAAAATACTTCGGAATCAAAATCGTGAAAATAATGTCAGAATCGAAAGTCTGTGTCAAAATTACATAATATGGTTTGTAATTTAGTGAATTGCAAAGCAGTTGTGAGCCGATTATGACGCTGCACAATGCCAAAGAGTTCGGTAAGAAACTGCCTGCAACATTGAGCACTATGAAAAGATTATACTCCAAATTAATATAAACGTATCCTTGGAAGAGTCCATATTTTTAACACCACTCGGATGTTGTTGTTGATTTTTTAACCGACTTCGAAAAAGGAGGAGGTTACCAATTCGTACCGTATATATTTTTTTTATGTATGAACACGAATTTCTCGCTCATTCTTGAACCAATTTTTTTGTTTCGTGAGAAACATTGCTTTATTACTTTTTGAATCATCTCTAAAAGTAAAAATATTTTCATTGGATTCCTGAGTGAGATTATAGAATCGCAGAGTTCCACTGACACGTTTTTCTTTACAAAAGTGTCAAATATTGAGGTTTTTCATATAAACATAAAAAAGTAACCTAACCTAATAACTATTCGAACAAATAAAACAGATGGTTACCACACTTTTGAAATCAGAAACTTGTGTCAAATAAAACATCTGGAATTAGGCAGTTCTATATCCACTCATAGAACTGCCTAATTCCAGATATCAAGTCGTGTCAAGTGTCGGTCAAGTAAGATTATAAATAAGTTACCAATAGGTAGTAAAATACCCATCTGTATTTCGTTGATCTGTGTTATGCGGCTTATTCAACAGTATTATGTTGTGTAGCTTATTGATGTTTTGGTATTTCAATACGTAACATATAAGCTAGTCATCAAAAAAATAAATTATTACAAAGGCACGAGTACGATCCGGCCGATTTCATAATATCAATAGCTATTTTTACTGGTTTTAAGAGGTTCTTATTTCACAATATTTGACCAGGATGGCAATGTTGGCAGCATGCTTGGTACGCTGCCAACAGGTAGGTTTGAACATTTGGATTATCTTTAGACCTTCATCGGTCTTGGTAATCTGTTTGCTTTTTTTGTGTAGCAGTTTAGGAAGTTAGTGTATGTAGAATGTATAGTTTGTTTTATTATAATAAATAAAGGTACTTGCCCCCAAAAAAAAACATTAACCAATTAAAATGCAGTAGCTCAAAGCGCGCCAGCCGCTATCTCTCTCACGCATGACAAACTCAATGAGTGGAGATATGAAAAAAGGGAGACAGAATTGTTTATTCAGATAGGAGAAATATTAAAAAATATAAATAAATAATCTTAGAACTCATAGAACTTTAGAACTCAACAGGAAATTATTTACGTCAAAACATTTCTCCAATCTAAATAAACAATTTTGTCTCTCACTTTTCTAATATACCCACTCTCACTGAGTGGGTTATATTAGATATATTTTATAAGTCAGATTCAGATTCAGATATTTTATTGCTATTCCACAGTATTAAAATGTTGGTAAATTAAATAAATGTATCTTATGGACCCTGTCGGGCGCAGCAACATATAGGAGAGAGGAGGACTACCTGTTTATAATATCTGTTATTAATTGATTTTAATATATATTTTTTTTTTTTTTATGTCATGAATTTCTCGTGTTTCCAATAAATGATTTGATAATTAAAGAAAATAATAATAATGTATAATTATTTTAAAATGTCGGTGATGTTTATAAAAAAAAAAAAAAAAATAAGATTTAAAAAATTTATGTCAAATTTTATAACAAATAAATAATTATATATATATATATAAATGTCAAGATGTAATAAAAATGTCAACATAATAATTTAATCAATTTGAAAATTAATTGGGATTAACATTTTTATCAATTAAATATTCGTCTACCGTATAATAAGCCTTACAAGTCAGGAATTCCTTTAATTTACGTATAAATGTAATGTCATTTTTTATATACTTGAGATCTTCCGGCAACGCATTATAAACATGAATGGCCATAACGAGTGTGTTAGTTGAGTGCAGCTTGAGTCGATACTGAGGAACTACTAACCGGGCCGCGCGGTGCGGTTGCGATAAACATGATTCGCTCTCAAATGTATTAGGATTATTTCTTACAAATTTACATAGTTCTAAGATATATACACATGGCATAGTCAAAATTTTATATTCTATGAAATATGGTTTACAGCTGTCCATTTGGTCAATATTAGCTAATATTCGGATACATTTCTTTTGAACTATAAATAAGTCATTTAAGTTAACGTTTTTTGTGATGCGCGAGAGAGATAGCTGCCCGTTTCATCACCACTTTTAGATTACTTTCTAAACTAGAAACATGGTAATCTAATTGAGATTACCAATGACATTCTCATATCATCAGAAACTTATATTCGTCAAAACGTGGGTTACTGCTTTTTATTAATTGAAAGGGACTATGGCACAGTAAAGGCATCTAACTAATAAGTAATACTGCATAATTAATTTCATTTCAATTATTAAAGAGTCACATGCAGCTCCATATATCGTGAGAAGAGACCATTAATCACGCTTATACGACTAACAGCTCTATTAGTAGACACGGCTATTATTCGCATATTTTCTTTGACGAGAAAAAATAACTTAACATTTCTCTATTCCGGTAGAGTGAGCTTGCCGTGTTGAGGGTTCCGTAGAATATTGTTATAATTTACACATTCGTACACGTGTAGTACTATTATTCATTCTGTGGTAAGGCATTTGAACAAGTTACAGCAGCCTAGTTGGGAGAAGAGCCACAGAATACCTTAATAGTACTACATACATACAGAATGTGCACTTCCCTCCCTCCCGTCAAATTCGGGTTCCTCGCTCACCCCCGCGCTCGCCTGTCGCTTTGACGGAGTTTGACTGAACGCTGTCAGTCGACGAAAGAGTAGCGTGCTTGAAGTGCTCTTTTCCCAGCTAACACCGAGCGAGCGATTATTAAGTGTTCAAACAGTCAGCCTGTATAGAAAGAGACGTCAACTTGCATAAATCACCAGACTTATTACAAAGATTCTGTAATCAGACGAGTTGACAAATGAGCTTTCAGGATTTTAATAGCGTCTTTAAAAATAGAGTTTTAAAGTAAATGAAATTCGATATTTCATAATTCGGATCGTAGCTAGGTAACCATTCAATTTTTATTTGTTCGATCTGACATATCAGTCATTATTTTTTTTCCCGTAACGTTTCGTTCACTCTTTCCACGGAACCCCAACACAGTGCACGCGACAAGTGTTTGTAAAATTCATGTTCGTACAGAAGCAAACAACTCGCTAGTTATTGAGTGAGCAACGGTACAGTAATGACTTACGATTGATTTACTGTAATGGATTACCAGGCGAGGCAGTTGCGTTCATTAGTTATCATTTCTGTATCATTTAATTCCCCCTTGCCCCTTTTAACATCGGACAGTTAGAAACATGAACAAGCGTCATCTTTTTACGACCATCAGCATCATAATCATCTCAGCCACAAGAAGTCCACTGCTGGACATAGGCCCACATAGGCCCCCATATATTTCCAGAAAGACCGATTGGAAGCGTCCTTCATCCAGCGTCTTCCTGCCGCTCGTAAAAAATAGCGAGTGTAGAGAGGTCTCTTTAAAAATTTACAATCGTGAAGGATTTTGTAAGTTGCGTTTGAAGTCGGTTTTTTAATGGAAAATTTATATTGCCGGTTCGAATTATTTAGAAAATAGAAATTATTTTAATCGTGTAAGGGGTCTAATTAGATCTCATTCAGCTCGGACGTTTTTGAGGACGGACGCTACATCCCGTTGACACTTTATCAAAGACGGGAAACGTATTGTTTTTGGCATCCAAATATCAGAAAATACTTGAAAGCGTGTGCCCCTCAAACATAGAGCAATAAAAAGCCCTAATTTCCAGCAAAACACAAATAAAACAATAAAATTCAAGGACAAATACAGTAAATACGTCCCTGAAATTTCACAAATTACTCACACCGCTCAATTTACAAACAGCACGCACAGGCAAACTTTGAACGTTCTATAAATACTTGGGAAGCGCGAGAGACCTGACGTGGACCTGACTGAGGTAAAGTTCACAAACTGAAGTCACTAACTACTAACGACTAACGCGAAATTTTGCTCGAACACGCGACGTCGACCTATTTCGATGGTTTTCGTGATCAAAGTTCGCGAAAGGGAGCGTTCTGCCAAAGTAATGAAACCTTATGAAGCCAGAGATTAAGAAAAAAATGCTATTGTTTGCCAATTGTATGGCTAGTTGCTATTGAATACAAAAGCAGCCTCGTAACTTGACTGAAGGCTTGGTGAATAAATTTGTATTGATTATCAAGTTGAATAAAGATAATTATGGCTGTTCTTTTAATACCTACTACTACTATTTTTATTGTGTATTTATTCAGAATGGTACTGCGTATTAAGGTACTCAGTACTAAGATCCGGCGACGAAAAGCTGGTCTCCACAATCTACTACAAAGATTAAATTATTGACATTACTCATCGCCGAAAAGTGGCGTCTGGCATTTCTAAAAGCTTTTATTCTACTTGCCCTGTTAGTATGGGACAAATCTTGCGAGTTAAATTAGAACCACTTCCTATCGTTAGATTAGGTTGAAATTTGGCTTACTTACGTAAATTCGGTGACAATGCAATAATATGGTACCATGAAGCTGGTGTCAAGATGGCGTCGGAAGGTGGCCATAGGAACTCCTAAACTAAACAAGACAAAACCGTCGAGTTTGGACTCGTTTGAATAGTCTTGACAAGCACTCTTTTTTTTTGTCTAATAAATAAAATATATATTTTTTTTTTAAACAAGCTTTTATTTAAATGCTCTAAAACAAAGAAAATAAATTTTATATCGATATCAATAAAAGCTTGTCGCGAGATTTCAAACAACTAAACCTATCTACTAAGTAATATTTAATTCCAACAAAAGACTTAGACGCGTCCTTATCATTTGCTTAGAATTAAAGTTAGTTTATTCTTTTGAAAAAAAAAAAAAAAAATGTTTGTGTTCTCGCGACAAGCTTTTATTTATATCAATATAAAATTTATTTTCTTCGTTTTAGAAGCATTAAAATAAAAGCTTGCTTTTAAATATATTTTTTAATTTATATTTTTAACAGGCTGCATTTCGGTGAGTGTGCGCTCGAGTTACACGATCTAATCCCTTCTTCCCCTTTCTGCAACAGGACAAGCCGGAAACGCTTCAATATCATCCATTCGTACCTAGATATGCCATCATCTCAAACTAAGCATTTTGCTTCAAACTTCCTAATGCAAGCCGGTCGGTATTGGAATGCCTTACTATGAGTACTTCCTTCCTTCCTTGTTTTCAAAATACTAAGTATCTTGAAGTAGAGTGAATAAGTACCTAAGTGTACATGCTTCATCTTCGGCCACAGCATTGCTTTCCATCAGGCGAGCTGGTGGTCAAGCGTAGAGCCAAAATAAAAGTAATTTGTTTTTCTTTAAAAACTATATTAAAGAAAAAAATGTAATCGACGGCAGCAGTGTTTGCAGTTTAACTTATGATTTCGTTGCGCTTGATACTCTATTGAGTGTACGTTTTTGCGAGAAAGAATGCATAATAGCTTATGCGTTCTGTCCATTCACCTTTTCACGATCGAATGGCTGAACGTCGTTATGCAATTTTGTGCAGAGATGGCATAGAACCTGCATGGAGAATAGGGAATATGCACGAATTGTATTTCATAGGAATAATAGTTTTAATTTATAACGTAACTAAAATATAATACATTTACTAAAGAATTTATTCTGATCGGTCAATAAGCTTAAATAAATAAATATGTCTATTGTACACCAAAAATTACAATTCACGGACACACGTATATACAAGTAAACTTCCGAGATATAAACATTTAAGTTTAAGGGGAGGGATGCTCTGTCCCTCTCTCGCGAAACAATAGTTTGTATTGAATTTGTACGACGAACATGATGCGTGACGTCATCTAACGCGATCGCGTGCCCATTGTCTAACATGAAATTAAAATGCTTGTAACTTTCTTATTTTTGAAGATATTTTACTTTTGTTTGTGTAATGGATCTATGTGGTCAGGGCTGGATTATCCATAAGGCGGATTAGGGATTAGGGGCCCCGCACCGACTAGGGGCCCACGGGGGCCTAGTCGATGCGGGCCACACATCTATAAAATCTATCCATTAAGATAATTTCAATGAAAGCAAAAAGCTGGAGTCGATCTGATTGACTTTACTTTTGTAATAGAAAAAATATATTTTAAAAAGTAAGAAAAGGGTAAAGGAAAGGGGCCCGGAGAATTGCATTGCCTAGGGGCCCCGATAGGGTTAATCCGGCCCTGTATGTGGTTAGCTTTTTTATCACCAAATAAAAATAAATCATACATATTCCAGATTGGAGAGTAGGTAGGTAGGCTACAGATATTCATCACATCACCTTCATCATCAATTTTTAAACCTTTGATAAAATATCAACGGGATGTAGCCGTCAGTCCTCAAAAAGTCCGAGCTCAATGAGGTGAGGAATAATTTCGATTTTCAAAACAATTCGAAGCGGCAAAATAGACGTCTCTATATAGACTTCTCAAGCTGAGGCTTTAGCGCGGCCACATAATCTTTATCATCAAAACCTTTAAGCTCGTCATTGTTGGTATATGAGTATCGGTCAACCCAGGACACTATATTCGTGATTTTTGTAAGACTTTACGTCACAGACAGTAGATGGAGCATGCGACTTCATTTATATGAAAACCTTGCGTGCCACATTTTTGGTACCGACTGTGACGTCAAACAGATGATTTTGTGATGGAATGTACCATCCGCGCGAAATCTATTCAACCCAATGCATCCGCGCGCTTACTAAACAAACTAGTAACACCAGTAACTAGTAGTAGTAGTAGTAGTAACTAGTTGTCAAAATATCGAATCGGAAGTATATATCACCTGAAATTAAATAAATCTTGGTGGTCAACTGCGATTTTTATCGTACTTGTTGACACGCTAGGTACATACACTTGGGTTATCTATAGAAGTCTATGCTTTACGTCCACGTGACGGAAAGTCATTGTTTTCATCACTATCTGGCAGAGCATAGCTAGTATAATATAGATATAGAAAACGACGGTAACCCTAGTAACCGGCTCTAAATTACTCTGTCCTAGTCTTGAAAAACGTTCCATTTTACAGGCTGCTCCCTTCCTTCCGTTGGTACGATATTATAGTAAAATATTCCATATCACCTTGTAACACAATACCGAGGCGCGGCCGCACGCACTGGGCGCGACTGGGCGGGTCCGGGGAAACAGAGGTAATACCATTTAGGGTTTATTGGGTCTGGACAAGCGAGAAATGTGATAATCATCGCAGGTTTAGTGGACTTTTGTCACGGCACTATATTTCGGTTTATTAACTAGACTGGAAATATGACGCGATTTTATCAGCTTTTATATAGAGGAGGATTTTGATCCGAGCATGGATCCTTTCAGTACGCCCCTTTTTATCCGACTGCGTAAGAAGGAGGGTTATATTTTTCGAGTGTATGGAAACTGCTTTTCTGCAGTCGGGTATTTTATTTTTATTTTAATATAGATACTTGTTAGCTTTTACGTAGAGGAGGAATGATTTTGATCCTAGCATGGATACTTCAAGTACGCCCCTTTTCAAGGTTCTGTAGGCAAGTAGGAATCCTTATAGTTTCATCAAATCCGTTCGCCTGTCTGTTCGCCCGTCTGTCTGTCCGCGGCTTAGCTCTAGTAGTAGAAAGCTGTCATTTGGTATAGATTCTTGAGAATTAATTTCTCACGAAATGGTAAATAAAATCTTGAAAACAAAGTAGTGTGTAATTGTTATGATAAAGTAAATATATAATAAATATTTGTGGACATTTCACACAACACCATCTAGCCCAAACTAAGCAAAGCTTGTACTATGGAACTAGATGGCTGATAGAATACATAATATACTTTTTTTTTATAAATAAATACTTATGATACTTAGAAACCACCCAGACACAGAACAAACATCCATGCTCATCACACAAATGTTTGCCCAGACACACTGCCAACTGAGCCACAAGGAAAGTGTGTTTGGACTTTTGTAGTTTGTTATTATAAATAATATTATAAATATGCATACTTTACATACATACTTTACAAATTACAGAACCATTTTTTTAAATATGAAATAAAAAAAATCTAAATCAGTCTACAAACGACAGAGTTGACATTTAAAAAAACCAACCGAATCGAGAACATCCTCCTTTTCTCCTTTTTTTGAATTCGGTCGTAAAATAATAACAAATACTCACTTCTTGTACTTCCATCTTCTAGTCGCCGCCGCGTGTTATTGTACCATTTTCATTGGAGCGGTGTTTTAGTTAAATTGCGAATACTGCCCGCATGACATAATCGTTACGTAGCCTGTCGACGGCCGATGCGTTCACCATATCTGATGATCTGATCAGGTAGGCTCCAAGAACTCGGGAGGTTAGACAAGAGGCATTCTAATTTCGTGAATGCCAGTGGAATAGAGAAGTATGAGAGTGACATTAGCTAACCTAAACAGTAGGAAGACCAGACATAAGATGGACAGGTGACCTCATACAAGTGGCGGGAAGACGCTGGATGCAAGCCGCTTCCAATCGGTCTTTTTGGAAAGCCATGGGGGAGGCCTATGTCCAGCAGGGGACTTCTTGGATGGCTGAGATGATGATGATGAACGAAATGTCACGTGACGGCACGTCACCGTTTCTTAGCAATTCAAAGCGTAAGCGTTTGTAGACGTAGAAACTTTGCCACTTGTCTAAGCCTGCAAATATCGTGAAGATAGGTATAGGAATTTATAGAACAAACTAAATAATGCCGAAGAAGCCGAAGTAATGTGGTTGACAGAGTGAGCAAAGCGAGGGATACGGTTTCATTGAATTGTTTATATCATGTTCCGACCGTTTCATATAATTTATTTATTATAGTATATAAAACTGAAAATATATACCTCAAAATGCGCAATTTTGTTTTAAAAACTAAACTATACTGAACAGATTTTGATGAAATTATAGCCTATATTATAACAATCTGAACGTATATCCTTTCAAACAAATAAAATTAAAATAGATTATAAATATCAGTTATGAGGTAATATACATAAAAAAAAATACAACCGAATTGATTACCTTTTTTGAAGTCTGTTAAAAATAATAGAGACAATTATTTAAAAATATATGCAAGCGTTACTATAAAGGTTTTCGAAATCAAACGCCAAAATGTCAATTACATAAACAGACAATGATAACATTACTCTCCTTTGCGACGCAGTCGGGTAAAAAGTATAATAGATGATAAAATAAAGGGGACAGGACTCAGCAATTATGAATATCTGAAAAATAAAGCATGTAATCGCTCGCTAAAACATTTGCCCTGACCTTCCCGACTAAAACGAAGATGACACAAAACGATGACGCCATTCAAAGAAAACAAAACTACTTGTGATTACATACTTTTTAAGTTTCACACTTCCCAAGACAAAGATTCGCCCTAAAAACTCTTGAAAAATCGTTTTAAGTGCCCTCGATGGTCACTGAACTAACCAGGCGCACTGTCAGCCGAGGCTATATCGCGATAACCGGCAGACAGCTCGATGTTTTGAGCCAAAACACGCTACTGCCGCGGGGTTCCGAACACGTCTGAAGGTTAGGCTAAATTGTTTGCGGGGAAACTCCTACGTTATTATGGCAGCCTGGTACTATTGGCGAAAAAAATTGTTAATAAATAAAAATAAAAAAACACTGGGAAACAACAAACGATATGGCAAAGACTGATCGCGCGTGTACTCGGCCTGAAAAGACCGCCGCCGTACGCCAGTCGAAATAATATTATTAAAATAGCCGGACAAGTGTGAGTCAGACTCGCCCACCGAGGGTTCCGTACAAACTAGTAGAAATAAATTACAGTTTAAAACACTAAAAAAAAACACGCTACAAATTATTGTGGTCAAAGTTCATTACAAGACTTTTCTAACAAATCCAAACACAGCTTTATGATACGATGTTCCATCATGAAGTTCTAGTTCATATCTTCCGGCTCCATCATCAGATCAGTTCAACAGTACCATATTATTGTATTGTCATCAGAACTACATACAGCTGCCAATTTTCATGACGCTCTTACGGTTTGTAAGACAACAAAGTGGTCCTATAAGGGTTCAGTTTTTTCCTTTTGATGTACGGAACCCTAAAACCGTAGCCTATGGACACTATCGAAGCTTCACCAAAATTGGTCAAGCCGTTTAGGCTGTAGGAGATAAAGTAAAAAGATACATACGTAAATATATATCCACATACATACACCCGAAAAACATAACCCTCTTTCTTGCACAGTCGGGTAAAAATATAGTCCTCAGTTGACCTATCTTGAAATAAGTTTTTGACAGCCTTTTCACGGTAATAAATAGGTATTTTTCCTTGTCTAGCCTTGATTTATAGCCCGCATTTTCCGCACTAGTTACAGGCATTATTTAGTTCTATTCTTTTTGCTTTGGGTATTCGACCTTCGGATAGATCTTTGGCTTTGAGTGTTATCGGACTTTTTCATACTGGATGTTAGGTTAGCCTGTTACAATAATAAATACAAACTTTAATACATGAGTAATTAATTTGAAAATTTAATACTCATCTGTATCTTTAAGACATCTACAAGAACAGTTAGTTCAGCTCCGAGTTGCATTAGCGCTCGTAATATCATAATGTTATATCACCTGAAATAACGTATAAGACGAATTAAAATACACCAGTCACCACTATCTGCAGAAATTGGTTAAGCTGTTTAGAGCACAATAGCAAATAAGATACTTACTATACAATATTTAGCAATCTATGCGATCTGATATGACACTCACCCGAAAAACATTACTCCTTGGGTAGTCGGATAAAATATGACCTTAATATTTATAAGCCAGTCGACGTGTCAGTAGCACAATAACAAACTTCAGGCATATTTATTAACTCAATGAGCTGACCGAAAGGGGTCAGTTTAGAGTTCAGTGACTAAACCGAGTTTCATGGATTTGCTAGACTAGAAAACCTTAAAATAGCCCAGACATATTATTTTATGTTCTAAATTAAGTAGCTACTTCAGATACGCACGTTTTACACACTTAATGTTCAAGAGGTCTTCCTGTTATTATTTTTTTAACATACGTAAGCACCTATGTAAAATGACACTTCGATTTACCCGAACACCTGGTATGTCGGTGGCTTTATGGGTGTCCTTGCCCGGTCTGGCAGTTAGCAGAGCAATAAATATACGAGGAATCTGGAATACAGCCGGGTGACGTCACTGGACTTATCGAATAATCAATATACTGGCTGCAGATAGTAGTTTCCATACAACTTCACGTCGAGACGCGACGGATACTTGACTTAATTGACAGGCCTCATGGCTCAGTGGTAGTGCGACTGCCTCCTGAGCTGTAGGCCGTGGGTTCGATCCCCAACCAGGGCAAACATTTGTGTGATGAGCATGGATGTTTGTTATGTGTCTGGGTGTTTTTCTATGTATCATAAGTATTTACAAAAAAAAAGTATATGTATTGTATCAACTATCTAGTTCCATAATACAAGCTTTGCTTAGTTTGGGCTGGATGGTGTTGTGTGAAATGTCCACCAATATTTATTTTAAAATTACCTTAATTAGTCTCAAATAATATTTATTATAATACTTATAGAAGTATCATTAAAAATTAAACAAATACCATCGAAATAATTTGTAGTCTAGGTAACTACTGCTTACGTTACACACTATATGATGTTGAGTGTACGTTTTTGCGAGATAGTATACACAAAGCTGCTGTATAATTTATTGTTAAGCAAAGCAAGGAAATTATAGCTTTAATCGAGTGTACTTAGCCTGAATTGCGTGTGATTACTTTGTTCAAGGAAAAAGCGAGCTTTAAGCACCCCACTGAGTAGAATTTTAATGGAAACACCGACCTAACATTTTTTAGCTATAGGGTTTAGAACTTCATCAACTGTAGCTATCCCATTTCAGGCTAGGTGCGTTTACTACATGCGCTTATGAATGTTATGTAGCTTCGTAACCGTAACCGAAACTACCGGATATACGAAATAAAAGTCTACATATTACGTAACCGCAACCGAATCCGATATACATTTCGAATTATCTCGGATAGAAGCTGAGTGCATTCGTATATGAGACATGTTATGGCACAATTTTTTTTTGTCCGGCGGAGCCGACACAGAAGCCCGTGATCTGTTTATTTCTAATTGCTTACAATTCCAAAAGATACATTTTAAACTAGACATTTGTGATCCCAAATTTAGAAATTATATTCCAGTGTCCAGTCCAGATAACTTATCGTAAATATTATTGTTAAAATGAAATTGAATATAATTATGTATTTTGTTTATGAAATAAAATAAATTCCCAAATCCGCAACCGAAACCATCCGAAACTAACGGATAATCCGAATTAATTTCGTAACCGTATCTGAAACCGGTCGAATATCATTCACATATCCGAATGCAGATCTAAAATTTCCATATTTCTAATCCCCTAATATTCCAACCTGCAATCGCAACTAAACCGAAACTGAGTGAGTTTCGGTTATGGTGCGACAGGACTTGTATGATCTTATTCCATCTTGCTCATTATTCTATCGGACGGTTAGAAAAACGTACATGTATCTATAATGTATTAGTAAAAGAAAAACAAAATACCCGACAGCTGAAAAGCAGTTTTTGCAGTCTAACTTATGATTTCGTTACTCTTGACGTTGACGTTGACGTACGTTGTTGAATGTACGTTTTATATATAAAAAAAATAGCCTATGACATTTAGGTGGTGAAGACGAATCTAACGAAACCTCGCACATCAAAATCGGTCAAGCCCTTTAGGCTATAAGCGCTTATATATAAACATACATACCCACACACATACACTCGAAAAACAGTCCTCCTTACGCAGGCGAAAAAATTACAACCAAATTGAGAATCTCCCTTTTTTAAGTCGGTTAAAATATTAAGATTAAGGTGGTGTGTCATACATGTAGCGGGAAATTCAAATTTCAAACAGTGTTAGCTCTTTGCTTTTTACAAAGTAAAGAAAAAGTATACCTAGGCTCATTCATAAAAGAACTCACTACGGCGCCGGTGACATTTACTACCTTATGAATATTCATATCGATACACAAATAGCGTTATGTAGGACTGACCCAGACTGACCCAAAACGGTGGGCGTAACACCTGTGAAATAGTATTTGTATGGATAAAGATCTATAAGAAATGTGCAAATTGGCCCTCAAACGAGGGATTTTTATACTTGTTTTGCAAACTTTTTGCAAAAACGTCTATGATCGAAAGGTCTATTAAATATATTTAACCCCCGATCCAAAAAGAGGGGTGTCATAAGTTTGACGTGTGTATCTGTGTATCTGCATACCTATGTAGTATACACAAATATGCAGATACACACGTCAAACTTATAACACCCCCTGTGTCTGTCTGTGGCATCGGAGCTCGAAAGAGGAATTTCATCGAAAGTGTTCTTAGCTTAGCGTATTTTAATGACAGTTGTTTCAGTTTTTAAACTATATAATTATAGTTTAAAAAACTGAAGCAACCGCTTTCTCATGGATACCAGTGTCAGAACTGAACCAAATTGGACCACACGGGAAGCACCAGCTTTCATATAAAAAAGAATCATCAAAATCGGTTCACCCAGTCGAAAGTTATGAGGTAACAAACATAAAAAACAGTCGAATTGAGAACCTCCTCCTTTTTTGAAGTCGGTTGAAAATTGTATAGCATTTATATTCAAAATAACACAAGTTTAGGAAAATAAAATAAAACGACAACGTGTTTCCATGACATTCCTGCCAAAACTCTCTTACATAGTTTTTTTATTTTATTTAAACTATAATTATTTATGTTATAAGTATTGTGTAAGTGTTATAAGTACCAATTAGACAAATATTTTTCTAATTAGTCCCAAAGTTTCATTAAAATAGGTCAAGTACTCTGGTTTTTAAAACATAATTGCGCATTTAAAAGTCGATTGTTTCAGCAAACTATAATAATTTTCTTGAGGTATTGTGAGGCCTTGTGGCTCAGTTGGTAGTATGTCTACCTGCTAAGCTGTAGGTCGTGGGTTCGATCCCCATGCACCCAGGGCAAACATTTGTGTGATGAGCATGGATATTTGTTCTGCGTCTAGGTGTTTCTATGTATCATATGTATATATGTACAAAAAAAAAGTATAATATATGTATTCTATCAGCCATCTAGTTCCATAGTACAAGCTTTGCTTAGTTTGGGCTAGATGGTGTTATGTGAAATGTTCCCAAATGATAAAAAAAAATACAAAAAAAAAAGTTTTTTTCTAAATAGTCCCAAAGTTTCATTAAAATAGGTTAAGTACTCTGGTTTTTAAAATAAAATTGCGCATTTAAAAGTCGGTTGTTTCATTAAACTATAATAATTTTCTTGAGGTATTGTACCATTGCACTATGGGTGTTACTTCCATGGCATATGTTTTAGTGCCTCGCTCCAGATAGACCTAGAATCAGTATTCAGTATCAGGGCACCCCAACCCCCAACAAGCACTAACGACTATTCAAACGATAGGTTCGCGTGCGCTATCAGCTGATTCCAAGTAATTCCAACACACGGCAATTCAAACGCAGTCAGACCGTATTTGATCAATATTCTCGATGGAGATAGAGATTACAGACTTGTTCAGGTGTTGTTGCATTCTAGTCTAGTAAAAATAAATCAGTTTGCAGATCACAGTATTTGCAACTGGGGTGATTATTTGAAATTATGATAGGAAAATAACTAAAAATCATAAATCAACTATAATCCCCGATTTATAGACTAGCTGCGTTCAGCGGTTCCACTCGCATAGTTATGAAAAATGATGATGATTATGATGATGATAAGTAGCTTATGTCCGTCTCCAGGTCCAAATCTATCTCTATACTAATTTTCATAACGATCGCTTCAGCCGTTTGAGCGTGTAAAGATAACAAAATTAGCTTTTATAATATAATTTTGAAATTGTGTCAAATGTATTTCAAAACACCAGTACATTCATTTAAATAACAATATACTTAGTTGTATTTTATGTTGTCACAAATCTTATTTTTACTAGACTATTCTGGGAAACTAATATTGAAACGAGTTTGGTCGAGTATTAGGACGTTATCACACTAACTGGTCGATTGTCGTTCGGTTGGTGTGTGTGGTAGCTTTGGCTCAGCGGCAGATGTCAATCGATCAAACGGTCGACTAATTATCGAATGACCATCGATCAATCACCGATCAAGTTTAGATCAATCGTCTATTTAGAAAATTCACGGAATCAGGCTTTGTTTTGCGGAAGCTCTAACCCCGGGCTCTACTAGTGACTGCTTTCACAGATAATTCAGCATTTAGAAATATGGATTGTATGCTCAAATTACTTATATTAAAGTAAATAAGTAGTAAATTAAAGTATGGATTGAATGCCTTGAGCAATCATGCTCACCACCTCACCACCGAAGGCTCCTTCAAGCGGCGGCGTCGTGTGGCGGGTCGCCCTCTTCCCTAACATATGGTTGAGGAGGGCGATGGCTGGCGGGTCGCTTGTCTACTCGCGGTATACACACAACATAGTAATAAGTTACCTAAGTAAATTAAAATTTAAAATATAATAATTTTCTCATAACGATATGTAGTTAACAGCAGTGTGTAATTCTGACAAAGGTCACGGACTATGGTGTCTATTAAGCTAAAAAAAATACACATCGAAGCAGTCAAAGGTACCAGCTTGAATACATCGAAGTGGAAATACACTAGATATTTAGGTTTTCAATCATTTTTAGGCCGACGATGATCCACACCAACGGAACGACCGTCGATTGCTTTGTGTTCTACTTTTGGCTGATTGATGTATATCTATCAGCCAAAATGGTTGACCAGTCATCGAACGACCGCAGATCAAACACCGATCAACTTTAGATCAATTCTATCGATCAACAGTCTAACGATGATCCATAACAACCGAACGGCTATCGCTCTTTGTAGTTGTATCTTTAATTTATCGACGAATGAATAAAGCGAACGGTCAACTAGTAAGCGAATTACCACCGATCAATCTTCTTCTTCTTTTTTGTATTGGACCCGCATTAAAGCATTTGCCAGTATCAAGTATTAGGATTATTTCAAGTTTCTTGAATAAAACAAGTTGTAAATGTTCTAGTCACAATCTAAGTCACATATACAGTCAATTTATAAGTCGAGTCCTGCTTCAGTAAAGTGGTGGCGACTTTAATAGAAGCTTCTATGGAGTTTTGCCGACAACGTAAAATCACACGTTTTACTGCTTTATTTCACTTGCCCACACTCACGCACTTTATCGAACACTTTTTGAATAAAACACCACCATTTTTATAGCATTAATGTTCAAAATAACACAAGTCTATGAAAATAAAACAAAGCAACAACACGTTACTAAGACGTTCCCGCCAAAACTCCACCGATCAATCACCTATCACCGAAGACCAACCATTGATCGATCATAGATTAATCATCGATCGACAGTCCTACGATGATGAGGATCAACATCGATCGGCCATCATGACCAATGTCAATAGTCTGTCAAACCTACAGCTAGAGCCGTATAGCAATAAAACAACTGCACAAACATAATTTGATAACCACTAGTCCATGGATACAGGTCAGTAGTCAGTAGTTATAGTACATCCTAATAGATATGAATTGAGATTGAATGTATTATTGTATCGTTTCATGTTTTACGCAGATCACCGCTACGGCTGGGTAAGTAAGAACAATAGAGTTGATTGTCAGTACTTTAGGAACTATAAAAACATTAAAACGGAGCAGAAGCCAGACCGATGTTGTCATGGAAAAAATAACAATTGCCATGATGGAGAGATGAAGCAGGTAGATTAAAATTGTATATTTTACCCGACAGCGCAAGAAGGAGGGTTATATTTTTCGGGTATTTATATATGTAAATATGTATATTTCTGTATTGGCTAGCCTCGTAACTCAGTTGGTAGTATGTCTGCTTGCTAAGCTGTAGGTAATGGGTTCGATCCCGACACTGGGCAAACATTTGTATGATGAGCATGGATGTTTGTTTATATATGTATTTACAAAAAAGTTATAAGTATTCTATCAGTTATCTAGTACCAATATTTTGTAATATTGGTACTTAGTTTGAGGCTAGATGGCATTGTGTGAAAATGTCCTCCTCCTTAATATACTTTTTGTATTAATCATCATCATCATCTCAGCCATAAGAAGTCCACTGCTGGACATAGGCCTCCCCCATGGATTTCCAAAAAGACCAATCGGAAACGGCTTGCATCCAGCGTCTTCCCGCCACTTGTATGAGGTCATCTGTCCATCTCGTGGCTGGTCTTCCTACGCTGCGCTTGCCGGTACGTGGTCTCCACTCGAGAACCTTTCGGCCCCATCGGCCATCAGTTCTACGTGCTATGTGCCCTGCCCACTGCCACTTCAACTTGCTAATCCGCTGTGCTATATCGGTGACTTTTGTGCGTCTACGTATTATTGTTTGTATTATTATCATTAAAAAAATTTAACCTATGAGACTCAGTAAATAGGAATCTATGGTTGTTTACAACTAGCATTATGCTGAGCTGGGACCGGATTGTGACAAAAACATTTTATATATATATATATATATATACCTAGTCTTGCCATAAATATTGTCACGAAGAAAAAAAATTATTTTTTTATTGCAAATAATATTTATTACTTTTACAGTGTGTTAGTTTAATACATAAATATAAAACAATTTAAAATATAAAAGCTTATTCGAAGTGGTCTCCATTGGCTGCAATACAGTCCTTTAAACGTTGAGGCCAGTTATAAATAGAAGCACGCACTCTTTCCATGGGAAAATTCTTCACTGCCAATCGTATGGATTGTTTTAGGGACTCCAAATTATCATGGCGTTTAGAGCAAGCCATACTCTCAAAAACTGACCATAAATCATAATCCAGCGGATTAAGATCAGGACTAGACGACGGCCAGTCTTCAGCTCTGATGAAGTCCGAAACGTTCACTTCCAACCAAGACTGCGTGGACCGAGCTTTATGACCTGGCGCCGAGTCTTGTTGGAAGGACCATACTTGGTTATTGAACATGGTGTTGTTAAGGGGCTTAACTACCTTCTCAAGAATGGTATTTTGATACACTTGTGCCGATGTTTTGATACCTTTTTCACAAAAATATGGCTCAGTCACTCCTTCATAGCTAACACCCCACCAAACCATCACTGAAGTCGGATAATGCCCACGTTGCACTCTGTCGACTAATTGGGAAGCATCCTTAGAGCTTTGAGCATAAATACGGTCATTTTGTTTGTTAAAATGTTGCTCAATTGTAAAGATTTTCTCATCCGTGAACAAAATTTTTCTGTGACCTCCCTTTGCGTACCGCTTCAGTAGTTGTTTCGATTTTACCACCCTATTCTTTTTTAAATTATCAGTTAAAAAATGACCAGTGCGTCTCTTATGGGCTGCAAGTCCTAAGTCATCTTTTAAAATACGCGACATGGTTCTGTGTGCTATCTTCATCTCCCGAGATAAAATCTTTTGCTTTCGGACAGGATTTCTTCGAATTCTTTCCCTTACTGCTTTGACCACCTTTTTCGTACGAACACTACGTGGACGGCCATATCTTTTTCTGTCACAAACAGAGGAGGTCTCATTGTACCTATTAATAGCCCGGTACACAAACATTTGACTAATACCAAGCGTATGGAGAGTTTTAAAAATTGCATTTGGCTCTATACCAACTTTGTGTAATGCAATCACAGCGATTCGGTTCTCTTTATCACCCCACTCCATTTTAATATCGCAAAATATTGTACAATGTATTGGCGCCAAAATTAGAAAACTCAATGAACAATCGTATAAAAATGACAGATTCCAAATTCAAATGTAATATCTTTCTTATTTTTTACTGTAACAGTATTTATGGCCAGACTAAGTATATATTTTTTTTATTTAATTTTATTCTCCACAGACACCAGGGTCCGTGACCTTTGTCATAATTACAAACTATTGTTTACTAATTATCGTTACGGGAAAATGATTTTATTTTAATTTAAGTACTTATTACTATGTTGCGTGCATACCACGATCAAACCAGCGACCCACAAGCAGCACCCGATCACGAGTATAACGCAAGTGCCAGCCATCGCCCTCCTCAACCATATGTTAGGGAAGAGGGCGACCCGCCACACGACGCCGCCGCAAGAAGGAGCCTTCGATGGTTAGCATGAATGCTCAAGGTATGCACACAACTCTTATTTCTAACTACTGAAATACTAGTATTTCTGTGAATGCAGTCACTGGTAGAGCCCGGTTTTAGATGGGGTTTCCAGATTATCTATTTGCCCTCGGTTGATCGGACTCTATCAGCGACTGCACTCACATCGTCTAATTACATAAATCTGTCGCCTACTCTCGGCCCAGGGCCTCCATCACCGCCGCGTTCCGATCTTTAATGGCCATCTCTAAATTGTACTCTCTGATGGTCTGCGGTGATTTTATATATTTTGTGTATGATTTATATTATTTTGTATGATTTTTATTTTGTGTAGTATGTTTTTTGTCACAATACATTTCTGCCTATGTCTATGTCTAATAACACCTTGCACATTAACATCGGTAAAGCTGTTTAGGATGTAGGAGGTAATATATGTAGAAACAAACATACATACATACTCAAATACTCTACTTCTTGCGAAATCGGGTAGAAGTGGTGGACGCCCCAGTAAAAAATAATCACCACGCACAAGACAATCCACGCCAATCTGGGAAGCGTGGGCTGATTCACGACTAGTTGATATGGCATTGGCAGTGACAGGTCAATCTAGGAGAATTGTGCATCATTATTATGATATCTATGCAAAATCGTGTAGGCGGAGTAAATGCTATTTTTACCCGACCACGTAAGAAGGAGGGTTATGTTTTTCGAGTGTATGTAACGCTCCCCCTTGCGCAGTCGGATAAAAGAGATTGTCAATTCGATTGTATTAATTGTATGTTTTTGTTTAGTGCCTAAATAACTGCGTCATTTATTTATAAAACGATTTGGAAAAATCCTTTTTTTTTTAATAGAAAGGAAATCAATCGAGCACAAAACTCAATGGGTTTATATTGTTTAGTTAAGATCCTATAGCCGTCTTCCAGATCCATCATCAGAACAACTACATGGTACCATTTTTATTGTATTATCACCGAAGGTACATATATACACCAAATTTGAGCCCAATCGGACATCGATAAGTGGTTCTAATTTAGCTTCCAAGAAATGTGCCAAACACATCCATACATGCATAAATACAAACATTGAAAATTAAATAAAAGCCTGTAACAAGTATCTATATTAGAAGAAAAACAAAATACCATACTGCAGAAAAGGGGTTTTTGCAGTCAACTAACGATTTCGTTACATTAGATACGCTGTTGAGTGTACGTTTTTGTGAGAAAGTATGTGTAAAATCACTGTAAGATATTATAAAAGCATATTATTTAGAATAAATCTTGTAACTTCAATTGCTTATTACGAAAAACTTGTTGGAGGTTACGAAAAAAACATTTTTTTTATTTTTTGCGAGAGGTCTTATTTTTTTATTTTTTTATACTTATAGCCTATGAAGTATATCAGGAAGTGAAGACGGATCTAACGACAACTCGCACATCAAATTCGGTCAAGCCGTTTAGGCTGCAGGCCATAGACTTCTACTGTAGGCACTGATATAGATACATACAAACATATTGTATGTACTAAATAAATGTACTTAACATTTATTTATACAAATACTTCCCCCCTCTACACATATACACACATACATATATACACTCGAAAAACAACACTCCTTACTCATTCGGAAAAAAGAAACTTACCCTGATGTACCTCTCTAAATCCGGCGGTATCTTCTCCTCAAGGTCACACAACTCCCTCTCACTCTCTTCTTTGCTTGACTCATTCTGTTGTCGGTCGCACAGGAATCTCTTTTTTCCGCTTTCTGATTGATTCTCCTTGAAGTTCACTTGTTTCTTCTGTTTCGGTTGGATAAGTTGATCGTTTTCTTTGTTTTCTTCTGTCTGCAGAGGATAAGGTTACGTATAAGAATATGGAGAGTTCAATTAGAGAACTGATGTGGCATTGAGGGCGCTGCTGTTTTTATTTCATTACGCGCACTATGCAGTGCGTGGCGTCACTCGCCGGTTTTTTTTTATCTCCACAGACACCAGGGTCCGTGACCTTTGTCGTAATTACAAACTATTGTTTACTACTTATCGTTACGGGAAAATTATTTTGTTATAATTTAAGTACTTATTACTATGCTGTGTGCATACCACGAGCAAACCAGCGACCCGCAAGCAGCACCCGATTACGAGTATGACGCATGTGCCAGCCATCGCCTTCCACAACCATATGTTAGGGAAGAGGGCGACCCGCCACACGAAGCCACCTCCGGATCCAGCGGAAGACCAGCGCCAGTTGGCAACAATGTGTGTATGTATATATATATGTTTGTTTGTATGTATGTATGTTTCTATATGATCGACTACAGCCTCGGAATGACCGATTTTGATACGCGAGGTGTCGGTAGATTCGTCTAACTCCTCGAGTGTCTTATGATATATTTTTTAATAATATTAATACATCTCTTGCAAAAATAAAATAAAATTGTTTTTTTCTTAACCTCCAACGAACTTTATCGTAATAAATAAGTGATTTTACTAAAATGATTCTAAAGAATGCGCTTTTATAATCTTTTACAGCAATTTAACGCATACTTTCTCACAAAAAACGTATCAAGCGTAACGTTAGTTATAGAAGCAAATATTGATTTTCTGCAGTCGGGTATTTTATTTTTCTTTTAATGTAAATACTTGTTTAATTGGTAGGTTACAGCTCAGAGGTGGTCTCATATAAATTTTATCGAAATCGGTTCAGTACTTTTTAACCGACTTCCAAAAAGAAGGAGGTTATCAATTCGGTCTGTATGTTTTATATATAACAAAAGAACTGAAAAAAAAAAGTCATGTAAACGAATTGCGTATTTCAAAGTCGGATTTTTCCGTTTTTTAAACTATAATTATTTTGGTTAATTGAGATATCAGTTACTACTTTTTGCCACAATAGCTCTCTATCCAAACAGACTCTATGATTGGGTAATCATAACCTCCTTACGCAGTCACCCGACTGCGTAAGAAGACGGAAGGTTTTTTTTTTTTTTTTTTTTTTTTATGACAAACTAGGCCTGCGTTTGACCACAATCTCACCTGATGGGAAGCGATGCGAAGCGACGCGAAGCGAGGTTATGTTTTTCGAGTGTATGTATGTATGTGGGTATGTATGTATGTATGTGAATATATATGTATGTTTCTATAAGATCGCCTACAGTCTAAATGGCTTGACTGATTTTGATGTGTGAGCTGTCGCTAGATTCGTGTAAAAAAAATACGAGCGAACATTGTCGCGACACCTAGGCTTCTAAGTATTCTATAGATGGAAGTTAGATTTCTCCATAGTGAATGTGTTATTAGGGTTTCTTTGCAGAGCAATGTACTCGTACTTTTAATGTCAAATCAATAGTTTTTATGTACACTAAGTATTACGACTGTGGAATGCTGTATAAACTACTGTAGAGCTATTCAGAACTTGTCGGATTCGGAATTTGTCGGAAAACATATCTCCATCTCTGACATTTCCATACAGAAAGACAGAGATGGAGATATAGTTTCCGACCTGATTTCGAATCTGAATGATTGTGAATAGGGGTGCTGGTCACTTGCTGTTAAAACTGTGTGTGTAGAAAAACACTGGTCAAGTATGTGTCACAAAGTAAGGTATATAATTATATATAACAATTAATGAGATTAAAACAAGACATTTTTTTATGTTGATTGACTCGTTAAAAAAACTATTACGGCTTTACGTAATAGTTTTTTTTAATTCGAAAATAGGTTTGCGCTTGATCGCTAACTCGCCTGATGTTAAGCGACTGTTGCGGTGTACAGTGGAGCGCGCTTTCCTTGAAGGAACCTATTCACTCGCGATTGAAAGACACCTAGATTATATCCATCTGGAAAGATCTATTCAGGAAGCGTATTCCACATCTTGGGGGTACGCACAATAAAAGCGTTTCGTTTGAGTCTTTGGAATATCCACCATAAACCATTAAAAATTTCGCTTTTTCGTGCGTCTTGCCGTCCAATAGAAAACAGTGGGGAATAAGATCATTTATATCAGATGCACATTGCACACTCACTGAAATTATTCAATAAAAAATCAATAAGCTAGGAACTTTGCGCCTATGTTACCAGAGTTTTTTGTACATGATCTCATTTCCCCATGCCCATTTTTCTATCGGACAGCAAGAAGCACGAAAAAGCGATATCGTTACATGGTTGATATTCCGAAAACGCGTACGAAACGCTTTGCCTCCACTTTCATTGTGCGTACCGCAAAAATGTAGAATGCGCTTCCTGAATGGGTCTTTCTGAATATATATAATCTAGGTGTCTTCAAATCGTGAGTGAAAAGGTTTCTTTTAGGCAAGCGCGTTAGGTGGGTTGACGATCAAGCGCAAGCCTATTTTCGAATAAAAAAATACCAATACCATTAATTTTTTCACATACCCAACATCAACAATCATTAACATTTTTATATTTCACAAACGGATCCCTAAACTGATAAATGGTTTTTACACACTCCAATTTTTTTCAATTGCTGTCTAAAAAATCCCACATGATGGAGTAGATGAGATAAAATTATTCAATTCTACTTTATGTGTACCACAATGATAATTGGATTTCCAAAGCTAAAAATTTGGTGTCTATCTGTATTTGTATCTGTACCATTTTACTTTGTATAGTTGCAGAAAATTAAAACCCACAAAATATTGTCTTCTAGCGAAATTATGAGGTAACAAGCATTAAAAGATGATGATGATCTATCAGATGATCTCATACAAGTGGCGGGAAGACGCTGGATGCAAGCCGCTTCCAATCGGTCTTTTTGGAAATCCATGGGGGAGGCCTATGTCCAGCAGTGGACTTCTTATGGCTGAGATGATGATGATGATGATGAAGCATTAAAAAACAATACAATAAAATTGATAATTTCCTTTTTTGAAAATGGATAAAAACTACTTCTGTAGTAAAAAAACCAAGAAGTTTGCAGCCATAAAATGTTAAAATAAATAGCGGAGACTGGAGAATGACATAAGCTACTTTTCATCATCATTTTCACCACCATGTAGGTAAAACTTCAGTACATAATAAGTATCTATAAATAATTATTTTAATAATCACTTCTTCTTTAATGTTTACCAGCTATTTCCATCAACATAGATAGGTGAATAGTTATACATATTTCAAATATTATATTACTCAAAATATAAGCTACTAATCTACAAAACTGTTACTATTATTTAAGAACTTACACCTAGATAACTGCCAGATTAATTTATATATTTATATAACAAACATTATAATAATATTATTATAAATTAATAAATATTTATTATTATTTTGGCTGATATTGATACTAGCAGTGCCCTGTGGTTTCATTCATGTGATGGTGCCTGTTCTTCCTGTTTCCATAAGATTCTTTATTTGATACATGATGATCTGTTCATTGATTTAAATAAAATAATGAATAGAATCATGAAAAAAACATTTTCTTTTGTAATGTTTTTTCATAACATTCTATAGAAAATATTACATCGCCTCTTTGCTTTGACAGTGTGTTATCTTGAAACAAAGCTCTCTGCAAAAAGAGACAATGTGATATTGCCAACTGATACTGCAGTGCTGTCTCTTTCACTTTCAGCTTTGATATTTCTCATGTAAAAAATTGATAAAGGAAATCGAATGCGGCGCTTTTAATTATCAAATAATAATTAAAAAAAAAAAAAATTATACCACATTATTGAAGCAAAGAGGCAAATTACACATATATAAATTTTTTTGCAAACAAAAAAATTTTACAGAAAAATATATATTTTAAAATATATGTAAATATAATATATATATATGAATATAAAATAACAAAGAAAATATTTTTTTTCCAGCTATGTGAACAAAATGCAGCTTAGAAAATAAGCCAATATTTAAGCAATTATTTATATTAATTAAGACATATGGCATATTATAAAAGCTAAGAAACGACGGTAAATAAATAAACAAAACGTATGAAAATAAACAAATTATAATCACTTATGTAGGTACTTTATAAAAAAACCTTACCGGTTTTCGTTGCAGAGATATTTGTTTACAATAAATCTGGTACTAAATCACGACAGTCGCGTGCACCCAAATCGATACAACGTCGCGTAACTACTGACTGAGTAGACGAGCAAGAAAATCAATAGGGTTCCTATGAGCTAAGCAACAGGTTGAACACTGAAACCTAGCTCTTAACTTTTGCATCTATGTAAGGCTATATTTTTAAAATGCAGAAAACTTACATGATTTAAATCTGGAAGTTTCCCAATGCCAAGCAGCGTTTTCTCTTTCTCAATCTCACTCTTTTTCATGGCAATTAACGTTTCTAAATCATCTGTTGATAACATTGTTCAAGATTTCACTTCCCGCCGCCCGAAGGCGGGAAATATAGCAGTAGGTAGTTTTCTCTGTTTTATTCGATGGCACATCGACACTAGAAATTGTGTTTTTAAAATTATGAAATATTTTTGGCCCAACAATGAAAAATGTTAATTAAAAGCTTTAAGAAAATGAAAAATCGTTCAAATTTAAATTCGGTGTGAAATTGTAAATGATATTATTATGACACTGATTGCCGACTGTGACGTGACAGTGATTGCCAATTTTTTTATTTTTTTCTTCTTCTTTTTTGTCTTGAACCCCACGATTAGCGATTTACCAGTGTCAAGTATTGAAATATTTTCAAGTTTCTTGAATAATACAAGAAAATACAGTCTAAGCCACGTAAACAGTCTGACACGTACTGTAGTACCGGCTTTACTGAAAAACGTTACTTAATTTTAACCATCGTCTTAAAATCTCTGCCTTGTTTCCGCAAGTGTGATTATGTATCAGCGAGAAGTTGACAAAATATGTTAAGCATTGCATAAAGTAACGTTTTTCGGTAGGCCGGTAATAACACTCGCGGAAAGAAGACGTTGGGGGCCCCAAGCACTACCATTGTCATTATAAGGTTGAATGTCATTCGTAACTGTCATCACTGTCTTCTTCTTTTTTTGTATTGGACCCCGCGATTAGCGATTTGCCAGTGTCAAGTATTGAAATATTTTCAAGTTTCTTGAATAATGCAAGTTAGGTATATAGTGTTCTAGTCACAGTCTAAGTCACGTAAACAGTCATTTTCAAATTGAAGTCTTGCCTCAGTAAAGTGATAGCGACTTTACTAGAAGCTTCTATGGAGTTTTGCCGACAACGTAAAATCACATATTCCACTGCTTTATTTCACTTGCCCACACTCACGCACTTTATCGAACACTTAATGAATAAAACACCACCATTTTTATAGCATTAATGTTCAAAATAACACAAGTTTAGGAAAATAAAACAAAGCAACAACACGTTACTAAGACGTTCCCGCCAAAACTCCCGTCATCACTGTCATTCTCTTTGATTCTATGAACTGTCATGTCACTGTCATCCTTTTAATACAAAATACTCTTTGCTGTAATCTACATCGTTTTCCAATTTCCAATTTCCTTTTTCCTTTCCAATCCAATATTTGTAAACACCGCTGCCCTAATTGTCAATTTTGAAAATTAAGTTTTTCGTAATTTTTAACTAAAATTTCAAGGTCATAAAATTATTATTCGAATTCTATAGTAGTAAAATATAATTTTATCAGAGGATAAAGTAATAAGCATAGTTATTATTATTCTTATACATAACCTCCAAAAACAACCAGCGGCGAAATATGGACGTAGAATACGAAAAGAGATTAGCAGAGCTTAGAAATAAATTTAAGAGTTTTCCAGACTTCCCAAAAAAAGGAATCTTATTCTGGTAAGTTTTATATTCTTATCCAAATAACTTTCTTGCAAAATGAACAATTAAGTAGGTATCATGTGTTGTCAATTTTCTTTGGTTAAGCCACGCTTCAATAACTCTTAAAGCTGATAAGCACAGAGTTCTCCTTATTACTTAGAATGATAAGATATTAACTTACAGAATTAGCTTCATAAGTATCTGCAAACAACTTGAGCGATATATCATCATGCCCTCTTTTATATGCAACAAAAACAAAAGAGATGATAATATGAAACTTTGCTCATATGTTTGACCTCAGTATATTATCACGCTATTACCCATCTGTTATTGAACTGAAAATGCTGTTAAGAGAATTGTTGAGACCATGATTTTTGCCTGTACATTCCACATATCTTAGTTTCATAGCAGAAAACTATTTTCTACCCCCTAAATATTATTCAATATTTATGATTCTTATATTATTATTATTTTCTTTATTTTTACTTTTAATTTTATGGTAACCTATACTCTCCCACTCCTGGGCAAAGGTATCTCCAATTTCCTTCCATCGTGGTCCATCGCTGCCTCCTGCCAATCATCACGAAATGCATCAAGGTTGTCACACCAGCGTTTTTTAGGTCTTCCAGCGCAACGTCTTCCACCAGGAACCCACTGTGTGACGATCCTGGCCCATCGATCAGGATGCATCCTTGCCACGTGGCTGTGGTAATCCCATTTCAAATTGGCAGTTTTCCATTTGCTTATTCATTAATCTTTATAACTAAAGCCTAGCTTGGCTTTAGTTATTATAGTTTAGTTATTATACTTTATAGTTTGCTACACATTAAAAAAATTGGATAATGTTTAGGGGTTAGCAACAGTGTTCTGCCTTTGAAAGGTTAATAAAAATCTTTCTAAGATTCTATTGTTCTAATTGAAATAAAAAATATTTTTTTACATGTTTTTTAAATATCGTTTTTTCTTTGTGCTCAAAATCTACTTTGTACTTTCCAGGGACATATTCTCAGTGACATCAGATGGGCCCACGTGCCGACTACTCCAAAGCCTGCTTGTTGACACAGTGAAGACCAAGTTCCCCACAGTAGAGGCAGTTGTAGGACTGGATGCCCGAGGGTTCCTGTTTGCATTCTCTCTTGCTGTTGAGCTGGGTGTAGCTTGCATTCCTGTCAGGAAAAAGGGGAAGCTGCCCGGTCAAGTTATTTCGTGTAACTATGACTTGGAGTATGGATCTGTAAGTAGTTGTAGATTTGTTTTAACATACAATTTAACTTATAAAAAATCCTGTCGACATGGCTTTTGTTGCAACATATGCGTAGTTTTATAAAGACACGTTGGTGGCACTATTTACGCTATTATTAACATACACTTAACTCCATATTTTACTAATCAACTTCAAAAAAGGATTATCTATTTGATATGTATGTATTACACTATGTGGCCTTCTAAGCACGTGTGCCAAATATAAGTGTATGTATTTATTTATGTATGTTTAGGTATTTAAGTATATATTGTATGTTTGTCCACATACTACGCGGAAACTATAAGTCTTATTGTAATTTTTTTTTATTGAATAAAGTATCTCCCAACTTAAGAAACATTTTATCAAAATCGGTTCAGTAGTTTTCAAGATACTTTTTAAATTTTAGATGTCTCTAAACTTCTCATTCTAAATTAGGCTTTAGCATGGTGACATAGAGTTTAAATAAATAAGTCTGTCATTGTTGGTATAATATACATTGGAGTATCGGTCATAAATAAATATTACATAAAAACGCTGAATAAGCGCATTTTAGTTAAACAGTGTTTTGTTCCGTTTTCGCACGTGACAGTTCCCATCTGACAGAAAGTGACAAGTCCTTATTCAGTGAAGATTTTAACCTGCGTTTATATGTAAAACAGGTTGTCTGTAAATTTTCTTTTGATTATCCTCATTGGTGAGATAGCATTAAATTTAAAATCAATCCATCTCATTTCAGGATAGCCTAGAAATCCAGTCCAACAGCTTACGGCCCGGCCTCAAATGCCTCATAGTGGATGATCTGATAGCCACAGGTGGTTCTATCACTGCCACGGTGAATCTACTGCGCATGTGCCAAGCTGACGTCATCGGGTGTCTTCTAGTAATCGAGCTGGAGAATTTAAAAGGGAGGAGGAACATTCCAGAGGGTATACCTGTACATTCCTTAGTCAAGTTTAATTAAAAATTTCTTTGGAATCGTAATTTTATCAGTATAGTAGTATCTATCTTAACACAATTACTGCTGAGGTATAAAAAAATTCAGGCTAGTAGCTTATGATGAAATATAAAAGGAAAACTATCACGGCTAAGTAGGGTTTACAAGTTATCGAGTTATAGTCGATCAACTTAAACAAGGGTCTCATACCGAAAAGATAAAGGGTATGACGTCATACCTTTTTAACACGCTTTTATTAGGTCGACCTGTATGTAATGAAATCTAAGGTAACTAATTTAACCATCTTCCAAGGATCGTAGCGTCATGAAAATTGGCAGCTGTATGTAGTTCTGATGACAATACAATAATATGGTACTGTCGAACTGATCTGATGATGGAGCCGGAAGATATGTACTAGAACTTCATGATGGAACATTGTATCATAGCTGTGTTTGGATTTGTTAAAAAAGTCTTGTAAACATAACACAAACCTAATCGTCGTCAAAGTTCATTTGACGACGATTAGGTTTGTGACAATACAATAATTTGGAGCGTGTTTTTTGTAGTTTTTTAAACTGTAATTTATTATTTTAATACCTGTACCCTTAGTACAAGTTTTTATGAAGAAACGCGGCGGTGAAAGTTTTCTTACGCCTCCATACATTTGTTACGTTTTTCTTCGTAATCCATAGAGGGCGCTCTCAAAAAATGTATGGAAGCGTACGAAAACTTCCATCGTTGCGTTTCTTCATAAAAACTTGTACTAAGGATGCTGAAAATAGTGATTCTGAAGTCATTTATCATTTTTTTTAAACTATAATTAATAATTATTATAATATTGGTAAGAGCACAAAGCAGCTAATGCAGGCACAACAAACAAGTTCATCTTGTACTAGACGGAGCAGGTAACTATAAATTGAAAGAGTGGATTATTACCTCTCTGGTAGCCTCCGCGAGTCTCCGAAGGCGCGCTCGCGACGGTGTGGACCCGGGTTAAATATTATATTTAAGTATGGTTAATGAAACATTTTGAGCCGAATATCGGATTTATAATCACTAATAAATAAGTTAGTATAGCCACTTTTGTTATGTACCCGACTGTCTAAGAAGGGGGGTAAAGATTTCTGATGGTACAGATATTATACAGGTATTTCTACATTGACCAAATTGAGTAGAAATTAATGGGATCGTCACTATTGCATACATATTATTTGACACAAGATCATGTAAAAAAATACTTTAAATTACTAGCTTTTATATGTGCAATGAAAAGTGCTTACTAAATAAAAGCTTGTAGATATATTGGATAAATTATGGATAATTTTGTACGTGCCGACTCTGCTAACTTACCTAAGGTTGAGAATCTTATCATTCTGGAGTTCATCTCAACTAGCGGCAAGAACAACATCGCAAAAATCCGAGGAGCTAAAGAGCTAAAACTTATGAACAATGCCAGGATATGAAATAAAAGTGATTGACAGTACATAACTTCTTTTTTGAAATGATTTTATTGTGTTTAATTATATACCAATTTCATTGTAATTATATAAGAGATTATTTTATTTACATTTATACATTATTTATTTTATTCTGGTTCATTGTACTGCAGCATCAATGCTTCGCCCAGGAACTTAGTCTACGTTAACTTGTTCACACCAGTCTTTTAAAGGTTTCCTTTACTTGAAAATACAGTTTATTAGGATTTTTGGCACGAAAGTCGAAACATTTCACAGTTGTAGTTTCTGAATAATATTGTGAATTTGTTTCATTTCAATGCGCAAACACAATCGCGAAGACCTTAGAAAACATTAATTAATTACAACGAGCTCAATATTAATTATTCTTTTTTTCATTCTTTATGTTTACACAACGTATTTATTTTTTCAAAACACAACAAAAACCGATGATCTCTTGTATCAGAGACAAAAACGAATATAGGTACATGTCACTGTCAAGTTGACGTATATGTATTTTTTAGTTCATGTTGGCTATCACAACATCCTATTCAGTAGGTACGATGACGTCATCTTTCCTACGGACGATTTTATCTTTAAAAAAATATTAAAAAATAAGTACTGAAAAAATATTGAAATTAGTTTTTCTAAATGATCCATTCTATCATATAAAAATATAAAAAAAATACCGAAAAAAAACTTTACATACCCAATTCGTGTACATACATAAAAAAAATATACGGTACGAATTGTTAACCTCCTCCTTTTTCGAAGTCGGTTAAAAATACATTACATGTTGAATAATCCGCCGAATAAACCGTACCCGGTGCAAAGGTTCCCATAAGGCTGGCGGTCAGCCAGTCAAGGACCAGCCTTTGCACCAGGAACGAGCCAGACGCTATCGCGAACGCTAGTAAACTGGTTGCTTTATAACTGGAATACAACAATGACGTTACAGTTTTACTAGAAAATACGAGATTATCCTTTATTAGGTATTACCTCACGTGCGTCATAAAGCATAAGGGCGACCGAGCTCCACTCGGATTTTTTATGACTGAAAATACGAGCAAACTCGGGTTCACTAAAAATGAAACCTAGCTAGATCGATTTATCGTCCCCTAATCTACCTACAAACCAAATTTCATTAAAATCGTTGGAGCCGTTTCTGAGATTCAGATTATATATTATATACCTACATATATACAATAATTGCTCACTTAAAGGTGATTATGTAGTGTTCGATGATATGTAAAATCTACCTACCCGCACTTAGCCAGGGCGGGGGACTATTGCGGCTTTAACACTTTTAAACAAGTAATCATCATCATCTCAGCCACAAGAAGTCCACTGCTGGACATGGGCCTTCTCTATGGATTTCAAAAAAGACCGTGTTTTTAAACAATTTATCTATGTTTAAACACAAAAAGGAAGTAGAAAAGGAAAAGGAAGTAGATAGTTCTGTAGTAGAGCTGTTTTTGCACTCGTATCTTTGATTTCGTTATGCTTGATACGCTGTGTATACGTTTTTTTGTGAGAAAGTATGCGCAGAGTCGCTGTAAAAGATTGTAAATGTGCATTCTTTAGAATATTTATTAGTGGAATCTTTATTTTTTTTTACGAAAAAGTACGTTGCAGGTTACGAAAATGTGTATTTTTAATTTTTTGCGAAAATTGTATCATTGAATTTAACGTTACCTTAAACATCAAAATCGGTCAAGTCGTTTGGTTTGGTAATAATTATAGAAACATACAACATAAATACCCACATACAAACATATATATATGTACACTCGGAAAACATACGAGGGGTATGTTGCGCAGTCAGGGAAAATTAGATATTATGTCCAAGCCCAGTAGTAGGACAGTTTGTAAGATCAGGGCTGATCTGAATTAAATTTATTACGGTTTTTAACCGACTTCGAAAAAGGAGGAGGTTATCAATTCGCACCGTATATATATATTTTTTTAATGTATGAACCCGAATTTCTCTCATTCTTGAACCAATTTTTGTGTTTCGTGAATTGGCATATAGAGAAATCTCCCAAGTTGGTCCCATAATTATATTAGAAACATTGCTTTATTACTTTATGAATAATCTCTAAAAGTAAAAATATTTTCATTGGATTCCCCAGTGAGTGCGTCAGATTATAGAATCGCAGAGCGGGTGAAGAGAGGTCTCTTTAAAAAGTCTACAATCGTGAGGGATTTATTGCGCTTGAAAAGTAAAACCTACTTACTCCTCATCCAATGTGTATAAGGAGAAAATAGAGTTACTTCAACGCTTATCCTTAGTAAGGATAAGCGTTGAAGTAACTCTATTTTCTCTATTTCAAGTAAACGAAATAACGTACTTCGAAGGCGGTTGTTTCAGTTTTTTTAACTATAAAATTATTCAGAATGCTTATATCTGTGTATTCCGGCAGTTTCGATTTTAAACCAATTCCCTTTTTATCAAGAAGTCTTCTATTGTTATTATAAACATATTTACTAAGTGTTCCATTGAAAAAAGGTAGCTCAGTTTTGTATTTTTTATTTAAATCGGCATTGATATGGATAAATTATTTTATATCGCAAGACATATCATCATTCCAATATTCTATACTAAAATATGTATTGTATGTTTTTTGTTAAATAAAAATATTATTATTGTTTATATAAATATGAGTTTTATTTAATAAATTATTCTTAAGTCTTAATAAGTAACTTTGGAAGTATGTGTATTAAAAAAATACAGTCTGATAAAACATACAAAAAATGTAGTTTTTGTTTTCTGTGTCTACATTTTCACCTCACACACGGAAAAGAGAAAAGAGACTACAGTTTTTACACTATTCACAAAGTCGTAATCGTTAATGTTTTGTCACACTGTATTTCCATATACAATTTCTATTTTAATTAAAATCTAGTGTTTCTTGATACCAAACACAACTTTCTGTCCCAATTCCTTAGAGATGCTGTCAAAATTTTGCATGCTCATATCTTCGTGGGTTTTTTCTGTGGTACTCGTAACAGCAACTTTAGTGGTATGCACGTCGAGATCCTTAACGTCTGGGAAATCTTTATTGACTTTCAATTGGTTGGCTTCAGTAGTCAAATCTAATCTTGGAAGAGTAACTGGCACAATAGCTCCTCTCGTTTTCACGGCTTTGTCTGTCGATTTTTCAGTGGTAGATGGTACGTTGGTTGTCGGAACTTTAGTCGTTGATAGGTCAGCATCGCTGACGGCTTTTTGAGTTACAAATGTCACTACAGCGTCTGGCTGCTGAGTGTTTCTAGATTTTCTCAACAGGTTTTCCGTAGGTGGAGTGGTGCCTTTGTTTTGTGTGTCCTTTAACGGGTCAAGAGAGAGTTGAACATCAGTTTGCTGTTGGCCGTTGTCATTTGTCAGGATAGCTGGGTGTTGTACATTAATTTGCTGTTGGTCGTCATCTTTTGACAGGACAACTGGGTGTTGTACATTAATTTGCTGTTGGTCGTCATCTTTTGGCAGGATAGCTGGGTGTTGTACATCAATTTGTTGTTGGTCGTCGCCGCTTGTTGGGAAAGAATGTTGAACGTCAGTTTGTTGTTGGTTGTCGCCGCTTGTTGGGAAAGAATGTTGAACGTCAGTTTGTTGTTGGTCGTCGCCGCTTGTTGGGAAAGAATGTTGAACGTCAGTTTGTTGTTGGGCGTCGCCGCTTGTGGGGAAAGAATGTTGAACGTCAGTTTGTTGTTGGTCATCGCCGTTTGTGGGGAAAGGATGTTGAACGTCAATTTGCTGTTGATCTTCACCATTTGGCAGAACAGCAGGATGCTGGCCGAAATTCACTGGAAGGTTCTTTCCCGCCGCATAAACGACTACATGGAAGTCAAATCCACGGAAAACAGCCGGCGATTTCAACTCGATGGTGACGTTTTGCTGTCCCTCTCCACCTTCAATGATAGTAGCTTCTCCATCCTTGTTTTCCCTGTTATCTGTTATCACCACACCGGTTATGACATCATGGTCGGACACGTTTACGGCCACCTGCTGCGACTGTCTCCAAATAGTCGGACTGGCTTGGACTGTCTCATTGTAGACTATGTTTCCGTGAGTCCCACCGACTCGGAGATCGTTACAGGCCGCACCGACCGCCAAAGCAACTAAAACTGCCGCTCGTATGGTATTCATGGCTGATTCATTAACACTGAATTTTGTAGCGACGTGCAGAGCTTTTATACACGGCGTGGTTTGAGGAAAAATTTGAATTAAGTCATATGAGAGTGAGCTGTTTATATGACGAAGTCCGAGTTTCCTACAGGAAAACCGACGTGTAGATGTCTAATGTCTATTATGCCGTAGAAGTACAGTCATCGACTCATAGGTTAAATGAATAGACATGCCGACGCATGAGAAGTACCTATTACGTATTCTGTGTATTTTACGTGTTTTGTATAGTACTAATTGTAGCTATGATATGCCATATTATAACCGACTTAAAAAAGAGGAGGTTATCAATTCGATTGTTTTTTTTTCTTGTTACCTCGTAAATCTGTCATAAATAAAAAAAAACAATTTAGGACAATATACTTTTTTATATACCTATACTATTAGATTGTTATCAATATTAGTTCAATAAATTGTTTTTTTTTTCATATTTCATCAGAGTACCTACTCATTTTCTTTGATTTCATCAAAGGAAACGAAGTTGCGTAAGTACCTACTAAATAATAATAATAAATATTCTTTAGAATAATTCTTATAAGATCCCTTATTTGTTACAAAAGGCTATGTATATAGAAACATACACACACACCTACATAAATAAGTTTGAAACCATGTATTTATGCGTTCTTGCGCAGTCGAGTAAAAATGGTTACGAGATGCACGATTATAAAGTGACTCATTTCAAAAATCCAATTTGCAAAATGAGTCAATTTTGTGCTTGTGTTACTTAAGTTATTATATACCTACTTATTATATTTTGGTTGGAGACCGGAAAGAACCGCGCTCATTTTTTTTCAAGGTGGATACCCTAACCTTGCTACAGATTAAAGACAATTTAAAGCATAGTATGTATTACACCTCCAGTCTAATGGACTAAGTACCTTTCCATGCTTAAGCACGTTCTTTGTGAATGACTTCATTTAGCTTGAGGAATTAGACGAATGTACTAAATAAATAAATAAATATTGGTGGACACACAACACCATCTAGCCCAAACTAAGCAAAGTTTATGGTATTGTATGATGTTGGCTTGTACTATGACACTATACTAATACCTTTTGGTAGGTTTTTAAAATCATATGAAATAGTATGATAAGAAAAACTTACTATATGAATCAGAACGAACGAAACGTGTGTGGAATGCTACTGTCACATTTTTGATGGAGCAGCCAATCAGTCAAGTATAAGCTGGAAGCTTTAGAATCGGTTAACCGGCGAGCTGTGAGGTTAATCGACGATAAACTGCCAAGAATCTACTTAGTCTCGAGCACCGCCGTAAAGTAGCTTATCTGTCTATATTCTATAGGATTCATTATGGCGAGTGTGCGCAAGAGCTTCACGAGCTAATCCTACCCTCCCCATTTCACTACAGGACTAGCGGAAAAAAGTAATTAGCAGAAAGTCGACACATTACCATTATTAAGGCCGCCAGTTGTTACACTAGTTTTTAAATGACTTATCTTGATTGTAAATTTCTAAGGTGTGTACAATAAAGAGTTTATCTATCTATCTATCTATTATGGACCCATTCCTCTTTGAAACTCTAAAAATCCGTTCTCAGCGATATCCACGTTCTTGTTACTATAGAGTATTGGAAATTTGCCGCCATCTCTGTTTCCTGAGAACTATAATTTTGGAATTTTTAAGGTTATAGTGAATTGATATCTTCTAGTTCGACGAGCTCCATCCTCGACCACTCCGTTACTTAACATCAGGCGAGTTGGTGGTCAATCGTAGATCTAATATAAAAAAATAACTACGGAACCTTTTATCCTCATCTGTACATAGTACGTGAATAATCTGAAAGTATAATCTTGGACCCATTTGGAATGACAACAATGTTTTGATGTTAAAATTTGGTATTTCCGAGAAAAATGGACCCTGAGAGTATCGTCAAGGACATCTGGGAGCTAAAGTTGTCTTGTTTCCATTGAAAAAGCTTCTTTTGAACGGAACATAAATTAATTGGCCAAGTACCTGTCGAGGCAAGTCATATGGTAGGGTGCCGTAGTAATGCTGTAGTAAGACCGTGTCGAGACACGCATGTGTTAGGCTTCCGTAGGTAATGTTGTCATCTAAAAGAAAATCATTTTTGTTTAGATCACTTTGCGAAAAGGTCAATGACCTTTGTACTATAAATACTTAAATGTTTTACGTATTTATCGCTATATTACAACAACTTGTAGTCACATGGTTCAAAATATTTTTCATTTAAAGTTTTTGATAGTATATTATGGTTAATTATGACTTTCTGAGTTTATTAGGTACATGGTACAGGTAATGTATACATGCCATGTATGCATTAATAAAATGCATACATGGCTTGTATACATTTAACCTTATTGGCAGGCTACATCATCGCACACGTGATATTTGAGAAGATAATGATACATGAAACCATAGTTTTATTTTATAAGACCTATTCTACGATACTCCACACGGTTGAGTAAAATCATCCCTTTATATGTATGAAGTACTATGAAGTGCCACGCGGATTTTAACAATTTCCATTTAAAACCCCCGACCCAAAAGAGGGGTGTTATAAGTTTCACGTGTGTATCTGTGTCTGTCTGTGGCATCGTAGCTTCCAAACGGATGGACCGATTTTAATCTAGATTTTTGTTTAAAAGAGGATTTCATCGAACGTATTCTTGGCTATTTCATCCAAATCGGTTCAGCCGTTTTGTCGGGGGTTTTTGAGTTTATGAGGTACGAAAGCGGAACCCTAAAAATGGCGCAGACAAGACAGGGTCATTGCAGTGCAACGATCTACTTATGTGATAAAGGTCACTGACCAGTAATATTCCGGCCAGGTGATTTTTAACGACTCGCAAGGAATTCACATGTGACGACAGATAATAATTTATCAACAAAATTTTAATATTTTTAAGCTATTGCATAGCTTCTATCGCGGGCCTTGAGCGTGGAGACCGAATCCAGAAATTCCGTAACGAAAATAACCTAACACAACTAAAGCTATTATGCAATAGCTTTACCGCGGCAGTCTCCGAGTGCCACTCATCTTTTTTTTTTGAGGCCTTGGGCAGCCCAACAGTAGCCATTTGTCGGCTGAGAAGACAATGATACCTACTCGTATGTCTGGAATTACGGTACATATTGGATTTCTATATAAATTTTATTATTTTCGCTCTAAACAGACATCATTCAGGGAAAATATATTAAGATGATGTAACACTGTATAAATGTAAGTAAATAACAATGCAACTAACAATGGATTTCAAATTCAATAACCCTATTTTTAATTATTCAAAATTTTCCTCCCGCACCTGTGCTATATACACGAGGTCATCATCACACAACCTGATTATAATTAGCTAAAAAAAAGTATGTTCGTATAGACTGAGTGGCCAGCCCTAGTGTCAGAGTTATTAAGCCGCCGAAAGGCTTCTGAACTGGCTTGACGATTGATTTTTTAAATTATTTTTTATTTATTCAATTAGCTTATATTCACTGATCTCGAAAAATACTGTTGTTTTACTGTTGGGTAAATTACTCTTTTAAAGCTAATTGTCTTTTGGATGTTGTTAAAAGTTAAACAAGTATAAGTTTAGAAAACTCAAAAACCCACTCCCATCCACTATATCACAATTACATACATCCTAAGGTTGTCTGGAAGAGATCGCTTTTAGCGATAAGACCGCCCTTTGTGCCATTCTCTTATAAGTATCTACATTGTTTATTTTATTGTCTTCTGTGGTGTCAATAAAATGTTATTGATTGATTAAAACCCCCGACAAAAGAAACTGCTGAACCGATTTTGATGAAACAGCTAAGAACACTCTCGACAAATTCATCTTTCAAACAAAAAAAAACTAGATCAAAATCGGTCCAATAGTTTGAGAGCTACGAAGTCACACAAATACACAGGCCTCCTCTTTTTGGATCGGAGGTTAAAAATATAGTATATACATACGTACATACAATCACGTCTTTTTAGGGTTCCGTAATCAACCATAAGGAACCCTTAAAATTTCGCCATGACCCCATGAAAGTCTGCCTGTCTGTCTCGGCTTTGCTCATACTACTGTAATTTTATACAGGAATAAGTCTTAATCTAAAATACCCGACGACAAAAAATAATCTAAAATATGCTAAAACCTGTGTATCAGGTTTGGTAAAAATGTTTAAAAAATACAATTTGTACGCGAGCACCCACAAACATCCGGACATAAGAAAGAAAATACTGTTAGTTAATGAGGAGAACTTTGTTCGCTTCGCTCACTCGGCCGATTATTTCACTAATGTTGTAATATTTCCTGTTGACTTGCCCTTGCTTCTAACAATTTGATATCACATATTTCATAGAATGACATGACCTACATTAGACGATCGTCATCATGTGCGATGAGTTTGACCATAGCTCATCATTTTGTTACCTGTTTACTGTTTCAACCGACTTCCAGAAAAGAGGAGGTTCTCAATTCGTTGGAATCTTTTTCTTCTTGTTGAAAAACGGAACCCTTATAGGATCACTTTATTGTCCGTCTGTCAAGACCTGTATCTCGGGAACGCATGAAGGTATCTCGTTGAAATTTAAAAACCATATACGTAGATCCGTCTTTTGCTGCAGAAAGAAAAATTAAATTTCTCAGTATCCGTAAAAAAAGTTACAGCCGAATATGTCGTAAAAAAATACACACTTCGACACTCACAAGGGAATCAAAACCTATGGGGTACTTCCCGTTGACCTAGAACTATGAAATTTGACATGAAGTATTGTCAAGTACACATAAAGGAAAAAATCCAAAAACTATACATTTTTTATTTAATCACAAAAAATAGGGGCTTTATGCAAGGAAGGAGGATCCAAATTTTAAAGTGAGTTAACCGGATCACGTATCATATGAAAGAACTTCATTAGCACAAACTAAAACAGGTATTTAATTACTTTTACGATGTATTGTATATTTTTCGGTTTATGACGGAAAATATAGAATTTCCCCCTTTTATCTACTAGTTTGTACGAAATCCTCGGTGAGTGAATCTGACTCGCACTTGTCCGGTTTTTGTATGTTCCCTGATTTTAGACGAAAAAACTGACTTCAAAATACGCAATTCGTCATTCTACAGTCGTTTTTGCATAAAGCATGCAAAAAAGAATCATAAAAATCAATTCATATAATTGGTAAAGTAATCGCTTTGAACATACAAAAAAATGAAAACAACGAATGGAGAACCTCCTCCTTTTTGAAAGTCTGTTAAAAATATGCATGGCCTTTGTATTATAAGAAATAATCTATAGGTACATGTTGGCATGTTGAGTTTTTGATAAATTTTTTTTCTTTTTGCGGTTCGAACCCCTTATAATAAGGAAAACGGTTCATGGCGGTGTAATCGGCGAAGATATCTCGGAATTAACATATACGAATACGATAACAACGAAAAAAGCAGTCAAAATAAAAATCTCTTGTTTTGAGGCCAGCTAAAAAAAGACAGGTACTAATTAATACCTAGTTACTTCTAGAGGCAAAATGAGTGTCCTATAATGATTCATTGTATTATGGGTTAATTAACTCGATACCTACCTAGAATAAATTACAAATAAATAAACAAACATGCCAAGCAGCTGTTGTTCGTTTAAAGACGTTTAGGGTTACACAGTAAGGGTAATAAGGCGTTAGTGCGAATGCACTAATGTTCGCATTCCAACTGTGCTCAACGCATCGGCAACCGTTTCGTTGCCGAAACGGAAGTCGGGACGTTGGGAGTCGGGAAGATTTTATAGACAAATCTGTAATCTGGAAAATTGTATGTTCTTTTTATTTTTACGTATTTTTAATACGTAAAAATAAAAAGAACATACAACTAATTTAATTCCAGGATGATATACTCATAGCTATCTTCGATTCAGGGCAAATATTCTTTTTTTTCGTAATCCATACTGTTTCCATTCTGAACAAAGGTCTCTTTCATATCTTTATTATAGAACACAATTAAATATTTAATATAAACATACTATACCTTGTTCCGCCTCTGCACTCCTTTTCTGTATAACCTCGTACAGACTTCAAATTCTGATAAATTCTATTCATTTTCCTGTCATTATTTATTGAGAAAATGCAAGATATTCCACATAATATAATTTATAATACCAACCAAACATGCGTCACAAAAGTAATATAGTCTTCTAAAAATTAAGTCTCATTCAGAAATGACAACTGTTTCTCTTGTAACACGCTTTGACATTAGATACAGTACGCAGCTCCTCATTTAGCACTTCTGCAGAACTAATACATATGAGAGTCGTAGAGACTGAATTTTCACCATTCATCATCATCATCATCACTGCTGGACATAGGCCTCCCCCATGGATTTCCAAAAAGACCGATTGGAAGCGGCTTGTATACAGCGTGTTCCTTCCACTTGTATGAGGTCATCTGTCCATCTCGTAGCTAGTCTTCCTACGCTGCGCTTGCCGGTACGTGGTCTCCACTCGAGAACCTTACGGCCCCATCGGCCATCAGTTCTTTCACCTAACATATATAACATATATTGTGCAATTTTCATAGGTACAAAAAGAGATAACCGTTTTCTACCGTATATTATTCGATTTTGATTATTTATATCACATAATTCGAGGACCTATTATATAGGATTTATATCATGATTGGAATCACAAAAGTAATCAAAAAATTTAACTTAGGAGTTAAGAGCTATAGGTTGAAAAAAAGGAAGATACAAGACCTAGTCGTTTATGAATCTTATAACTCAAATAAGACAAAAAGAGAAGCCGAAATCAGATAATATTTACGAATAGAAATCAGTTTTCCTTTTGTATGGACAAGTGAGCGGTGAACGTTTCTGGGTTTTCGTTGAGTTTGAATTTCCTTCTATTTTATCAGGTAAGTTTTTTACCATTCATTCATAAAATTTAAACTTTACCAGAAGAATCAGTACTGCCTCTGGATAAGGTAACCAGAGGAAGTACTGATTTACAATTTTTTTATGAAGTAGGCTTTTTTTATTATGTTATGTACTAATGATAATATGATATTTTCTAATGATAATATGGTATATACTGTACGCCTGAGCAAATATCTCCTTCACTTCCCTCCACAATTTGCGCTCCATCGCTACCTCCTGCCAATCTACCCGGAATGTCATAATCGTCACACCATCCACTTAAATGAATTAATTTAATGTGAATTAAATTAAGTATTTATGAATTAAATTAATTTAATAAGTTCTCGAGTGGAGACCACGCACCGACTAGCTATGCGTAAGAATATTAGACTTGATAGAAGACTTCATACAAGAAGAAAAAAAGAAGGAAAAAGGAAGAAGGTGGTAGGAAGATGATGGATGCAAGTTGCTTTCAACTGTATCGAAATCCATGGGAAAACCTATATCCAGCAGCGAGATTCTTGTAGTTGTGATTATAATAATGAGTACTTATACATTAAAACAAATTAGGTACCAGATGAATTAGAAAAAAAGTCGATCTAGAAAAAATACCCTCCTGAGCTGTAGGTACTCAAACGTCTTTTCGTCGACCATTCCCAATTTCCCGGAAGCCGCGTACTGTAAAGTTGTCAGCACGTTGATCTTTTCGAAGAGTGGAACTACTCTTTACAGTAGTCAGGCTTGGAGCATGGGCACCGTTCCTTCATCTTCAGATCTTTGGACATCTGCTTCAAGAATGGATGTACATCGTCGCTGTAGAACGGCCTGGAAGAAATATTGTAATTGTAGTAATGGCTGTTGATATCTATACGGAGTAATTAATACGGACAGACAATTCTGATTTATTATTTTTACAGACTTCCAAAAAGGAGGAGGTTCTCAATTCGACTTATATGTATGTTTTTTCAGCGATTATTTCGCCAAATATGAATTGATTTCGATGATTCTTTTTTTAATTGGTAGGTTATGTTTTTTTACACTCAATTTACGACTGACCACCAACTCCTTATGTTAAGCGACGGTATGGCCGAGGATGGAGTTCGTCGATTTAAAAGATATCTAATTACTCTAACCTTGGAAATGCGAGTTCAAAAAAGCAATAGGACAAAATTAAAAAAAAAAAAACTTGTGTATGCAAGGAACTTTTGTCATAGATTAAGTTTGTTCAAAAGTTTGGCAATTTGATTGGTAAATGTAGAAATTCGAGGGAATTATTTTAATTAGTATTTACGAATTGTTTTAGAAAAATATTTCATGTGCAATTGTAAGTCACACATCGCATAAATTTGTCAAAATTATAAAGGTAAAATACCAAAAATATATCCAGTAAACTAAGCTAGTAAATCTAACATGCTGAAAAACAGTTATCGCATGAAGAAACTCACAAATCTTAGATCTTGGTAAAAAAAAATATAGCTTTAACGATAACTAAATCCCTATACTTTTATAAAACTGATAATAATCTATACAAAAGAACCAACTAACCGATTCATCATCTTTTGTATTTCATTTTGATATTCTTCCGCTGCCAACTTTGCCTTCTTCATTTGGTCCAGTTCTTCTTGCCGCGCCCTCTCCTACAACCAAACCAATTCTTTATAATTTTGCCGACTGATTCTTTCCCGACTGCCGAAGGATGGTACTGTTTTTTAACCCGGGAGCCAAAATCATTTGATATTTTTAACTAACATAGGGTACCATAGGGGTAGGGTTTGCCTGACTGCAAAATAATGAAGGTATTTTTTTCAGGTGTGTATTTCTGTATAACTTACCGCAGTTATATATGTGTACGTTAGTACATATTCAGGACCAAAAGTCCATTAGCAATCTTAAAAAACCAGTTTATAAAAAAATATGAGTCGATTCGCACGTTCGTCGTACACTGTCTTATGACTGGGTCGATTCGCATTATGACGGTGCTGTACCGCGACACACGCACACATTTGTGATAATTTATAGAATACGCCCAATATTGAGCTGCTAGGCGACCGATGATAATGTACTTTTGAGCCCTCATTGTACATTCAGACAATTTATATTTTCAAAAATATAATACGTCGCGAGATTACGAATCTATTCATTATCAGATGACATCCCTATGGGTTCATGGGCCCTTATTCCGTTTGACCATCGGTTGCATTACGTGAACTAGCGTGGCTGCGTTGACAATGAAGATTACACTTTAAATTTAAATATCTAAAGTATAATTTTCATTGACACACACGCACGTCAATTTCACACAAAGCGGCCAATGGTCATACGGAATCAGGGCCCTGGTGAGCTGTCAAAGAACGGCGTCATCCTTAATTTGCAACATATTGATGACAGGACGTAATTAATTCACCTAAATGAAAAACTGTAATGAAAAATAGTCATATCCGTTCAAGTAACCTATGAACTGTAGTCGGAACGATGCAGTGTGCACGTATTAAGTGACGTTACATAAGTAAAGCACGTAGAAGCGACGGCGACGTGTGTCACAAAACCACATTTTAAGATTAGTGATACTGACGCGCGAAACAAATGACCGGGAAAAATTGTTATTACCTGCGTAAGAAGAAGGATTATGTTTTTCGAGTGTATGTATATATGTATGTTTCTATATAATCGCCTACAGCCTAAACGGCTTCAACGATTTTAGTGTTCGAGGTGTCTTTAGATTCGTCTTCACTCCCTGAGTATCACATTTTTATATTTTCCTTCATTAATCGAAAAATATATATCGTAAAAATATTACAAACCTGTTTTAGCTTGTACTAATTAATAACTCTTTCTCTTCTTACAAAAACTCTTTCATATAATACCCCACATGATACGGTTAAAGCTACGGTTACCTATTTTATGTGATTAAATTCAAAATGTACAGTTTTCGGAAATTTTTCCTATATGTGTACTATAATATGATAATGCTTCTTGTCAAATTTCAAAGTTATAGGTCAACGGCAAGTACCCCATAGGTTTTGATTCCCTTCGTCTTGACACAACAAAGTGATCCTATAAGGGTTCCGTTTTTTCCTTTTGAGGTACGGAACCCTAAAAAGTATATGTATTATATCATCTGGTTCCCTTATTATATAGGTACGAGCTTTGTTTAGTTTGGGGCTAGATTAGATGGTGTTGTGTGAAAATATCCCCCAATATTTATTTATTTTCACAGCCTACCTTCAAAGTTTTGTTGTATGCAATCTGATCAAGCAGATTCTTCTGGTACTTCTTCCTACCCTTCGCTTCTTCCAGTTCCTTAAGCTTGTTCAGTTCTTCCAGCTGCTTGAACAGCTGACGATGGTAATCATCTTCTTCCTTCAGCTTCTTCTGAAGGTTCTCGCGTGCATCTGCGCGGTCTTTGATCTGGTCAATCATGGCTGCACGGACATCCTGTAGATTTGTACAACATGTAAGCTTAGAAGACTTAAAGTAAAACAACGACTAAACCGATTTTGATGAAACATAATTAGAATAGCTACTCTGTATCAAAGGTTGCGAGGTGTCGTTAGATTCGTCTTCACTAAACTTCTTGAGCTATATTTTTTTGAGTTATATTTATTTTTTCATAGGCTATATTTTATTGTAATAATACTGATACATCTCTCGCAAAAATAAAAATAAATGCGTTTTTTCGTAACCTCCAACGAACATTTTAGCAATAAACGAGTGATTTTATTAGAATTATTCTAAAGAATGTGCATATTTTTTAATCTTTTACGTCGATTTTACGCACACTTTCTCACAAAAAACATACACTCGACCAGCGTATCAAGAGTAACGAAATCGTAAGTTAGACTGCAATTACTGCTTTTCTGCAGTCGGGTATTTTGTTTTTCTTTTAATATAGATACTTGTTTTACTAGATGTGTTCCCGCGCTATCACATATCGTCAAGCACGATCAAGCACGAACATGTTTCGTACACCGAGGTTTCCGTTCCCCTCATCTCGCATCTCGCATACAGTTTTCGCCTGTTGTAAGTATGCCTATCTACCTATCTAATCAGCCCGTGTCCACCCACTGCTGAGTATAGGCCTCCTCTTGTTCATGCCACTTGGCGAGACGAGACGGCGAAAGGTGGACCAAGGCAGTCATCCAGTGGTACCCAAGAAATGGGCGACGATATCGGGGCAGACCACCAGCCCGATCAGACGACATTGTTAAGTACGTCGGATGGCAATGGATGAGGCTCGCACAGGACCGAAAAGGATGGCGTGAACAAGAGGAGGCCTATTGTAAGGTTTTTCTTTTACATTACAGATCTACTATTGGCCACCAACTCGCCTGATGTTAAGCGACGGTGTAGCCGAGGAGCTCGTCGATCTAGAAGATATCTATTCACTCTAGCCTTGAAAATTCCAAGATTGTAGGTCTCAGGAAACAGAGATGGCGGCAAAGAATTCCATTCTTGTGCAGTACGCAACAGGAATGTGGATCGATATCGCTGAGTACGGATTTTTGGCATTTCAACGAGAAATGGGTGGTAATTCGCCGACTTTCTGCTAGTCCTGTAGTGAAATGGCGAGGATGGAATTAGGTCGTGAAACTTTTGCGCACGTTCCCCCAAATGAATCCTGTAGAAAATAGACAGACATGCTACTTTTCGGCGGTAAAACGTATGTAAAATGTGTAATTTCTTGGCCGAGACTATACTCTTCTGAAGCTAGGTATCTACTCACCCGGTTAGTCTTCTGCGACCACAGCTTGTAAGCGCATCGCTTCTCGTCTATCTGCTTCTGTATTTGAGCGCTGGCTTCCTTTACAAGTTCATCGTTGTCGGTCTCGAGCTTCGCGACCTCGTTCTTCAGTTCGATCATCTTTCTGTTGCATATATCGTTCTCTCTCTACAACAAATAACACCCGGCTTCAATCAGTACGCTCTCGAATGTAGTATGAGTATGAGTAGTATGAGTATGAGTATGAACAAGTTGAAATGGCAGTGGGCAGGGCACATAGCACGTAGAACTGATGGCCGATGGGGCCGAAAAGTTCTCGAGTGTAGACCACGTACCGGCAAGCGCAGCGTAGGAAGGCCAGCTAAGAAATGGACAGATGACCTCATACAAGTGGCAGGAAGATACTGAATGCAAGCCGGTTGGCTTAGCAAGGTCGTACAATATTTCGAAATATAGACGATAGACGCGGCCTATGTCAAGCAATGTACTTCTTGTGGCTAAGATGATGATGGTACCTCCTTCTGTCTAGCCAGTTCCACTTTCTTCGTCTCTTCAGCCAGTCCCTGGGTCGCGAGCGAGTCCCAAGTGTAGTTGATGGTGGCTTCTTCTTCTTTCAACTTCTGCAGGGTCTCCTTCCGTTCCTGTATCATTTCGTCTCTATCGTGGGCGGCGTCCATGCGTTTCTGCGCCCTTAAACGTTCAGCTGGGGAATTATAAAAAAAAATTGTTTAAACCCCATCGCAAAAAAGAGGGGTGTTATAAGTTTGACTTGTGTATCTATGTATTTAAAAATCTGTGGCATCGTAACTCTGTCAATCTCAATCTGGTCGGAAATTATATCTCCAACTCTGTTGATCTGTATAGTAATGACAGAGATGGAGATATAGTGTCCGACACGATTCCGAATCCGACAAGTTGTGAATAGTCCTATAGGTCTTCTTCAATGTAACAGGTCGATGTACTTACGAAATTCCAGTATCTATTAAACACAAGCATTCGGAATTGGGTCGGAAACTATATCTCTATCTATCATTTCCATACAGAATGACAGAGATGGAGATAGCGTTTCCAACCCAATTCCTAATCTGAATGATTGTGAATTAGGTACTGTAGCCGTACTCTCAACTTTTATAGCGACGCAAAGTTCGCTAAGCGCTCGTTTTTATCTTGCTTTTTCTGTAATTAAGAGAGTGACACAAAAGTTGAAGCGATTATTAAAAATATCACAATTTAAAGTAGGTTCATTTGAACTTTTGTCTCACATTCTTAATTACAGAAAAAGCAAGATAAAACGGCGCTGAGCGAACTTTGCATCGCTATAAGAGTTGAAAGTAACCCCAAAGGTTTGCGATCGGACTTCACCTTCTTCCTCCTTTAAATTATCCGACTCCCATATCGACTTGAACCGCTTCGCCTCTTCAACCAGCATTTGTCTCTCTCGCTCCTTGCGCAGGCGCACCTGCTCGAGCTGGTAGTCACCGTACTGCTTGCACTCCAAGTCCTTGCGGTAACGCTCGAACGCATCATATTCCATGCGCGCTTTCTGCAACGAAGAATATACGTATCATAGTTTATTCAGTTGATTGTGTTTTCTTGATTGTGTAATTTTATGTTGTGTATGTGTATGGATTACTATGGATCTAGTATCTGAAATAAAGATTAAATAAATAGTAGGTATCGTACAGTAGTTTGAGCGAAAAAGTATAATTTATTAAAAAAACTCTCTTGCGTAATAAAAAAATAAATTAAAGTAGTTAAAATGCATATATTACTTAGTTTATGAAAGGCAAAGCAGTAGGACAGTTTGAAAAAACAGGGCTGATCCTGTTCTAAATCTAGATTGCAACGGGAGTCCTAACGAATAAATTCGAAAATCTAGAAATTTATAGGCAGTTAAAAAATTTCACACATCCGACGGGACTTGAACCCGCACTATCCCGATCTATACCTTTACCATTTTGGCCACGGAGGTGTCACGTGGGATGGTCGAAGCTTTTCGAACAGTATTTTTTTTTTGCTTAAACCAATCAAACGTTGGTGGCAAAGCTAAGCAAAATCGAAAATGTCTGACCAAAGCGTCGCTCTCCTTCATGGCGACCTCGTACCACATCTTCTCGAACTCCTGCTCGGCCATCTTCCTCGCCTGCTTCTCTCTGATCTGGTACTGCTGGATCTTGGCAGCTTCCATCGCGCGCACTTTGTAGATACAGGGCAGCACGTGCACGCATTTCGAACTTCGAAAGGAAATATTGATGCAGATGCAAATTACCATGGTAACTCTGCATTCTGCATGGGTATGGGCATAGGCATGGGCATTCAGCTGCCCCTTCTACCCCCCCTCCCTTGGTGACGCCCTTGACTAGGTATATAATTAGCACCGCGCTAAATGGTGTTTCATTCGATCTCCAGTGGCGCTGTCCATTTTGATACTGCAGCTCCAGTGTGGCGAGTCTGGCGGCTTTTGGCTGTATGGAGTTTAAATAGCTCAAAGCTCAAAGACACTCCGGTAGCGCGACTGATTGCATCGACACGGTACAGCGCAATAAACGGTTTCATCATCAGACAATTTATACGTAAAATTGCTGCAATGCAACAGAATATCTGTTTTCAAAGACGTTCCAAAAAATAACAATGAAGAAGACCTCCAAATATATAAGCAATGGCAGATCAGAGGAAGACTCTAGGAATAAGGTGTATCAATAATACTAACAGTGGGGTATCTTTATATTTCTCCTCATGTTCTTTCTTTCTTTTCTCCAGGAGATACTGCAGCCTATCCTTCTTATCCTGCCATACGGCCTCTATACCAGCCTGTGCTTGAACCACGAATTTGCGTATGTTTTCTTCTTCTTCTACAGTGTATAGTTTTATCAGCCTAAAAAGGAAAGGAAGAGAAAAAGTAGATAATTATGTCGAGTATAGTTGGATTACGAGCGGTTACATAAGAGAAGCTATACGTATTTTTTTTTACGAATGTATGTTTCTTTAACAGCCAACTTCCTCCCTTCCTAATGTTCCTAGGTACCATATTACGGTACCAGTATCTTGTTAGTATAGCTATGAAACGAATTCTGGACTCAACTGGAAGAGGGCTCCTTCCTTATTTCCAATCCAAGTAAAATATTTATTAACATTGCATAGAAAGAGGTTTATAAAGGGGTACGGTAACCCTATTCAAAATAATTCGGAATCGGTTCGGAAACTACATCTCCACTTCATGTTATTTGAATCAGAGAGCTCGCAAGAACACGATCAAGAATGTGTTCTGGCTGAGAAGGCCAAGATTGCCACCAAAATAACCTGTAATATCCAGCTCCATGTTTTACAATTCTTCGCGAAATTACAGACGTGGAGATAAATATTGCGGGATATTTTCACACAACACCATCTAGCCCCAAACTAAACAAAGTTTGTACTATGAGAACCAGATAGCTGATGGAATACATATATACTTTTTTTTTGTAAATACATGCTTATGATATATATATAAACACCCAGACACAGAGCAAACATCCATGCTCAGCAGAAATGTTTACCCTGGGTGGGAATCGAACCCACGACTTACAGCTCAGAGGCAGACGTACTCGTACCTACTAACACTGAATCATGAGGCCTGCACCCAGGGCCTGCATATATTAGAGAGAGACTTAGTTTCCAACCAGATTCCTAATCCGAATGAGTAAACAGGGATTAGGGGTACTGGCAAGGGCGTCGCCAGCCCATGGCCCAGAGGGGGGCAAGTTATTATTATAGGAATATGAATTGTAGGTACAGGTACAATTGCACGGCCTTAGGACTTTGGTTGCTTTGCAGTTGGCTACATTTATTAAATCTCTAGGGGGTAGGAGGAGGAGAAAAATATGAATTGTAGGTACAGGTACAATTGCACGGCCTTAGGACTTTGGTTGCTTTGCAGTTGGCTACATTTTTTTAATCTCTAGGGGGGGGGGCAGCTGATACTAGATGAAGGTTATCCTACTTTAAGCTTTGCATAACATTGAGGGATAATAATGATTTTTATTCGTCAAAAAATTTACCTTTTACGTTTATCGTTGAGATCTTCCAGGTAAGACGCCATGCAGAGGTCCACACGGCGCGCCACCGTATTTATTAAGGATCTGTTGTGTTATTCAATATATTTATGTTAGCTATTAAAGTTAGCTATGTTAGTGTTTTGAGTTTCAGTCTATAAGACTGAGACTCAAAACATTATATGCATTGGTCAGTAATTTATTAGATGTTTCACACTCTGTCGAAGTATATTTGATATATAATTAATCCGTGGTAAACGTGCTGGTACATCATCGAACTATATTTCTTAACGATTACTGTATTAACCCTAAACTTTGTTGTGTACTGTTTGTTGATCTTAATAAACAATAAAAAAAAACTGTAATACCATTGCATTTTTACTATTGACAAAAGTTGATCTAGTTATTCTAATACATAATGGCATAGAAATAGGTATTCGATGTTATTACAAATTTTTTACTGTTGTAACTTTGAATAATGGGATAATACCCGTATTATAAGGTTTTCAGTCGCGGATCGAACTCTCGAAAGTCGGCTAAAATTATAATTTTGGGTGGTTCACGCCTATGTAAGTGTAGGTAATCATAAAATACCTGCGATGGCTTGTTCTGAAAAAGTCGCTAATTTGTTGGTCCTTTAGCGCCTTGAGGTTGTTCTCGGCTCCCTTTCGCTGCTCTTCCTCTTGAGCTCGGAGTCGTTTCACGAACTTCACGTACCGGAATGTAGAGTTCAGCACCCGAGACTCCTGCGAATCAATAACTGTACCTATTATAACTCGCACACGAACGGTTCCGTACCATTATAAGCAAAAAAAACACATTTGTTGTATTAACACATTGTGTGGGAGCCCAGATTAAATATTCATTTTATTTTAATTTAATTACTTATTTTTAAAGTGAATAATATAACTCAATTTTCTGTGAATATTTCAAGCGTCTACCTGTTGCAGTGCAGTTATCAATATCGAGCAAAAACGATTTTGAACTATATAGTTATCACGGTTCATGAGATATAGCCTGGTGACAGACGGACGGACAGACAGCGGAGTCTTAGTAATAGGGTCCCGTTTTACCCTTGGGTTACGGAACCCTAAAAGCTTACGTCTATTACCCGCGACTTCGTGCAGGTATGAAAAACTGTCAAAACACCTTCATCCAGTGTCGAAACAAATCACGAAAACTACAACACGCGCATTAATGCATTTCATAATAACGTGATCTGTAATAAATACCTACGTATTTGCGCTAATCTGAATTTAGCGAGGAGACAAGCAGGAGCGGAAGCGGAAGCGCAAGTGTGTTGGACATATTACTTTATAATTTGTGCAAGTTTAGTGTGGGTATGAAAGCAGTATGACCCAATGGAAGCAGAAGCTGCTGAAGTGGAAGTGGGAGTAGAGTTGCCAGATGGGAAGACTAAAATCTGGACAATTATATGTGTTTAGCTCGTTATTATGTACTTCTGGTAGGTATTTTCTATATCTTCGAATATACAATGCATAGTTATGAAAGCGCGAGCCAAGCGAGTGCGTTTTTTTTTACAATTTGATTTAACTTTTATCATATGATTAATTTGTTCTTATGATACATATATGATAGCGGTTAATTTTGTCGGGGCTCTGGACATCACATGAAAAGTCAGGACAATCCCGTCGAATTCCAACCACCTGGCAACCCTAAGTGTATTGCAGTAGAGCTAGGCTCAAAGGACTCGGAATCCAGAGCCGTTAAATAGTTGAAAAAAAGCAGTAGGCTATTCACAACTAGATTCGGAATTGAGTCGGAAATTATATTACCCAGAATGACAGAGATGGAGATATAGTTTCCGACCCGATTGTTTGTGAAAAGGGGTGCTGGAAGTGGAAGCGCCACGGAGAAAGTGGTGTGACGTTGGCCGCAATCCTACGAATTTTTATAGAAAATATTGTGTTATTGTACGCTTACATAGTAACATTCTGGGAATCCTCTTGGCCCTGGACCATCTTTAGGTACTCTCCCAATGGGCACGGCAGGAGGACATGTCATGTTTTTTTTTAAACAAATGTGTGACAATAATTATATCTCCAAACTGTAATAATATACGTAATTACAATAAAATAATTAGCGATTTTGCAGTCTTTGATTGATTTTCTTGGTGTAATAAAAAACGTTTGACAGTGAGTACCTACTAATCAAAGAGTATTGTACTATCTACTAATATACCTAAGTTACTCTATGGTACTTATCGTGATCCATGAATCATAGAGTAACTTAAAAACACAATTATGGGTACTATTTTCTTTGCGTTTTTAGAAAATTTAATTTAAACTCTCTAACGAGAGAAGTATTTATGTCTCTAATTATTTGCAGCTTTGAAAAACTAACACCGTTGCGGATTATCAATACAAACTTTATAGCGGGAAATTTTATTATTTTTGTTAATAATTTATAATTTACTGTTTGAGAAATCCACGAGAAATCTATAATTATGTGAATTGATATAATAAATCTTACATATAACTTCACATATATTTTTCTCTAGCTGAGTAAATCCGCCATTGTAATCATAACACTAAAATATTTAAATTAAATACTATCTGTATTTTATGTATCTATTACTAGAGAAACAAGTATCTGTATTAAAAAAAAACCGACTGCAAAAAAGCAGTTTTTGCAATTTATCTTACGATTTCGTTACGCTTGATACGTTGTTGAGTGTACGTTGCTTGTGAAAAAGTATGCGTAAAATGTAAAAGATTATAAATGTGCTTTATTTGGCATTGCCACGTTGAATGGCAATGCTTATGCGTTGGGCCAGATACGCGCCAGCATATATATACATACTTCAAACACATACATTTAAAAAACATAACCCACCTTCTTATGCAGTCCGGTAAAAATAATATTTCCCGCTATTTCCACAAATTTAGTTTGCGGCGTTAGTTTCTGAATGTTGGTTGTCTTATCAAAGATCAAAGAGTACAGACAGATCAGACAGATATTAGACAGTACAGACTGTACCTACAGATACAGAGAGAGAGAGAGAGATATATATATTTTATGTATAGTTTTTTTCTCTCGATGCCATCTATTCCCGTCCTTATTTAAATATTGCGACAAGTGAATGACGTAAAAATAAGTTGTTTTCTTTCTTCTATGTACTTACGTGTTACAAATAAGTTGTAAACATTTAAATCCAAAAATTATTTTAAGTTCAAGCTTTTTAGAATAATCGTAAATTTAAAGCTAATTTTTCTTTTGAAAAATTACACGGTAATTAACACGGTACTCTTTTAACAGATTCACCGTAATTTTGCCTAGAAACACGGTATTTTTACCCTTGCAACATGGTAATTCTTAATTTACATAATATGGAGAGATGGAGACACTTGTCACTTCGGAAGTTTGGAGACACTGCTCCTGTGCACTCCTGTGTGCTCCTGTCAGGGTTACCATTTCTACGGCAATTGCCGTGTTATACGGCAATTGGGGCCGCTTGCTATAAAAAACATGGTACACGGCAGGACATTGGTTGCCGTATCATAAAACATGGCAATCAGAGCGAAAGAAAAAATACACCAATATAGTTGCAGGCAACAGCTACTCTACAGTTAAATCGACACTAAATAGACACGTCATCGAATACACTTGACACTTCAAGTGTAGGTGATTAATCATCATACATCTCTCTAGAATTCGTATTCTAGGACCAATATTACCACATCACTAGTAGGGACACCCACGAGAGGATAAAATATTTCTTAGACAATTATAACTCGTTCTTTACGAACAAAGACATTCATTCTTGCTTCAGACGTTGTTTACGAAACTTTAAAATTGAAATAGTGAAAAACGCAAAGTGATAATAGTCACTGAACAGCTTACTATACAAAAAAGAACTGTTTTCTATCCCTCAATATTATCCAATTTCATTCTTTTTAACAGACTTCCAAAAAGAAGGAGGATATCAATTTGGTCTGTATGTTTTTTTTTTATGTTTGTTCACCGATTACTCAGTTAATTGTTCATTGAATTTGATGATTCTTTTGTATTTGGTAGATCATACTTCAGAAGTGGCCCCATATAAATTTTATCATACGATTCAGGACTTAGGTTTTTATGACAAAATAACTGGTAAAATATCATCCAATTGCCTGTAGAAAAGTGAATAGCAAGTCACATATGAACATGTTGTATTGCGTATTTTGAAGTTGGTTTTTCAGTTGTTTTAACTATAATTGTTTATATAGCCATTGCATGGATATATGTCCATTGGCCGAAAAAAATAATCTTAGAAATCGGTTAGTGTTTAGGGGTAGAAAACAGTTTTATCCCATTTGTAGGTATGGAAGATCACGCAACAGCTCTCCTTTTAAGTTGCTACGTATAAAAAGCTTTTTATATGAAACACGGCAATTTTTGGAATTTTGAGCCAAAACACGGCAATTCAACATCCAAAACACGGCAGTCAATTAATTTTTTATGGCAACCCTGGCTCCTGTGTTCTTTGGCTGTGGTTTTGAATTTTGATTTGATTGTCAACAGTAGTTTAGTCATTTCATTTAGTAATTTGTCATTGTGAAATAATTTTTACTTTTGGAATATTTGTGTGGTCCTATTAAGGAATATATGAAGTTTGTACTATTTTATTTTTATGAACCGCTCACAAGTGTTTGACAAGTATATTGAGTTGAGCTACAACCATGGACTTCCACCGCGACATGCCGCCTATTCCGCCTAACTCTCTGGAGAAATGCACTTACAGATATTTACAAAAGTTAGCGAAGTCTCTAGGGCTCCCTTCTAATGTCAAAGTAAGTATTTTATTGTTATCTGCTGTACTTTCAGTATAATTCGTTGTTAAACTTCGCCGGCATATTGCGGGAATGGAAACCGGCCTTTGTTTTCCATTATTTTGGCACAAAATACAGTTTATAAAACGGTAAAAATAAAATCTCTTATCAGTGGAGTCTCCTTTGTCTCTTGATATCCCAGAATGTTGGAAATAACATTTTGAATAGAAATAAACTAAATGTAGGTAGTCAGAAATCTTATTGAGTATTAAATTAAAAGCACAGATCTAGAAGTTTATCAGAGCTTAAAAGGTCACGAAAGAAAATGTTTGCGGTACTTACATAATTGACTCTTGTTTGTGTGTGTACTTTTAGTTACAGTATACAATTTTGTTAGATATAAATGATGGTTTCTTAGTTTTTAGGGTACCATACCTCAAAAGGAAAAAACGGAACCCTTATAGGATCACTTTGTTGTCTGTCTGTCTGTCCGGGTATCTCGGGAACGCGCAAAGGTATCGTGTTGAAATTAAAACCATATTTGCAGATCCATAGTCTCTTGCTGCACTAAGAAAAATAACATTTCTCAGAAACGTAACAAATAACATCTCTCTCTAAATGAAAAAATAACATCTCTCTCTAAACGCACATTTCGACACTCACAAGGGAATCAAAGGGGGGAGGGGAGGGGGGGATATGTAGATACCCCCTGAGAAGGGGAATGAGATATGAATTTTTAAATTATTTTTTCAGAAGTACTTTTTTGTTTTCCTGGTGAGGGGAAGGGGTCGACAGGGGGAGGGAGTAAGGTGGGAGGGTGTAGGACCCTCCCCCCCCCCTTATGGGGGGGGGGTGAAAACCCTTCGTTTTCGAGAAAAAATTAAAGCATTTGGTAGGGCTTTAGTTTTTCATATCATTTTTCAAATCGTTTTTGAGGTTACGTACGAAAACACATTTCATTATTTTGCACTTCGCCGGCCGCTGCCGCGGCACGCTCGCTACGCTCTCTGGGCTCGCGCGATTTATTTTTAATGTTCTAACCTAACCTACTTTTTGGGCCACTGTATTATTTACAGAGATTTTTTACTGGTAAAATCTTAATTTGTGGCTACAATTGTTATAAGATTTGCCAAACAACCAAAATATTTAAAAATTTATTTCTTCAAAACCTTTAATATTCTTGTGTTAAAACTTTACCTGAAGACGTTGTCTTTAGTAAGCTTTCTATAAAAAAAAAAAACAGTCCCCAACTCAGCGGCAGGTAAAGTACAGTTGAGCCAGACTCTGTCTAATATTACAGGTTTTTTGTCAAAGTTACAAAGATTTTAGTATACATAATGCAAAGATAATGCATAGATGTAAAGAGCTGGCACGGTTAGAATATCAACAGTTTGATATAATCTGAATATAATAATAGCCATATTCAATCTGTTATAAATTGAAAACACTAACTGTAGTCTCAACTACATTTCAAGGTCTTTTTTATAAAATTCATCATCATCGTCTCATCCACAAGAAGACATAGGATGGATTTCCAAAGACTGGTTAGAAGTAGCCAGCATCCAGTGTATTTCTTTTCTAAACCATTGTTTCAAAGACTTATTTCTTTTTTTCAGAAAGAGTACTTGATACAAATGATATACGCCCATAAGTACTGCAAAGCTGAACAGTTGGCCTCCTTAATTTCATATGTAAGAGAGCAGCGCAAACTGATATCTAAACCAAGGAAAACTAATACAAGGAAGAGAAGACGACTACAGGTATGTTAGATTTTTTTCTTAAGGTGCCAGGGTGGGTGCTTCTCTCACTAGATTTATTGAATGTATATTTACCCAAATATGTAAGAAGAGTGTATTTATATATATGTATATATACATATATGTATGTTTCTATATGATTGATTACAGCCCAAAGAGCTTGACCAATTTTCATGTGCGAGGTGCTTAGATTAGATTGCAAAGATTTCTAAAGAATGCACATTTATAATCTTTTACAGAGATTTTACATACACTTTCTTACAAAGAACGTACACTCAACAGCGTACCAAGCGTAATGCAATCGTAAATTAGACTACAAAAACTGCTTTTCTGATACACACAAAATATAGTGACAATGCGCTAAAAGAAGTTTTCACAATCTAAAAATAAAAATATTAACACTTTAATTTCTATCTGCTGTTGTTACCATTACAGAAGAATGTTTTCTTTGCCAAGCCCTATTTATTAGACTGAAATGTTAGGGCGTCCCTCGTCTTCTTCCGTTTAATTCTGTATTTGGCCAGAATGTAGTTAGCCGATAAGGTAGGAAATTAGCACCCTTAGTACAAGTTTTTATGAAGAAACGCAGTGATGAAAGTTTTCGTACGCCACCATACATTTTTTTGAAAGCGCCCTCTATGGATTACGAAGAGAAACGTAAAAATGTATGGAGGCGTACGAAAACATTCATCGCCGCTTTTCTTCATAAAAATTTGTACTAAGGGTGCAGGCTTTACAAACATATGTTTCACATTACAGGGTATGGAAATATCATCCACAAGCAAGAATTCCCCATCGATCTGCTCTACTCCGTTAAATGCCTGGTCTCCTAAGGTCCGTTACTCTTCAAGTCAACCTGTCAAAAGATACACTAATGTGAACACCCTCGCCACGAAGCGAGTCGTCAAAAGTGACCGAGTGTTGCGCAGTTATAACAACCGATCGAGATGCAACTACCTGAACGTCGAACGTGTTGTTAGGGTGCTCAGTGGCACTGATAGTGTTACAAAGGCGCACGAGAAGCAGAAATACGAGTGGAATATGGAGTCACAGATATACAGGTTAGGTTTCTTTTACATTCCGACATTTCGTCACAGTTAACGGTTGCTTGAATAATTCATGTATTATTATTTTTAGGGTTCCATAGTAACTAGGAGGAACCCTTATAATTTTGTCATGTCCGTCAGTCTGTCTGTCCGTATGTCACAGTTATATTACTCGGAGACTGTCAATCCTACATAAACAAAAGGCATGTACATGTGTTCCGTTAACTGATATAAAATATCGTAGTAAAATTTTCAAACAAATGATAAATAGGGGTGGCACTCCATACATATATAAGACGAGAAGGGACGAAGTTTTTCAACCTTCTAAATAAATATTTGGGGACATTTCACACAACACCATCTAGCCCAAACTAAGCAAAGCTTGTACTATGGAACTAGATGGCTGATAGAATACATATATACTTTATATTGTTGTAAATATATACGTATGATACATAGAAACACCCAGACATAGAACAAACATCCAAGCTCATCATACAAATGTTTGCCCTGGGTGGGGATCGACCCACGACCTATAGCTAAGCAGGTAGACGTACTACCAACTGAGCCACAAGGCCAGTCAATTCGGCGTATTACCACCGAATTTCCGCTAGTCCTGTAACGAAATGGGGAGGGTGGAATTAGGTCGTGAAGCTCTTGCGCATACTCCCCGAAATGAATCCTACATGATATATACAGACTGTCGCTTAACACCAGGTTCAAGGACGGTCAAGCGCAAACCTGCTTTCTTGGCAACCAGTACTTGAGACTTCTTGGCAACCAGTTCTCGATCTTTTTTCAGGCCTGTCAGGGTAGCCAACTGTCTGGTACAGAGGCTGCTGCCAAAATCAGATAATGCGCACCTTTTACCGGGACTGACTGATGTGAATCAAAGGCAACTGGACACCTTCCAGAGACGCGAGGAACAGGTGACGCCTAGAAGTCGCTCAGTAAGTAAACAGCTTATTTATTTAATTAATTTGTGGCTTTTTTTATCACACAATACCATCTAGTCCAAACTAAGCTAAGCTTGTACTATGAACTAGATGGCTGACAGAATACATAAATACTTTTGTTGTAAATATATACATATGATACATAGAAACACCCGGACACAGAACAAACATCTATGCTTATCACACAAATGTTTGCCCTGGGTGGGGATCGAACCCCTTCTAAACTGTAGTTTAGAAGGCAGACATACTACCAATCGAGCTGCGAGGCCAGTCGAATCAACTAAATCCGAATGATATGTTGTATTGTCATGCGGATTTAGTTAAGGGACGTTGTTGAGTTTAGGGACCTTCCACACTGGCGATTTAATCAGCGATTTCGCAGCAAGGCGATATCGCTGCGTGCACGCCACTATTAGTATTTGTTAGTATGTATTACTTCATGTGTGTTATTTTTTTCATTAGTCAAAGTCAAGTAAAAGAAGTCACGATTAAGTCCACGTCAGCTTTCAGAAAAGTGATGGCGACTTTACTGGAAGCTTCTATGAAGTTTTGCCTACATCATGAAAATACGCGTTTCACCGCTTTATTTCACTTAACCACATTCATGCACTTGATCGAACACTTAATGAATAAAAATCATCGTTTTTACAAAATTGACATTCGAAATAACACAAGTTTAGACAAATGAAACAGATGCGACGACATACTTATATAGCGCTCCCGCCAAAACTTAACCTTGAAAGAGTTTCATACATTATTTCCACCTTTCAGAGTGTACCATGTAGACGCGAGCGACGAATAAGCGGCATATATCCCCTACAACCCGCGCAGATGTGTTCCCAAACCACAAACCACCCCGGGATCAGTAACCGAGGCAATCGATTCAACACACGAAATGCAATGATGCAAGAAACAATCAGCCATCAGCATGAAACCATGTTAAAAAACAAATTGACTCAAACAAACATTAAAAAAACACCGATAGTTGTGAGTCGCACTATTCAAGTGAAAACAATGCAAAATGTTTACAAGAGTTCTGCAAGAGATTTAGAGACCTTAGGTCTCAGTAACTCTTCGACAGATTCTGCCAGGGAAAATAGTTCGGATGTCGAAACCAAGTACAGAATGGGCAAAAGCTTTCAAGACAGCTTTGAAAATGTGGCATTCGCTGAAAAGAGTAAAAAAATTGTAGATTATTCAATTGAAAATTTTGCAAGAGATCAAAAGGAAATGAACCGTACCGGAGATTTTGCAAAACCACAAACAAAAACGAACTGTTCCAAAAGTTTCGCAGTAGCAGATATGAACCGTACCAGAAATGTAGCAGAATCACAAGCGGATTCTGCGAATAATGCAAAAGTGCAAGTAGAAATGAATCGTGCCAGAAACGCCAAGCTTCAACCGGTGCAAACTGCACGACCTATGATTCGCTTAGCCAACACTTCCAATCGTAAGACGTATGTCATAAGCAATCAAGTACGCAGAAATAACAATTCTGTCCTAGAAAATAAAACCAAAAAGACAGTTAACAAAATGTACGGTAGAGTAAATGTAGATCAACACAAAGAACTTAGGGTATACAGAAGAAATCCCCCAGAAAACGGAGATCGCCAGAATCGCAGAAATAATTTAGACATATATTCTGAACGAAATGCTATTGATGCCACCAAAAAACTAGACAGAAATGCCTTTTCGAACACTAATACAGCCGCAGACAGCATAAATTTCATCAATTCAAAAGACATGGATGTCAACCAAAATTCCATAGGTATGAACATGGATAGAAATGAAGATTATCCAAACATGTCTGCTTTGACTGATGTATATGCTGGGAATGCTGTTCAAGTGGTCCTAAACGAACCTGAAACTGTAAGCTCAGCGGTTTACTACCACAAGAAAATACGAGCGGAGCAAGTTAGGACACAGAGGTATGTTGGTAACTAATATTAATAAAAGCAAAAGTAACTCTGTCTGTCTGCTATCTCTGTGTCTATTTGTTACATCTTCTCATCTAAATGACTTGAACGAATCCTTATGAAATCTGGCACAGATTCTTTAGGACCTGGTGAAGGACATAGGCTATATTTTATCATCATCACTGTTATTCATCACTACGCGGGTGAGACCCGCGGGGTGCAGCTAGTTTGTGATAAAATTATCTACAAGAATTTTGTTTTTAACAAGACTGAACACCTTTTTTAGGGCTCTTTAGTAGACTAAAAATCCTCATAGTTTAATGGTTGTCCATTTGTCTGTGGCTTAGTATTTGAATTTTTCTCTCAATATTATATATACATGCTAATTGTGACATTAAGCTCTATTTTTACCCCTGACTCAAAAAGAGGGATGTTATAAATTTGACGTGTGTATCTGTACATCTGCGTATCTGTCTATGGCTTCGTAGCTCTCAAACGAATGGACCAATTTGATCTAGTTTAATTTTACGTGATAATGTCATGACAGATGCGTCACAAGCCGAACGCTTAGGCCGATCGTGCCTCTCTATCGCTTATTCCGCGCTCTCGCTTGCACGCTCAGCTCAGGGGGAACGTGACAATGAGTCATGCTTTTTCGTGCGTGCAGCCGGCGTTCATCGATTTATAAGACGTTATCACGTCAAAAATAATTATATTCCAGGCTGTCCTTATCGTTGGAGCGTCGTCAAGTGGACCCTCTCCTGCAGATGACCGACGTATTCCCACCGGAGCCTCTGCCTCACATCACGGACGTGTTTAGCAAGCTGGAAGACCCTCGCTTCCAGCACCTGGCGCAACCGCTGTACGCAGACTGCGGGGAAGAAGCGATGCTGGCGCCGCCGGCTCCTGTGCAAGGTGAGCCCGAAACTCGAGATGGCATGCTGGCTATGGTTATTTTTTGACTGAGTGAGCGAAGCGTCTCTGTCAGTTTGTTTGTGAGTTGTGAGAGTGTGTGTGTATGTTCGTACTCGCCTACAGGGCGTAATTTTGAACCAATTTTGATGAAACTTGGCGTATGGATTATTAACTTGGTTCTATGGATTATAAAAAAAAAATGTCGGCGATTTTTGATAATAGCGTAGGGGTGGTTCCCATAAAAAGGGAGGAAGTTTATTGCGGCGCTAATTACCAACCGATTATAATGACATTTAGTAGGTAGATAAAGTACACAATTATTACAACTTGTGGTAAAAATAACAGAATTGGTCAAGTGGTTGTCGAGACAACCAACTTTAGATTTCGTGTAACAGTGAGGGCGCCTGGATATGCTTGATGCATTTTAGCGCTGAATAATAGCGTAATTAAACAGAACGTATTGCTAATATATTGTTTATATAATCCAACTATACATAATATATCACTCCCAGAAACGTCCAGCATTATTATGTATTAAAATTAAATACATTTTTCAAGGTGCTTAAACTTAAAGAAAAAAATGTTTTTTGATCGTGAAATAACGTCTGTAAAATCACTTAAAATTGTGACTTTACTGGAAGCTTCTATGGAGTTTTGCCGACAACGTGAAAAGGCGCTTAACCTATTTATTTCACTTCCCTACACTCACACACTTGATCAAACACTTAATGAATAATACTTCTCCAATATTATAGAATTTATATTCAAAATTAACACAAGTTTAGGAAAATAAAATAAAATAACAACATGTTTCCATGACGTTCCCGCCAAAACTCCGGCTAGGGTTATTATCGTAAGGGCCTTTAAAAAAAATTAAATTTGCCGATAGATGGCACTAAGTATAGAACTCTCAATGAAAGTTGCGTTCCAAACATTACATTACATGTATTTATTTCAAAATGTTAGTTTTTTCTTTTGATACATGATAAATAATATGTTAATGCAAACTTCTATCTTTAAAAAATATTTTGAAATTTTTATCATTTCTATTATCTTAATACGTTCGATTTATTCATTTTACAACGTATTGGAAGGAAATTGGAATAGACGTTTTCGAACGATGCCTTCCGACCGGTTTCGGGAGTGTCAGAGTCCCATCCTGAGGTACACATGCATCTCAGGAGTCGGTTAATCCTAACTAATATTAGAAAAGCGACAGTAACTCTGTCTGTCGTCTGTCTGTCTGTCTGTTTGTTTGTTACCTCTTCACGGCTAAATGGCTGAACTAATCGTTATGAAATTTGGCATAGAGATACTTTAGGACCTGGAGAAGGATATATTTTAGGCTATATTTTATCACAATCATCATCACAGTTTTATCATCAATACGCGGGTGATACCGCGGGGCGAAACTAGTTAAATAATAAAAATGAATACTCACGGAAATTTTAGTGCAGTAATAGGAAATATTAATATTAACCGATAATATTTCCTATTACTGTACTAAAATTTCCAAGTATTACAAGTATTCATGTACAACACACGCCCGTGTCCCATGACAGCATCACCTCATTTTTTTTAACTCTGACATAGACATAGTGACATAGACTGTCCGTGGGGTACCGGCTTAGAATAGTACCTCCCCCTCTCTTCCCGTGGGTGCCGTAAGAACCGGCTAAGGGAAATACTACCAGAGATGGGCAGCAGCATCCTCTGCGGAAAACGCCATCTACTGCGCTCGCCAACCCGCATGCCAAGCGTGGCGAGTAATGGCAAAAACCCTAATGAAGATTAACAAAATAACCAGGCCCCCAGTCCCCGGCAGCTCCGCTATTCCGGGCTACGGTAGCGGTCCCGGTCACGGCGGAGCAAGGGGTGCTAAGAATCTCCGGAAGAGATCCGGCTACCACCCCCTGCATAAACGACGACTGGCCCTGGTAACACACAATATTCGCACGATGAGGACAGACGAGAAGCTAGCTGAGCTGGAAGAAGAAATGAGTAGGTTACATTGGGATATCCTGGGGTTATCAGAAGTCCGACGAGAGGGTGAGGACACGATAACCCTGAAATCCGGTAACCTACTCTACTACCGGGAGGGCGACCAACCGTCCCAAGGTGGTGTCGGGTTTCTCGTCCACAAGTCCCTTGTTAACAGCATTCTTGCCATCGACAGTGTATCGAGCAGGGTTGCGTACCTGATACTCAGAGTATCCAAGAGATATTCGTTGAAGGTCATCCAAGTATACGCACCGACCTCGGCACACTCGGATGATGAGGTGGAGGTGATGTATGAGGACATTAGTAGGGCCATACACACTTCTGAGACCTATTTTAATGTTGTTATGGGGGACTTCAATGCGAAGCTGGGCAGGAAATGCGAAAGTGAGTTGAGAGTGGGGCAATTTGGATATGGACAACGGAACCCCAGGGGACAGAGGTTGGCCGACTTTCTGGAGAAAGAGGGACTCTTCATGATGAACTCTTTCTTCCAGAAGCCACCTCATAGGAAATGGACCTGGTTGAGTCCCGATGGTTCTACGAGAAATGAGATAGACTTCATCCTGACCACCAAGAAACAAATATTCAATGATGTCTCTGTGATCAACATGGTTAAAACCGGAAGTGATCACCGAATGGTACGAGGCACTTTGAATATTAATGTTAAACTTGAGAGGTCCCGTATGATGAAGTCTACACTCCGACCCACTCGCGCCCATATCCAAAACCCCGAGAGCTTTCAGCTCGAACTATCAAATCGCTTCGAGTGCCTGGAGAGCTGCGCATCGGTGGATGAGATCAATAACAGGTTTGTGGAAACTGTCCGTACGGTGGGCGCGAAGTTTTATAAACCCCACCGTACAAATAGACCGCAAAAGCTCTCGAGCCATACCCTCGACCTCATGGCTGAACGACGCTCATTGCAACTGCAGTCTTCCGGTGACGCAGAGTCATATAGGCGGCTCAATAGACTCATATCAAAGTCTATGCGACACGACATCCGTACCTTTAATACTAATCGTATTAAAGAGACGATAGAGCGGAATAAAGGCTCCAAAGTGTTCGCAAAAGACATGTCTATTGGGCAGAGCCAGTTGACGAAGCTGAAGATGGAAGATGGCAGTCTAGCGTCGACCAAAGCAGAAGTCTTGAGGGAAATCGAGAGGTTCTATGGACAGTTATACACATCGGTCGCAAAACCTGTTAGCAGTTTGGGCAAAGATCCAAGAGCCAAACTGACTCGACATTATACCGAAGATATCCCGGACATCAGCCTGTATGAGATTAGGATGGCCTTGAAACAGCTTAAGAACAACAAGGCACCGGGTGACGACGGAATTACATCAGAGCTACTGAAAGCGGGTGGAACACCGATACTAAAAGTCCTTCAGAGGCTCTTCAATTCCGTCGTGCTTGAAGGTACAACGCCAGAAGCATGGAACAGAAGCGTGGTGGCGCTGTTCTTCAAAAAAGGAGACAACACTTTGCTGAAGAACTACAGACCCATCTCGCTTCTGAGCCATGTCTATAAGCTGTTTTCAAGGGTCATCACGAATCGTCTTGAACGCAGGTTCGATGACTTCCAGCCTCCCGAACAAGCCGGTTTCCGAAAAGGTTATAGTACCATAGACCACATCCACACGCTGCGGCAAGTGATACAGAAGACCGAAGAGTATAACTTGCCCCTTTGCTTAGCGTTTGTGGACTATGAGAAAGCCTTTGATTCGATCGAGACCTGGGCGGTGCTTGAGGCTCTCCAGCGATGCCGTATTGACTATCGGTATGTCGAAGTGCTGAAGTGTTTGTACAACAACGCCACCATGTCAGTCCGAGTACAAGACCAGAACTCGGAGGCAATTCCATTGAAGAGAGGCGTGAGGCAGGGAGACGTTGTCTCTCCGAAACTGTTTACCGCCGGTTTGGAAGATGCCTATAAGCTTCTGGAATGGAAAGGGCTCGGCATCAATATTAACGGCGAGTACATCACTCACCTTCGGTTCGCCGACGATATAGTAGTCATGGCAAAGTCGATGGAAGAGCTCAGTACGATGCTCGAAGACCTCAATAGAGTTTCCCAACGGGTGGGCCTCAAAATGAACATGGACAAAACGAAGGTTATGTCGAACGCCCATGTAGTGCCCACCCCAATATCTGTGGGGAACTTCACTCTTGAAGTTGTTGACGAATACGTCTACCTAGGACAGACGGTCCGATTAGGCAGGTCCAACTTTACGAGGGAGGTCAATCGTCGTATCCAACTCGGCTGGGCAGCGTTCGGGAAACTTAAAAGCGTCTTCTCGTCCAATATTCCCCAGTCCCTCAAGTCGAAAGTTTACAACCAGTGTGTGTTACCAGTGATGACATACGGCACTGAAACGTGGTCCCTAACTATGGGCCTTATAAGGAAACTCAAGGTCACGCAACGAGCTATGGAGAGGGCTATGCTCGGAGTCTCTCTACGAGATCGAATCAGAAATGAAGAGATACGTAGACGTACAAAAGTCACCGATATAGCACAGCGGATTAGCAAGTTGAAGTGGCAGTGGGCAGGACACATAGCACGTAGAACTGATGGCCGATGGGGCCGAAAGGTTCTCGAGTGGAGACCACGTACCGGCAAGCGCAGCGTAGGAAGACCAGCCACGAGATGGACAGATGATCTCATACAAGTGGCGGGAAGACGCTGGATGCAAGCCGCTTCCAATCGGTCTTTTTGGAAATCCATGGAGGAGGCCTATGTCCAGCAGTGGACTTCTTATGGCTGAGATGAGACATAGACACATTTTTATTTGCGACAAAAAACAACCACATAAACACATAAAAATAAACAAAAACTACAGTCGTTTTTGTCACAAACCGGTTCCAACTCGGCATTAGCTGGTTAAATTAACCTACGCTGGTCTTCCGTTGGGACCGGCAGGTGACGTCACGCACGTACGCTCACTATAGTTACCAACATTTATAAAATAAAATTATACAAACATAAAAATAGAACTCTCTTTAATAGCCGACTTCCAAAAAGAAGGAGGTTATCAATTCGGTCTGTATGTTTTTTAATGTTTGTTCACCGATTACTCTGCCAATTGTGCATTGATTTTGATGATTATTTTTGTATTTGGTAGATCATACTTCAGAGGTGGTCCCTTATACATTTTATCAAAATCGATGCAGTGCTTTGGTTTTTATAACAAAATAACTGGTAAAATATCATCCAAGTGCCTGTAGAAAAGTGAACAGCAAGTCACGTATGAACACGTTGTATTGCGTATTTTGAAGTCGGTTTTTTTTCCAGTTTTTTAAACTATAATTATTTTCATTTCCCAGATAAACTCACCGGTCAGGGTCGGCTTGAGACCATGTACAACTACTTGGCGCCAGATCTGAAGCAACCTCTGAACTTCCATCACGTGATCACGACCACTACCACCTTGAGTGTCTACACATCACACTTTACCACAACAGCGTGAGTATTCCGTTATTAGCCGACTCCCAAAAAGGAGGAGGTTCTCAATTCGTCGGAATCTTTTTTTTTTATGTATGTATTCCCCGATTACCCGAAGACACCCTGGACCGATTTGGAAAATTCTTTTTTGTTTGAAACGGTATATTTCTCTGAAATTTTATCAAAATCGGTTCAGTATATTGGTTTTTATAACAAAATAACTGGAAAAATATGTCATCAAAGTAAACGAATTGCGCATATTAAAGTCGTTTTTTTTCAGTTTTTTAAATTATTGAAAATATTTACAAGTTTTTTTTTTTTTTTTATATAGAAGATAGATCTACGATTGACCACCAACTCGCCTGAAAAAGTATGAAGTATGTGAATGTACTTGTGTTTTCTTGTGTATATTGTAATATTACGGAGATATAACCTACTTATGCCAAATTTATAAACTATATCATGAACAAAATTGGTAGATTTATGAAAAATAAGATCGGTATATTTTTCAAATTTGTTATTTTACCTGTTTAACACTGTTGTTGTCAATTTAAGGGTTAAATTATTGCTGATAGAATCGTGTTCCAAATAATGTATAATGTCATATTTGTACTTTAAAATGATGATGAATATGATAAGAAGTACACAAGTAGTAGTAAGTACTGCACAGGAATAGAAATCTTTGCCGCAATCTCTGTTTCCTGAGACTTTCAATCTTGGAATTTTCAAGGCTAGATTGAATAGATATCTTCTAGATCGACGAGCTCCATCTTCGGTCACACCGTCGCTTAACATCAGTCGAATTGGTGGTGAATCGTAGATCTAACTTAAAAAAATAAAACTCATTCTTATTCCCTTTTTCTATATTAGTGTATTTGCCATGCGCTTCTATGCTGGACTGGGAGAAAAAAAAAACATAAAATGTATCAGCTGCTTCTCTTCCCGGGTATACTGTAAAAGTCAGTTCAGAGACTTGAGGGGCATTTGCGTTTATATTGTATTGCGACCTCCTCTCACTGCGAACCTACATTACAGTTTACCCTCTAATGCCCTGTAACCCTCTAACACTTTATCTAACCCTTTAACCATGGTCAAATGTGTTATTCATTTGTAATTTTCTAGTAATATGACATTGACGCGTCCGCTGCTCGCATGAAAAAGAACGCCAAATGCGGTTAAAACTATATTCTCTGTCTGAAACACACGTTCATTCTTTCCCATTCCTTTTGAACACTTACTGGGTGAAATGTGTGTTGTGGCTATAAGGGAGCGGCTCCATACTACACTCAGGCACGCTACACAAGTGTGCCTACATAGCTTTGCTTTATACATAGTTGAAAGCTTAAGGTCGAGGTTAAAGCGTGCAGTTGTGTTGCGCGAGAGAGATACTCGCGCAACACAACTTTTATAACATAAAAAATCATTGGTTGGGGATATTAGAAAAGTGAGAACCGAATTTGTTTATTTAGATAGGAGAAATACTTTTAAATTGACTGAGGGGTAGTAAAAAAAAATATATTTTCCAACTCCTCAGCCAATTAAATATTCCTTTTATCAAGATAAACAAATTCGATTCCATTTCTAATAGATAGATAGATAACACTTTATTAAAAGACCACAATCTAGAATCATTAAATACAGATAGAATAATATTACAGCTAGGTGTTTTAATTGGTTTTCTAATATCACTCAACTTTTCTTGTGCGTCCGTCTGTGGCATCTTAGCTCTTAAACGGATGGATCGAATTTGATCTAGTTTTTGTTTATTTCAAAGAAGATGAGATCGAGTCAATCTATGTTTCATCATAATTGGTTTTGCATTTTTATTATGTCGAGGTTTTTAATAAAAAAATTAAACTTGTTAAGGTGGTATGACTCCAATACAAAAGTATTTTTATCAAATTAGGTTGAAAAGAGTATATTCGTTTTACAATGAAAGGATTTAGATTAGCTTTGATATCGGCCTTTATTGGCTGTAAATCATATTTGTAGAAGAAAAGGGGAGATAAATAGCAAATTTTATTCAAATAATATTTGTGTATAAAATTATCGAAAAATATTTAACTGACATAAAGCTGACCACAATTACTTCATTGTAAAACTATACTCTTTATGACCATAATTGGTAACTACTTTTGTATGGGAATAATACCACCTTAAGGATTCGTTTGACGCGCGCAGCTATCTCTCTCGCGCATCACAACCTTTTTAAACATATAAAATCACTGAATAGGGATATTAGAAAAGTGAGAGCTGAATTTGTTTATTTAGACATATTTAAAAACAAGTTTTTCTTCGATATCTTTTAAATTGGCTGAGGAATAATAAAAATATGTTTTTTTTCTAATTCCGTCGCCAGAATAAATGATATCTGATTAAAACTTTTCTTAAAATGTTTCTCCTCTCTAAATAAACACATTTAGCTCTAACTTTTCTAATATATTTACTCAACAATTTTATATGTTTAAAAATGGTGTGATGCGCGAGAGAGATAGCTGCGCGTTTTAATCTCCACCTTAATAACGCAACTCCATTACACTCCGTGTCCGCCATTGTGTGTCTGTTGCACCTCGCTTGCTTGCTGCACGCTTGTCCCGCTTGCTTTCCAGCGCCGTCTCCAAGTCGACCGCCGGCTGCTCCACCTGCCTCCACTGTGAGTTCACGCTTATATACTAATAGTGGCTTTCGATATTCCAAATCGGGATTTAAACGAACTTTTTAACAGAATTCGAAAAAAGTTCACAAATAGGTTGTATTTTTTTAAAATGACTTTCGATGTTTCGCTAAATCCGGATTTAACCGAATTGGAAAAAAAGGTTCACAATTAAAAACAAAACGTTTTCTTTGCGTTCAGCAACATGTTTGTCGATCAATCTACATTGACGACTTACCCCGCCTGTAATTTTTGATTGATTGCCGATTGTTCTTTGTTGTGGACTCTACTTTCGTGGTTTTCGAGTGCTTTCAAGTTTATTGACCGATTTAAAAAAAAAAAAAAATTATATGTATTACATTTTATAGATCTACCGCTTAACTGAGTCTGTTCCTGGGGTATGGGAGCGGTACGGGTGGGGTTATATTACGTCAGTCGGACGTCAGCATCGCTATTACATGTGAACCCTCCCGTGCCGCTCCCATACCTCAGGAACAGACTCAGTTAAGCGGTTTATCTATGGTATGTTATCAGTTAAAAGGTACAGCACCTTTCCGGGTTAGCAAAGCAACAGTAATGTCAGTGATGTTGTAGTTGTCGCTATTGGTTATCGCTTACCATCAGGCGAGCCGTCAGCCTTTTTGCTTATCCTATTTTATAAAAAATAAAAAAAAAGTTAAAACTATTATTCCTGGAATAAAATTCGTGCATATTGCATATTATACTTTATATTCTCACGCCAATTTAACTATTAATAATGCGCTTCTTTGCTTACAACTCTCGAAAAGTTGCTTGATTTAGTAAGAGTGGATTTATAGTTATAGTTATAGTTATATTATATAATTATAATATAAGTAACACGATGTATTATTGGTAAACAGAATTAGTTGATAATAAATAATAATCTTAGTTTCCGGCAGCCTAGTCGGGAGACCGTCCGACTTGCGATCCGCAGGTCCTGGGTTCGAATCCCGCGACACGCACCTCTGTCGTTTCGAAGTTGTGTGTTTATCGTTGATTGCCGCCAACTTCAAACGGTGAAGGAAAACATCGTGAGGAAACCTATCTGTCTGAGAGTTCTCAATGATCTTGAAAGATGTGTGAAGTCTGCCAACCCGCACTTGGCCAGCATGGCAGACTATGGCCTTACCCTTCTCACAAAGAGAAGCGCCCAGCAGTGGGACAGTTTGTATAAACAGGGCTGATAAAAGTAGGATCAGTTACAATAGATACCTGATTTAGCAACAATGAAAAGAAAACTATTTGCAATTTGAATTTCCCGCCGCATTCGAATCGTATCATCTTAAGTATACACTTTTTTTTTTAATTTTCCACATTATATTAGGATATTTTATTTGCTTTGTTTGTCCGTGTATTATTTTTGAACTTTTTATTGTGATTTCAGCTGTGCAGGTTAAACCGCACATGTACGCAGGATCGTTACTGCGTATATATGAGCACCAGGGACGGGGTGAGGGAGAGGGCAATAACATCAAGAGTGATGAAGGTTAGTTAAGGAAGAGTTAATTCATCATCATCATCAAAAAAAAAAAAAAAAAAAGGTGCCAAAAGGTGCTCACTGCTGGACATAGGCCTCCCTCATGGATTCCCAACGAGACCGGTTGGAAGCGCCTTGCATCCAGCGTCTTCGCGCCACTTTTATAAGTTCATCTGTCCATCTCGTGGCTGGTCTTCCTACGCTGCCGGTGCGTAGTCCCCACTCGAGCCCTTTTCGATCCCATAGAAGTTAATTATGTTGTGACTATGCCTTATGAGCTAACTTTGAGAAGGAAATAGGAGTCAGCTGGGTTCATCATCATCTCACCCACAAGAAGTCCACAGCTGGACATAGGCCTCCCGCATGGATTTCCAGAAAGACCGGTTGGAAGCGGCCTGCATCCAGCGTCTTCCCGCCATTTGTATGATATCTTCAGTCCACCTTGTGGCTGGCTGGTCTTCCTACGCTGCGCTTGCCGGTTCGATCCAGCTAAGTAGAGGTTGAATCAGCTGGGTTAGCATTTGGAAAACTTCGTCTTATCTTCTCGTCATCCATGCCACTGATTCACAAGTATTTATTTAAGCGATTGACGGTGGAACGTTATGTTTGTCGAATGTATGTATCTGTGTCTAATTCTTAGACATGTTCTACATTGAAACTGATTTCAAGATATGAGGTGTTATTGGATTCATTTTATTTGTGGGAGTGTGATACAGGGGTATATTATTTCAATATGGCGTCCGCGAAAAAAAAGGGATAATTCTACACATAGACTTCTATAGATACCCCAAGTGTATGTACCTAGCGTGTCAACAGTAAGACAAATAAAAAACAGTTGTCGCCCTAATATTTATTTAGTTTCAGGTAATATATAAAGATAAAGATAATTTATTTGCATACAACACGAGAATTTTATACAACAAGTGCATCAAAGATGTTACACTAAATCTAGTCGCTTAAAATCATGTTGTGCCGATTAGGCGTACAAATGTCAGGTAGAGAGCATCATGCACAAGCGAAAAAAAAAAAAAAAATTGTTATTAGATTAAAACAAAAACCAAAAATATATAAAATATGACAAAGCAGAAGCAATAAAAGATACACATAATGTCAATAAAATTAAAATTTGTCATTTAAATAATCATTGATAGAATAATAACACTTCTGCAATAACAATGCCTTCAACTTTTTCTAAATAAATTACTATTCTGGTCTCTTATTGACTTATTAGTTACATAGTTTCTATTCGATATTTTGTGAACTACTAGTTATTAGCGTGCAAGCGCGCGGATGCAGTGAGTTGAATCGATTTTGCGCGGATGGAACATTCCATCACTAGTGTGACGTCACAGTCGATACGAAAAATGTGACACGCAAGGTTTGCATACAAATGAAGTCGCATGCGTCATTTACTATGTCTGTGATTCTTTATGTTACAGTCGGTTATTTTGTTGTCCTTTAACCGATTCATTGCGGCGGCGTATTTTATAATACTCACGTCGGTGGCTGCTAACAAAGATTTCGAGACGTGTTAGTCTGTGTTTTACAAAGTATCGTTGTGAATAATAAAACTGGACAAGTGCGAGTCAGACTCGCCCACTGAGGGTTCTGTACAAACTTGTAGATAAAAGGGAGAAATCATATATTTTTCATATTTTCCTTCATAAACCGAAAAATATACATCATAAAAATATTTAAAAACCTGTTTTAGCTCATGCTTATTAAGCTCTTTCATATGATGATACCCCACATGATACGGTGAATTCACTTTAAAATTTGGACCCTCATTCCTTGCATAGAGACACTATTTACAAAAAAAAAGTATATAATATGTATTCTATCAGCCATCTAGTTACCATAGTACAAGCTTTGCTCAGTTTGGGCTAGATGGCGTTTAGTGAAATGTCCACTAATATTATTGAAAAAAAATTTTTTTTTTGATTTGTTTGCATGGTCAGCGTCGCCTCGGTTGGCTGCGGCCGTGCCGGTGTCGCGAGGAGGTGACTGGTTACAAGACGCACTAGAGCTGATCAGCCAAGACGGGGTATTTGAACCATCCGAAACTGTTTGGGTGGCGTTTTCACCACCTAAGAGCGCTTGTAGACGCACCGGACGTGGGTCCGGCGACGGACACCGGTCCGGCGCTCGAAAGAGGGGTCATCCACATCGCACCCACGTCCGGTGCGTCTACAAGCGCTCTAATGGTTTTTAATCTTTTTTTTTTTACGCAAGAATGATCTAGGAATAGGCTTGAGTAGCCTCGGCACGTCACTGTGAATTTCGCAGATCTATTGTGACGTCTTTTTATTTTATTTTTATAATCTAGGATAGATCTACGATTTGACTATCAACTCACCTAATATCAAGTGATGGTGTGGCCGAGGACAGAGCTCGTTGATCTAGAAGATCGACGAGTCTCGATTTACTCTAGCATTAAAATTCAAAGATTGTAATTCTCAGGAAACAGAGATGATGGCAAAGAATTCAATTGAAGTGCAGTACGCATCAAGAACGTAGACCAATAACGCTGAGAACGAATTTTAGGCATTTCAGCGAGAAATAGGTGATAATTCGCCGACACGACACGCACTTGGCCGCTTATTTAACCGAGATTTCACAACCTTTTGCATTGACAACCTCTTGGTCGATGTCATGTACGATTTCAACTCGCCCTTAGCCGGTGTTATTACCCGACTGCGCAAGGAGGGATATGTTTTTCGAGTGTATGTATGTATGTTTTTATATTGTCTCTTACAGCTTAAACGGCTTGACCGATTTTGATGTGCGAGGTGTCGTTAGATTCGTCTTCACTCCCTGAGTGTCATAGGGTATTTTTTTTTGTAATAATAATAATTAAACATTCGTAACGTTACTTCCAACAAACTTAATTCTTTGTTACAAATAAGTGATTTAACAGAAAATATTCTAAATAATGTTTATTTAAATAAATATATTTATTCATGCATATTTTCTCACAAAAAAACGTACAAACAACAGCATATCAAACGTAACGCAAGCGTAAGTCGCAGTGTGAAATTCGTTCTTATATTTGCCGATATTTTGTTTTTAACCCCCTATCCAAAAAGAGAGGTCTGAAACGGATGGACTGATTTTGATCTAGTTTTTTTTGTTCGGAAGAAGATTTCATCGAGAGCGTTCTTTGCTATGTTTCGTCAAGATCGGTTCAGCCGTTTTTTTTGTCGGGGCTTAAGAATAGTATTAATATATATCTTTATTGCACACCATCAGAAACACAATAAAAAACAAAATAAAAATACAGGAACAATATTTGGCAGTACAATGGGCGGCCTTATCGCCTACAGCGATTTCTTCCAGGCAAATTTAGGATGGGATTGGGTTATTGAGTATTCTAAACTTGTTGTTTTAATATACATACTCGTACTTGTTATATTCCAGGATTATATGGAGCGTATAGGCATGGGTTTGAGGATGCACTGTTTGCTGTGCGACTGGGCGGGACCCAAGAGCATCCTCCAATACCACATCGAAATTGTGAGTATAAAGTATATCTGTAATACATGTTCTGCATAGTTTGGGCTAGATGGTGTTGTGTGAAATGTCCACCAATCCGTGGTGCATTGTGCAATTAATGTCTAAATGATAAATGTTTTGACTAAATAATTTGTTTCATTTTTTAAATTATTTGTTGGAAGCGGTAAAAAAATAATAGAATAAATAAAATAATTTTATGTAATTGATTTTCAACCGTATTAATTGAATTTAATAAATAAATAAAATAATGTCAGGTGGTATGTATGTATGTATGTATGATCGTTCAGGAGCACCACGGCGCTGTGGTCGAGCGCTTGGCCCCGCGCTGGAGCGTCAGAGCGTCCCTGGAAGCCGCGCGGTACCCTGTGTACGAACTGAGCAAGTGTGACGCTCGGCTGTACGTGCTGCACGTAGCTTGCGTCGGGGCTTCCGGGCTCCGCTTCCGGGCCCACATGTCGGTCAGTCTACATACGTTATACTGAAATTATATCGACGATAAACTAGCTGCTAGGAAGCTACTTAGTCTGGAGCACCGCCGTAAAATAGCATGTCTTTCTTCAGGATTCATTTCGGGAATGTGCGTAAGAGCTTCACGACCTATTTCCACCTTCCCCATTTCACTATAGGACTAGCAGAAAGTCCGCGAATTACCGCCCATTTCTTGTTGAAACGCCAAAAATCCGTACTCAGCGATATCCATCCGCATTCTTGATGCGTACTGCACAGGAGTGGAATTCTTTGCCATACTTCAGAGGTGGTGCCATATAAATTTTATCAAAATCGACGCAGTACTTTGGTTTTTATAACAAAATAACTGGTAAAATATCATCCAAGTGCCTGTAGAAAAGTGAACTGCAAGTCGCGTACATATGTATTTGGTACGTATTTTGAAGTCGGGGGTTTCAGTTTTTTAAACTATAATTATTAGTTAAAAGTCTTGAAGGGATAAATGTTATTTTGCGTGCGACCCAATCTCCGTTTTCTGAGGAAGTGTGATGAAAAATGAATTGTTCAATCATCAATTTGAAAATGAATTGTTCAATCATCAATTTCAAAATGAATTATCCAATCATCAATTTCAGATTCTACCAAAGGATGACTACACGGAAAGCTGTGAGAAGTACGGCCGCCTGACAGTTTACAACAGACAGACGGGAGAGCCACGTGTTTGGGAAGGTATCATTAAAGAATTAAACTACGAGAACGATTCGAAAGGGCTAAATATCGATATTAAAGAATTAGGCCTGTTGCCAGAGAGAGACAACTTGAGATACGAAAACGGGCAGTGGGTAGTGGACTCTACCGATGGTGGGGTTAGGGAGGTGCGCGGAGACGAAATAGAGATTATCATTGATGTACAAATATATAATTAACATTTAAATTATATATTTGTAAATTATATATTATATCAATGACATATTAAAATTTATATATATTAAATTTTAATTATATATTTGTACGTCAATGACATATATATTAAAATTTTAATTATATATTTGTTTATAAACCTCAATCTTTATTTTGTGTCGTTTCGTCGTGTATTTCGAAATAGAAATTGTCATTGATCAGAATCAATATCAGCGGGGCTATTCGTAACTTGGCGGATTCGGTATCGGGTCGGAAACTATATCTTCATCACTTTTTTTTTTCCATACAGAATGACAGAGATGGAAATATTATTTCCGACCCGATTCGGAAACCGAATGATTGTGAATAGGAGTGCGGATTAAATTTTTAATTATATATGTGTACATCAACTACAATCTCTAGTCTCCGCAGATTTATAAATTAACTTTTTAATTATGAATATAACTCATTTTGTAAATGTTGGTGAGTCATAATTAAGTAAAAATTTAGGCATTCATGCAATCCCCTCTCAGAACATCATACAATCAGACAGACATACCTACCATTCATCACTGAACACATCACTTAGGGTAGGTATCCGGAAGAGTATCGAGCGCGAAAAGGAAAGTTACGGCTCAATTATTGTTATACTCCTGTATAAGATTTTAGACTAAAAGTAAATTTATAATCCAGTGATATTTAGTTGGAATCACGAGACTGATTAGAAAAGTAATCAATCGATCTCGTCTTAGACTTAATGTTAAAAGTATTTTCTGTCAGCCTATGAGTAAAGCTTCGAGGGTACGTCCGAGTTCCTAATTAAAAGCCCATATAAGGCTTAAAATACAAAGATATTCATATTATTTCAGTAACACTTTAAAAAAGTATTTTTTTATATTATAATCTTTTATAAGAATTTTTCTGCTTATAAGGTAAAATATGTGCCATTTTCGACTACATTTAAAGTATTTGGAGTTGTCTATTTCTCGATAAGTACGTTTTCACTAGTATTCAAATTAAGTTTGCCATTCCTGAAATACTAAAAAAGTTTATAAGGATTTTCTATGTCTATAATTATATTTTGTTGTATTTGATATGTGTTTACTAAAATTAGATGCCAATATGCCTTCAAAAGATGCACTGAAAAGTATTTAAATAATTGCATAGTTGATATAGTTTTAGAATTAACGCTCAATGTCGCTTAAGCCACTTCTAAGTTACCCTTGAAAACAGGATCAAATATAAGTATATTTAATATGCTTTAATTAGAATTAGGTGCTATTATAGCATTATATTAGAAACGTTTAGAGAGTATATTGTATATTAAATTTACGTATAGTTATTCGTAAATATTGTACGTACTAGTAGTATAGTAGTGTTTACTATATAATTACGTATAACTACGTAAGTATAGTATACACTACTTTATTTGCGTATAGTTATACGTAAATATAGTATACAATCTAGTCTTTAAATATATAAGGATTATATGTATATTGGCTCCTGGGGTCTGTATGTGCCTCAACCAGTTTCACTTTTAAAGCATTTAGAGACTATATTGTATAGTATATTTATGTATAGTTATACGTATAGTATATTTACGTATAGTTATACGTAAATATACTATACAATATAGTCTCTAAACGTATTAGGATTAACACGTTCAATGCCACCGACACGCCTAGCGTATCCTCACGAATCTCTATCGCCATGCCGCGTGCACGCCAGGCGTGCTCTCGGTTTTTTGTGGATAAGTCAAAGATTTGGGTATATTTTCTATCGAAAAGCGCAGTAAAGAATTTTGAAGTAGGATCTAACAATTTTTTATGTTATAAAAAATGTAATTATGTAATGCCGCAAACACGCCAGGCGTGTTCAACTCCAAAGGTTCTCAACTTTTTATGATTTCACCTTTATATAGTGCCAGTGAACACGCTTGGCGTGCTCATGTAATTTCATCTCGCAATGCCGCGAGCACGCCAGGCGTGCTCGCGATTTATAAAGGGCGGCGTCGCTGGGAACTACTGGAAAATAATGGTGGCAATGAATGTGTTAAATACCACCAATACGGCTTGAAATGTGCCATATAATGTTGGAAAGAGGATTTTGGCCCCTCTGTTATCGATTTTTGTTAGAATTAAGTGGTAAGCTCAAGGTCTAAATTATGTGCCTTAACCAGTTCAACTCTGAAGTTGCTTAGAGACTATATTGAATACTACATTTTCAAATAGGTGTTAGGATAAGCGTGTCATATAATGCTGAAAAGGACATTTCGGTTTTTGTGTTGTTTTATTTTTGTTAGAATTTAGCACACATTGGCTTCTATGGTTTAAAATATGAGCCACACCCAGTTATATGCATTCTTCTTTTTAAAATTTTCTGCTTAAACGATGTGCCATTTCCTTTTGTATGTTCCTTTTTTTTAATTGAGCACCTGGACTGTTTAATATATTTGCCATTTTCTTCTATATGATTAGATTATAAGTTTACGCCATTTTTCTTGTTTTTTCAAATGTTTATTAAATTTAAGTACCTAGGCTGTATAAAATATGTGCCGTTTGTGTATTTGGTGTTTATTTAAATTAGGTTGTAAACGGTTTAAATATGTGCCATTTAAGCACTAAAACAACCTAAATACGTATCATTTCTCTTGTATTTAATATGATTATTTAAATTAGTAGACAGAAAAGCTTCAAATATGTTATTTTTCTTGAGCCTGATATATATGTCTATTACAATTAAATACGCGCCACTTTAATATGTTTACTAAAAGTAGGCAATAAAACAGTTTACAGTACTCCCAGATAAGGTTTGGGCTTCGGCAAATAAATGAAACGTAGAAAGAGAAGATAATAAACGTCTTGTATTAGAAAAAAATAATTGAAGACGAAAGTAATTGGGTTCCAAAAATACTAGTAATTTCAATTTATCACAAATGATTAAAGTCAATGTCATATTTACGTACAGCAATTAATTGAATTCTCCAAGAACGGCACAGCAAAAACGTCATTTTCGGCTAGGGTTTTGTGGGAGATATACAGGGCTGATAGAACCCCATCTTGTTTTATCTAATGTCAAAAAAGTAGGTTAACAGTATATTTTTTTAATCATGTTTACCAATTACTCCGCCATTTATAAATCGGAAAATTTGCAGTTGATGAACATGTGTTACGTAAAAAATAAAATCTCCGTGGTAAAAAAGAAGTAAATCAATCGCTAGTTTATTTTTCTGTCAAGAATGACTTGTCAATACCACTTTATCGTCATGTATAATCAAACAGGATGTAGGTGTTATTTTAATTATCCGAAGACAATAACATTTGCAAAGGGGGGTGTCGAAGTCTTAACATCTATTAGTCCCATAGTAATCAAAGGACTTTCGAGCCCCCAACCAAAATTTATAGTTACACAAAAAATATTTTATCCAATGACAGCATGTTATTAAACCAGTTCATATGTCACCACGTAACTCATTCTTTCAAAACAGTTTTTTGTCTCTCCTTAAAAGTAAGCAAATTTGATTTCCACGTCATTGTTATAATTTATAAGCGACGAAATGGCGGGGTAATTGGTGAATTTAAAAAATATATTGAAACCTCCAGTTTGACGTCTTATATGATGACAAAACATGATGGTGACATCAGCTCAGTATAATCCCTAAAAATCTTAGCTGGAAATGACGTATTTGCTGTACCGTCTGTAGATATTAATTGCGGTCTGTAAATATTATATTGACTTTTATGTGTTTGTGATAAAGTTGAGATTGGGAGATATTTTTTTGGAATCAGATTACATATTGTCACTCATTTTGTAATGTGATGCGAAAGTTATCGATTTTCTCTTTCTACGTTTCCGATGTTTGCTGAAGCCCTTTACCCGGAAGTACTGTAATCGCGTGTCTGTTTTCTATTACGTTTAAAGGAAACTATGTTCATTATGATAACTTTGCTAGTTAGCACTTTTCCTCTTCTTTTTATGTAAGAGAGTAAATACTACTTAGTTACAAATTATCATGTCAACGTATGTACGTATGTAGAACTATAGAAGTTATTGTAGCCTTTTCTATATTTTTTACACTTGTTTCCTTTATTTAATTGTACTTGTTTCGCCTTATACCTAAATATTTGTGGACATTTCATACAACTGATAAGTGATGATTGATAAGTTTGAAATATTATAAATTGAGAATCGGTAAGAATTCCCGAAATAAACCATACTTTACAAATGAGTAAGACAATCGTACAAAAATATTGTCGAATATTTACGCATAAGGTTTATGAATCCGTAGCAATGACTTTGATGGTGATTTGCCATTGGTTAATATTTTTGTAAGTAATTTTTCAGACTTTATTTTTTTAACTGAAAGTGCTATGTCTTAAGATTTTTGAAGTCGTTGTTTTTTTTCAGTATATTTAGTAACTTTAATGTTTTTTTCTTTAAATGTTTTTTAATTTCTAATCAAAATCGAAGAAGTTTTTTTATGTTTAATTTCGTTGATTGTTTTGTTTTGTTAATTAATCAATATATGTCTATACATGGTCATCTGTCAGTTACTTAAGCTTTTTAGGGAAACTTCTTTAACATAAACAAATACACACAAAAATATGTTCCGCACATTTTGCCGAGAGTAAATAAATATTTTGTATAGATTGATTATATGATTGATCAACTGATTATATATTTTGAAATGAAAGTAATCGTACAATAAATGTTGCTACTTTCTCTAAATATTATAGCTGCCTTAAGAGAATCATCGGAACCGTAATGTTTGTCAGTACATAACGCATTTTTCCATATAATTATATAACAAGAGAAGATACCCTTTTATATAATCCGATATCGATGTTTTTTTTTATCTGATCATCTGTCATAAAATGGTAAGTTTCTGTTTTCTGTTTTGTAATTTTTAACTTAAGTTATAAGCAAATTTGAAATATGCAAAACAGAGAAGCCTACCTATTTATTATATATAAACAGTTAATAAAGAACCATTGAAATCTTAAATGTTTAGGGGTAGAAATCATCGTTTTGTATAGACAAGGGCACGATAAATGTTTCTCTTAAGAGATTGTTAGATAGCTACTAATGACCTTGTATAGTATAAAATTTTCTATGTCGTTGATTTTGGACTAGTTTTTTAAGAAAACCAAATTATGGTAACTTTTTGCAAATCGTTGTCTTTTTTGAAATTATCTCTAATTGTTACTTTGTAAGGTTGATTTTTCAGAATTTTGATTAAAACTTTGTTCATTATTTCTGTTGTTTGGTCTGTAGTATCCTGACTTATATCATGAAAGTAATGGTTACCTATATATAGTCCGAAATACGAAATATCGATATTATTTACCCGTTTTTTTTTCCAAAAGATACTATCAAAATCCCGAAAGCTCATTTGATAACTTGTCTGTGAACCGACTCTGTGTAAGGTTTTTATGTATATCTAACGAGCCTAACCTGATAAGTTTTTCGGGCAAATTAAACATGTCTATCAAACTTATGGAAACGGAAACTCGTTCCTAACGATGGATACAATGACCTTTTTGGATTTAATCACCGCAATAACCATGTGTAGTTTGACAATATGAACATACCCTTCGAAAACAAGTATAGACGTTTTAAGATTGAACTGGGGCCCAATTCAGTTATTCAAGACCGCTCCATAGCTGAACCATGTGGAGCGTTTCCCGTCGGCCGCCATAGTTTTTTTGATTCAGTCACTTTTATGTCATACAATTGACAAATTAGATGAATCGTAACACGTCCTTCACTGGTTACTAAATCAAAAAAAGATAGCAGCCGACAGGAAATGTTTCGCTCAAGGTTCAGTTACGGATCGGTTTTGAATAATTGAATTGCCCCCCTGATGACTTCCAGTTTGAAAGTCAACGTTCGGTCCCCCACTAAGCTGCTGTAACTTATTTCGAAATAACGATACAAAAGAGAACGACTACTGATACACAATTTATTTTATATAAACTATATAAATGTTATTTAAGCAAAATATATTTAAAATACGTTTGTTTCTAGTAGAGTAAAATAAAAGAGAGTAGATATAATTTTATACATAGCAAAATGAGGTGGAGGTTATATCAAAGGCAGTTGAGTTCTGGATTCTTCTGTCTCGATTTTCCTTCTAAACGGATGAACGGGATTCGTACTGCAAACAATTATATGTATATTTATTAAAAGAAAAACAAGATACCCGACTGCAGACCAATTCTCGCATATTAAATACTCCTAAATCATTAAAATCATGAATTTTTTGGGCTCACTTTTCTCGATATGGGTATATTTACATATTGTGATGTGGTTATGATAAGTTTCAAATTAAAAAATCACTTATTTCAGGTTAATTATACCCATAGAATAATACAGTCATTAAAATCATACAGTCAAATCACAATATTATAATTAAAATACAAAAACATGTCAATACTATAGTAAACAATTTACAGATATGTATTTCATAAAATTATCACAAATAAATTAAAATAAAACAATAAAATCAGTCAATTCAATCAGTCAAGTCGGCGAATTACATTTCTCGTTGAAATGCCAAAAATCCGTACTCGGCGATATCGATCCACATTCCTGTTGCGTACTGCACAAGAATGGAATTCGTTGCCGCCATCTCTGTTTCCTGAGACCTACAATCTAGGAATTTTCAAGGCTAGAGTGAATAGATATCTTCTAGATCGACGAGCTCCATCCTCGGCCACACCGTCGCTTAACATCAAGCGAGTTGGTGGTCAATCGTAGATCTATCTTCTATAAAATAAAAATAAAAATATTCCACAGTAAAAATAAAATAAAATATACCTCACATTGGGTAGATGCTATAGGTAATATTGTTAGTATTTTCAGAGACATTTCTCTCCGGCATTGACACCTAAGGTGTCAATGCCGGAGAGAAATGTCTCTGAAAATACTAACAAATGTCTCAAATGTCTCTGGCAACGATGCCGGAGGTAGACACAATCTAACCTAGCGCAATCATTTTGAGAATAGTGTTGGAGCTGGCCCGAACTCTGTGGTAAGTGATAAGTGAGAAGATTATGGGTCAATTACTCTACAAAAAATACCAAATCCTCGTTCCTGGGTTATAAGACATGCCCATGTGCTGTCGAGTATAAGTTTTCACGAGAAAGTATTAGGTAAGTACCGCTGTACAATTTATTTTACCTTTCTCGCACGACCTCTTTCTGTTTGAGCGTGTTTTCTACTGCTTCCCTGAACATTGTAGCTTTCTTCGTGAACGGCCTGTCCTTAATTTCCGTATTGATTAGTTCAGCTTCCTGAAATATACAAGCAGACAAATGTAATAAATAGCGAAAATACCTATCTGTTGCTGTTTATCGATTAAACTGCTGAACAGTTTTTAACCGAATTCCAAAAAGAAGGAGTATGTATGTTTTTTTTAATGTTTACTCACCGATTACTCAGCCAATTGTGCATTGATTTTGTATTTTTTTTTGTATTTGGTAGGTCACACTTCAGAGGTGGTCCCATATAAAATTTATCAAAATCGGTGCAGTACTTTGGTTTTTATAACAAAATAACTGGTAAAATATCATCCAAGTGCCTGTAGAAAAGTGAACAAACAGCAAGTCACGTATGTATTGTATTGCGTAATTTGAAGTCGGTTCTTTCAGTTTTTTAACTATAATTTTGTCTGTTTAGTTAGAGAAAGAACTATGCGACATTGAAGGCGCTGCTATTCTTATTTCATTATTTTGTTCAATCAAGTCGTAGTTCCCAGCTTTGCCACGATAGATCTCCAAACAGACTATCGTGAAAATTATATTCGATGTTTCATCTTTCCTATTATATCTACTTAAGTAACCGTAAAAATATATCTCATCTCCAGACTATCGTGAAAATTATATTTGATGTTTCATCTTTCCTATTATGTAACCGTAAAAATATATCTCCCTTACCGAAAAATGTTACCTACTCAACCGTAAGCAATGCTTAACATAATTTTGTCAACTTCTGGCTGACATGTACCTAATGACACTTGCGGAAAGAAGACAGATAACTTAAGAAGTTTGTTAAAGTTAAGTAACGTTTTTCAGTAAGGCCCTAAATGACAAAACATTTAGCTTTGGTTTCGGTTTTACTTACCAAGTGTCGTTGATTATCCCTAATCTGTCTAGTCAGGTTGTTTCTATACTCCATTTGCACTCGGAGTTCATCTTTTGCGCTGTCGAGTCGTTTTCTAGAGAGAGAAAAAACTATAAAAATACTCTTGTTAATCGCTAGTACGACATGGTTATGAGATAGGTAGGCAAACAGGCTTTATAAAAGTATTATAAAAATCTACTTGAGTTCGTCATGCGCCGTCCTTTTCACTAGCTCCATGCGCTTGCGCCGCTCTTGTTTTGACAGTTCCAGCTCGATGTTTCTGTTCTCTATGTGCCTTTTGTACTCTCTCGCTGCTTTCTACAAGAAAAGAAAAACATGATGATTGAACCTCCAAAGGGCCCTCGGTCCCCTAGCTGCGCTCATGCATGCAGGAACACTACATATATTTAGATATATACTTATATAAGTTAAATTTAAGTTTTTGCATATGAATTTTCGCAAAGTAACGTCCGATTCAATTAATTTTCGTTAATTTTATTATCGTTTGCTTAAACCGTACAATTGGCAGGTCGCTGATTATATACTGTATATTATTGGTTGTTCTGGCTGTATATTATTGGCTGCTCCATGCTTACCTCTTTACAAGCTCTCTTTTCCATCTCCATCTCTCTTGCTCGCTGATCAGCCTTCTCTTCGTCAGCTTGCTTCCATTCGTGCGCTATCCTATCTGCCTCTTCTTCTAACGCAAATGCCTGTCTCTTTTCTCGGTTCTGATACTCTACTAAAATTTGCTTCTCTATTTGTAGGGTCCTCTGAAAATCAAAATATTATTTTCGTAGCAAATTCCTAGTTGAATAAAGGTGGTATGAATGCAATTTTCACAATTCTCGTATCCCTAAGTATCTGTAAAACCTACCATCTGAATTCTATTCCTCTCTCTTTCCAACTGCAACTCTTCTAGTGCCTTTCGTATTGTTGCGTTATCTATCTCTCTCGCTCTCATCTTCTCATTTCTTAACCTACAAATCTTCATTTCGTGACCCTCAATGAAGTTAACTTTATTCGTCATCTGTTGGTCTTTCTTTCTTTTAATGGCTGGAACATTCAAAAATATTGTTAAAGGTAGTTAATTACTGGGAAAATACTCTTTTTGTTTATTGAAATGTACGATTCGGTGGTCAACTGAGCCCATTGCCCTTTAAGTTCGCGGGTTCAGTTGACCATTTTCAGTTGTTTTCGTGGTTAGCTCGACCCACAAGTCGCACCTCTCAGCCCACGGGCTCATTTGACCACTCTCAGTCCTTTAAGGGCAACTGAGCCCGCGGGCTCCATCAACCATTTTCTACTGTTTCCGTGGTCAACCCATCCCAATCCCATATACGTATAAAATCAGACTTAACAAGCAAATAAGCTTTGCGGTTCCTAAGCTACGGATTATCAAATATGGTCACTCACAATTAAATTCAAAAGTCACATCCGAAAGTACTCATGTCAAAGAGAATAATTATGTATATTGTATTCTTGAAATCAAAAGGCAAGACGTCTATAACACGATACCACAGATAAAATCGCTCGCCCTGTCGATTGCCGGAGTAAGACGGCACGGCGCACAAAGGTACGGCAACATGGGATTTGTCAGTTAAGACTAGCGTTGATTACCTATAAAACCGGCAAAAAAATCACGTTGGTTGTATGGGAGCCCCCTTAAATATTTATTTTATTCTGTTTTTTAGTATTTGTTGTTATAGCGGAAACAAAAATACATCATCTGTGAAAATTTCAACTCTCTAACTATCACGGTTCATGAGATACAGCCTGGTGACAGACGGACGGACGGACAGACAGCGGAGTCTCAGTAATAGGGTCCCGTTTTTACCCTTTGGGTACGGCACGGAACCCTAAAAATGAATTAAAATAGGTAGGTAATTAGTTTTGTCAATATATTGTTATAATCTATTTACCATCGTAATGATCTTGTTCCATCTTCTTCCTCATTCTTTCTAACCTTCTATTTTCTTTATCTCTCTCTTCTTTAATAGCTTCTTGTCTCTTTCTATTTGCGCTAGCTATCTGTTCGTCGTATGCTCTGCGCCGTTCTAGCATCTCTTGGTGTCTTTTGTAAGCTTCTGCTCTATCTTGTTGCTCCTAGAACATAATTTAAGTATGTATTACTTAAAACATTTTTTAGACAAATCTTCACTTAATTTGTTCCTTTACTTACTTTTTCCCGAACGTCTTCTAATAAGACCTGATGCCACAGCATGTCGATGTTGTGGTTTTCTTGTTCAATGTTCCTCTTCTCCAACATTTGGAGTTTTTGCATTTCTTTTACCTGCTTCTCGTCTTCTTTCGTACACATCATACCTTTTGCACTACAAAGAAAAGCAATTTACAAAACACAAAAACAAAGTCTGGCAATTCTGGCATATAACTATACTCTGTTCTGCAGAATAGGTACGATAGTTTGGTGCTGCTAATTTGAGAAAAAATATTTGTTTATAAAATGATTCAAAGTCGTAAGATGGTTATTCTACATAGAATTATGTTGTGACTCCAAGTCAATGAATTTTTGATATACATATGTTTACATTGTTGAGTTGTTCGAAAGTCTCACAGTTCAGTTGGTAGTATGCTTAATTTACTTGACTCTTGACTTTAACAGATTTTAACGACACCTCATGGAACCAAGTCCGTTAAAGCTTTATTACGTTGAAGTCGAAGTTGTTAGAATCATTTAAAAATACCTACTAACAAATACAAATGCAATCAATATACTCAAAAATATGACTTGTTTTTTAGTAGAAAATAAAGTTTCAACTTACATTTTCTCTCTCTCCAAAGCTTTCAAACAAGCATTCAATTTCTCATTCTCAATCTTCTCAAAATATTCTCTAGTGCTCTTCTTCTTTTCTTCACAATACTCACATTCTTCTCTCTCCTTTTTTCTTCTTAGTTCTTCAGCGTATTGTTCTTGTTCTTGCTCTAGGAGGAGTTTGAGGCGTTTCCTTCTTTGTCAAAGATTTATTTCCTCTTCGTCTAGGAGCTGTTTTACTTTTTCTGATGCTCTGTTTACGATCAAACTGAAAACAAGAAAATATATGGCACAATACACGAGTATTAAATGTAGCATATGACTCTTAGGAAGTATAAATCCTAACTTACTTATTTAAGTATAGTAGTTTGACTGGCCTTGTGGCTCAGTTGGTAGTGCGCCTACGTCTACCTGCTGAACTGAAAGGTCGTGGGTTCGATCCCCGCCCAGGGCAAACATTCGTGTGATGAGCATGGATGTTTGTTCTGTGTCTGGGTGTTTCTATGTATCATATGTATATATTTACAAAAAAAAGTATATATGTATTCTATCAGTCATCTAGTTCCATTGTTCCAAGCTTTGCTTAGTTTGGGCTAGATGGTGTTGTGTGAAATGTCCACAAATATTTATTTATTATTTATTAAGTTTATCAAGCCGTTTAGGCTACATGAGTACAATAATATAAAATAAACAATACGTAGTGAAAAAATATGTCACTTAAGAAATAGTTATTTGTTATGCAAGGCTGCAAAGTTGGTTTTTGGGGCGAGTACTTGTATTGAATCCTGAGCGTAGCGAGGGTTTCAAAAGTACGAGATGCAAAATAACTTTGCTGCCGAGTGAAACACAAAATTTTTCACCTCACTACAGCGAGGAAAACGCTAGTCCAGTGCTGCCACCTGTGGCTATGGAATAGAAAGGTTCAAATTTTAAAAACTCTTTCCACGCTAGCGGACAAAATGCACTTTCCACTCAGATTTCTAATGACAAACAGAATCTTTCCGAGCTTGTGAGGTGAAAACAAAATTGCGTATTTTGAAGTTGGTTGTTTCAGTTTTTAGGATTCCGTAGTAAACAAGGCACCCCAAAAACTGAAGCAACCAACTTTAAAACACGAACTACTACAAAATCAAAATGGCCATTTATTTAAACCATTTATTATACGAATACGAATAGAGAACTAACGTGGTATTGAGGGCGCTGCTGTTCTTATTTCATTATTTGTTCAATCAAAACGCTAGTTCCATTTTTTGCCGCGATAGCTCTCTCTATCCATTTAGAATATTATTATCTTACCGTTGTAAATGTACTGAGTCATAATCAACAACGTCGCCCAGTTTCTTCATATCTTCTACATTTACTGAAGATTTTATTTCCAACCTCTGTCGTTCCTGGAAACAAAATATGGTCGAAGATAAAGCATATTTGGCTAACAAAAACTTGGGGATTTTCACGCAGCGTTTCAGATTGACGTGAAAATAAGCTGTCATTTGTATGGGAAAACTGTCCAGTCAAAAAATTATTGAGGTCCGAGACCCTAGATATGTTGCGTATATCCAACGATATTATTAGTGAAAAGGATTTCGCATCAGTGCTCACAATCACTCAATATGGTCTGAAGCGGCAACCTAGACCTTTAGACCACTTTTTTTTATTAGCCCTGTTTGTACAATCTGTCCCACTGCTGGGCGCGGGCCATATTCTCATTGTGAGAAGGGTAAGACCATAGTCTGTCACGCTGGCCAAGTGTGGGTTGGCAGACTTCACACATCTTCAAGATCATTGAGAACTCTCAGACATGTAGGTTACCTCACGATGTTTTCCTTCACCGTTTAAAGTTGGCGGCAATCAACAATACGCACATAACTTCGAAAAGACAGAGGTGCGTGCCGCGGGATTCGAACCCAGGACCTGCGGATCGCAAGTCAGACGGTTTCCCGACTAGGCTGGCGGAAATTTATAGACCACTTATACGTTAAAATTTCCATTTTCAAAATAATTCGAAGCGGCAAAATAGATGTCTCTAAACTTTTAAATTTAAATTGGGCTTTAGTGCGGTGACATTTGTGGGTGTATCGGTCAACTCGGGACACTTCTGTTCGTGAATTTTGTTTAAGACTTTGTGTCCATGTGATAGCAACATCATATGGACACAAAGTCCATGTGATGTTGCTATCACATGGTATCATCATGTGGTGTGTTTTTACTAGCTGCCAAGAAGCTACTTAGTCTCGAGCACCGCCGTAAAGTAGCATGTCTGTCTATTTTCTAAAGGATTCATTTCGGGGAATGTGCGCAAGAGCTTCACGACCGTTGACCGGCGAATTACCGTTGATACACCCATTTCTCGTTGAAATGCCAAAAATCCATACTCAGCGATATCGATCCACATTCCTGTTGCGTACTGCACAAGAATGGAATTCGTTGCCGCCATCTCTGTTTCCTGAGACCTACAATCTTGGAATTTTCAAGGCTAGAGTGAATAGATAAATATCTTCTAGATCGACGAGCTCCATCCTCGGCCACACCGTCGCTTAACATCAGGCGAGTTGGTGGTCAATGGTAGATCTATAATGTATAAAAAAAAACATCATTGCGTATATCCCACGAAGTCCACCTTTACTCTACCCTGGACAAGAAAAAAATCGTCCTAACTTCGTGTAGGGTAGGTACCTTAACAAGTATCTATGTTAAAAGATAAACAAAATTCCCGACTGCAGAAAAGCAGTTTTTGCATTCTAACGTACGATTTCGTTACGCTTGATACGCTGTTAAATGTACGTTTTTTGTGAGAAAAAGCTAGCAAATCAAGCTAGCAGTCGGGTAAAAAGCTAGCAAAAAAACTCAGCTTTGTGAAAGCTTACGAGGATTTTTCATATTAATTATTTTAGTTACATAAAGAATAACCTGCTAATTAGTTCTTTCTTGAACTTGTACTTGTTATATCTGTTTTTTGGGCGAAATTATTTTATAAAACTATATTTTAATGATAAGTATATCTAGATATGAATTTATAATAGTTTGTTAAATTTCAAATCCTGGTCAATAAATATTTTGACTATTGGAAATAATCATTCTGGGGATCCCTTAGCCTTAGAAAGGATATTTTCAGAAATATACCTACCAATGACTATTATGTTAGGTACTTACTATCCAAAATTGTGATGGGTGTCCGAAATAAACTGGGTGCTTCTTCAACTTAGTCAGGCCAACCATTGTTGCTTAAAAAGTCAGTCACACGCACTTTACCGACACTTAACCGCGATATAAATGTGAACTTCAACTTTTATTTTCACTTTTTGTAAGTTGCGTAGAATTTTAAAAAGTATGTTAGTTCTTGTACTTTTTGTAAGTATATATTTAGTAGGTAAATAGATTGTCTAAAACTAGCCTTTTTCTTTTTTAAAGATGTAAAAAAGACGTTTTCTTTTCGTCTGTGTTTTGGAATAGATTCACAATACTTATCTTAAGTTTTTTTTAAATTATAAATATGTACGAATATACGTCACTTCAGGGGTAGTCCTAAAAAGATTCCACCAATTATGGTTCTCTTTTTTTAACCAGCTCTATTTGTATCAATACTTTGTTCCGATGACCAGTGATTTAATTTTAAAATGTATTTAGTTCTAAGTTACGTTAGTTTAAAACATTCGAAGCACTGAAAGCACACAACCCGAGGAAACTATGAACTAATGTATTGATCCAACTTGTTGCTTAGACAACCTGAAGCTTCGAGAGCTTGCGTGCGTTTCAGATAAGGTACTTAAAAAATCGATGTAAATGAAAATAGATTATTTGTTAGATCAAAATCTGTGCATCCGTTTGAGAGCTTCGATGCTACAGACAAACAAATACATATAGGGTAATCGGGAGTAAAAAATCAAATTAAATTTTTTCTGAAAGCACTGTTGCATTATTTTCATGAGTTTGAGGTTCATATATTAATCTAAATATTTTTATATTTATATTTATTAAAGAATACGCGTTAATGAGGGGGCTTAAAAATATCCTTGTCATTCACTAGGTGGTGACTCAATTGTTTCAATTGTTAAGTCGAAGAACTTTGTGTTGACGTTCAAAAACGTCTATGCGTTGTCAAATGAATAAATCGAACGTGTATTATTTATTTATTTGGCACTCATTACAGATTACAGGAAATATTGCGTTTAATACCATGCTATTGATGTGGTTGACCCCGTAATCCACTCTTAGAGCGCACAGCATGGTATTAAACAGTGTATTTACATATTTAACAACTAAAATTAGATGAATAACACATGTAGCTTACCTATGTACTTAATTAAGATGACATTGAGACGAGAAACAAGTACAAAATATCGCACAATCTGTAGCTATCACTAGGATAGGTAGGTAGGTAGCTTACAGAGAATTACAAACATTGTTGCGAAAACGATTGAGACTAATTGTGATAATATGAATGATAAAAACTTCAAAATCCAACTGCGTTTAGTTTCTATAATACACGCACTAATTCTACTATGGAAATTACCGTCTCGTATGTCTGTATAGTCGGATATTTCGGCTCAAAACAGACGTGAGTGACCCATAGTTTTTATTTAAAAACGCACTAATTCATTTATTTACAGAAATGACATGTAAGAAAAAAACTATACTTACTAAAAACACAAATTTTAACTTCAAAATATTTTTCCAAGTCAGAAGTTTGCAGTAACATGTTTTTTATAATGAATTAATAGAAAAAAAAAAAATTTACAAAATATAATGTAATGTTTGGAACGCATCTTTCATAGAAAGTTTAATGTGTGTCTATCGGCATTTTTTTTTTTTTTTTTAAATAATTATAGTTTAAAAACCTGAAACATCCGACTGCAAAATACGCAATTTCGTTTAGTTCAAAGTCCAGAATCGTGTCTGATAAAATGTATTTGGGACTTATTAAGCATCCACCCATACAACCCACACCCACATCTACATTCCTGTTGCGTTCTGCACGAGAATGGAATTCTTTGCCACCATCTCTGTTTCCTGAGACCTACAATCTTGTAATTTTCAAGGCTAGATAGAGTGAATAGATATCTTCTAGATCGACGAGCTCCATCCTCGGCTACACCGTCGCTTAACATCAGGCGAGTTGGTGGTCAATAGTAGAACTATCTATATATATATATATATATATATATATATATATATATATATATATATATATATAAATCAATTGCTGATTTTGGTTTTGAAATGTTTGTCGTAGTCCAGGGAAGGTTTAAACGTTGAGAAAATATCGGGTCCACTCATTGATAGGTGATACGAAGTATCACCGGGTCATCTAGTCTTGTATAAAAAATAAAACAATAAAAAAAGAATCAACAAACATACAAAACTAAAATACAGTTGAATTGAGAACTTCCTTATTTTTGGAAGTCGGTTAAAAACCCCTCATTCCATATAAAAAAAATGCGTGCGAGCGAGACAGATATGCCCCTTAGTCACCGTCGCCGCCGTCTCTTCACATCATACTAGCGACTCTCAGAGAGCCGTAATCGTAAAATTTTACAACTTGTAATTTATCTTTGTGAATTAAATTTTAGCCTCACGACCGCGCCGGCACCGGCCTTCCCGTATTGATTGGCCTAGCTAGACGTAACGAGAATAGGGAAAAATAAATTGAAGTATTTGACCTACATCTTGGCAACCTTATTTGTAATGTATATATGTTGTTTTGTTAAGTTTTTGGTAAATAAAGGTTTATTATATTATTATTATTATCTTTTCAACCTACTACAATAAATATGTATCTATATTAAAAGAAAAACATAATACCGATCAGACAATCAGTTTTTGCAGTCTAACTTATGATTTCGTAACGCTTGGTACGCTGTTGAGTGTACGTTTTTTGTGAAAAAAAAACCATTTTTTATGTTTGCGTGAAATGTATTATTTTTACATAATTATTACAAAAAAATATAGCCTAATAGTACGAGATCCGGCTGCAGAATCAGTACACTCATCGAGCATTTGCTAAAAACAAAAATTTTACGCATATCTATTCATGATTAGGAGAATATATATGCATATATATATATTAAGTATATATACCTATTATCATATACCTATTATCATAAAATTTAGTTAATTTATCATAATATGTGTAATTCTGACTTACCTGTAACATGTATGTTATTCAAGGTTAATAAATATTCTTATTCTTATTCTTAAAAATGTGGCCGCTAGTATTTTTAATTAAACTATTGTTAATTGTTTTTTGGGAAAAAAATTCATTCTCTTATTTTTAAAATAAAATATCGTCCACTTCACTGCAATATATATTATAATTTTAAAGTTTAAAAAACTGAAACAACCGACTTCAAAGTACGTTATTTCGTTTACTTGTACTCGTAATACATATATGTAAGGATAATAATTAAACAAGGCGCTCAAGCGTTGAAGTAACTCTATTTTCTCCTTATACACATTGGATGAGGAGTAAGTAGGTTTTACTTTTCAAGCTCAATAAATCTCTCACGATTGTAAACTTTTTAAAAGACCTCTATTCATCCGCTCGTTTTTTTTTTCAAGAATGAGATTTGTCACTGAATGTGAAATGCTTCGTCGTCGCTTTGGTCGTCGCAGATTAGAAAATGTGCAGATGTTATACGAAAAACCTCAACATTTGACACTTTTGCAAAGAAAAACGTGTCAGTGGAACTCTGCAATTCTATAATCTGACGCACTCACTCAGGAATACAATGAAAATATTTTTACTTTTAGAGATTACTCAAAAAGTAATAAAGCAATGTTTCTAAAATAATTATGGGACCAACTTGGGAGTTTTCTCTATACATCAATTTAAGAAACATAAAAATTGGTTCACGAATGACGCAGTAATTCGTGTGCATACATAAAAAAAATATACGGTACGAATTGATAACCACCTCCTTTTTCGAAGTCGGTTAATAAAGACTCTGTCTTCGACTTTAGAGTCTTTATATATATTTATAGACTACTAGACTATATATTCTCCTAGTTATAAATATGCGTAAAAATTCGGTTTGTAGCAAATACTCGATGAGTGCACTAATTCTGCAGCCGGATCTTAGACTATAAGACACTAAGGCAGTGACAACGAATCTAACAACACTTCGCAGAACAAAATCGGTTGAGCCGTTTAGGCTGCGTAGGCGATCATATAGCAACATAGTAGATAAAAGGGGGAAATTATATATTATTTAAATATTTTCCTTCATAAATCGAAAAATATACATCGCAAAAATATTTAAAAACCTGTTTTAGCTTGTGCTATTTAAGCTATTTCCACAGAATTCGCCCTATTACATAGGCTATTTCATATGATACGGTTAAAGCCATTTAAAATTTGGACCCTCCTTCCTTGCATAAAGACCCAAATTTGTGTGATTAAATTAAAAATGACCATTTTTTGGAATGGAATTTAAATGAAATGGAATTTTTCCTATATGTGTACTCTAACACAATGCTTCTTGCCAAATTTCATAGTTCTAGGTAAACGGGAAGTACCCCATAGGTTTTGATTCCCTTGTGTGTGTCGAAATGTGAGTTTTTTACGACATATTCGGCTGTAACTTTTTTTTACGAAAACTGAGAAATTTGATTTTTCTTTCTGCAGCAAGAGACTATGAATCTGCGTACCTATATGGTTTTAATTTCAAGTCGATACCTTAACGCGTTCCCGAGATACAGGTCTTCACACCCGGACAGACGGACAGATGGACAACAAAGTGATCCTATAATTAAGGGTTCCGTGTTTTCTTTTTGAGGTACGGAACCCTAAAAATGTAACCCTCCTTAAGCAGTCGGGGAAAAAGGAACAGGTTCTCAATTCGGTTGCATTTTTGAAATGTTTGTTACCGCCATCTGGTAACAAACATTTAACATGACGGAGCTACCACTCCGATATAAACCGATTGGGAAAAATATTTTTGACTTGATAACGTCTTATAAATTGAACGCTGGCTGCACGCACGAAAAAGCATGGCTTATTGTCACGTTCCGCCTAAGCCGAGCGTGCAAGCGAGAGCGCGGAACAAGCGATAGAGAGGCACGATCGGCCTAAGCGTTCGGCTTGTGACGCATCGTTATAACGTAAAATTATCGTCCGTAAACTGACTTTACAGACAACCACTTTTTTATTTGAAAATTTAGGTATATCCAAGTAAATATATGTTTATCTTGTCACGATTTTAATTCGAATGATTCAGTACAAAATTATCTTAATTTAATCTGTCACTTCAACATACCTTCAAATTACTAATATCCCTCTAAATTCCATATTACAATGACCCCTAGCGGTTAATTAACAATGACCCCACACATCTATTTAATTACGTCCACACTAAATCACAAGTCCCCACTCGCGGATTACCCACATTTATCCACTGGATGCATTTCACGATAGTTTTAGTTTTAGATCGGAAGCTGATGGTAACTTTTCTCACTTGTAAAAAATATATGTCACTACTACTTTCAATTTTATGTTTTAAACACATATAATAGCTACTACTATTATACGTGTTAAAATACAATTAGTAGTCACTATTAGACGTATTAAAATGCTCATGAAACCACACTGGTTTTAGAACGCGTATATTTTCTTAAATTTATATTAATATTTTAGCAAGGTCAGATTTGTATAACTTTTTTTTGTCTCTGGAAATCAAATTAAATCAATTTCTTCTTTATGAACTGAAACAATGAGGTACCTATGCAGCATTTTCGTTTAATTGGAGCTACTGATTAAAATGTATTGAATCAAACATAACTATATTGTACCTACCTACATATTTTCGTGGATAAAATTCTGAGATATTTCCTTTCCAATAAAAAATATCGAACACGATTTATGATGCGCAAACATGCAAGCGATAAAATATTAGAATTAAAAATCTACTTTCTTTAAAACTCTTTATTACCCTAGATAGGTTTTATTCTATTACATATTCCAAAACTTAATTTTTTTCTTTTTATTATAACTGCACAATACACTGAACAAACTTATAAAAAAAAACGCAATGACAATTTTATGTTATGTTTATAATGAATTTCTTATTTTTCTTACTCATAAGTCAACTTATCTCTCTTCTTCTTATCTCTGTGACTTCCTACCGGTATAAACAAATAAATAAATAAATCGAACCGTTGACACGAAAAGAAGAACTTATTAATTTCAGCTAAGAGTTTTTAAATTCTAAGTTAAAACACTACTTATTATACAAGTAATTGAATTATCCAGAATCTTCCGATCTATGCAGTCATTCGACACCTCTGGTCGTCTGCCATTAGCTAAATTACAACTAATGTGACCAGTAAATCTGTCTGAACACCTTGTATTAAATTCACCAGTAATGTAAACCGTATGTAGAATGTATTAAGAGTTACAATGTCAGGTAAGAAGCAACCTGTATCTTTTGTCTTCAGTAATTACTATAGGATTGTATACCTTTTGTATATAGTAATAAGAAAGCAATTAGAATGTTTTGGTGTAAGTGACTAATATAGGGTGCGGCTATGGAGGGTAGTGAGTAATTAATAACGTATGTGGACATGAAATAACAGACACTGCGTGAAAACGATAGGATTCTTGGAAGTACCGCACCTTTCACAATCAGTTATAAAGAATAATGTGTAAGTTAAGCTTATACTCTGTGCGATACAGGACGCGCAGTGACGCACACTGGCGGAATCCTACCGTGATAAAAGGAGTTTTGGCGGGAACGTCATAGAAACATGTTGTTGCTTTGTTTTATTTTCCTAAACTTGTATTATTTTGAATATTAATGCGATAAAAATGGTGGTATTTTATTCATTATGTGTTCGATCAAGTGCGTGAGTATGGGCAAACAAAATAAAGCAGTGAACCGTGTCATTGTACGTTGTCAGCAAAACTACAAAGAAGCTTCTAGTAAAGTCGCCATTACTTTACTAAGGCAAAACTTACATTTCAAAATGACTGTTTACGTGACTTAGACTGTGACTAGAACACTATTAACTTGTATTATTCAAGAAACTTGAAAATATTACAATACTTGACACTGGCAAATCGCTAATCGCGAGGTCCAATACAAAACAAGTACTTAAAAAAACATATGTTCTTGTTAATATGTTGTTGTTATTATGTCGTTCTTGTTAATAATAAAGTACTCGCCAAGACGAATCGAACGAGCCGAAACTCGATGGGGTTGCGTCGTTTCATTACAGAGTTCCTATGACCACCTTCCAGCTCCATCATCAGACCCTGGTTACAATTGATAGACAAACCTCTCATCAAGACGATTCAAATGAGCCCAAACTCGATGAGGTTGTGTCGTTTCATTGCGAAGTTCCTTTGGCCACCTTCCAGCACCATCATCAGACCCTGGTTACAATTGATAGACAAACCTCTCGTCAAGACGATTCAAATGAGCCCAAGCTCGATGAGGTTGTGTCGTTTCATTGCGAAGTTCCTTTGGCCACCTTCCAGCTCCATCATCAGATCAGCACCATGTCATCATAATATTGCATTGTCACGCGATTTACACACGTATGCAAAATTTCAGCTCAATCGGTAACTGGGAAGGGGATCAAATTTAATTTGCAAGATTTGATGACAAACATCGGACAGGTGATACTAAATAAAATCTTGTAATAAAAAAAAAATTAGTACCTTGTTATTAACCTCATTGGTATATCGAAAAGGTTTCAGCCCACCTACACTATACTAGGGGAACTTGTAAGGCATCTTTTCATTATTGTAACGATATATCCGAACAATGTGTAAGGAGCCAACATCGTGTAAGGAGCCTACTAATTAAAAGCTCGAGTTACCTATGACATGTTATGAGATATTTCACATTGTTGTCCGACTGCGCAAGAAGGAGCGTTGTTTTTCAAGTGTATACATGTTTGTATGTAAGTGTGTAGGTATATGGATGTATGTATGTTTCTTTTAATATCCTCCTACAGCCTTAGCTGATGGGGCCGAAGAGTTCTCGAGTGGAGACCACGCACCGACAAGCGCGGCGTAGGAAGACCAGCCACGAGATGGACAGATGACCTCATACAAGTGGCGGGAGGACGCTGGATGCAAGGCGCTTATTCCGATCGATCTTTTTGTAAGTCCATGGGAGAGGTCTACTATATCTAGCAGTGGACATCTTATGGCTATGATGATGATGACAGCCTAAACGGCTTAACTGATTATGATATGCAGATATATAAAAATCTATTCTGAGTGTTATATTGATTTTGATATGCGTCTGGGCATTGACAATTTTTTTGTAATTATGAAATAATACAATTCACTCAAAAATTTTAAATTGCATTTTTCATAACCACCAACGAACTTTCTCGTAGTAAATAAGTGATTTTAATAGAATTATTCTAAAACATGCTAATTTTTACACCGAGTTTTGCACACTTTATTGCATCCAACTGCGTATCAAGCGTAATAAAGCTTTTTAATATTTGAAAATAATTATAGTTTAAAAAAACTGAAACAACCGACTTCAAAATGCTTAATTTTTTTTAAACCAACTACTGAACCTATAGTCGATTAATAAATAAGAAAACGTGTATTTTTCGCGTTCCCACAGTAACTTGAAATCTAACTATGAAACTATTTCTAAATTAAGGTAGTGATGAAAGCAATAAATATGTAGATCTACGACATTGTTCGCTACCTACAGCGAACAATGTCGGTAGACATTTCCATATTCCCCCGTTATAAATGGCACCTCGGTAATGGCACACGAAATGGCGGAATTTTTAATTTACCAAGCTTTTTCTAAAGACAATAACTTGCCGTAATGTTTCTTGACGGAGCGATATTGTACTGGCGGCTGCGGAAGTTGTATGAAATATATTTTTTTGAAAAGAATACGGCTTTTTGTCTCCATAGTGGGAAGCAAGTTAGAAAACTCATGATAAAATCGGGGGATACAGCTTTTTAATGCAGCTATGCAAAATTAATTACTCTATTCAAGAATCAAAGATTTGGGTGAGTGATGACTTTGACGTATAGCGCGCAGCGTAGGGGGAAGCAATGGCACTTACCGGCTGCCTTTGATGATATCTAGCAGAAACATTAGTACTTAACCGTTTATATGTACTAACTGAATTATTTGTTGGTACTCAATAAGAATTAAAAATATGACCTAATTTTCAAGAGATTATAGAGCAAAAGTTTGTGAAGTCTCAATTAATAAGAAGATAAGTTTGTTCCGAAGCCACTTATTTGTTGTTTTAGATAATGTTAACGGAATGTTCGGCCAAATATTACCAAAATTGGCCTTTAAATGGATCGATAAACAAATCATGAATAGACTGAACATGATTCTTACAAAAAAGTGTTGACTCGCTAAATTACTAGTAGAAAGGTAATTTAAGAAGGCCCTTTCCGACGGGTCGAAGTACGATGCACGCATGGTTAAAATGCTTGTTGTTTCATCCAATGTGAGGCTTGGAGAAGATGCTTTGCAAAAAAATTAAGACAGCACCAGCACCCTTCGATCTGCTTTAAATTTTCTATATAGTCACAAAATTACAAGATGGTGTGCTGGAATTCTATAAACGTTACCTCTGAAAATATGTGTTTACGAAAAATCCTTAGAACTATAGTAAAAATTTTGGTTATTTAGAATTTCCAATATATTTACCATTTAAACATTTTTTTACATTTATAATTTCAGAGCCTGCTATTAACTGTGTAATTTTGTGTACAAAAGCGGACTTTTGGAGGCTTATCCTGGATTTGTGCGTGATTGTTGCGCGTATATAATTATTTTTTTAGTCCGATTGAGACCTAGATCTACTGCATAAGATATCTGTTATAACGACAAATTTGAACAAAGTTATGTTATTACGTCATAAAGACGTACTAGCTCTTGTATTGAAAATACAAAGGGTTGGCCTTAACTTAGCCAGGGGCCCAATTCCGTTATTCAAGACCGCTCCATAGCTAAACCATATGTGGAGCGTTTCCCGTCAGCCGCCATAGTTTTTTTGATTCAATCACTTTTATGTCATACAATTGACACATTTGATGAAACGTAACACGTCCTTCGCTCGTTACTAAATCAAGAAAAGAAAGCAGCCGACAGGAAATGCTTCGAACAAGGTTCAGTTACGGATCGGTTTTGAATAACTGAATTGCCCCCCCTGGTCACAATAAAAAATAGTTAGTTCTAGATTAACAGCATACAGTAAAGATGCACGATTTTGGACTACCGCCAATATCATTAATGTGTTCGCTCCAAGCTTCACGACTTAACAGAATTAACTAAAGCCTCTGCTTACACTTGCTTCAACTTGTTGAAAAACAACTGCAAACTTAAATACTACTTGGAAATTCGTTAAAACTTTTTAGGTTTAAATGAACAACTTTGTAGGGATACAAATACCGAGCCGAACGTTTCTAAAGTTATATCGACTCTATACATTTTGTCAAATACGGCTAAGAAATAATCCGGAGGCCCTGGTTCAAATCACACCATACACATCTGTATTTACTTAGTTATATACACTTGTGTATTCTAAATGGCCTATGGCTTCAAAATCAGAAAAGGCAAGAGAGCCTATTTATCTGAGAGTTCTTGCTGTTTTTGAAGTTATGTATAGAGGACATTTGTTTACCAACTCGTACTTGACAAGCATTGTAGACTATTTTAATAGGTTTAACAGGTAATAACAAAATACCCGTAAGTATATAATTAGACATAGTCGATTGAGTCGCGTAATCCTCTGAATGAGACGTTTGTGTGCTATGAACTCGTACAGCGCCATCTAGTAGTTTATAAGAACAGAGACGATCTATAACTAAATCCTAGAAAAATCTATTTTTAAAATTATTCTAGCTGTTTTTGAATAGATACTATTAGATATAATATTTTTTGGAAGTAAGTTAAAAACATGAGAGAGACAAGACTTCGGAGACACCTCACACAGACTTACAACAAGTATTGTTACAAAATGTTTGTGACCGCGAGGTCTACTGTACATAGACCTACTAGGGATACGTAGGTATGTTTCTAAGCTTTTTTGGTTCTTTCAGAAGGCAAAAACACTCTGCGCTCGTCATTACCGCACTTTTCATCAGCGGCCTTTGTCTCTACACAAAGGGTGCAAATCCGTATCGTAGACGGCTCTTGCTTTTATATAGATACTCGTATATATGTATGTATAATGATACTAACACGTGACTTGTAGATTTCTGAATATGTTTTAGGTTTTCGGATTCTTACATAATTTACTAACCTAGCCTAGACTTATTGGCCCGGAGGCTATGATGAGCAAGAAATATGAAACAAAAGAGACAGCGGCTATGAACTAAAATTGCTGGCAAGGGCGAAGGATAATAAAAACAAAAATTGAACTGATATATATTCTGCAAGTTTAAGGCTTGTGCGATTTTGACTTACAACTGAAATTTAGACTAAGCTGACCCATTTGACCTTTTGAGACTTGTCGTTTTGGCCCATTGGCTAACTGGACCTTTTGGCACACTGGACTTTGTGACACTGAACGGTTCAGAATCTGTTCGTAGCGGGCTCACTGACAAAAGTATCTAGAGAGGGATGTGCCTGCTTATGTGCTCGTAGCATGTCTACGAGCATGTAGGTAAGCGTAGCTGGCGTCTACGAGAAGTACCTCTGTGCTACACATTCTATCATTTTGAATACATACTACCATATTTTTTAGCCGCAACGCCAAGGTGATTCGAGTTTTGAGTAAATACTTGCCTGTCGATTGCAAACCACGCTATTAGGCTATGTAAATAGGGGCACGAATTCTGTGCTATTAGGTTTAAAAACAAAACTCCGACTATGCGATATCCGCGATATCCATTAAAAAAGTTTATTTTTGAACAGTAATTTCCAAAAAATATTTCAGACGTGCTTATATTGGACATAAGTCATATGATTTATGAGACGTAGATTGTGTCGAATGGACATTTGTCATAATCGTGTGAGTAGTTTAAAAAAATTGGGAAGATACAACTTCCCAATTTTTTTTAATACTACAGTTAAGAAGATTTAAAAAAAACACATAAAAGATGAAGAATTCTGTTTTTTTTCTGATGAATGTAGATTTCTTTGCAAAGCCGGAAAAAATAACTTTGAATCTATTTACTATAGTTTGTTCAGTTAGAGAACTATAGTGCGGTGTTGAGAATGATTTCTTTATTTTATTCGAGTATAAAGGGCGTTGATGTCCTTATTTAAATTGTTTTAATTTAATTCAAATATAAGAGTTTAATCTCAATGATCTTGAAGATGTGTGAAGTCTGCCAACCCGCACTTGGCCAGCGTGGCAGACTATGGCCTAACCCTTCTCACAATGAGAAGATGGCCCGTTCCCAGCAGTGGGATAGTTTGTACAAAAACAGGGCTGATAAAAAATAAATAAATAAATAAGAGTTTAAAAAAAAATCGCCTTCTAAACTGAAGATGAAGAAATAACACCTGATACATAATACCGACAAATTAAACCAAAACTGGGCGTCTATCTAATGTAGGTACGTCTAACTATATTTTTGAAGTTGGTGTCTGTCTAGGACTCGGTGATAGCTTAGGGCTTGGCACCGACCTCAAAAATAGTTGGAGTACGTACCTACTTAGGTAGATGCCCAGTTTTGATTTAATTTGTCGGTATTATGTAACAATTATTATTTCTTTCTTTTCACTTTTGATGTCGATTTTTTTTAAGTACTTTTTCTTAAATCCCAATTTTTGCCACAACAATTCTTTATTCAAACAGACTATACAGAGTTTTAGTTTGACAGATAAAAAATAATCACCACGCCTCAAACGAACTGGTCTCTAAGAATTAGTTAATAAAAAAAAACCTACAGCGCTTAGTACATTTTTATCTCTCAGAAATAGAGCGACCTAATTTGTGCTCAAGTAATAAGCTATTAAAGCTCTTTATGGCTTCCTTGTAAAAAACCTTCGTTCAGTGAAACGGCGGGTATTCCCCGGTTTTACAGTTATTGGGCGAGGCAGTTGTGTCGGCAGTAAAACCACTGTCATCATAATATTATGCTAAAGGCACGAATACAATGTCAGAAAATGGGGGTAGTTACGTAAATTATGAACAGTTTTATTTAGTTTAACCTTGTTTATTTTACTAGATTTTATCTAGTTTCACCTGACGCGGTTATTGTGTCTATCTGTAATCTAATTATTCAAGTTAAATTTGACCCACTTCCCATCTTTGACTTGAAACTTCTTTGATTGTTACTTCTGATGCTGTAGAAGTACAGATGACAATTACAATTTTGCTGATTTTAATGAATATCAGTTTTCTGGTTTTTGGTACAAAATGTGTAAAATTGTTAATTTAAATATTTAAAAGCCGAGACCCAAATAAGGGGTATTATAAGTTTGACGTGTGTATCTGGGTGTCCGTCTGTTGCATCGTAGTGCACGAACCGATTTGGTCTAGTTTTTATTTTATTTGGAAGATAATTTGATCGAGAATGTTCTTAGCTATATTTTACAAAAATCAGTACAGCCTTTTTCGTCGTTCGGTTTTTTTTTTAATTTTCTTATTATTAAGACGCTGGATGCAAGCCGCTTCCAATCGGTCTTTTTGGAAATCCATAGGGGAGGCCTATGTCCAGCAGTGGACTTTTTATGGCTGAGATGATGATGATGATGATGAAGCGTATATTACGGACCTCAAGATACAGGCTTTGCCGAGTTTGAGGTCCACCGTCGACCGCAGTAATACGTAAGATTTCGTTTTTTTTTGAGAAAATAAAATTATTTGTGTAATTATTTGTGTGTGTATGTATAACGTAAGTATTGATTTTTACATACTACGTTTACACTCTTTTTCGAAACTTTATCCAAACAAACCAATATCAAAATTTCCGTGATTGATATCGTTATAGACCGAGTGAGCGAAGCGAACAAAGGTCTCTGCATTAAATTGATTTTTTTTTCATCTGTCTAGAATTCCGGATGTGTTTTTATTGGTATCCGCATACAGAGGTTACTCTAAAACTTTTATAGCGACAAACTTAACTTTAACTTTTTTAACTTTTATAGATGCAAATTTGGCTTGCGCTAGATTTTATCTTGCTTTTGTGTAATTGAAAGTGTGAGACTAAATTTCAAATGAGCCTACTTGTGAGCCTTATGAGCCTACAGTTGTGTGAAATGTCCACAAATATTTATATTTATTTATTTATGTTTACTTTAAGTTGTGAAAATTGTAACAGTCTCTTCAACTTTTGTGTCACTCTCAAAGCAAGATAAATACGGGCGCGAACAAACTTTGCATCGCTATAAGAGTTGAGCGTAACACTGCAGGTCGTATTTTACAACCAACAACGTTTACGAAACTTGGTGTGTAGATTTTCCCCGATAGATATGATCTGGGTGTCTTCAAATTGCTAATATTTCTGCTAAGCAAGCATGCTCCATTGTAGACTGCAACGTCACTGAACATCAGGGGAGTTGCCGTTAGTACCTAATAGTTATTCTTATTAGACTACTTTTAACCCTCGAAACAAAAACGACGGGGTGTTATAAGTTTGACGTGTCTGTCTGTGTGTATGTGTCTGTTTGTGGCATCGTAGCTCCCGAACGGATGAACCGATTTTGATTTTGTTTGAAAGGTAAATTAGTCGGGAGTATTTGTTAGCTATGCTTCATCAAAGTCAGTTCCGCCATTTTTTTGTCGGGGGTTTGTGAGTTTTCTAAGCTTATACTTGTTTAAGAATCAATAAAAAACAAAATGATTTTACAAATATTACACAAAAAGCGTAAACACATAAGTTATAAATGTCTTAGAGTTTTATGACCTTCTCCCACCCTACCCTCGACTTCTGTTCCCTTTCACTACAGAATATTTTTTTCAAATATTGCTTCAAATCAAAATTATGTATTTAATATTCTTTTATATCCATTTTATGAGAATATTGTACTGATCGCTTGTTGAATACAACAACTTGCTTCAAATTAAATTTATAGAATTGAGTGTTAATGGGAAGGGTGTAGATAGAAACGGGAGTGAGCGAGAAGGACGCAAAAATATACGCATAAATAAAATCTATAAAGGCAATGTACAGGCTTGTTAGGGCATCCATCCTGTATACTAACAACAGGCGAGTTGGCGGTCTGGCGGTCGAGGTAGCTCTATCTATGAGTAAATAAACCAAGAGTATAATAAACCAATGGTAATAAGTTATAGTTTAAAAAACTGACTTCAACGTTGCGATTTGCTGTTCACTTTTCTACAGGCACTTGGATGATATTTTACCAGTTATTTTGTGAGTTACAATGTTTACGGGAGTTACATAATCACCCTGATAGGGTTTAGCAATCTAGTGCGGAGCGGACCGGTTTATTCTATGATGTGTTTGTCTTTAAAAAACTCTTCTAACGTATAATAGCATTTTTGAATTAAGTAGTATATTTTTTAGGGTTTGGGAAAAAAAACTGTATATTTTTTATTTCTTTCAGCTGCGTTGGTAAATTATTATATATTTTAATAGCCATAGCATGAGGGCCGGAGCTGTGTATGTACAGTTTGGAAGATGGCAATATCAAATTATGTTTATAGTTCGATCTCATTAGATAATCTCGTTTATCAGCAAATTTTGGGGAAAATTGCGGGTGCTTTTTATAAATATGCAGTTTTCTAAGATATATATGGAAATTAATGTCAGAATTTTGAATTTAATGAAATAAGAGCGGTGAAAGTGTGGTATATTTATGTCAGGTAATTTAATGTTATCGATAATACGTACACATTTTTTCTGTATTATTAATAAATTATTTGCGTCTACACTGTTCCCCCAAAGCATCACACCATATTTAAATCTGAAAATGACACAAAATTTAGCTTAGAACGAATTCTACCACCAAAATACCTTAGTTCAATCGAGTTGTACTTAAACAACAATACTAGTCCTAATGCCCAATTTAAAATTACTGAATAGCCTCCATTAATGTCGTCTCAAGCACTCAGTCTAACTCGTAAAAAATTAACATCACTCAACATAAATTGAATACAATTTACATAAAAAGATGTAATAAAAGGAATTCTCGTAAAATTAATGACAGTATACCATATTAATGAGAGAGCTTAAAAATGCTTTCTCGCATTCAATTCGAAACATCAATTTGGTCTCGGGGCGAACAATACGACCTTAAGGTATTGCCACAGATAATAGAGTAGGGCAACTAGTCCAGTAAAAATAAGGTTTATGACAACATATATGACACATTATATATATTGTTATTTAAATGAATGTAATGTACTGGTGTTTTGAAATACACTTGACACAATTTCATGATGATATTATAAAATCGAAGTTTGTTACCTTTACACGCTCAAACGGCTGAACCGATTGTTATGAAATTTGGTATCGAGATAGTTGTGGACCTAGAGACGGACATAAGCTACTTATCATCATCATAAACATCACTGTTTTTAATAACTATGAGGATAAAACCGCGGAACGCAGCTAGTTTATAAATCGGGGATTATTGTGAATCTATGTTTTTTAGGTATTTTCCTATTATAATTTCAAACAATCCCTCAAAGACAGCTCCATACAAACGGATTTATTTTTACTAGACTAAACTTTAAAACGCCAAAATACGCGGCAATAGTGTTTTAACATTGAAATTAAACAATTTTTAATGGATTTATTGGGTATATTTTACATAATTATATGACCTGAAATAATATCACAAATCATAATAATATTTTCAGTCATTCATAAAATTACGTAAAATTATGCGATAAATCTGTTAAAAATTGTTTATTTTCAATGAGAAACATATTTTCAATGAGCTGGGGTGCTGAAGCCAAAAGCTTGGTTTTGGAGTTGGGGCAGCGGATAAGGGAGACTTGTGGCGACCCCGCTCCGGAGTTTACCTGATGCAAAGGTTGTCCATCGCCATTCAATGAGGTAATGCGGCGAGTGTCATGGGCACCTTTGCGTGGGGTACAATCAGGGGTGGGCTGTTTGACTGACTATGTATATAAACTTTGTTATATGTAAACTGACGACATTTATTATGAGAAATTAATTACTATAAATTAAATACATACTATAAAAAATAAAAATAAAATATGAGAAACAATTGCGAAAATCTTAGAAAACAATAGTGTTTAATGTTAGTCAAGAAAGTTTTCTTAATCCCAACTAATTGTTAAGGCGAAAGTAATTGCCTGTCTCTCTGTCGGTTCGTTGCCTTTTCACGACCAAATGGTTGAATCGATTGATAAATTATCGCTTTTTCTTTTCGTCGAATGTGCATCAGATACGCTTCTCTTTAGATTTTTACTATCAGACGGAAAAATGAATGAAAAAAGCGACTTTTTTCATGACAGATATTCTAAAAGAACTTTGGTTCTAATTTTTTTAACGCGTATTGTTAAAATATGGATATGGATACACTGTGTGACTGTGTGTGCTTTGCTTCAAATATAGTACGAGTGTCTTTAAATCCTAAGTAGGTAGGTAAATCGTTTTTTGTAGGTAAAACCATAGTAATAGACTGCAACATTGCGTAACATCAGGTCAGTTGGCGGTTAAGTATAAGTCTATAACCCAATAAAATAAACCAAGCGACGGCTTTGATTAGAACCATCTAAATTTCTTAAGGTTCATTATCTGCAAAGAAATCAGTGACTCGTAGTAGTTACCTGGCCTCTGGTTCTACTTTAAAAATAAAAATATTTGTAACTTTGTGTTACATTTAGACAACTTAAAATAGGATTAGTTACACCAATTATAACGCAAGAACGGTTGTACGATCTGTGTATATGAAATTTGGTATGGAGGTAGATTATAATCTGGAATAAAATATAGGATATTTTTTGTCACGGAAAAGTAAAGGTTCCTGTTGGATAGTAGATCAAAACGCGAGGCACTGCTAGTAAGAAATAAAAACTGACATGAATATGAAGTTAGCCTTTTGGTAATATAATATCCACTATGTCCACTCACAGGGCGCATGCGTACGCTACCCCGGACAAAGTGTCATGGCCTCCAGTCCGCGTATCGACGCCCTAACTCGTCGCGCGTATCCAACCTAACCACAATATTCGATTCATTCACCAAAACGCCATAAAAATCACAAACAATCCAGTGTTAAAGTGCTCAGTTCAAGTTAAGTGAGATAAAAACTAGATAAAACTGCTTAGAAACCAGTGCGCGCCGGATTGTACTAGATATAACCGCAGCGATCCGGTAAGTGGAAATATTAGATCTATGATAAGGTGTTCTATTAAAGATGTTTTACATGTGTGCGTGTGAATGTGTGCGTAAAGGTAAAATAAATGTTAATATCTATTCTAGTAGTAAGTATAGCTTAAGTTTGTTTATATACCGCTTATTGATTGGTAAAGTTTTCGTGGTTATGTCTGGGCGGGATTGTCTGTGAACGCCGCTTTATGGGTTTTAATAATGGGGGTATTGTTATTGGTGTATTTAATTAAGGCTCTTGAGTTAAGAGGATAAACGGGTTGTTGACTTCTCTTGGGGTTTGTAGGCGTGCTTGGAGTTTTATGAATGAGGGGAAACTATTTTATTAATTTGGAAAACCCCCGCCACAAAAAACAGTTGCACAGATTTTTTAAAATAAATTTTAAGAAACGAATCCTTTTAATCAAATCCCTTTTTAAACAAATAATGCTAAAACAAAGGTATTTCATCCATTTGGAAGCTCCAATACCACAAGTTAAGTCCGTGAACGAGTTTTTTTTTTTAGATTTTTCATGCAACAAAAGCAAAATAACCAATTAATTTCAAAACTTTTACCTCTTACACTAAGAATCGTCATTTAAGAAATTGACCAAAGAGGCAAATTTTTTACTACATTGACTTTCAAATTTTCATTTTATAAATTGACACACTTATATTTAGAATCATCATTTGGGAAAACATTCAAGGTTGTAATTTCAAAAATTAACTTCTTACATTCTGAATCGTCATTTCAAAAAGTAACCACATTAATTACCTAATCATAGTTTCGTGTAAGTGACGGTATGGTCGACGATAGAGCTTGGCGATCTAGAACAAAAATATCTATTCACTCTAGTGAATAGATATTTTCTAGGTCAACAAGCTACTCATCTTTGAATTTTCAAGTCTAGAGCCTAGACAATTCAAAGATTAGGTATAGCTCTCAGAAAACAGCGGCGAAAAAGAATTCCATTCTTGTGTGAACTGGAATTCCATTCCTATATGATCCTTGGCGTGCGAGTTGGTTGCCCGGATTATTCAAGAGTGTTTTGATGGGCCAAAATGTGTACTCAAAGCCAAAGCTTCTCAATTCTTGACATCTTACGACCCACTAATGGCATTAAATGTCGCGTAAAACGGGGCCCATACTGAGCGGCCTGTTTTAGTGTTAAAAGTCTATCTTGTTGTATGGTTCTGCCATATTATTTGGATTTTAGATTTTAGAAGGTATTAAAAATTTAATAAATCTTTATTAAATGTAAATCGAAAAACGCTCCTGTAAAGTAAGTAACTTCGTATAGACTGAGTGATCAGCCCTAGTGCCAGTTATTAAGCCCTTAAAGCGGCTTTATAACTCTGACCCTAGGGCTCCGACACTAAGCCTCTGCCCTGGCTTCTGTAAAGTGGTGATTATTTTACTAGAATCTTCCATGGAGTTTCCCTCAACAGTATGAAAATACACATTTCACTTTAACACTGTTTTGTTAGTAGTCAATTTTGTCAGTGTTATTTAGCATGTACATATATATACTGCAATTTGAATACCGTCAACATATAAAATAAAAAAGTATAGGACAATATTGTCATAGTTTAAAAAACTGAAACAACCGACTTTAAGTACGAATTACGTATTGATAACCTTCTTCTCTTCCTATTATTTGAAGTCGGTAATTTTTTTTTATAATTTTATAATATATATTTTATATAAATTTTTACTAAGTTTGCGACAAAATATCTAGGTACTTTTACGTATGATACATAGATTAGAAGCGACAAAAACACAATCTTCCGTCCCAAATGTCTTCTAAAAGGTTTACTGCCTAAAAGCTTTCAAGAAAAATAGCTTTCGAGTGGGTTAGGGCTTATATTATTTTCAGGATACCGTACCAAAGTGGTGCCAACGGGTCTATTACTAAGCCTTCGCTGTCTATTTAACAGACGGACGGTTGTATCTTTTGTAACGGTAATAATACAATTAGGTTAAGTGCGAGTAGAGCTTGAGCTAATAATCTCGATTTGAATAAACTGTTCGGATTATCCCTGGTGTTAGTATTTTAACTTGTGTATGTGTATGCAAGTTGAAGGAAGCTGCAGTTTGCGTTTATATAGTCATGTTAATATAAAGCTTATCTTAGCAAATGTTAAGATAAGCGCAGATAAATATAATATTGTCTTAACCATGTGTGTCGCGTCATTGAAATCTATGACTTGACAATCACTTGGAATATTGAAATATGTCCTAATATAATATGGAATCTTTGAGTACATTTATCGTGTGTGACATGCTTTTGACAAACTTCGGTGCTACGCCGTAGCAGGTTGCTACGCTGTAACAATATTACGCTACGATATTTTATGCCATTGTAATTTAATTTTATTATTTAATCGAATACCTTTAAACGACCAATTGTTGTATATATGTATATAATATAATCTGAATCTCGGAAACGGCTCTAGCGATTTTAATGAAATTTGGTTTGTAGGTAGATTAGGGGACGATTAATCAATCTTGCTAGGTTTAATTTTTAGTGAACCCGGGTATGCTCATATTTTTAGTCATAAAAAATCCGAGAGATCGGTCGCCCAGGTACTTGCATATTGTATCAACAGTCGCTGTGTGTATGTTTTTATGCCTTAAATTGACAACAAAATAACATGTATTCTATTTGTGTGTAAGAGTGCACGGCAGCGTTTTTCTTAGCGTTTTCACCAAAAACTTGTAGCACCTTTAATTTGATTGAATATCATCTTTTTTTTAAATAGCAAAACATTTCCCAGCAAATAAGCCCATCACTGTAGTTAAGCAATTTACGAACGCGATAGAACTTTTACATGTAGTATCGTGTAGCATTAGTGTACATACAGAATACGTAGGTGTGTGTGCGAGACGGAGCGAACGGGCGACACTCACACATGCATATACACGACACGCATACAGCCAAGGCCCGCACGCTGTCATGACTTGCAAAACTATACAAAGTCTCTGTTCTTCCCACTCAATTCTCGAGCAATTCCGTTTTTACAGCATATTTTACGCGTTCTGCAGTAAAATATCTTCGGCGGAGATATAGCTGGCAATAAATTCTACCTGTGGCGAATGAAGTTTCCACTAGCAAGCTGGCAACATTGCAAGAACCATGATTGCTGAAATTGAAAATATATTTTAGCTTGTATATGTGTATAATTTATATGTATACATTAACTATAGGTCATGATGCCCATTTAAACTTTAATTATGATTACAGTAAAAAAAACTAAAACAGCTGATTTCCAAATGTGCAATTTTGTTTTGTATCCCAAACTACTGTAGCGGTTTTGATGAAATTTCCATGGCAACAATCAGAAAGCATAATATATTTACAAATAGAAGAGAATTTTGACAATTGGTTTATAAGCGACGTAGTTAAGCGGTAACAATAGATAATATCAGTGTAACAAACATGAAAAAAAAAAAAAAAAACAGCCGATTTGTTAACCTTTTTGATGTCGGTAAAAAGGTAATACCGATTAGATACAACTTTACAAATAATAAAGAAAATCGTCGAAATATATTCACAACGGGCAAAAATACTTGCATATACAAAAAGAAAAAAACAGTCTAAAAAAGAAAGGTTGAATTTTTCATCTGTAAAAACGCATTATTGACATTCCACTGTCGTATAAAAAACCTTTGTCACCATTTTCTTTGTTAAGTTTCACCGTATATTTATCTAAAAAAGTTTATTTTCCATTTGAAATAGATCGCGCGAACTCATCGTTCGCACACATAGGCCCTTAATTGTAAACAGGCTGCTTTTGTGGAATTTTTACAAAGGGGGTATTCACCGGTTTCGCCTCTCGCCCCATAAATATGTATGTTTAAATGTTTTGTTTTCCGCGTATCGTAAAACCGGTTTCACAGCTAACAATTGTATTAGATAATGTTTTCTACATCATATAAGTGGCATGAAGACGCTTCCAATCGGTCTTTTTGGAAATCCATGATGCCTATGTCCAGCAGTGGACTTCTTGTGGTTGAGATGATGATGATGATGAATGTTTTCTAAGGTTTTCGCGAATATGTTTCATTTCAATGAATTATATTAGATTTTAATTTTGTGACCAAAAAAAATATTTACAAAAAATTTAATATATGTACGATTACCAAATTATTTGATGAATTAAGTTTTTTTTTGTTTTGTTCTAATATAATCTCTGTAACTAATCTACGTACTATGCTAGTAAAATCTGTTGATATTTTGTACATTATAACATTTAAATCACACGTAAAATCTAAAAAAGCTGTTCCTGCAACATTTGTTCTATGTTTTATCAGTCACGAAAATCGATAAAAAATGTATTCACACGGCACGTAACAACGCATTCAGGGATCCTTTTTAGAACAGCAGCGAAGAGCAGCCATTTTGCAGCTGGACGTCCCCCGCTCCGCTTACCTTGCCTCGGCTACCATTCCGTCAAAACCTTACTCCATCTGTCATTTCGCTTAGCAAAATGTCTTGCTCAATTCTCAGAAATCTCAGCGTCTTGAACTTTCGTTCTACTTTATGGATGTCAGGAATAAATTGGCAAAAAAATAAATAACTTTTCATTTAAAATGTTACAAACTAATAATATATCTGTGAAGCCGGCTTTATCTTAACAAAAGGTTAACAGTAAATATAACATACTGAATACTGAGAAGGGCGCTGGTATTTGTGTGAACCTTGACATATTCCCTTTGTATCTAAAACCTCGTATTCACAAGGAACAAAAGTCCCGCCACACGTGTCGCTACACGTCGGACGATATCGCGCGACAAGTGTAGCGATGTCGCTCGACATGATCCTTGTCGTATTTATGAGGCATTTAATATATTTATCACTGAATATTTTCATAGAGCGTCATTCTCTTTTTATCCGACTTCAAAAAAGGAGGAGGTTATATATTCGAGGCGTATTTTTTTTTATGTACACGAATTACATTACTTACCGTGGATCAATTTTTGTGTTTCTTGAATTGGTGTAGTATAGAGAAAGCTTCTAAATTGGTCCCATAATTATCTTATAAACATTGCTTTATTACTTTTTCAATAATCTCTAAAAATGTAAATATTGTCATTGTATTCCTGAGTGAAGTGCATCAGATTATAGAATCGCAGAGTTCCATTGACACGTTTTTTTTTTTGCAAAAGTGTCAAATGTTGAGGATTATCGTTTATGGCATCTGCACATTTTCTAATCTTCGAATAAGAAGCATTTGACTTTCAACGACAAATCTCATTCTTGACAAAAGAAAAATATATATATATACGCTACGAATTGATATAACCTCCTTTTTTGAAGTCGGTTAAAAAAGAGCGTGTGAAGAGAGGTCTCTTTAAAAGTTTACAATCGAGAAGGATTTACTAAGTTGCGTTTGAAGTCGGTTTTTTTAATAAAAAAATTATTTTCGTATACAAATAAACAAAATCAACTCTCACTTCTATAATATCCACTCAGTGATTCTTAGGCTTCCGTACTAAGGGTGCGGGAGCCTATTCGTGAGACTACGGTGTCTGTCAGTCTGTCCTACAATTAACGGTAGTTTCTTTTGAACGGTAATTTATAAAAGTCTATTGTCAAAATAGACAAGAATAGATTGTTGTTGTTGTAGTATTGTGTAAAAGTCTATTGTAATTTGTAAGTCTATTTATAGTTTATTGGCAAGGTCGTAGGGTTTATTTTGAAATCTAAAAGTCCTAAAAACTGATCAAGTACGAGTCAAGTTTGCGTAAATAATTACTGGAAAAAAAAACGTAAAATTACTAGTGAAAGTTTCGGTGACAGTTGGTGTCATGTGACATAAACAACTGTGACTTAAACAGAGTAATAGGTCAAAATCTCATTGGATAAAGAAAATCGATCTGTAACACTGGGTACTTATTTGTTTTTTTTTAATATTAGGCTATTCCTACTGTAGAAATTATGTGAAATATTTTTAGATATAAAGCACGTTTTGTTGAGTAATTAGCTCTGGTGTCAGTGTTCATGTTCATGTATTGTATCATGCATGGAGTACGGAAGCTTCGGTGTGCGAGTAAATCTCGTACTTTTACGGATTTATCAAATGTTTAAAAATGTGATGCGCGAGAGAGTGAGAGAGATATCTGCGCGTTTTCAGCACAGCCTTAATCGATTCTAATATGTTGTTTATGCCGGAGGCTGGAGGGATGGTGTTAATGAAACACATGCTGGTATCGGTCTAATTTATTATAACAAATAACTAAGCTTATATACTAAGTACTACGTGCTAGAGGCCTCCTATCTATATCAGTCATACTCTTATTATCTATGTTAATGCATCCTAAAGATGACTTATCATTCTACATATAATCACGCATCTCGAACACTAAACTATGTGGCTACATTGTTAAAAGAATTAGTGATGTCAATTGCTGCATAATATTCAGATGGCAAGAGCTGGATGAGATCAGCACAGGACCGAAAAGAATGGTGTGATAAATAAGAGGCCTATGTCCAGCAGTGGATCGATAAGGGCTGAAATGATGATGATCCAAGAAACATCAAGAAACAAGTGCGACATTGCCAGAGTTGCCGTACGATGTCGCACGACATTTTCAGCGGCACGTCGCTGTCGCTGGTCATTTATTCTCAGTGAAGACGTAGCTTAACTGTAGAGTATAAAATTATGTTCTCGTGTAATATTATATTTCTAAATAGCTATTTTAAGGAGACTGATACCTTTTTGTAAATAGGTTTTCGTTGATAAGTAAAATTCACTCTTCCGTAAATTAGCTATTTTTGCTACAGTCAAACGCGAGACTCGGATTTTATCGTTTTTTTGTTGATAAAATACATAGGTTAAGTACAGCTGTTACTTTATAGTTTTTAAATTTAAGTTTAAATTAGAGATTTTTAAATTTAAGTCTAAAATGTATAGATGTCATAGGTAGAACGGCTCTAAAAATCGGGTTTTCTTTATTTATCTTTATCTTTATTTGGAGTCTAAATTGATAGAATGTGCTTAAAATCACAAGAGCATTAAAAATAAGTAGTTTCGACAAACTCATTTTGCGTCTGAAGTTGACCAACTCTTCACTAGAGGTACTCGTAAAATAACTAATTTATAACAGAAATAAAGAAAACTGACCAAGAAAATCTGCAAGGAATCGGGGCAGAAGTTGTCGCTATAAAAGTTATGCTCGAGGCCATAATTATGTCGACCAATTTAGATAATATTTGGCAGATACATTTGATAACCAATTCTGAATAAAAATTTAGAATATAAGCAGCTTGTCGTCGCGAGGTCTACTGTTCGTAGAACTACTAGCATAATAAAATTTAGAATATGAGCAGTAGACCTCAACCGCATGTCGTCGCGAGATCTACTGTTCGTAGAACTACTAGCATAATAAGGTGCCTCAAATTTTGTGGTAATAGCTAACCAACTGATAATTAGAAACAACTTTTATCTATTCTATTGTTATTCATGATTAAAAAAAATCATCGAAATCTCAAGCTCGTTATTTGCATTCGTATCCGCGCCAACGAACTATCACCATTTCAAAGAACTCATTAAATCAACATAAAAGTAACTAGTTAAATTAATGTTTCGCCTTCAATTACATTTAGACGTTTACTCAAACTCTCCGGTAGATTCATTTATAAAACGGGATATCTCCGGATTTATTCTGAAAGTTTCCATTTCTGCGACCTTTCCTCGACATTTAGAAGTTATTCTACGGTTTCTCTCGCGAACCACACCGCTTTATATCTCGCAATCTTGGTAATTTAAGGGCATGCTACGTTTCCTTCACAGAGTATCAAATCTGTAAAGATTTAACTCGAAACAGAATGACCAAACGACACAACACATGACACAACAAAGCGTAATTTTTTTTTTGTTTATTATGTGGTAATCACCCATTTTTATCAGAATGTATTGAAGAATAGAAAAGAATGGATTGAAGTATGCGTTGTCTATTATGTGAAACAAGATATATCCTAGCTTCGCATACAAGCTAACTATATAAATACGCGAATAAAACCAATTTCTTTGTTGATTTCAAACGTAATTTTTTAGACACTGGCTTAATTCGTTCGCTCAGTCAATTAGCAAGTTATGTAGGTTTGCTTAATATAATAAAATATTAAAATTACTGCATTGATATGTTTACTTTTTTTTATTTTTATTTTAGAACATTTCAACTGAACCGATTGTATTTAATTCACCGAAACAATATTTTTTGGAAAATACTAATACAATGCAATGCAAATTAGGTATGTAATATAGACAATTTTTCAATGCACATCTACGGCGCACCTAACCCCTATTTATGTGCGACTGATTTGACAGGCAGTGGAAACAGGCAACTATTTCTCTGTAGGTTTTCTGCTCTGTGCTTCCTCCAAAACTGACGAAACTTGGTTACACTTTAGTGGTGTAAAGTGTATAGTGACACTTCCTTGCGTAAAGTGTGCCAATTTGTGACTTCCGTAATGTGAAGTAACACGGTTGTGGAGATTACTTTGGGACTGATGTGGTCGTCCATATTTTGAGGTATGGTTGAAAGTTTGAATTTTCAAAGCGTAGTATGTGCATGGAAAATCTACGTAAATGAGTTTTTTTTAAAACGTTACTTCTTAACGTAATAAGAAACGGGTTTAAAAATAACCTAGGTTCACTAGGTGGCGCTTCAAGCGTTTCAATCGTCAAGTCGACATGTGTAGACTGCGTTTGAAAACGTCTATTCCGATAATAATTATTGTTACGTCGTTTTGAGGAATAAGTGCATACGTACAATGAAGAAATCGAACGTCATCATCATCATCTGATCCATAAGAAATCCACTGTTGGACATAGGCCTCCCCCATGGATTTCCAAAAAGGCCGATTGGAAGCGGCCTGCATCCAGTGTCTTTCCGCCACTTATATTAGGTCATCTGTCCATCTCGTGTCTGGTCTTCCTACGCTGCGCTTGCCGGTGCGTGGACTCAACTTTTCGGCCTCATCAGCGATCACTGATGGCCCTTCGGTTCTACGTGCTATGTGACTTGCCCGCTGCCACTTCAACTTGCTAATCCGCTGTGCTTTGTCGGTGATTTTTGTACGTCTACGGATCTCTTTATTTCTGATTCGATCTTGTAGAGAGACTCCGAGCATAGCCCTCTCCATAGCTCGATGCGTGACCTTTAGCTCCCTTATAAGGCCCGTAGTTAGGGACCACGTTTCATTACCGTATGTCATCATTGGTAACACATACTGGACGAAAATACGCTTTGGGTTTCTCGAACGCTGCCCAGCCGAGTTTGACCTCTCTCGCAAAGTTGGGCCTGCCTAGTCGGACTGTTTGTCCCAGGTAGACGTACTTATTCGTCAACAACTTCGAGAGTGGAGTTCCCCACAGTTATTGAGGTGGGCACTACATGGGCATTCGACATAACCTTCGTTTTGTATATGTTCATCTTGAGGCCCACCCGTTGAGAAACTCAATTGAGGTCTTCGAGCATCGTGCTGAGGTCTTCCATCGACTCTGCTATGACTACTATATCGTAGAACATAAACCAACGTATTATGATAATATAAATCACAAACGGTTACAGACAAAAAAAAAAATATGAACAAAATTGATAATAGTTATTTGTTAGCAAGGCTGCAAAGTTGGTTTTTGGGGCGAGTACTTGTATTCAAACCTGAGCGTAGCGAGGGTTTCAAAAGTACGAGATGCAAAATAACTTTGCTGCCGAGTGAAACACAAAATTTTTCACCTCACTACAGCGAGGAAAACTCTAGTCCAGTGCTGCCACCTGTGGCTGGTCAGTGCGATTATTCAAAGAAATAAGGTTGACGCACTGACATTAAATAAGTATTTAATGCATTTTCAGTGGACTTGAGGTATAGAAAAGTATGGAATAGAAAGGTTCGAATTTTAAAAACTCTTTCCACGCTAGCGGACAAAATGCACTTTTCCACTCAGATTTCTAATGACAAACAGAATCTTTCCGAGCTTGTGAGGTGAAAACAAAATTGTCGAGATATAAAGATTATAAATTCTCAAAGTTTCAATACGTTCGCGTCCAAAATAATAGTAGATTGTTATACAAGGGGATTGTTATGAACATGGACAAAACGAAGGTTATGTCGAACGCCCATGTAGTGCTCGCCCGAATATCTGTGGGGAACTCCACTCTTGAAGTTGTTGACGAATACATCTACCTAGGACAAACGGTCCGATTAGGCAGGTCCAAATTTGCGAGAGAGGTCAATCGTGGAATCCAACTCGGCTAGGCAGCGTTCGGGAAACTTAAAAGCGTCTTCTCGTCCAATATACCCCAGTCCCTCAAGTCGAAAGTTTACAACCAGTGTGTGTTACCAGTGATGACATACGGCACTGAAACGTGGTCCCTAACTATGGGCCTTATAAGGAAGCTCAAGGTCGCGCAACGAGCTATGGAGAGGGCTATGCTCGGTGTCACTCTACGAGATCGAATAAGAAATGAAGAGATACGTAGACGTACAAAAGTTACCGATATAGCACAGAGGATTAGCAAGTTGAAATGGCAGTGGGCAGGGCACATAGCACGTAGAACTGATGGCCGATGCGCAGCGTAGGAAGACCAGCCACGAGATGGGCAGATGACCTCATACAAGTGGCGAGAAGACGCTGGATGCAAGCCGCTTCCAATCGGTCTTTTTGGAAATCCATGGGGGAGGCCTATGTCCAGCAGTGGACTTCTTATGGCTGAGATGATGATGATGATACAAGGGGCTAAAAAGACCCACTGTAACGAGGTAGATTTTTACTCCCGAGCTTTAGCGAGGGAGTAAATAGAAACCGAGTTACAATGGGTTACACTGAGTTACAATGGTTGGTGTTACACTCTACTTTACACTACGACACTACGAGTGCGAGAAAATAAAATAATCCAATACAATAATTCAAAGTTTATTTTATTAAAAATTTAATGTACAATTTGTACAACGAGATGTTTGCAAAGAGAATGTAAATATATTCCAAAGAGATTATTCTACTTTTGAATAAAGTCTGTTTCGTGTATGTAGGCTCTTTGGTAACAGATAAAAATTAAAAAAAAAACTTTTCCCCTAGAGATTAAAATGCTATTTATCCCCGCTTTACTACGCTACAATGACAATGAAAAAAAAAACTTATTTCATAAGTTTTACCATGTCGTGTTCCTTCACTCTGTACAAATAGACGATAAAATCAGAAAAAAAACAAAGTATCGCTATAATAATAAAATATACAAAACACTAATTATAATTATTTCGTAACAGTTGGTAGCACAATGAAACCTTTGCCTAAATGTCCTTACAAAACTTATAAAACAGGCTTATTTTTTCGACGATGAAGGCGCCACCATAGACTTTTCTAAGCAAAGCTGTCAGTTTTCTTCTAAAAATATTAGTTCAGTGATTTATTCACCTCGAAAGATTTTTGTGTGGTTTGTATTTCTGTCTCGGAGGACATTAGGGTTGCCGACAAGGTCAGTACAGTTATACTTACCGAATTTGTTTTGACAAAGTTCTAAAATGCTTAAAATAAAAATGATGAAAATGAGCTGGAGAAATATGAAGTGCTGAGTAATATTGTTTTGTGGTAGTCACCATTCAAAATTAGGTTTTATTTTCAGAGTAAAAGTTTGCAATAAAATTTCAAATATTTTGTGAGATTATTTTGTATATCACAAAGTTTGTTGCTTTTGAGGTACGGAATCCTAAAAACCCCTATAATTTATTTAAGTAACTAAATGACATCTGTCGTTCTTCTTTTTCTTTTTTGTATTGGACCCCGCGATTAGGGATTTGCCAGTGTCAAGTATTGAAATATTTTCAAGTTTCTTGAATAATACAAGTTATATAGTGTTCTAGTCACAGTCTAAGTCACGTAAACAGTCATTTTTAAATTTAAGTCTTGCCTCAGTAAAGTAATGGCGACTTTACTAGAAGCTTCTACGGAGTTTTGCCGACAACGTAAAATCACACGTTTCAATGCTTTATTTCACTTGCCCACACTCACGCACTTGATCGAACACTTAATGAATAAAACACCACCATTTTTATAGAATGTATGTTCAAAATAACATATGTTTAGGAAAATAAAACAAAGCAACAAAATGTTAGTAAGACGTTCCCGCCAAAAACTCGACATCTGTCGTTGTTATTATAAAGATAGACGGGGGTTATTCTCAAGACACCACTAAAATAATTAAAATTCCTAAAATAACTAAATTAAAAAAAGAACTCAAGTCTCATACGATTTTTGTTCGTTGAACCCTTTTACTGCGAAGAGCGTTATCACTGGCACTAGAACTTAAAACACACTCACAATTTCACTGCATATTCATACACCACGGCAAATATCCCGTTAATAATAATAGTGTTTTTATGAATGACAGTGATAGTTTAAAAAAGTGATTTATTGCTTAAATACTATTATGTATTCTACTTATACTCCTTTGAGTAGAAAAGAAAGAATTTTCCAATTCGAAATTGCGTCGTTTCTAAACGCAGAGCTGACTCCAACTTGTCCCTCCAATCTGTCATCGTGAACTGAACTTTTGATGAGGGTATTTCACAACTCGTGTGTTATTCCGATAAAAAACATTTCTAAGCTTTTTCGGGTTTATATAAAGTTTTTGATACTTTAGATTTGTTGACAAAAGGTCACTGTGTGTTATTTTTTTGGACTTTCTGAAGTTGGCCTTTGAAAATAAAAAATAACCTAACAACAACCTTTGGTAATTCTTTCTATTGTAAGCCTAAAAAATGTATAATAAAACAATGGGAGCTATTTTCAATTTTCTCTGTCGATACAACGCGGTAACGCAGCCAGTATAATGGGGACTTTTCGGCAGGGCTCCTTAAGGAGAACTCTGTTCGATTATTATTTTTTATTCGACGATAAGCTTGCGCTTGACCGTTAACTCACCTGGTGTTAAGCGACAGTTACGGTCTACGATGGAGCGCGCTTGACAAATTGACATATTTTCTGTTTATTATTGACATGTATCTATATTATAAGTGACGATTGTTCACAATTTAAGACTTGTGTAATACCTGAATTATGTGCAGTTGAGTATTTTGTTTCTTTCAATATACATATACGTAAGATTAAAAATTTCTAAAACAATTAAATTAAAATAGAACGATATCCTCATACAATTATCGTTAGTTTTTTGGGATTAGCTATTTTAGGAATTATAATTTGTTTAGTGGTGCTTTGAGAATAGCCCCCATTAACTGGAAATAAAACTCTTTAATTTCTTGTTTGATGTGGGTAGTATTAAATGTGTGTGTCCATGTGAGAATACGTGATTATTCAAAAACAGTTTCCTACATCACAAGTCCATCGATAATTCAGATTTAAAACGGGTCACGAAAACTCGCCGAAAACTGAAAGCCCGTTTAAATTAAAAGCTTTTAAAAGTTATCATGGAAATTTTACAATTGCCTATAATTTGTGGTCGTTTCGTGGACCAAAAGCTCCCCTAATAGCCTCTAATTTTAGATTCAGTTCAATGGGAATTTAATATAATTGCATCTCATGGTTTCGATGAATTGGGGGGGGGGGGGAAATTCCTGCAATTCATTAATAACACGACATTCTTATGATTTCTAAAGACTTATGGCGTTAAGGAAAGTGCTTCAATTGCTACGCATGGATTGCACTTAGCTTTGCTTATTTGCTTTGTAGAGTCTATTCGGTTAGAATTGATGCGGTATAGAGGGCGCTACTGTTCTTATTTCATTATTAACTTAACCTACCAATAGCGCATAGAAAATAAGAGTCTGTATACCTACTGTTTATATTTTTTGTAAGAACAAATAAACCTTTTTATTTATTTATTTATTTTTTTGGCGAAACGGTTGACTTTAGAGATGTGAAACAATTCATGCATGATGAAATTAAATGGAAAACTCTAAGTAGGTTTTACAAGTTAACGAGTAATAATCGATCAATAAAAAATTGTACAAAATTATAGATAGATAGATAGATAGATAAACTCTTTATGTACACACCTTAAAAGTAATAACAAAGGACTTAAATAGACTAGTGCAACAGCAGGCGGTCTTATCGCTAAAAGAGATCTCTTCCAGACAACCATGGGATGGAGAATATATAAAAAAAGAAATGAAATGAAGAAAATGAAGTCAGAAATTAAAATTTTATTTGATCTCATATAACTTGTATGTTAGCAGTTAGAATAAAAAATCTTGTATGTTCATAGTACAAAACAAGAGATCTTGTTTTAAGTTGACATAAATTATGATGTGTAACTACAGAACTCTACATTGAGCGTGGTACGACACGCGCTTGGCCATTCATTTTGAATTAGCTCGCACCATTGAAGTAAATTAAAAGACGACACGCCAACTTTGATCAACGTCTTAAATTCTCTGTTTTCTTTCTTCAAGTATCATTTTGTGAGATAATTATAATTGGTATTTTTCCGTTTTTATCTCAATAAACGAACATGAATTCATTACGTTTCAGCGAGAAGTTGACAAAATATGTTAAGCATTGCTTAAAGTTAACGTTTTTCGGTAAGGCCGTAGATGTATGCGAGTGACAGAACAGGGTTGCCACTTGTAAGAGATTACCGCAAACGTATTCAAATGAGAGGGTACAGATTACCATAATACTGAGATGTTGGAGGCATTACGGGCCTGATGCGCGCACTTAGCATTTTGGACGCAGTTGGTGGGTATTTGTGGGACGTTAATACTGGAATAGGAGGCGGCTGTAGGTCGAGTGCCAGCCCTATCGTATTTTTTACAACCGTTTTGTTCCTCAGTAGTAATGTATCGTCAAAATATTATAAATGACACTGGAACTTTTACAATTTGAGATTTTTCATTGGTAAGTACCTACTTTTCAACCGACTTCAAAAAAGGAGGTTCTCAATTCCACTGTATTTTTTTTAATGTTTGTTACCTCATAACTTTCGACTGGGAGAACCGATTTTGATGATTCTTTTTTTATTTGAAAGCTGGTGCTTCCCGTCCCATTTCAATTTCCAGTTCTGACAATGGTCGGGTTCATCCATGAGAAGTCGGTTGCTTCAGTTTTTTAAGCTATAAGTTATACAAGTTAATTATATTTACACAAAACTATTGACCATACATCCAAACGGCTATTCTCCGATTCTATCTGCAAAATCTAATCAGAAATGAAGAGATTAGTTGACGTACGAAAATTACCGACATATTATCGGATAGTAAGTTGAAAAGTCTCGAGTGGAGACCATAAGCCGACAAGTGCAGCGTAGGAAGACCAGCCACAAGCTGGACCAGAAAGAGAGAAATCAGCTTTGCTTTCTTTCTTCTTGATACGCTGTCGAGTGTAGGTAAGAAAAAATGCGTAAAAAATTATAAATGTGCATTATTTACAATAATTTTAGTAAAATCACTTGTTTATTACGAAAAAGTTCTTTGGAGGTTACGAAAAAAACGTATTTATTATTTATTTTTGGGAGAGATGCATTATTACATAGTATTACAAAAAATATTGCCTTTAACACACATGGAGTGAAGACGAATCTAACGAAACCTCTTATTCTTCTTTTCTGTATTGGACCCCGCGATTCGCGATTTGCCAGCGTCAAGTATTAATACTTAATATCAATATAATATACTGACTAATTATTATTAGTATTAATACTTAGTATTAATATAATATAATGACTTAGACCTAGACTGTGACTAGAACACTAATATAACTTATAGTCACGTGAATGGTCATTTTCAAATTTATGTCTTGCCTCAGCAAAGTGATGGCGACTTTACTAGAAGCTTCTATGGAGTTTTGCCGACAACGTAAAATCACGTTTCACTGCTTTATTTCACTTGATCGAACACTTAATGAATAAAACACAACCATTTTTATAGCAATTAATGTTCAAAACAACACAAGTTTAGGAAAATAAAACAAAGCAACAACATGTTACTAAGACATTCCCGCCAAAACTCCAAGGAAACCTCGTACATCAAAATCTGTCGAGCCGTTTAGGCTGTAGGCGCTCATATAGAAACTTACATACATATTGCACACTCACATAATATGCATATGCAAACATACATACACTCGTAAAACATAATCCTCTTCTTCGCAGTCGGGTAAACACAGAATAAAATATGCGTTCATTTGTCACCGCAGTTGTCTATCAAGTAGGTACATCGGCGGGGGCTGAACCCCTGTACGTCTCATGTTACGGAAGTCGATAGCTGACGTGCGGAAGTGGTTTACCTGCTGACAGATTGATGAGTGTGTACCGTGACATTATTTACTGACCGATTTCGATAATATTTCCTAGAAATATCTGGTCTCACTGTTTATCATTATCTGTTTCACAATTTGTTAGGGTTCCGTAGAAAATATATATGTATATTTAAAATATATATTTCGTCAAGTCTGTCCGCGGCTTTGTTCAAAGACTATTAATACTAGAAAGCTGTAATTTGGTATGGATATACACAAGTTAATATTATGGAGGATGAGAAAAATATGAATTGTAGGTACAGGTACAATTGCACGGCCTTAGGACTTTGGTTGCTTCGCAGTTAGCAACATTTTTTTAATATCTAGGGGGGGGGGGGGGAGCAGCTGATAATTTTGCTAGAGTCAACCCTCTCTATTGGCTAAACGGTTGATTTTAGAGATATGAAAACAATCATGCTAGTAGAATATATGGTTAAATTAAAAGGAAAACTATAACGGCTAAGTAGGCTTTACAACTTAAAGAGCAGTAGTCGAAAAACTTTAAAAAAATAGTTAGAAAAGTCAAAAAAGTCAAAAATGTATAAGTATTTCATTTAAACATAAGTTAACTCCGTACGAGTTAACTTATGCTTCAATGAAATTCTTAGTATCAGTTGAATACATAGATCAAACAAGTTTCCGGCAGCCTAGTGGTGAGACCGTCTGACTTGCGATCCGCAGGTCCTGGGTTCGAATCCCACGGCACGCACCTCTGTCTTTTCGAAGTTATGTGCATATTGTTGATTGCCGCCAACCTACATGTCTGACAGTTCTCAATGATCTTGAAGATGTGTGAAGTTTGCCAACCCGCACTTGGCCAGCGTGGCAGACTATGGCCTAACCCTTCTCACAATGAGAAGATGGCCCGTTCCCAGCAGTGGGACAGTTTGTACAAACAGAGCTGATAAATAAAATAATAAAACAAGAGACCCTTTTTTAAGTACACACAAATTTTGATATGTAACTACGGAACCCTACATTGAATGTGGCCATATATTTTATAAGTAGTTTTGCAAATGTATGCGTGTTTGTTCTTCACGCTAGAACGGTTGAACGGATTTAGAGCAGAACCTTTTATAGATAATCGTGCTTCATCCTCGTCCACACAGTTGTTTACTATCATGCGATTTGTTCGTGAAACAGATCTATTTCTTGCAAAATAAACCGCTAGTAGTAAGTACCCAGTCAGATATCACGTTTGTTCCATTTACAAATTGGTTTGTAACTAAATCTCCACACTGTACGCAGGCGTCGTGTCTAATAGATTAATATAGCAAACTGTCAGAAAGGCCTCGTAAGCCCGTTCACTCGTAATTCCTAGCCAGCCCGGAATCTAGATAGATGACATGTGCCGGTACCTACGTACATACCTATCTGTTTCCTTGTCGGGAGACGGGCGTGTATTTCAACCCGGGGTGTTGAAATATACGCCCACGCATATACATCCCCCGAAATTTTTAGTGAAAGTATTAAATTCGCAGATTTTAGAGTGGTCGTAATCAAATTTTTTGTGGGTTGGATCCGCGGCTGCTTTTTTGTTGTTGTATTTTCTAAAACCCCCTACGAAACTAAAACTTGGCTACACTAGTGTATCTATGTATCTATACATACCTACGTACTGTAAAGCCTCGATGATACTGGGCTAGTTTACGAGCTGCTAGTCGGCGAGTTTAAAAGCTAGCGAGTGAGCGAGTAAGCGAGTAGATGACACAATTAAAAGCAGATTGTAAAAAAGCTCAATGACACGGAGCGAGTTTACAAGCTGCTCGCGAACTCGATGGCTTGTAGCTTGTAAACTAGCCCAGTGTCATCGAGGCTTTAGACCAATTTTTAACCGACTTCAAAAAAGGAGGAGAGTCTCAATTCGACTGTATGCTTTTTTTGTTTTTGTACGTTTCTTCAGCGATTACTTCGCCAATTACGAATAGATTTTGATGATTATTTTTTGTTTTGAGAGGTCGTTAGGTTAGTTTTTGGATTTTCTAAATTTATACTTGTTAAAACTATAATATGTCTATAAATATAACCCAACATATTGAAAGGTTGAAAAATAAAAATAATAATATATATAACATACACAGATACATCCGAAAAACATTACCATCCTAGCGTAGTCGGGTAATAAGGCCGTTTTCGTTGTGGGACTAGTACAATCTTACATCTTACACGATAAAATATATTACATTTATACATAAATTAAAGGAATACCTAACTTGTATACGGTAGATGAATATTTAAATGATGCTAATGTAAATCCCAATTAATTTTAAAATTGATTAAATTATTTTGTTGAAATTTTTATTACATCTTGACATTTTTATATAAATATATTTAATTATTTGTCTATTATAAAATTGACATAAATATTTTAAATCTTTTTTATAAACACAACTGACATTTTTAAATAATTAGACATTATTATTATTATTTTCTTTAATTATCAAATCATTTATTTGAAACACCAGAAATTCATGACATAAAAATAAATTAAATATTAAAATTAAAATACCATCAATTAAGAACAGATATTATAAACAGGTAGTCCTCCTCTCCCCTATGTTGCTGAGCCCGACAGGGTCCATAAGATACATTTATTTAATTTACCATTTACCAACATTGTAATACTATGGAATAGCAATAAAATATCTGAATCTGAATATGAATAAGCAACACTTGCCTAACTTATATTACTACTTATGTATATGTATACTTAAAAGTGGAGCCCAGCGCTCTACAAGAGATGTTCAAACAAAGGGCCACCGGCGACGTACGTCCCGTTCACCCCATTGTAAGAAATAAAGGACGCAAGGGACGCTTCAACCTAAACCGAGTAGAAAACTTGCAGAAAAACACTTCATGCCACAAGTCGGGAAGGAAAATACAGGTTTTTCTTATAGTTTTTGAGGTCAATGATTACATACATAAAATCACGTCTATTTTCTCTTACATTTTTCCAGAGCATAAAAGACCATGAGGTTGTTTGACGTAACATTTGGCGTCACATTACGTGGTTAGAGGAATTCTGGCCTGCAGTAACAGGGGGTCAGTCTGTCAGTCAGTCAGTCAGTCTTTCCCTAAACACCCCTAACCGACTTTTAAAGTATGCCCGGAAAGAGAAGCTGCTGGTTCTTTCTATGTTTTTCTTTCTCTCCCATTCCAGCATGGAAGATACTGAAATATACGGACATAAAATAATTTCATATCTCAGAATGATAAGCGTAGTACATTGTTCGCTCACGATTTTACCTAGACGAATCACCTTACAGATGTGGGGATCAATATTTTTTTAATAAGGTAAGTAAAGGTAGTAAGGTATGTTTTTAAAGGAGTGGCGTAGAGATCACTTCTATTTGAAAGGTATCTCTGCGGTTGAAACTACAGTCGAAAATATTGTTTCAAAATAGACGTGAATGACCCGTATTTTTATATGAAAATGTGTGATGACCACGTCAGTTCCCACAATAATAGTGAGCTGATTATCTGTAGATATTTTCGTCAGCACGTTTGAGGACGGGGGATGAAAAATTGCGCGATATTCGATTTATGGTCGTTCTATTTTTGTTTTATTTAATAGCGGGCATTCCAGCGGTTAGCTGACGGCGCGGCATCTCGCTATTTGTTTCCTGTTATTCGGAATATGCCAGGAGTAATGCGGCTTCAAGATGAAGACCGTATTCGGTGGTCTTTTTTCAAAGGAGCAGCGCAAACGTCACTCTCAGCCGGTAACTAAAAAAAATAATTAAATACTTATCGATTGTGACATATCAAGTGTTTGTAGATATAGTTCTTCGGAAAGCAAAATATGAATAGCTTTAACATAAAAATAACTCGCAAACCACGGAAAACTCGCAAAGGCTATTATGTCCTACCCCCTCAGATACCAAAAACAAAATTTTATGACAAAAGTACTTATGTAACTTGCACTAAAATATTTAATCATTTGCCTGATACATGTAAAGCCATGACATTTTACATGTATCAGGCAAATGATTAAAAACTACGGCGCAAATATGGATATTTAGACCGAATGTACATGTTTGTGCCGTTTGGGGTCGAAACATTAGGTTCATGGGGTCCAGCCGCTCAGAGTTTATACAGGGAAATAGCCAAACGCTTGGTAGAGGTGACAAGTGACCAGTGAATGCTGGCTCCTACTTTGCTCAAAAAGTAAGCATTGCCATCCAACGTGGCAATGCTGCCATTATTCTTGCCACTTTTCCCACTACCAGTGGACTTTTTGAGTAAGTTTTTATTTTATTTGTTTTCTGTATATATATATATATTTATAACTATTGCTAAATAAATGCTTTATAATGTTGTCAATTTTCTAAATGATAAGAATCTTCACATGATCTAATTTTTTTATAACTTGACATTTATTGACATTAACTGATTCGTATTATTGAATTACTCATTGACATATAAAAATTGAATTAATAACACAACGACCTACATACGCATTAATTAATAAATTTTAAATTTTAGTAGGTAGCTACAATGTTGTATGCTCAAAAGGGTAGCTGTTGAATAAGTTGACACTTCTTTGTTTGACCACATGTATTCTAACACACCTGACAATAAAGGACCAGAGACTCGTTCTCTCAGTCTCAGATAGCTGCAAATTTGGAGAATTTACAACATATCTACACCGACATACATCTTAATACCGTTACTGTAAACATTTCTTCTTGTTCACTATAGATATTATGTTTGTTACCTTCATGATAAACGGTAAGTACATAATATATTTGTGTACGAAACCAGCAGGATCATAAATATGGTAGTAGCGATAGCGAGGTAAGCCCAGTTTTGCACCGCAACCGCAAAACTACGAAAATATTTGGCTCGCGTAGCGCGCATAATTTTGCATGTGAACTTTCGAAGCTGGTTCGAGAGTAATATACCTATGGTATCATTTATTTTATTTTATATTTTTAAGAAAACTTACAGCCTAAATACTTAAATAATCTATACATGCTAAACTATCATGCTGGCTTATGGGCATGGAATAATAAGTTCAGGATTTTAAGAGGATCAGATAGGTAAATTAGGTAGTGTTTGCAGTCCTACAAATTTAGTACAAGAAGATCGTCAATTCTTTACAAACAATTCAAAAACTGAGCGCCAGAAGTTATTCAGGGGCCGTACCACAAGCGTCTTCAATATTACTTTATCTTTTCTTCTTCTACAGTTTAGTGAGCAAGACAACCCCCAAGTGAGGGGTAGTATTGCGAAAGCGCGCGAAAACCATTTTGACAGACATGTATGAAATTAAGAACTCTCGGTTTTGTACCAACCAGAATATACATACGTACATATACGGGTGGAAAACTTATTAGACGCTAAATAATAGTTCACTAAAAATTCAATATCCCAAAAATCCAAATCCCCAGACAAAAGCATCTCTATTTGACGGAACCTTTATTCAATTTAATAACTTCATGAAGACCCTGCATATTGTCAATAGGTCAAGCAAAAATCGGTAATTGATACCGTGGGGAGTCTATAGAGATCCCTGACCCTTGCCCGGCCTTTCCTTATGACGGTTAGTGGTATACCTTGACGCTTATTAGAATATTGACGTGAAGGGACCTTTGACTATTGCTTTATTGACTGTCATTTTTGCAGCTCAGGAAGTACAGTTAGTTTTATTTGCCTCTGACATATTTATAATTTTTAACCAAATTAAAAAATGGGGGAGGTTATAAATTCAGTTGTATTTTTTTATGTTAGTTTGTCGTTTGTGAACTGATTTGGAATATTATTTTTGACGTGACAACATCTAATAAATCGATGAACGCCGGCTGCACGCACGAAATAGTATGACTCGTTGTCCCGTTACGCTCATTGTCCCGTTACATCATAGATGGATAGATACTTTATTAAAAACCACATAATAACAAAACTTTCAGAAGTAATCATCATCATCATCATTTCATCAATGTTTTGCTAAGACGTTGTCACGTTAAACTATCATCCGTAAATTTTTTAATCATGAAAGTATTTTAAGTAGATACGTAAACCAACAATTTCTTGAGGTCGGTGTCAGTCCCTAAAGTATCACCAATTTAGTCCTATACAGATATCGTCCTCAAAAATTGTTGGTGTACCTACTTAGGCGGACGCTCAGTTTGATTTTTTTCGTGTTATTTCTCCCTTTTCAGATAATTATTTTAGGTCTTTTTGTAAATCCATGGGGGAGGCCATGCCCAGCAGTGGACTTCTTGTGGCTGAGATTCTAATGATGATGATGACATGTGAACAACTCGATTTAAACTACACTACAATCTGCCTTTACGACAGAGTGGGTGTGCCCTTATTAGATTGACAGTATTACTTGCCCCAAATTAAAGCATTATCAACGTGTTAATCGAATATCCGGCTAAGGCGGGCCCAGAACACGGTACATCTACTTCGGCTCGGTGCTAAGTTCTCGACTAATTTACTTAGGTCCAATTAGGTTGTCGGTTGACCACTAATTACAGAGAATAGTGCGATAATCCGTGAACAAGATGTTTCGTAGCGTAGTTTAAGGGGCGCACCCACAGACCGTTACCCGTTCAGAGTTGTCTTTTGAAAGGGCTTACGGCAATTGGATATTAGTCCTTTATCCATTTTTTATTTTTTTGGCTATGTTTTTTAGTGTTTGTATATCTATGTATACAACCTCCTACAGGCTAAACGGCTTGATCGAATGTTTGTACAAGGTGTAGTTATATTCGTCGTCACTCCTTAAGTCTTCTTGTAATAACAATAATTCAACTCTCTCAAAAATATAAAAATGTGCTTTTCTGTAACCTCCATTTCGTAAAAAAAGTGATTTTATTGAAATTATTTTAAAGAATGTGCATTAATAAATTTAAACAGCGACTTTTCGTATACTTTCTTAGAAAAAAACGTACACTCAACAGCGTATGTAGCGTAACGAAATAGTAAGTTAAACTGAAAAAATAGCTTTGCTGCTGTTGGGTATTTTGTTTTTCTTTTAATATAGATACTTATTTGTTGTCTTCTATTCCCTTCATTTGAGATCAGTGGTTCTTGAAAAAACAAATAAAATATATCACTAAAACATTAATGCTCAAATATTTTTTAGCTAATACCAATTCGGCTGATGTTAAGCGACGGTGTGGCCGAGGATGGAGCTCGTCAATCTAGAAGATATCTATTCACTCTTGCCTTGAAAATTCCAAAATTCTCAGGAATTAGAGATGGCGGCAAACAATTCCTGTGCAGTATGCAACAAGAATGTGGTTCGATATCGCTAAGTACGGATTTTTGGCATTTCAACGAGAAATGGGTGGTAATTAGCCGACTTTCTGCTAGTCCTGTAGTGAATAGGGATTAAAACACTAATTTAAACTTAAAACGTTTCATTAACCCAATTCCTCCCGTCCTAACCACACATCCTTCACACAGCTTTTTCAGTTTCATTTCAATTAGGTACCGCCCACAGATTAATTACCAGTTTGTCCTACATTTCCATCACAAAAGAACTCAGTTTTCAGCGCCGGAACAGGTTTACAGGTTAATTACTAGTTTGTACCAGTGGAAGCTTTGCTCGTTCGTGTATTTTAGTTTTAAGCTATATTAACACAAGGCTTGAAAGTAGAAGGTAGCGGCCAGACCATTTTATGTTTACTTCATGGAATTTCTAATTGGTATTTTATTAAAACTAAGGAAACTAACGTGTTTTTCACACATTTTAAATAAGTGCTAGGTACGTCACCTACCGAGAGTGACGTTTGCGCTGCTCCTTTGAAAAATACCGCCGAATGCGGTGATTCGCACCGCGGTTCGAATCACTTGCGGTGCGAAACGCCGAAGTACCCGTTTAAACTATAGTCGGTTTTTTCGGCTTAAAACAGACGTAAGTGACCCGTAGTTTTTATTTAAAATAATAAAACTACTTGTACTAAAACAGTAAATTCAAATAACAAAAAATGCACTATATTTTTAACCGACTTCGAAGCAGGGGGAGATATTTCATTCGGTTGTATTTTATATATTAATGCTTGTAACAAGCATCAAAACATCATAACTCCATCATTTATGAAAAGAACGATTTAAATTTTATTTTTTTACCCGTCTGCGTAAGAAGGAGGGTAATGTTTTTCGATTGTATGTATGTGGGTATGTGTGTTTCTATATGACAGCCTACAGTCTAACCGGCTTGACGGACTTTGATGTGCGAGGTGTCTTTAGGTTCGTTTTCACTTCCTGAGTGTAAAAAAAAATAAGAAAAAAAAAACGATTTTTCATAACTTCCAACGAACGTTTTCGTAATAAAAAAGTGATTTTTCTAGCATTATTCTAAAGAATGCGCATTATATAGTCTTTTACAGCGATTATACGGATACTTTCTCACAATGAACGTACACTCAACAACAGCATAACAAGCGTGTCGAAATGGTAAGTTAGACTGCATAAATTGCTTTTTGGAGTCGGGTATTTTGTATTTCTTTTAGTATAGATACTATATAGATACTTGTTTAATTTGAAAGAACATACTTACAAATTAGTTTCAAAAAGTAATTTCAAAAAGCACGGCACATTCAAAAAGCGAGCGGCGCGCCGTGCGAAACGCCTAAATACCCGGCAATCAAGCGCCGACTATAACTTCATACATCTGTATATGAAAAAGCTTGGCATCATTAATAATGTTAGGCGATACTTCTCACCGGAACAACTGCTTCATCTGTATCAAACGCAGGTCCGATCGTGTATGGAGTACTGCTGCCACCTTTTTGATGGATCAGCCAAGTATCAGTTGGAAGCTTTAGAATCAGCGTCTCGAGCGCCGTCGTAAAGTAGCATGTATGTTATTTTGTACAGGGTTAATTTCGGGGAATGTGCGCAAGAGCTTCACGACCTATTCCACCCTCCCCATTTCACTACAGGACTAGTCGGTGAATTACCACCCATTTCTCGTTGAAATGCCAAAAATCCGTACTCAGTGATATCGATCCACATTCCTGTTGCGTACTGCACAAGAATGGAATTATTTGCCGCCATCTCTGTTTCCTGAGACATACAATCTTGGAATTTTCAAGGCTAGAGTGAATAGATATCTTCTAGATCTTCTAGATCGACGAGCTCCATCCTCGGCCACACCGTAGCTTAACATCAGGCGAGTTCAATCGTCAATCGTAGGTCTATAATGTATAAAAAAAATATATAGACGTCACGTCAAGTTGAGTATGTTTCAAAAATTTTACGCGCCGTAGTATGGAATGTCCGACGTATGGTATTGGTATGAGTATGAACTTTTACCTAAAGTCACACAACATATCACTGCTAAAGTGCTGCATGGGCCTTCTAAACTGTCGCCCAAAAGAACGCATCCTGTTACTATTCTTATTTATGTGGCCATACGTTATGAACTCATGGTGGTCTAAATATATCCAGGACCGTAACAAAATACCGTGTTGAATATTCCCCAGGCGTCTATTTTGCAGTATGAATGTTCGACCCGGGCTAATTCGGATTTATAGTCCCTATATGGAATGGACTCAAACTTACACACATGGGATGGACCTTGGAGTAATGACACTTGGAGTGATACTTTCATTCAAAATTCAGTTCATAGGCGAAGGTTCATAGGTTATAAGCGACATATACCGGCCTTACCGAAAAACGTTACTGAACTTTAAGCAATGCTTAACATATTTTGTCAACTTTTCGCTGACACGTAATGACATTTGCGGAAAGAAGACAGAGAATTTAAGATGATGGTTAAAGTTGAGTAACGTTTTTCGGTAAGGCCTTACAAGTCAAATGATCTTTTTTTTAAATTGAATTTGGACCCGCTTAGAGCATTTGTCAGAGTCAAGTATACAATCATTTTCAAATTCGAGTTGTTCTTCAGTAAAGTAGTGGCGAATTTACTGGAAATTTCTATGGAGTTTTGCCGGCAACATGAAAATACACGTTTTGCCGCTTTATTTCACTTGCCCGCTTGATCAAATAATTAATAAAACACCACCATTTTTTATAGTATTAATATTCAAAATAACAAAAGTTTAAGAAAATAAAATAAAACGACATGTTTCCATTATGTTCCCGTCAAAACTTAATATTTGTATTGCCAGGGTCACATCATCTACCAAAACACTTTTTTAATTGGCCTTCCGTTTTTAAATCCATTTCTAATATATGTATTTAACTGTAAGGTTTCCTTTGAAAATAAAAATAAAATAATAAAATAAATAAATAAACTACCACGGTCATTCAGTCGCCCGTGAACATGGTGCATGTAACTGTGCCGAAATATCGGGAGCTCAAAATTAACACGAACCACGGTAACTATCCCGTTAATAATAATAGTACATCATCTACTGTCCAAATATAACAGTGCACTTTTTATCGTGCTTTTATGTATCATCGCACCATGCCACTCTACTTTATCGACGCTCGAGATACGAGTACTAATATTTTATATTGGTTTTACGTGCTTTCAGTAGCTAAAATATTGGACCATACGTGTGAGAACTTACTTTTTTTACCCAATTGCGTAAGGAAGAGGGTTATGTTTTTCGAGTGTATGTATGTATGTATAAATATATGTGTTTCTACGTGAGCGCCTACAGCCTAAGCGGCTTGACCGATTTCAATGTGGGAGGTGTCGTTAGATTCGTATTCATTCCCTGAGTGTCATAAATTATATCAAGTTTTGTCACGGCCACCCGAAAATCGGCGAATTTCAACCAAAACCAACAGCGTATCAAGCGTAACGAAATCGTAAGTAAAACTGCAAAAGCTTCTTTTATGCAGTCGGGTACTTTATTTTCATTTACAATTGCAAGTAACAATAATGTGTTAATGGAAAAGCCTTATTCTCCATGACCAATTTTATACAATCAGTTAAAAGTAAAAGTAATTATGCTGAATAAAATATGTCCAACGTTTTCTGTTGGCCTCACCCCAGTCTTTTGATCGCCACAAACAAAAACAAAACAGCTGTTTCGTGCCAAATTACAAAAGCACAAACTGGCCAATGACAGCTAATTGTGAACCATTCAGGATATACGCCAACGGACGCAGCCAGGCGTTGATTGGCTATAAATTTGAACTGAGAGCGTTGATTGGTGGTTTCAATTCGTTCCTTTGTTGCTTCAGCGGTTGCGTCGCGGTTTTTAATTGTATGGTTGGTCTGTAGTTAATAGAAAAGATTTATTTCAGAATCTTTACTGATTTATAAAGATAATATTGATAAGCAAGTCGGTAAGGGAAAATATCATTACGGACAGAATACGATCGGATATTGCGAATTTATAAGGGTTCCTCGCTCTCACTACGGAATCTTAAAAATAAGTGTACCTCGATTCGAACTAGTTTGGAGGTTTAAAAATAACTTGCAGCATTGAATTTTGAAGGTTTTCTGCGGCAAATATTGTGTAGATAGATAAACTCTTTATTGACACACCTTAAAATTAACAAAAAAAAAGTACAAAAGGAAATAAATTAACACTAGCGTAACAACGGGCGACCTTATCGCTAAAAGCGATCTCTTCCAGGCAACCATGGAATGGATTGAAATTTAGAAAGAAATTGGACGGGGCGTACAAAAGATGAGAAAGTAAATATAATACTAAAAACTGTAGATATGACTAACAAGCCACATACTAATAATACTACATACATAAAGTACATAAATAATAATAAACTAATAAAATAATAAACTAACTAATAAATATTATAGTAATTATATAATTATTACTTAATCAATGGCTAGAATCTTAGTGAAAAGAAAACACGAAATGGAACTCCAGTTCAATTAAGATATGGTTCTCAAACTTGACAAAATAACGGCCAGAATCCCAAGAATCACTTAAAGTGTGAAAATTATTCACTCCCGGAAGAAAGTTACACTTCCAAATTCCAAAATATCCCTTTCAAATAAAAGTTAGTTAAAGAGTTTCCCTTCATTAACATATTCAACGAAGCATTGTGGCCATTGTTTTATTTGCTCAGAAGGTTCCAGAGTGGCCCGGATTCGGGCCGCGTCGGTAAGACGTAATGCGACTTCAGGGACTATAAGACTTTACTTGTAGACAGGTCAAAAAAATAGTTTTGACGGGAACGTCATCGAAACATGTTGTTGCTTTGTTTTATTTTCATAGATTGTGTTATTTTGAATATTAATGCGATAAAAATGGCGGTGTTTTATTCATTAAATGTTCGATCAAGTATATGAGTGTGGGCAAGTAAAATGAAGCAGTGAAACGTGTCATTTTACGTTGTCGACAAAACTCCATAGAAGCTTCTAGTAAAGTCTCCACCACTTTACTGAAGCAGGACTCGACTCATAAATTGGCTGTATACGTGACTTAGATTGTGACTAGAACATTTACAACTTGTTTTATTCAGGAAACTTGAAAAAATATCAATACTTGACACTGGCAAATGCTTTAAATGCGGGTCCAATACAAAAAAGAAGAAGGTCAAAAACGCTTTCTGAGTAGTTTTTTTCCCGATTAATAACTCGAGGGTCTGACCATTCCGCAACTCTAATCTTGCTGCAAATTCGAATCAAATTACATTTATTTTGACCATACCTAAATCATGCAAAGTTATAAATTAAAAAAAAAATATGGAGAGGATCAAAATAAATTTAATTAGATTTACAACATTATTCACATTCAATTCACACATTTGTTTATTAGTTACATGTCTCCTGTCGCTTAACACCATATGAGTTGGTCATGCGCAAGCCTATTTTCGAATAAAATAAAAAAATATATAAAATATAATAATGAACAATACAAATATGAAACGCTTTAATTCCACTTTCATCGTGCGGAATGCTAGATTGTGTAATACGCTTCTTGAGTGGGTCTTTCCCGGTAGATACAATCTGGATGTCTTTAAATCGCGAGTGAATTGGTTTCTTCTAAGTAAGCACGCTCCATCGTAGACCGCAATGTCGCTTAACATCAGGCGAGTTGGCGGTCAAGCGCAAACCTATTTCTACATAAAAAAAATTACTGACAGTCAAAACCTATTTGCAAAAATGTAGATCCTGTTGGAGCAAGTATCATCACAATAGTAACCTGCTGAAGACTTGAATTTTTTGGTATACAAATGACGGCACAGATGTGGAAAAGTATTCTTCCGGCCCAATAGCAAACAGGCGGAAATTGAACCATTGATTGAAAGTATGGTTGAGGTATTTGATAGGTTAACGGTTTAAAAGCTGTCTCCGACTTGGGTAACGACAAAATCGTCAAATTCAACGCTAACAAAATACATTCTTACCTTTTCTCCGCCGAAGAGAGTCACTTTCTTTTGTCTCTTTCTTCTTAAACGAATTTTTAGCACGAACAGGTTACAGGCCTATGTGAGTTGCTGGAATTCACTACTGAACCAATTATTTACCGAAAAACGTTACTTAACTTTAAGCAACGTCTTAAGTTTTCTGTCTTCTTTCCGCAAGTGTCATTACGTGTCAGCTAAAAGTTGACAAAAATGTTAAGAATTGCTTAAAGTTAAGTAACGTTTTTCGGTAATGCAGTATAATATGTTCTGTGGTGAACTTTGTTGCGTACCTACCTCGACCCTGGCTAATCGGCATCTTCAATAACTCTACACTACTACTGGTACTTTACACTGTTTCATATTATTAATGACCCTTTTTTGACGAAGTAGCCCAGTACCAGCTTAGAAGCCTTAGAGTTGGTTGACAAGCGAGCTGTCAATTAGTTGTCAATAAGTTTCTTGGAACCATCCGAATCTCACTCGTTTCTCATTGAAATTTTAGAAAATATTTTTTTATTGATCGTTTGTAATGTTGCTTCTTAACCGACTTCCAAAGAGTCAATTCCAGAGGTTGTCAATTCGACTGTTTTTTTGTATGTTTGTTTTAGCGATTACATCGCCAATATATGAATTGATTTTGAAAATTCATATTTGTTTTGTAGGTCACGTTTCAGAGACGGTCCCATATAAAATTTATCAAAATCTTTAAGTACTTTTGTTTCTATAATAAAATAACTGGAAAAATATGTCGTCCAACTATACGAATTGGCTTTTTTTTCAGTTTTTAAATTATATATATATCTTTAAAAATGTTGCGTTGTGTTGTATGCGTGAGCAAGGCAAACGATTTATGACGTAGCCATAAATTAACCATCTTAATTGAAGTAGATCTGTTTTTTTTTTACTGACTAATGAGGACACAGATGCCAGAATATGCCTATTCCATGTCTCAGGCTTTATACGTCCAAATCGCTCATTGTAGGTGGAGGCTTAGCATAGCTGGGGTCAGACATGATTAATGAAGCGCTTTTAATAAACCCTGAGCCCAGACGAACTTACTTTGAGGGATGGCCGTTGGGCTTCAGTTATTACAAGATACGAGTCTTATTATTATTGCTGAATTTGTCTCCTGCTTGCAGAATTATATCATCATCATCATCATCTCAGCCATAAGAAGTCCACTGCTGGACATAGGCCTCCTCCATGGATTTTCAAAAAGACCGATTGGAAGCGGCTTGCATCCAGCGTCTTCCCGCCACTTATATAATTATATATTATAATTATATATTATCACATTTATTTATTTAAGTACTTAATTTTAAATTTTTTACAATACAAATATAAAAATATAAAAAAGAACATAAATATTGTAAAAAACTTAAAACTAGTGTGCCGCCGGCAGCGGGGCAGGGCTCAAGCTGTCGACGGTAAGGGCTACAAACTGAGGAATCTCCTGACAATGCGCGCCGTGTCTAGGATGACTACCTTTTGTATCCGACCCTTGATCCAACTATCAAGCGAGAGCCTCTTGAGATGTTGGTCGAGGCTCTTCGCTATTAAACCGTTCACCGATACGACTATCGGAACAATGATCGTCGAATCAACATCCCACATGGCGGTTATCTCGTGAGCCAAGTCAAGGTACTTGCTGAGCTTGTCCTTCTCAGCCTTCACGAGATTCTCATCATGTGGGATGGTGACATCGACGAGCACTGCCCGGCGTTGGGAACGATCTACGATCACGATATCAGGTTTATTGGCAACAATAGTCCTATCCGTGATTATATATTATTATTATTATATTATTCCACTTTCATTGTGCGTACCGCCAAAATGTGGAATGCGCTTCCTGGATCGGTCTTTCCGAATGGATATAATCTAGGTGTCTTCAAATCGCGAGTGAATAGGTTTCTTCGAGGCAAGCGCGCGCCATCGTAGACCGTAACTGTCGCTTAACACCAGGTGAGTTGACAGTCAAGCGCAAGCCTATCGTCAAATTAAAAAAAAGTACAGGTACATACTCTCTCCGTAACCTATATAATTGGATAACAACTTTTGCTACGACGCAATAAAGCTCATGTCGGCTTGCACATGCGCCAAGTGCCGGCTTGTGTTAACCCGCTGAATACTAACATACATACCCGTAGATAGATAGTGTATCTCGTTCTGTTGTTTAGCTGTTATCTCTGCTAGCGACAAAGTGTTGAAGTGTCCGGTCGAGCCGGCCCCGGCAGGCTTTATATACTTGAAGCATTATACCTAAGTACTGTTCCAAGTTAATTACGATTTTATTTAAGGCTGTGTTCAAAGCGCGCAGCTATCTCTCTCTCGCATCACAACATTTTTAAACATATATTTGAAAAGAAGATTTTCTTAGTTATGCTTAAAATTTGCTGAGGCGTTCCAAAACACCTATTTTTCAATTCGCCGTCGCCAAAATTAATAATATCTAAATAAAACTTTGTTTTAAATATTTTTTCATATCCCTAAACATAAAATCCCTCACTTTTATAATATTCTCACTCATTTTTAACCCCCGACCCAAAAAGAGGGTGTTATAAATTTGACGAGTGTATATCTGTGCGGCTATCTGTGGCGTCGTAGCTCTCAAACGGATGGACTGATTTTGATATATTTTTTTTTAAAGAAGATTTTATGATAATGTTCTTAGCTACGTTTCATCAAAATCGATTCAGTCGTTTTGTTTGAATGTTTACAAATGTTGCGATGCGCGAGCGCTCTATCTCTTTCACATTGATCCCAGCCTTAACTTTTCTACACAATAAGAATAAATATCAGCACACATACGAGCAAAACTGTGCATTCCTCATAAATCATGGCTCCGTTTCCGATGCGCCGGAAGAGGAAGTAGTCACATCGCCGGATATGACGCGAGCGGGCTGACGACAGTTAATATCCGCCGCCATGCAGATGGCGCTGCCGGCACCGCGAGAAAGGCTAGTTTGGCGTGATTTTCTACTACAATAATCGGCTGTGGATTGGGACCTCGCGACATAATGCAACTTCATAATTTTAATTCAAAATTCATTTACTTCGGGCTAATTGCACCCTTAGAAAATTTCACCAAAAGGCATAACAAAATCATACAATAAATCATAATTAATAATAAATAAATAAATATATATTTATATATGTATTCTATCAGCCATCTAGTTCCATAGTACAAGCTTTGCTTAGTTTGGGCTAGATGGTGTTGTGTGAAATGTCCCCAAATATTAGATAAGTAATAAAAAAAATAGGTATATATATATAAAAATTCAAATAGTCAATAATAATCATTAGCATATTTACGTCATAAATAATAACTATTGAACTGATTTTTAGGCATCCGTACTAAGGGTACGGTTTTTCCGATTCCTATTTAAATTTCTTACCTATTCGTGAAGCTACGGTGTCTGTCTGTCTGTCCTGCACTTAAACGGATGTATCTTTTGAATGGCAATAGACACAAGTCTCAAAATTGGCAAGATTTGTATATAAATACTAATACTAAAGACTGGTCAAGTGCAAGTTTTGCGTAAATAATTTTTGAAAAAATTGAAAATTATTGTGCGAGAAGTGCGAGATAAAACCTAAATCCTTATTACCTTACCTTTAATAGTTTCTGATCCTGATTCCACAAAAACGAAAATGACTAGTGAACGTTTCTTTGAAACCTGATGCCATGTGACCAAAAACTTGAAATGGAGTACACAATTACTATTTACTCTATTTCATGTTACTAGTGCCTGAGCGACGGAGTTCCACTCGGATTTTTTATGACTGAAAATACGAGCAAACCCGGGTTAGCTAAAAATGAAACCTAGCAAGATCGATTTATCGTCCCCTAATCTACCTACAAACCAAATTTCATTAAAATCTTTGGAGCAGTTTTCGATATTTCGATTACATTTATACATAATATACAAGAATTGCTCGTTTAAAGATATTATATTTACTCTATTTCAAGTTTTTATATTTGTAATCTTTCACAGCGATTTTGCCCATATTTTCTCACAAAAAACGTACATTCATCAGCTTATCAAGCGTAAAGAAATTGTAAGTTAGATTATAAAAATCGCTATTCTGCAATTCGGGTATTTAGTTTTTCTTGTAATGTAGATACTATTTTACTATGGAAATTAACACACATTTTTAAATAAAAACTACGGGTCACTCACGTCTGTTTTGACCCGAAATATCCGACTATAGAAAAAAACTTGAGCCGAATGCGGTTGAAACTATAGTCGGATATTTCGGCTCAAAACAGACGTGAGTGACCCGTAGTTTTTATTTAAAAATTTTGATACTAGTTTTATTTTTATCAGTCTCACTCAATATCTATCTAAATAATAAAGTGATTAGTGCGCTTAAAGAAGTTTTCACTTCGACAAGTATAAGAAAACTCAAAAAAAACGACTAAACCGATTTTGATTAAACATTGCTAAAACACCGTTAAAATCCTGTTAAAAAAACTTGATCAAAATCGGTCCATCAGTTTGAGAGTTGCGATACCATATACAGATACACAGATATACAAATACATATTACACACGTCAAACTTGTAACAGCCCTCTTTTTGGATCGGGGGTTAAAAACAACATCAATAAAAAAAATATGAAATCAATATGTTTTACCCAAATTCTTCTAATGTTGGTCCGACATTATACTTTACCTATACTTACTTAAGCTATTCAAGCTTAGCCCGAGTTTACCATGCACAGGATTTGCATTTTTATTAAAGCCTTTGTTCCGAGCTCGGGTTTACTTTATGGTTGTTGGAAAATGTCCTAGTTGTGGCCACGTAACGTGTCTGCGCTGTTATACATCTGTAGTCAAAATTGGCTATGTCATTTTATTTTTTTACGTGATAACGTCTTATAAATCGACGAACACCGGCTGCACGCACGAAAAAGCATGACTCATTGTCACGTTCCGCCTGAGCCGAGCGTGCAAGCGAGAGCGCGGAACAAGCAATAGAGAGGCATGATCGGCCTAAGTGTTCGGCTTGTGATGCATCTATCATGACGTTGTCACGTAAAATTGTCGTCCGTAAGCCAACTTTACAGACAAACTTTTTTTAAATCAACAGGTTATTTAGCAGATAGTTAATTATAAAAAACAGTAAGCTAATTAAACATTTTCACGTTTAGTCATAATAAAGACAATATGAACACAATGCTTATGTCACACTCACATACAGTAAAATCACATTAAAAGAATCAAGCAGAAACAGTGTTAAAGACAGTTTAATTTCTCTGTCACTAGATGGTGTTGTACCATACTATAACACGTAAATGGCGGTGCAATTTTTTACTGTACCATTTTATTACTGTGCAGCTTAGATCAATAAAATATACTTGATACCAAATCGAGTTTAGACAGACATACAGACATATCATTCTGTAGCAAACAGCACTACATTAAAATTACCATTAAACAATGAGATTTTATCTATAGAGAGGTTATACTCATTGAATATGAAGTAAAAGCGCGGCAAATCTCAGTTCTCAGTACTTTCGTGGTTCGTGGTATATGTATACCTTGGTGTTGGACTTTCTAAGCACACAGAATCGCATTATCACTGTTTATAACTCAGGACACGCGTATAGCAGGGTTGCCTGACGTGTCGCGACCAAAGAATAATAACAAGTCTAGTAAAAATAAATCCGTTTGTATGGAGCAGATCACAGTATTTGCAACTGGGGGGATTCTTTGAAATTATGATAAGAAAATAACTAAAAATCATAAATCAACAATAATCCCCGATTTATAGACTAGCTGCGTTGCGCAGTTTCACTCGCGTAGTTATGAAAAACGGTGATGATTATGACGATGATAAGTAGCTTATGTCCGTCTCCAGATCCAAACCTATCTCTATACTAATTTTCATAACGATCGCTTCAGCCGTTTGAGCGTGTAAAGGTAACAAAATTAGCTTTTATAATATCATTATGAAATTGTGTCAAATGTATTTCAAAACACCAGTACATTCATTTAAATAACAATATACTTAGTTGTTTTTTATGTTGTCACAAATCTTATTTTTACTAGACTAAACGGAATACAACGTATTGTCGAAGGCTGACGAGTAGACGTAGAGTAGATGAGTCGAGCGGCTACCTTACTTGAGGCTTGCCACGCAGAGCTGGGGAAACCCTATCTACTTATATACATTGCCTTTAAGCGGGTGATCCATTGGCGAGTCGGCGAGTTTATTATACCGCGGTCTTAGGATTTCAAGCATGCACGAAGAGCCAACGAACCAAATCGTACTATTTAAAGCCGCGGTTTTGTAGGTGCTGCATTGGTGGCTTATACCTCTGGCTCACCGGCTCGCTGGCGTACCAACGGTTTTACTCGCCAATGGATCACCCGCATTAAAGTAGGTATTGCTCAACCGGTGCGCTGCCTAGCTAAGTTAACACTAATCCAAATCTGCGCACTTGCGCAGATTGGATATTGATTGGATATTGAATTTAATAAACTGTGTAAGTACCTACACAGTTTATTAAATTGAATACTCGCTCGCCATATTATGAATGAATTTATAAAAAAAACACACAAAATCACTAGATACGATCCGTTGTAGGCTACGAAAAAGTACATTTTAAATTTTTGCGAGACTTGTATTACCATTACACAAAAAATACTCAATTAGTATTTATGAACCTAACTACACCTTGCTTATCAAAATCGGTCCAGCCGATAGGCTGTTACAGGTAAAATTGAAACATAATATATATACTTATACAAACCTATATATACTTGTTGAACACTTATTGGACATATCTACTTATTTTGTAAATTACTATATCATTAGCATAAATCGTGTTTACGGTGCTAATTTGAATTATAAATAAATAAATATAATACCAACAAATACCCGAAAAACATAACCCTCCTTCTTGCGTAGTTGGTTAAAAACAATGTGCTACCGTTTCAAATCGCTCACCCTTGAACCTACAATTCTTGCCTTTCTAAGTCTTGATGCGTTACCCCTGCCACAGTTTAACAACAGTTACTGCTGCAGGTTCATTGACCCCGGTCACGTTACCGCCCCAGCAGTTGTAAGATTTCCCATGGCGGAGGTAGCTGCACAGTTACATTTACACTAGCAACAAAACTTGCGCAAGTACAGCATTAAATTGTTTCCTTCAATAACAGTGTGAAGCTGAAGGTCCTGTCACGGCAAAAAGCGCTGATTTGAATGCGCAGAAGTCAATTTGGTTTCGGGACTGTTTGGAGAGGGAAATTATACGCCGTTGCTGTATGTATAATAATCGATTGCGTTCCTTTTGCGACTCTGCGCCAATATCACTACTTTTGACGAGTACTTTTTATTCGTATGCCGTAAAAAGCGACTGGATTACCCCAAACTAATCATCTTTGATAATATTCCACGGTCTTAAAATGGGAGCCAAAACTACTAGAGGTTTTACAATCAATTACCGGAGTGTATCAGGAGTGCATCTTCCACTAACATATTTAAAATTAAATTAAAATCTTTGCTCCAAAGCAAGGCTTACTATAGCCTTGAAGAGTTCTTTAAAGACAAATTAGAAGTACTTTGTGTACACAATTTTAATTAATAATTATTTGTTTTTTGTAGTTATATCATTAGTTAAAAGTATCTGAGTTGTAAAATGACATATATTAAAAAAAAAAAAAAAATTTATTTTTTTTTATCAGCCCTGTTTGCACAAACTGTCCCACTGCTGGGAACGGGCCATCTTCTCACTGTGAGAAGGGTTAGGCCACAATCTGCCACGCTGGCCAAGTGCGGGTTGGCAGACTTCACACATCTTCAAGATCATTGAGAACTCTCAGACATGTAGGTTTCCTCACGATGTTTTCCTTCACCGTTTTATTTAACAATAAATTATTTGTATTTGTATTGTATTTATATTTGTATTTGTTGCTTGTGTAATCACGGCGCTCCACATGAGAAAACTTTGAAATCTTATTAAAAATAAAAAAATAAACTTTCAATGCAAGTATATTAAAACTAGTTTCTTAAAATAGTTCATAGTTATTATAATATAAATACCTAATAATTTCATTTATATATTTATTTATTTATTAAATTAATTTAATTTAATTAATTACTTAATACACCCCATTTCTTGACTACTATGGTTTATCTTATACTACTGTGACGCTAAAGTACGTAATAATATAACTATAGATCACTGGAATAGAACAAGTTCGGATAGTATCTGATATTTTGTATTTTTTCCCGACTGCGCATGAAGGAGAGTTATGTTTTTCGAGTGTATGTGTGTTTGTATGTACTATGTATATAATTGTATATGGGTATGTATGTTTCTATATTATCTCGTAAATCCTAAACGGCTTGATTTTGATGAATAAACAATGCGCATATATAATATTTTACAGTGACTTTGCACATACTTTTTCACAAAAACGTTCACTCAATGGCATATTAAACGTAATGAAATAGTAAGTTAGACTGCAAAAATGTTCTGCTGTCGGGTATTTTGTTTTTCTTTTAATATAGACAATTGTTTTCCAATGCATATAAGTAGATATAAACTGATTTATGTTAAGATTTTTTCCCTAGGCGTACGAAGTCGCGACTTAGTTCCACATGCTAGTATCCAAGCTAGCATGCAATAAATTGCGGAAATTTCTTGCAAGTGTAAGCCCTCCCTAGGGAAATGCAGTATCGTTTCATTATGTGCCATCTAATATTTATTGCTAATGGATTTACATTGTTACCTGCCGCCTTTGTTGTGTGATTTGAGGTGTGGAGTTTCGACAAAATCGTTGGCGGAAAATCAATTAGGGTTTTATTTTTTTAAGTGCCTTATTCTGTTTTTTTTTTTTTTTTTTTTTTTTTTTTTTTTTTTTAATAACAAGCTTGCATGCGATCGTTGCGGTCTCCGATGGAGCGCGCTTGCTTGGATTTTATCAATAATATTTCAGCAAGTAAAACATAAACATTAGACATAACAAGTACCAAATACCCGACTGCAGAAAAGCAGTTATTGCTGTCTAACTTACAATTTCGTTACGCTTGATCAATATATCAAGCGTAAGTGTACGTTGAGTGTACGTTTTTTGTAAGAAAGTATGCATAAAATCGCTGTAAATGATCATAAATGCGCATTCTTTAGATTACTTGTTTATTACTAAAAAGTTCGTTGGAGTTTACGAAAAAAATATTTTTTAATTTTTGCAAGCGATGTATTATTATTATTACAAAAAATACAACCTATAACACTCGGGCAGTGAAGACGAATCTAACGACACCTCGCACATCAAAATCAGTCAAGCCGAAAAACATAACCCTTTTTCTTACATGGGTAAAAAGCGGATGAGCCGATTTTGATATGAAAAATCGGCCAAGTTTAGGTTGCAAAAGGTAATTTAGAAACATCCATACATACCCACATATACCCAAAATCTTACCCTCTTTCTTGGCAGTGTTATTCTACAGCAACTATAGCTAAGCTAGTTTTAGAAGGTCCGGAACAATTTCAGCGAGATTTCAAAGGAAGAAAGGGGTGCAGTAAAGTCACTTGAGCAAATCGAATGTCGGCATCAAATCACGGCTTACTTTGAGTCAAGGGTGAATTTCTACTTCGAGAACTTTATTATAAAAGCAATTCGCTTTTAAGGATTGGTTACTTCAACTAATTCCGAGGTATGTATAGTTAGTTTTAGGATCATGTATCTAATATTAATATATTTAATGTGTAGGTATTTTATATGTTGTTTCCATATTGTTTTTGTACTCTCTTATATGTATATATATGATAATATGTATTACAATTATAAAATAAAATAATTACTATATGTAATAGTTTATACAAATATTGGCAGACCCAAAAATTCAGAACACAATGGGCAGTTTTTATACATTTATTCCATTTCGAAGTAAATCCTTTTTTTTTTTTTTTAACAGCCCTGTTTGTACAAACTGTCCCACTGCTGGGAACGGGCCATCTTCTCATTGTGAGAAGGGAAGTAAATCCTTGGTAAATCCATATCCATATCCAATCAAAATTATACACTTACAGTTTATATTGCAATATTGTTTCAAATTAGACAATTTAATAGCCTCGAGGTTTATCAACATCTTGCTACTTTTTTTGTTAAATCCGGAATGGCGTTCCTGCCTTCGAAACCATAGCCTACGAGATTTTTCGGAAGTTCCAATATTGAAACATTATTACAATTCATAAAAGTCAATTAATTATCTTTATGTTAAATCAAGACAATATTTATAAATTAAATTATGCGCTAAACATCATTGCAAATTTTACAATGTTTTCCAAATAAAAATACACGCGACCAGAAACTGAATAACTATAAATCAATTACATTTTACACAAAACCAATTAGTCTATAGTTGTTCTATTATGATATAACCTAACACAAATATCATAGTTTAGAAAACTTAAAAACATGACAAAGATAACGTGAAATGAATTTGGTGAAAAATAGCTTTGAATACTCTCGATCAGGTCTTTCTCTTTCAACAATAAAAACATATAGATATTCGAAAAAAATAACCCTCCTTCTTACGCAGTCGGGTAAAACAAGGATGTTGTCAAGTGTTATAGGCTCTAAGCTCAATGGAGTCTGTTAAATCATTTTTATGTCAGAGGTTTAAAATATTCTACCTGTATTGTCAATTCCTGAGCCCTTATTCCGTATGACCATCGGTCGTGTTACGTGAAATTGACGTGGCTGTGTGACAATGAAAATTAGACTTTAGAGTTTTATTCTTAAAGTGTAATTTTCATTGTCAACGCACTCACGTCAATTTCACGTAACGCGCCGGTTATACGGAATCAGGGCTCTGATAAGTTTTTTAGGAACTATTTATTTATTTATTTATTTATTTATTTATTGAAAAACATATCGATTTTAGACCACATAGGTACAATCTGAACAGGTCCCATTGCTGAAAAGGTTCCTTTCGAATCTAAGGGTTCGGCACTTCGGTAAATAATATCTGTTATAGAAAAGATTGGCCTCACAACTCAGTTGGTAGTGCGTCCGCACCTAAGGTGTACCTACGTACTTCAGTAAATAATATCTGCTAAAGAAGACTGGCCTCACGACTCAGTTGGTATTGCGTCTGCACCTAAGGTGTACCTACGTACTTCAGTAAATAATATCTGTTATAGAAGACTGGCCTCACGACTCAGCTGGTATTGCGTCTGCACCTAAGGTGTACCTACGTACTTCAGTAAATAATATCTGTTAGAGAAGACTGGCCTCACGACTCAGTTGGTATTGCGTCTGCACCTAAGGTGTACCTACGTTGAGTTCGTTTTCCCCCACGACTTGATAAACATTTACGAGATGAGCATGGAGCTACATGTATTTACGTAGTACATGTATCTCAATAGAGATGAGTTATAATTATTATATAGAATAGAAAATAAAACAACAAAATGCAGTCGCGGATCCCACCCCAAAAAATAATTTAGTCACGTCCATTAGAAAATCAGCGAATTTTATACTTAAACTAAGAATTTCGGAGAGGGAAGGGGAGGGGTTGAACCCCCAAAACCCCTCCTAGGTACGCCCTCACGGCTATCACATATAAAATATCTCATATAAAGTGGTAATGACACATGACTCAAGTAGAAAGGCCTTGTAATAAAAGTTAAGCACCAGTTAGGTGTTAATATTATTCCAGCAACGAAACAGAAATTAAGGAAACTTGATATTAATACGTATTTTAAAAATCATCAATTAAACATATTAATTTTCTCGTCTGATTATTTCCACAAGCGAAACGACTCAAGTTCACCACCCTCCCCATTTCACTACAGGACTAGCAGAAAGTCGAATTACCACCCATTTCTCGTTGAAATGCCAAAAATCCGTACTCAGCGATATCGATCAACATTCCTGTTGCGTCCTGTACAAGAATGGAATTATTTGCCGCCATCTCTGGTCCTGAGACCTACAATCTTGGAATTTTCAAGGCTAGAGTGCATAGATATCTTCTAGATCGACGAGCTCCATCCTCGACCACACCGTCGCTTAGCATCAGGCAAGTCGGTGGTCAATCGTAGATCTAACTTGTATAAAAAAAAAGTTTGTCTACTTGGGTCATAATAATGATATTACTGGAAGCTTCTATGGAGCTTTATCGGCAATTTGTAGAACATTGTGTCACCACATTATTTCATTCTCCGTCACTCTTGCGCGTGACCAAGCTTTAATAGAATAAAAACAACATGTTAACACAATCAAAATTCGATTTAACACATGATTAGGAAAAAAGAGATAGATAGATAAACTCTTTATTGTACACACCATAAAATTTACAATCAATATAAATTAATTAAAAACTAGTGTAACAACTGGCGGCCTTATCGCTAACAGCGATCTCTTCCAGGCAACCTTAGGATGGAGAGGAACGAAAAGAAAGTAAAATGACGGGGCGTGCAGTAATAGAGAGGGGAGAAAAAAGAAAGAGGGGAGAAGACCGCGACTTTTCTTTCTTAGGTTCCTGTCAAATCTCTATATCCCAGTAATAACTTACACGCAGGAAGACGTTAGCACTCGAGACACAGAATATCTAGTTCGGGTGCTAACACACTTTTTATTATGAAATTGTTATTATCAATAAACTATTTTGTATTTTTTTTTGTAACTTACCTACTTTAATTGACCGAGCGAGCGAAGCGTCTCTGCATCAACTAGCCAAATTTTCTTTCGTCTGTCAGTTTGTTTGTTTGTGATTTGTTTGTATGTTCTTACTCGCGTACAGGGCGTAATTTTGAACCAATTTTGATGAAACTTGGTGTATAGATTTTATGGATTATTATCATTTTTTGTCGACGGCGATTTTTGATAAGAGGGGTGGTTCCCATAAAAAGGGGGAAGTTTATTGCGTCGTTAATTACCATCCGATTTTAATGATATTTGGTAGGTAGGTAAATTATACAATTATTACAACTTGTGGCAAAAATGAACTAAATTGGTCAAGTGGTCGTCGAGATATGACAACCAACTTCAGATTGCGTCTAACAGTGAGGGCGCGTGGATGCGCTTGATGCATTTTAGCGCTGAATAATATTCTTGATTTTACGTTTTCTCCATTTATAAAATTGTTATTTGTTTTTATAAGAATATACATTGTTTTTTAATTAAGGGCATCTAAACATATCCTATTTTTTGTATTAATTGTGTATTAAAATTAAATTAATCTTTCAAGGTGCTTAAACTTGTGAAAAAAATGTTTTTTGACCGTGAAAAATCGTCTGTAAAATCACTTAAAATTGCGAAATCGGCTAAAATGTTACATATGGCCTCCTGAGCCAACTTTATGGAGGTATGTACAGATGACCCAAGGTGAGCTGCAAATAAGTTCTCTCGCGAGGTCTACTGTTCGTAGAACTACTAGTAAATAATTTAAGCCACTGAGTCAATATAAATAATAGCACTTTAAGCTGTGATAAGAAACGGGTCTCCAAAATATTCTTTACGTATTTCTCTGCGTCTATAACGCAAAAGAAATAAATTATTTACATGGATACTCTTAAGCATTCCACTCTTTTAGAAGGTACTTCATACTTATTTATTCCTCTACAGTTCTCTTGTTTTAAGAGTGTCGTTGGCCACGCATACTTTTAGCCGAATTCTCGAAAAAAAAGGCGGTTCTCAATTCGGTTGTGTTTTTAATATTTGTTACCGCATAACTCAGTTTTTTCTTTAATTATTTTATATTGTTGGACATTTTGGTGGATATTTCATACATTTCATGTCACACAATATTATAAAAAATTACGCAGTTTGACGTCGATTATTTCAGTCAAAAAATATTGGCCTTACCGAAAAACGTTACTTTAACCATCATCTTAAATTCTCTGTCTTCTTTCCGCAAGTGTCATTACGTGTCAGCGAGAAGTGGACAAAATATGTTAAGCAATGCTTAAATTTAAGTAACGTTTTTCGGTAGGACCGTTAGTGTTGTGTTGCTGTAGCTTTTCATTTTGCAATGATTTAAAAGTTTGATTGTTATACAGTTCATAGGTACCGCATCGCATACCTAAGTGTTATATTAATTTAAAAAACACAAAATTTTACGCAATAAACAACAACAAAGAATTACGCCGTATTAAATAAAACCGTTTAAAAATATACGGACGAATGTGTGATGATGATGAGATGTATTAACAGTTCCTTTTTTTCTTTTCAGGTAAGAAACCCATGAAATCAGTCCTCGAAATTTGATGATTTCCGGGAGACGAAATTCATTTTCTCGTTTTCTATGGTCAAGTGTAAGGTAAACGACTCTCTTAAACACTGAAGGTAGGTAGTAAAAAGGTCGGATAGGCGATCACTTAAGGCGAAGCCTGGAGGCTATTTGTATAATTCACTGGGAATCTTCGTAAGGTCTAGAGTTAGCCTTTCAGCCAATATTGTCTAACCTTTACCCTTTTTAACAAAATCAAATGGTTTCAGCAAATCCTGTAACACCGAGGTGGCTTTGTATGATTTCGTCGCAAAATATAAAGATGGTATTCTTATAGAAACGAAGAAAATATTTATTTTAGTGATTTGATTTTACTTTTTTTTTTATTCATATTTAATTTAGGGACATAGAGTCAAATGTTGACTATGTCAGTCCCATACGATTAACAAAGGTACATAAGGTCTATTTGTAAGTAACTTGTGGGCCAACTTTACTTGTTTTCTCACTTATCCTAGGGTTGCCTGGATAAGATCGCCTTTTGTGTTATTCTATTTTGTTTATTTATTTGTTATTTCTTTACTCTCGACCCAAAAAGGGGTGTTATAAGTTTGACGTGTATATCTATTTGTCTGTGGTAGGTATCGTAGCTCTCAAACGGATGGACCGATTTTGATCTAGTTTTGTTTGTTTGAAGAAAACTTGACTGAGAATATTGCTAACTTAAACAATTAATACAATGAAATACGTACAGTAAATAAATATGTAATATAAATATTAGTGGACATTTCACACAACACCATCTAACCCAAACTAAGCAAATCGTATACTATGGGAATTAAATGGCTGATAGAATACATTATATGATTTTTAACCCCCACGCAAAAACGACTGGGTGCTATAAGTTTGACGTGTCTGTTATGTATCTGTTCTGTGGCATCATAGCTCCCGAATGGATGAACTGATTTTGATTATTTTGTTGTTTTTGTTTGAAAGGTGAATTAGTCGGGAGTGTTCATAGCTATGTTTCAACAAAATCGGTTTAGCCGATTTTTTTGTCGGAGGTTTTTAAGTTTTCTAACCTTATACTTGTTCTTTGTAAATGCATACTTATGATACATAGAAACAGCCAGACACAGATCGAACATTCATGCTGATCACACAAATATTTGTCCTCGGTGGGGATCGAACCCACCACCTGGAACTTAGAAGCAGACACACAACTGAGCTGCGAGGCCAGTCAAGTCAACAGTATCCATATTGATTATTATATTGACGTGGTAATGTAAAAAAATAATCTTAGACTGTCGTAAATATTATAACTTACAAAAGTTGCCCGAGCTAGCTATAATAGTCTAGTAAAAATAAATCCGTTTGTATGGAGCAAAACGCAGTATTTGCAACAGGAGGGATTCTTTGAAATTATGATAGGAAAATAACTAAAAATCATAGATCAACAATCATCCCCGATTTATAGACTAGCTGCGTTCCGCGGTTTCACTCGCGTAGTTATGAAAAACGGTGATGATTATGATGATGATAAGTAGCTTATGTCCGTCTCCAGGTCCAAAGCTATCTCTATACTAGTTTTCATAACAATCAGTTCAGCCGTTTGAGCGTGTAAAGTTAACAAAATTAGCTTTTATAATATCATTACGAAATTGTGTCAAATGTATTTCAAAACTCCAGTACATTAATTTAAGTAACAATATACTTAGGTGTCTTTTATGTTGTCACAAATCTTATTTTTACTAGACTATATTTTTTATTTTTTTTATTTTCCTGGCAACATTTGAATTTAAAAAATCTGCGTAGGTAAAGTATTACCAAAATATAGAAAAATAACGGGTAAAACAGCATTACTGCCTGTCTATATACAAAATGCAAAGTTTACTGCTGAAGGTCATCATCATATAAAAAAAAAAATGCAACAGACTTGAACAGCCTAACAAAACCAATTTATCTTTGCAAGTGAGCAAACGGAGAACTATGTAATCTTCACGCGCGTCCTCAGTTTTGCGTAGAAATTGCTACAGAGGCACAGTTTCTGGACTGCACGGTTAAATTAGTGCCGTAATTCTGTTATAAACTCTGTAGAAAAGAGGCTCCTTTACGAGATATATTAAATTAACACGGGCCGCGTCGCGTCGTGAATGGGGACCTTTATGAAATGTCTAATTACCGTGAGCAGTCAGGATTTGATTAGGGCGTCGCTTCGAAGGGGAGAAATGGGGCAAAAGATAAGAAGTCCACGGCAGCATAAAATACTTGATAAATTTATAAAGTCACTCCTTTTTTAACTGACTTCCCAAAAGAAGGAGGTTATCAATGCGGTCGGTATGTTTTTTTATATTTGTTCACCGATTACTCACCCAATTATGCATTGGTTTGATGATTCTTTTTGTATTTGGTAGGTCATACTTCAGAGCTGGTCTCATATAAATTTTATCCAAATCGATGCAGTACTTTGGTTTTTATAACAAAATAACGGGTAAAGTATCATCCAAACAGCTGTAGAAAAGTGAATAGCAAAGTTGCGTATATATGTATTCACTTTTCTGCAGGCGTTATACATATTGGGTATTTTGTCTATTTTTAAGTCTGTTTTTTCAGTTTTTTAAACTATAATTATTTGTAGCGCACTTTTCGGTCTACGCTGGTGACGACACGCCAAGAATATGCCTGTATCCTTATTTACAATCCTTCGGATTCAGAATCGGGTCGGAAACTATATCTTCTTCTCTATCATTCTCTATATCTTCTTCTCTATCATTCTGGATGGAAATTAAAGAGATGGAGACATATATGTAGTTTCTGCCCAATTCCGAATTCAAATGACAGTTTTTTTACCCGACCGTAAGAAGGACGGTTATGTTTATCGAGTGTATGTATGTATGTATGTATATTTCTTTGACACGCCCTAGAGCCTAAACGGCTTGACCGATTTTGATGTGAGTGGTGTCAATAGATTCGTCTTAGTTGTGAAAGTGACACTGGGTACATCAAAATTAAAAAAATCATAAGTTAGGCTGCAAAAACCTCTTTTCTGCAGTCGGGTATTTTGTTTTTTTTTCTTTTAACATTGATACTTGTTATTAGCCCTGTTTGTACGAACTGTCCCACTGTTGGCGTGTGCCACCTTCTCAATGTGAGAAGGGTAAGGCCATAGTCTACCACATTGGCCAAGTGCGAGTTGGCAGACTTCACACATCTTCAAGATCATTGAGAACTCTCAGACATGTAGGTTTCCTCACGATGTTTTCCTTCACCGTGTTTTGAAGTTGGCGGCAATTAACAATACGCACATAACTTCGAAAAGACAGAGGTGCGGGCCGTGGGAATCGAACCCAGGACCTGCGGATCGCAAGTCAGACGGTCTCACCACTAGGCTGCCGGAAACAAATGACAGTGAATAGGGGTAATGAATGATCTTAGACGCTTCACAGCGAAAAACCCTACTTCGAAAATACAGTTCTGAGCCAGTAACCTCTTCTAATTACGCTTTCTAATCACAATCATAGAAAGGAAAGCCGCTGTGAAATTAATTACGAAAACATTTCATGCTTTCTGGGATTCACTGGAACTGTTGGAGTTTTTGTTTTTGGAACGCCTGAAGTTTAGATAGACTTTTTCCATTTATATTGTTATATAAAAACCAAAGTACCGAACCGATTTAGATAAAATTCGTATGGGACCACCTCTGAGATATTACCTATCAAACAAAAAATAATCATCAAAAACAATTCACAATTGGCAGAATAATCGTTGGACAAACATACCAAAAAAAAAGACGTGTGGCACTCGGAGACTGCCGCGGTAAAGCTATTGCATGATAGCTTTACGCGCGGTGTGTTAGGTTATTTCCGTTATGGAATTTCTGGATTCGGTCTCCACGCTCAAGGCCCGCCATAGAAGCTATGCAATAGCTTAAAAAACATACAGTCGAATTGAGAACCTCCTTCTTTTTAGAAGTCGATTAAAAAAAGGTCAAAATATACCTTTTAAGATATTTTGCTTAATTTACAATTTATTACAAACTGTTTTTACTGTAAAATCACTTGGAATGGACATACTGTGGCCAATTCTGAAGTCAATACTAACCTAATTAAATACCTAAAGAAATATTAATTACATTACATTTTAAAATAACTAAATTGAACAACGAATTAAATTCTCATACTTTTATTAATTTTTTTTAGCCTTTAGAATCAAACGCATTGTCAAAAACCTGTTTTTTTTTAAATATCTACAAAAGTTTACGATTTTTAAAACTCCCGGAAATCTTTTCCTTTAAAAATTACCAATTGTATGTATCAAGACATAATTCAAATAGGATTTCTTTTATTTGAATATGTCAAAATACAAATTACATGATATTTGATCTTGAAATTTGGCAAGAAGCAAATTTTCACAGGAAAACAAAAGAGAACAAATCGAAAATATAAAAAATGACAAAATCAGCTTTTTAAAAAGTTTACGGAATTTCAACATTTCTGGTATTTCTTTTCGTAACGACCTCATGCTTTAATTTATTAAGTCGCTCGTAAATAAGGTTTTTTGTCGGGGAGGCTGAAGAATTCATTGCGTGCCCAAAATGCTGGTCTTTACTTTGGACAAAAAGTGAGCATTGTCATTCAGCGAGGAATTGCGGCCAGCATTTTGGGCGCTTTGCCTCAAACTGGAGATTGATCCAACTATCCATAGGCTTTTGATGCCTATGGATATTTTAAATAATCTCCAATTACTCAGTTTTACAAATTTTTATTATTTATTTAACAGTTTTAGTATAATTTATAATAGTATAATATATATATGAATGTTTAAAACGAAAAAAATAAAAAGCTATTACTACCAAAGAACTTGTGAATCCGAGGAGACACAGTTTTCACGCCAGTCACCAGAGGCACTAAGCCAAACTTGGCAGGTTGTCAACAACACTCGAACATTCCCTGTTTCCCTCCACTTCATTTTGCACCCTCTTTGCACCCTGCCCTATGTGCTTGCAAAGTTATTAGGGTTCAGTGGGCAAAAGTGGTAAAACACTTACAATTCTTTATTTTTTATTCAACATTAATTCAATATCATTCACGACAAGACGCAATAAGAGAAAGTACACATTGCAAATACAGATTAGAGAAACTTAATGTTGCACGCCTGTAATGGGTAAAACTGTTGAAACTGATATTTTTTAAGAATTCTGTACACAGTTTTAAGCAATAAATTATATTATATTCTATTCTATTAATAAACTGTATCGCATCCTAAAATTATGTATGCCTAGCCTAGATAAGGTTAAGTAAGTAATTACATTATTTAAAAAAAAAAAGTGAAACTTTAGAACTAGAGTTGTGTGCACACCTTGAGCATTCATGCTCTCCATCGAAGGCTCCTTCTTGCGGCGGCGTCGTGTGGCGGGTCGCCCTCTTCCCTAACATATGGTTGAGGAGGGCAATGGCTGGCACATGCGTCATACTCGTGATCGGGTGCTGCTTGCGGGTCGCTGGTTTGCTCGTGGTATGCACGCAACATAGTAATAAGTACTTAAATTAAAATAAAATTATTTTCCCGTAACGATAATTAGTAAACAATAGTTTGTAATTATGACAAAGGTCACGGACCATGGTGTCTGTGGAGATAAAAATTAAATTATAAAAAAAAAAAAAAAACTAGAACTAGTAAAAAAATATTACTTTATGCAAGAAATAAAAATTATCGGCTTCCTAATTGCATGAGAAATTAAATAATTACCTAATAATTTTTTTTTTTTTTTATTTTTTTATTTGCGTTGCTTTATCTTAGATCACGTCGTTTACGTATAGGCGACTTTGTTATCAAACTAAAGACATGAGGATGTAAGGCATATTAAGACAAGTGAAATCTGTTAACATAATTCGTAAATGGTCACTAATACCTACATACCTACGTATTTTATTTAATATAATTTACCTCGTCTTATTATATATACGTAAAACTAATCGTTAATATACTTCGTACGTATTTCTGTATTTCACGTTTCAAGCTAAAATATATTATATATTGTATAAATATTTCTAAATAACATGCGCTACGGAGTCCGTAGAGTTAAATTTTTAAACTTTTTAATTACTCTATCTAAGCTCATTTGTATTGTACGGAACCTTTACACACGAAAAACTCATCTTGCATTTGACTCTCCTAGTACCTTTTTGTCAAAGGTTTAATCTTCGAAGGGATTTGTACGTGACTCCTAGTGTAGGTGTATGAGTGTATTGTCACTGTGTGCGTCTGTAATTCTGTATGTGTTCAAAGGGGTCTTTCTAATAAGCCTAAGGCTGCAATAGTAGTACATTTTTTTCTAAGGATTTTCCTTACGAAGGCAGTTTGTTTACCACGCGTTTGACCTTAAAAAACTGGACAAGTGCGAGTCAGACTCGCCCACCGAGGGTTCCGTATAAACTAGTAGATAAAAGGGGGAAATTATATATTTTTATATTTTCCTTCAAAAACCGAAAAATATACATCGTAAAAATATTTAAAAACATGTATTAGCTTGTGCTCTTTCATATGATATACCTCTCACATTATACGGTTAAAGCACTTTAAAATTTGGACCCTCCTTCCTTGCATAAAGATTATTTTTCTGGGATAAAATTAAAAATGTACAGTTTTCGGATTTTTTCCTTTATGTGTACTATATGACAATGCTTCTTGCCAAATTTCACAGTTATAGGTCAACGGGAAGTAGCTTAGAGGTTTTGATTCCCTTGCTAGTGCCGAAATATGCGTTTTTTGTGACATATTCAGCTGTAACTTTTTTTTGTTTGATGTAAGTTAATTTTTCTCTCTGCAGCAATAGACTATGGATTTGCGTATATGGTTTTAATTACAACTCGATACCTTCACGCGTTCCCGAGATACAGGTCTTGACAGACAGACAGACAACAAAGTGATCCTATAAGGGTTCCGTTTTTTCTTTTTGAGGTATGGAACCCTAAAAATCATTTAATACCTACTATTACCTACAAGTAGACAAATATGCAAAGAAGAAGTAAAGGACATTGACTTTATTACATTTGCTACGAGTAATGCCAGTATACTATTGTTAAAACCAGTGTTCCCAGATATGCGACTCACGTTGCCTTTAAATCATATACAAAATCTACGGTTTAAGAAGAATCGAACCTCCACTTAATGAAAAACACCAACATCAAGGCTGTTTCTCAACTTATCACCCTCTACCCCCCTCGAGATTTAAACAATATTTTTGACCTATTTGCAGTTTTTAAATTAAAATTTAATAGAGAAGAGTGGCGTCTATTAGTATCGGAGGCTATTCTAGGTAGCAGCGCAAAACAAACTTAGTTAATTGGAGTTTATTGCAATAAAATTGACTCTACTCGGTTTTTTTAGAAGCTTTATATTATATTCCATGTAGCACCAAAGGATTAAAGAAAAAACGATTCCCAAATTACAGTTGTACTAAAATAAAATATCTCGATTCCCTCCAATAACATATTTTTCCCCTCCAAAAAAACCTTCAAAATATTATCCACCTCCCCACTTTTCCTTCCATAGCTCTCAAATCCCCCAAACATGGGGAGAAAACCTCCAATCTGGCATCATTGTTAAAACTTTCAACGCCATGTCATCTCTCCGTAGACACCTATCCAAGGCTCAAAACTGTACGAGCCAAATCTGAGGCTTATGAGGCAAAGTACGAACTTGTATCATGCTATGAGTTATTTTCAAACAAGTCTTATGCCGTGTCTGCAAGGATCAAAAAGGCTCTCTCGTACGTGACTTGATTGTAAATTAGACGAAGCCTTACGTTAGAGTTGGAAGCGCCACTGGCGCTTGTTCTTTACAAAACGACAACCATAAATCGAAAGTGTTTAGTTTTACTTTTCGGCAGGGCCGCAAGTTTTGTCACTAAAAATACGAAAGTACCTGAGCTCCACTCGGATTTTTTATGACTGAAAATACGAGCAAACCCGGGTGCACTAAAAATGAAACCTAGCAAAATCGATTTATCATCCCCTAATCTATCTACAAACCAAATTTCATTAAAATCGTTGGAGCCGTTTCCGAGTTTCAGATTATATATATTTATTAAAACAATTGAATTGAAAAATAAAATAACTCATAAAAATATTAAAATCTTACTGAACCAATATTATAGCAAAAAAATCGCATAGTATGGCGCATCCTGTATTGAGAGTCGTGCGCGCTCACGGCGACGGCTGGAGTAGGTTGCAAGTAAACATATTTATATGTATATATATACATACAAGAATTGCTCGTTTAAAGGTATTAGATAGATAGATAATTTATTGTGAATAATTTTAATGTGAGTATTATTAATGTTCGGATTGTACCTATGTACTGTTATTGTTAATTAGCGGCAAGACGCTGGATGCAGGTCGCTTCCAGTCGGTCTTTTTGTAAATCCATGGGGACTCCTATGTCCAACAGTGGACTTCTTACTGACTGAGATGATGATGATGACGATAATGATGATAATGATGTTGATTGTTAATGTTAACAATAAGTAATTAGATTTCGAAATGATTTTAGAATCAGCATATGTTACATTTTTTTCCACTATTGACTATTCTACTTGTAGATTTATCCACTGAAGAGAGAATTACTACACTGATTTACCGAATTAATGAACTGACATCTTAGTGCTACATAAATCAGTGGTAGAAGGCTCGATATTTCGTGCCGACTGGATTCCATCGATAGGCACAATAAGATTTTATCACTAAAGAGGTATGACTTATATGAAAACCTTGCATGCCACATTTTTGGTACGTAACGTCACACAAACGATTTTGTGATGGAATGTTCCATCCGCGCGAAATCTATTCTAATTCTAGTAACTAGTTGACAAAATATGGAATCGGAAGTATATATCACCTGAAATTTCTTCTAGATCGACGAGCTCCATCCTCGGCACATCGTCGCTTAAGATCAGGCGAGTTGGTCAATCGTAGATATATAATGTATAAAAATATAAAATAAAAATGGTCGTCAACTGTGATTTTTTATCGTACTTGACACGATCGTTTTGACACGCTAGGTACATACAGTTGAGGTATCTATAGAAGTCTAAGTATGGGTTATACTCATTGAATATGAAGTAAAAGCATGGCAAATCTCAGTTCTCAGCACTTTCGCGGATAAGACCGCATCCTTTTAGTATCTTGGCCTTATATAACTGCGAGCAATAAATTTATATTTCATTTCCATATTCCTAAAAGACTCACTTTACCATCTAAGTAGTACTTCTTCAATCAGTTCTCAGAGAGTAAAAATATATTTCTCTCAGATACGAAATCTTGTTCGTGGAAGGAATTTTATTTCCATGATTTTTCAAGGATCTGTCATGTAGGTACATGTTTACAGCAATAAATGCCACTTTGTAGTTCTAACTTTCCGAAAAAAATAAGTATGTAAAAGACTTTGTTTAAAAGGATTTCTTCATTTTTTATGTAGAAATAGGTTCGCGCTTGACCGACTACTCGCCTGATGTTAAGCGACTGTGCGGTCTACGATGGAGCGCGCTTACCTAGAAGAAATCAATTCACTCGCGATTTAAAGACACCCAGATTATATCTATCGGGAAAGACTCACTCAGGAAGCGCATTTTAAAGATAAATAAAATTATTTTGTAGAGTTTTGTGAAAATTACGCACCTAAAATTTTGAAAGACACATGACATGTTTATAAACTGTTTTGGATTTTTTTATAAAGTGTACTACTGAACCGATTTTGAAAAAATATCTATATATTTTAAAACTAAAAAAAAACCCATCCAATTAAACGAAATCACGTTTATTGAATTTGGTTTAAATTTTTTAGCCGACTGCGCAAGGAGGGTTATGTTTTACGAGTATATTTATACACTCGTAAAACATAAGTATATTTATGTATGTATGTATGCGTATGTTTATGTATATCAACTTTCTCGCAAAAAACGTATACTCAATAGCGTAATTAGCGTTACGAAGTCGTAAGTTAGACTGCAAAAAACCGCTTTTCTGCAAAGTAGTATTTTGGTATCTGTTAATATAGATACTTGTTAAACTATAATAATCATTACTCTACCTACATACCGAGTCATTCATTATTCCGAAAACCTCACCCTCCTTATTGGCCACTAGAGTAGAATCAGCACACCCCAAACTAATCCCTCAACCTGTCCCCTGAGTTACATAGGGGATTTGATTTAACAATGAAAGGCCCTTCGATTTGCTGACGGGACTTCTTCGAACAAGCGCCTTTAGGACGTTATATTTGTAAGAACACTGGTAGCTTACAAGTATAGTACAACCATTTGGTAGTTTTACCTAGGAAGTTTTCCTCTTCCTGGGAAGATAATTTTTTGACGTGATAACGTCTTATAAATCGATGAACGCCGGCTGCACGCACGAAAAAGCATGACGATTGTCACGTTCCGCCTGAGCCGAGCGTGCAAGCGAGAGCGCGGAACAAGCGATAGAGAGGCATGATCGGCCTAAGCGTTTGGCTTGTGACGCATCTATCATGACGTTATCGCGTAAAATTATCGTCCGTAAACCGACTTTGTAGACAACCATTTTTTCCGAATATTTACTTTGTCACCTCGAATCTTTGCTAAGTATAATGTGTTTATCATATGTACTTTTTTGACATCTCGATATATCGAGATGTCAAAAAAGTAAAGGTACAAAAGTCACCGACATAGCTCAGCGGATCAACAAATTGAAGTGGCAGTGGGCAGGGCACATAACACATAAAACTGATGGCTGATGGAGTCGAAAAGTTCTCGAGTGGAGAGCACGCACCGGCAAGCGCAGCGTAGGAAGACCAGCCACGAGATGGACAGATGACCTCATATAAGTGGCAGGAATATGCTGGATGCAGACCGCTTCCAACCGGTCTTTTTGGAAATCAATGGGGAAGGCCTATGTCCAGCAGTGGACTTCTTGTGACTGAGATGATGATGAAGATGAATATATTATCATGACGATTATATGTCCATGTAATATGTCGAAGGAATAAAATACATTTGATTTGATGTTGATTTCATTTGAAGAGAAAGTAATTCTGTCTGTCTGTTTGTTACCTTTTCACTACACCTTTCAAACGGCTGAACAGTTTGCTATCAAATTTGGTACAATTATATAGTTGAGAATCTAGAGATGGACAAAGGCTACATTTATAATCACCATCACTATTTTTCACCACGTTGCGGGTGAGACCGTAGGGAACAACTAGTATGTTATAATTCTTTCATGTTCTCGTTTTATATTTTTATTCAGAAACAGTAATCATAGAGATTGGTGGTCCTTTATTTTTGTACATAAGTTATAACGCTATGTTTAAGCATTATTAGAGTTCCATACCCAAAAGGTATTAACGGGACCCTATTACTAAGACTCTCTCTGTCTGTCCGTCCGTCCGTCTGTCACCAGGCTGTATCTCATGAACCGTGATAGTTAGACAGTTGAAATTTTTACAGATGATGTATTTCTCTTGCCGCTATAACAAAAAATACTAAAAAATTGAATTAAATGCATATTTAAATGGGGGCTCCTATACAATAAACGTGATTTTTTTGCTATTTTTTGCTCGATATTGATAACGGCAACAGGTAAACGGTTGAAATATTCACAGGATATTGATTATATTATTAACTTTAAAAATAAATAATTAAATTAAAATAAAATAAATATTTAAGGGGGGCTCTCATACAACAGACATGCTTTTTTGCCGTTTTTATAGATAATTGTACGGAACCCTTAAACCGTAGGGAACAACTAGTATGTTATAATTCATTCATGTTCTCGTCTTATATTTTTATTTTGAAACAGTAATCATAGATTGGTTTTCCTCTATTTATGTACCTACATAAGTTATAAAGCTATGTTTGAGCATTATATTAGTACAATTAGTGTAGATAAATGGATATGATATCATTGTCGTAGGAAAAAGTGAAGGGCAAAGGATGGTCACTTGATAGATTAACGTATAGAATGATTATGCATCAATATACAGTATGTTTACCTAATCAAAGACCGGATTATATGCAAAATATATACAAAAATCTGCATGAACGTGAATAAGTAGGTAAGTTAAGTAAGTATAGACTGAGTGGCCAGCCCTAGTGTCAGAGTTATTAAGCAGCCGGAAGGCCTCTGACCTGGCTTGACGATTATTGTTTGAGAACAAACGACGAACAAAGAAATGCAACTCACGGTCAACCATCCGAAAACTGATCATTCCATCTAGTCAAGCTACGCCACGAGCGAAAATGAAAATTATCAAATCAATATCGTCATTTTTTATTATTTTATTATCAGAAGTATCTATTAGATGAATAACTTATTGGACTTAATAAACATTTTTTTAATTTTATTTTTCTATCAAGAAAATTTTATGATATCGTGTTTTCAAATATTATTTTTTTACTATTAATCATTAACTTTCCAATATGTAAGTACATATATTACATTTCAAAGTGAATGTTGCATTTTTTTTTGTAATCTATGGAACACAGCTATGGACTTACAACTTACGAGAAATTACAAGAAATTATCACTTCAATGTTCAATATTTCGCATACGAATCCCTAAATTGAAAAATGGTGTTCGTACATTACTTTGATGTTTATCCCATTTTACATGTTTCAAGATTTTATTCAACGTCTTTTCGGCATAACTAATATGCATATCCATGCCAAATTACAGCGCTCTAATACTAATAGTCTTTGAGCAAAGCCACGAACAGACAGACACACTCTATGGGTTCCTTGTTTACTACGGAACTCTAAAAATGTACACAAAACATTTTAAATAAAAACTACACTCATGGCTGTTATGACTCGAAAAATCCGACTATAGCAGTGCAAGGCGCGTCACCGACCGAGAGTGACGTTTGCGCTGCTCCTTTGAATAAGACCGCCGAATCCGGTTGCAACTATAGCCGGATCTTTCGACTCGAAACAGACGTGATTGGCCCAACTACGTTAGTTTCCATAGTAAAATAAAAATATGGTTGGAATAGGCTTTATATATGCAAATGCGTATAACCCGGTCTATAAATAAACAAAGCAATTATTTAAATTTATCTGTTGTTCTCGATAAAGACGATAAAATGTATGTTGTCCGAGGAGAATCAAGCCACGACTTCAAGACACGCAGACTATAATTATCAATTTCACAATAATCCGTGGAAATACGATTATAAATAATGTGGTACATGTAATGTGACCGTACGTGCCGTTTTGAATTGGACTGTCCCGTTGTCAGCAACAAAATGGGTAAATGTTCAACATTGATACCTAAATTGGTGAAATGTGTGAATGTTTTCCAAATTTTACTTTCATATGTATATTTGTTTTTTCCTCTTGTTGTAAATAAACCATGTGTATGTCTATTTTAAATAAGATTGTATACTCGTATATTACTCGTATTTTAAGTCTTTTAGGTGTTAGCTTGTGCGTGATGTCATTACCGGTCCCAGTGGAAGACCAGCGCTGGTTGTATACTAGTGTCATGAGCTGGGGTCGGGTTGTGACAAAAACCTCTTTTATTTTTAATTAAATGTGTTGTTGTACTATGTATGTTTTTTGTCACAATAAAATACATGTCTATGTCTGATAAACATTGAAAATAAAATATCGTCGATCCTCGACGATGGTAACAGTAGAATTCTTCTAGTCTCGGTTCGAGGGTCACTACATAAAGAGCATTAAAAAGTTTGGGTATTCTATTTTTGTGTTATTTTTTATTCTATGACCAGTGATACCATGCGCTTGCGCATGTGATTAAATAATAATACGAGTATGTGTAACCTAGACCTATTCGACCTTTACGGGTATTCTATTTTTGTGTTATTTTTTATTCTATGACCAGTGATACCATGCGCTTGCGCATGGGATTAAATAATAATATGTGTAACCTAGACCTATTCGACCTTTACGAGATAGAAGTCATTGGGTACGCATTCAAGTCAGGAATATTCTCCTTGTGGGTAGATAAAATTACGTTAAATAGTACCTACCAATCTAAAACCTTTTTTATTTTATTTGAATCACGTAATGATTCCATAAATAAAGCTAGGACACAATTGAAAAAAATACGAAAGTAAATAAAGGCCTCGAGATTGGTATCGAAGCTGTCTCGCCCGCATGTGATAAAATTTTATTGTATATATTATTTAACATATTTTTGATTACTAAAAAAATGATATTAAAACAGCTTAACCGATTTTGATGAAATATAGTTAGCGATTTTGATGAAATACACTCTCGATGAAATCCTATTTCAAACGAATAAAACTAGATCAATATCGGTCCATCCGTTTGAGAGCACCACATACCACAGATATACAGACATAAAAACAGATAGACCGATTTTTAAACAAGACGCTTCCAACGACACCTCATTTGTGAAATTATGATAAGTAGTTTAGAAGTTATGAGAGAACAGATGAATAATACAAACATACATACCGGTCAAAATATAGCCTCCCCTTTTGCTTCGCCGTAGCCGGGTAAATAACGTCAAAGCGTAAATATTTTCACGATTGGACGTAATTTTGTTCAAAGTAACAGATAGCAAAACAAAAATTATTCTGTAATAATATTCTTGTAATGCTGATGTTCACATGTTTCTCAAAGTGCATTTATAAATTTTACGTCCTATAAAAGTGACGCGCGAATGATTCAGCTGGCCTAAGCTGACGTAGGTCACAGCAAATGAAGGGTACAAGCAAATAACAGGGAATGTCATAAATTTCAATTATATCTTTGTCTATGGTATATTAAATTCCAATCATTAGAATTCAAGTCAACTAATTAGGACATTCCCTGTTCTTTGCCTGTACCCATCAAATACAATAAGTCGTCAGTTTGCTAGACTAACGCGCCTTCTGTCTCATTGGCTGCGACCTGCGGAATGCTAACCTATATTATTCCCACTATCGTTTATAATTATTCGTTATTTAAATCTCATTTATGAGAAAAGAATAACATATTTAAAAATACAAATAGGTTATGATATACTAATAGTAAAATAATCTTTTATAAAATAATTCTTAGTTAGAAAACAAAATATAAACGATATTATTAGAAACCCCTAAAACGAAAACTAGAATAGTTGCAGTTTTTTAGTTCTTAAAATGCAAGCAAATATGATGTGCAAAAGAACTGGTAAACTATGCAATTTTAATAAAAAACAAATCATTTAACGCAATACTACAGACCATGTGCAACCAGCATTATTTTGTACTTAAAATATATATAAAGAAGCAACTTTTTGATGCCAGACACAGTCGCTCGCAAAACGTGACTTTAAATTATTCTAAAAACGTACAATTTGTGGTAAAAATGAAGTTATTAGTGTTAATTATCGCATTTCTCGCAGTAGCGTCGTCTGATAATTACGAAGAAGAAGAAAAAAAATATCACCAGAGCGTAGCAACAACATTTGAGGAGCATTTGCTGCCTTTCAACAAACGGCTCGCCTTAGAAGCGAATCATTACACAAAAGGACACTTCATCATCTCACCACATAACATATGGTACAACCTATCCCCAGAAATAGAAAGTCACAAAGAGTTATATTCATTTATGAACCTTCCAGAAGACGAATCTGTTAGGAAACAAATTTACAGTCGGGCCTTACAGGTGGCAGGTTTAGGGGAACACTTCTCTTTCTCAAGAAGCCAGGCCATAGCGGTTGACGAGACTGTAGATGTCAAGAAAGAATGGCACACATTCATTGAACCACCCAATGGCATGCCAGATTATTTTCAATCGTTAGCATATGAGAAACCCTTTGGACATGTGCAGAGCTATATCGAGAATTACCAGCCAGTACCTTACTCTGGCCATGCCGTATTATTAGATCATGTCATGTTTGATGATGTCTGGAACTCAGCATTCTCAGCAAATCCAGTCCAGCATGGGCCTTTCTACAACGATCATGGAGAACAGGTAGCAAAGGTGGAGTACTTCAGAATGAAGGGTATAGTCAATGTTGCTCATTCTCCTGACAGCAAAATTAAAGTACTGGAGGTTCCAACCGATGAAAACAGATTCATGCTACTGGCTGTAGGGGGTGAACCTGAAGAAATGATCGAGACAGTCTTCAATGGACATATCTTGTCTGATTTGAAGCAGACAGAGGAACCCATAGACGTGGTCGTTCCAAAGCTGTCGATGTCCAGCGCCATAGAGATGGGGCAAGTTTTCGGTAACATGCGACGTAACAAAGAGTTCTCAGTTTCGGCAAATAAAGGGTAAGTCAATTATTAACTTATAGTAGTTAGCTACTTTTATCGACTTTGAACGACGAATTAACAATACTATGTGAATTCGTTGTCTTGGAATAGAAGATTTGAAAACATAATGACTTTACGTTTTAGCGTAATTCTGGTTATTTTGGTATACATAACAGTGCTGTGCTTTAATATAGCTATTCAATATGATAATTATATTATTTTTGTTTTTTACCCCTGACCTAATATGTAGTACCCCTGACCAAAAAGAGGGATGTTATAAGTTTGATTGTGTGTATATGTATGTGGCATCGTAGCTCTCAAACGGATGAACCGATTTTGAACTTGTTTTTTTTTTTTTGTTTAAAAGATAATTTAATCGAGAGTGCTCTCAGCTATGTTTCATCAAAATCGATCCAGCTGTTTTTTATGTCAGGGGTTTTTAAATTTTCTAAACTTATTTGTTTACTTAACTATGGCAAATAGGGTTGTAGTTTTACCAGTATATAAACGGCCTTACCGGAAAACGTTACTTAACTTTAACCATGGTCTTAAATTCTTTGCCTTCTTTCTGCAAGTGTAATTACGTGTCGGCGAGAAGTTGACTAAATATGTTAAGTAATTAAATATGGTAAGGCGGATTATGTTTTTAGGATGGTTTACTCGTGCATATAGATTGCTGGGTCCACTGTTCACACTAGCTGCGCGTATGGATATAAAGCTGATGATAATGATAATGAAAAGTAGCTTATATCTCCATGTTCACAGCTAATTGTGTACCAAATTTCATATAGATAAATTCAGCCGTTGTAACAAACAAAAATAGTTATTTTCGCTTTTATAATCTGGAGGCAAGGCTGTGCCCCCGCCATATGAGCCAACGGGCACGCCGCTGCCGCGCCGGGACTATATACCTTTTTTCGAAGCGATTCGACGGATTTTTTGACCCTATTACATACTAGCTGCGCCTCACGGTGTCACCTGAGTAGTGATGAAAAACGGTGATGATGATGATTAAATAATAGCCTATGTCTTTCTCCAGGTTCAAAAAAATCTCTGTGCAAAATTTCATAGCGATTAAACAGACAGAGATACAGTTACTTACGCTTTTATAATATTAGTAATTAATCATAATAAGATTAAATAAGGATCGATGTTTTCATTAATTTTACTGTCCTATTAACCTGTATCGTATTTGGTATGTATATCACTAATAGTAATTTGGGCGACCGAGGTCGAATTTTTATGACTAAAAACACTAGCAAACCCGGTTCACTAAAAATGAGACCTAGCAAGATCGATTTATCTTCCCCTAATCTACATACAAACCATAGTTGCTCGTTTAAAGGTATTAATTAGATAATTCGTAACAATGTAAGTGCTATTTAGTTAAATAAATCTATAAATACAATATTTTCTTCGCAGATACAAAGATGACCTTCCGGAGTTCCCTAGGGACTACTATCATATGGTTACTGTCAATGTCACGGAGTCCTTGGACAGAAGCTCTTCGGGTTACAAAGATTCATCCAACGAAGAGATTGATTTTGCTGCCTTGGAGAAGGAAGGCTTCTATGTGAATAAGCCATTCTTATTTGCTCTTTATGTTCCTATTTATAAGTCAACCGTCAAAGTGCCAGTGTTTACTGGAGTATTTTCTTACCCCGGTGAAAGAGGACAGAAGAAAATATGATTAGGTCATCGAAGACAGTGAGAGAACCAAGTTTTAATGTTTTATTGTACGTTTTGAATTGTGAACTACGAATACACATAAATAAAAAATGAATTTGCCTTCTTTTTGTAATGGAATCAAATTATTACCTTTAATAGGTAGGTAAGAGGTATAATAGGCGGGTAACTTCTACTAAGAGGTACTTATAATAAACAAAGGACATAAAAGTAATTAAAAATAATAATTAAACCGACTTCAAACAGAAAAGAAAGAAATAACTCGAATAAAATCAAAACTGGGCGTCTACCTAAGTAGGTACGTAAACCAACTATTTCTTTCTTTTCAGTTTGAAGTCGGTTTAATTTTTTTAAATTACCTTTATATTTATAGAATAGAAAAAAATATGTCATCAATGTAAACGAAATTTGCTTTCATGTGTTTTTTCACTGGTTATAGAATAGCCCCAATGAACTGCCTAATTTTCGAAAATAGAATGTTTGCTGAACACTTTTCTTATTAGGCTTAATTACTAAGGGTGTCTTTTCGTGAGGCGACAGTGTCTGTCTGTCTGTCTATCTGTCAAACACTTAACTATAATAAACAAATACTGAAATCTGGTCAAATGTGAGACAAGCTCGCATAAATAATTTTTACCCGACTGCGTAAGAAGGAGGGGGGAGGGGGGGGGGGGGGGGTATGTTTTACAACTGTATGTATGTTTGACAGCCTACAGCCTAAACGGATTGACCGATTTAGATGTGCGAGGTGTCGTTAGGTTTGCGTCTTTACTTCCCAAGTGTCGTAGGCTATATTATTTTGTAATAATAATAATACATCTCTCGCAAAATAAAAAATGCGTTTCTTTTTGTAACCTCCAACGAAATATTTCATAATAGACAAGTGATTTTACTAGAATTATCCTAAAAATGCGTATTTATAATGTTTTATAGCTATTATACATACTTTCTCACAAAAATGTACACTCAACAGCGTATCAAGCGTAACAAAATCGTAAGTTAGACTGCAAAAACTGCTTTTCTACAGTCGGGTATTTTGTTTTACTTTTAATATACCTAAGTACATACTTGTTTATAAGTGGACAAAACCGTTTCGAGACACGCGTATAGTAGGATTCCTTAACTAAATTTAATGCAGTAATTTAAAAGAAAACTTCTTATCGAGAATTGTTTGTAATCTAAACAAACAATTCTCGATAAGAAGTTTTCTTTGCGAAAAGGTCAATGACCTCAGTTCTATAATGATTAAGTGTTTTACTAATGATTAAGTGTTTTATCTCAAATAATTGCAATCACAGAGTGTTCAGAGTAATTTTTATTAAAAGTATTTAATATGGTCTACTATTACGGTTAATCGTGAATTTTTAGGTCTAATAGTTTAGAAATGCAAGTGAGACACAATTTTTTCACCTTTAGCTGGCTATATCTCGCACACTGCATCTGAGTAAATAATTATATATGAAATCTTAGTTTTATTTTAAAAGATCTATTCAACGATACCTCACAAGATGGGGTGGAGCTGCAAAAAAAAAACATTTCTTCTTTATATGTATGGAGTGTGCCCTATTTTTTTTTTTTTTTTTTTATAAATTGACTACGACATTTTGTAATGGTTTACATAACACATCTACATGCCAAATTTCGTTTATAAAAGGAAATGAAATAATTTCATTCCGGATAAATAAATAAATAATAAACAAATATTGGAGGACATTTCACACAACGCCATCTAGCCCAAACTAAGCAAAGCTTGTACTATGGAAACTAGATGGTTGATAGAATGGATGTTTTGCATCCATATAAATTACATTACAATTAAAATTAAAAGAAATTATCGAAGAGAAATAAATTAGATTGAATTAAATTATTACAACATTAAATAAAATAAAATTAACCGTAAATTTCCAATGAATAATTGCAAATGAACTGAATTAAATTGAATTGAATTTAAGTAGAGCTGATAGTATCTGAGTAAAATGACTGTGATATACGGACGGACATGGCGAAATTATAAGGGTTCCTTGTAGTTACTACGGAACCCTAAAAACGGGATATTATTGTGCGAGAACTGCGAGATAAAACAGGGATGTTGATTCCACAAAAAAGAAACGAAACCTGACAAGTGAACGTTTCGTTGAGTGTTGGTGTCATGTGACATAGACTTAAAATAAGTAAATAAGGTGAACGGTAGTGTCAAAATCTCTTTGGATAAATAAAATAGGTCTGTAACACTTACTTATTCAAACTTGATATAGTATGTGAGCGTCTAGAATTTCAGGCTATTCCTAAATATAGAAAATATGTAAAGTTATAAAATATTCTTAGATATAAAGCACATTTTGTTGAATAATTAGCCCTGGTGTCAATGTTCATGCTCATGTATTGTGCATGGATTGGAGTATGGCAGCCTTAGCGTGCGAGTGAAACTCGTACTTTGCCGGATTTCCTTTTATCAACCGGCTTAAAAAAGGAGAAGGTTCTCAATTGACTGTATTTTTTGAACCGATTTTGATGATTATTTTTTAGTTGAAAGCTGGTGCTTCCCGTGTGGCCCTATTCAATTTGGTCCAGTTCTGACAATGGCATCCATGATAAGTCGGTTGCTTCAGTTTTTTAAACTATAATTATTTTTGATACGATTTGTATTGTGATGTTGCCTTCTAGGTCTAAGATGCATTGAATCTTTCGTATTACTATTCTGTTCAGTCATTCTATATCTTGAAAAATGTTTGCATACACGAGCGAGACGTATAATTATTGTTTCACAGAATTTGTGGCCCTATTTACATTATTATTTATAGAACCTTTATGACCTTGGAGGGTCAAAAAGACACGATGCTCCGTAAGCCGGAATTCTTCTCTCATTACGAGGTTTGGTAACTAAGATTTTGTGACTAATTAATGCATATACCTATATATCGTTCCTAATTAACTAATTAATACATATATTAAATGACATTTAAATAATCGTCATATCATACCTATCATAATTGAAATAGTTAAGGCCTTTTGCACACAAAGTACCTAGAACATTTTGTTTTTTATATTTTACATATAATAAGGGCTTTTTTGTGGGTGCACGTGGGGGCACGCAGTGTCCAAAGCAAATTTCGAAAATATCGTAAAATTTGCCATAAAAACAGTTTTTTTTTTGTGGTAATATTATAATTTTTTTTTTTTTTTTAATAGGTCAAAATTATTCAAATACATCTTGATCATCATACTATCTTGACTTACAACTTTCGAGAATTAGCGTGCCCCCAAAAAAGACGTGACAAAAAAGGCCTGCATATAATAGTTCCTATTATGGTTAGATGCAAGATGGGTGGACGATATTGGGTACATCGCGGGTCAAACCTGGACTTGATTGGCATAGGAACTAGGAAGACAGCAAGATAAGAGAGGCCTATACGGCAGAAGAGAGATAGAAACGGCTTTGGATGATGATTATTATGCTTAGTGAATATATCAAATCAAACAGTTGATTCAACGTTCAAATGCTAAAGATTTAAAGAAGATTATCAAGACGATTGCTCCTTGAGAGCAAAATATTTTAATGTTTAGAAATTTTATTGACATAATAATTTAATGAAAAATAATGTTATATAATTGTATTATGACATGTATAAATTAACATTTGCTTGTTATGTTTTTTATACATTATAGATCTACGATTGACCACCAACTCGCCTGATGTTAAGCGACGGTATGGCCGAGGATGGAGCTCGTCGATCTAGAAGATATCTATTCACTCTAGCCTTGAAAATTCCAAGATTGTAGGTCTCAAGGGACAGAGATTTATATTAGTAGTTTTAAAGATTGATAGCGCCCTCTGATTTGTACGCCTCCTCAGGTATAACATGAAGCACATTAAAACTAAGAACACCAAATGCATGTTATCACTCATGTTAAACGCAAATAAATTTACTTTGACTTTGAACGTTTTAAGAGCATGACTCTTGTCTGTGGAGTAATTTCCATGTTTTTTTTTGGTCCTCCCAAAATCACAATAAACAATATTAATTGAAGACCAGCTACAAGGTGGACAGAATAAGAAACTTCATCTGATTAAGAATATGGCTGGCCTCACAGCTCAGTTGGTTACAAGCTTTGTCTAGTTTGGTCTAGATGGTGGTATGTAAAATGTCCACTAATATTTATTTATTATTTATAATATATATTGTATAATAACATATTGAACTAGTTGACCATGACGTACCTATTCCTGTCATACCTAACGGTGACCGTGATTTATTACTTGCAGAATTACAAAGTTCAAATATACATCTTGATTTTAATAAAGACATTAAGCCCATCTTGACCGATAGTGTGCAACCAGCGTTATTTTGAATTTACAAATATATAAAGGAATTCTTGGCAGGTAAACAGTCGTTCGTAAAACGTGCCAGAAGACTATTCAAAAATATTAAGTACACTCGTCATAAAAATAATGAATTTGTTAGTAATTATCACTGCAATTGTTGCAGTAGCATCAGCTTACGATTACGACGAAGAAGAAAAAAAATATCACCAGAAACGAGCCGTAGAATTTGAAGAACGTTTAATCCCTTTTAGCAAACGAATAGCTTTGGAGGCAAACTATTATAGCAGAGGACAATTCATTGTTTCGCCGCATAATATATGGTATGGTATATATTACACAGATGATCAGAAAGAGCTATATTCATTCCTAAACCTCCCAGACGAGGATGCTGAAAGACAAAAAATTTACAGCCAAGCTCTGATGTTAAATTCAGGAACATACTTCGCATGGAGAAGCCAAGCTATAGCAGTTGACGAAACTGTCAATGTCAAGAAAGAATGGAACACATTGACACCCGGCGGCATGCCAGATTATTTAGATTCATTAAAATACAATAAACCTTTCGGACGTGTACAGAAGTACGTCGACCGTTTCGAGTCAAATATTCCCAATTCTGCTCACGTGGTGGGTTTAGACCATTATATGTATGACATCCAAAGGAGTACAGCTTTCCCTGGTAGTATAGTTCAGAAAGGGCCTTTCTATAATGAGCAAGGAGAACCGATTGCAACTGTGGAGTACCTAATAATGAAGGATAAATTCCGCGTGGCATACTTCCCTGAATACAATATCAAAGTACTAGAAGTTCCATTCGGCTCTGGTGGAGATCCCTTCTTGCTACTGGCTGTAGGAGGTAATCCGGAAGATATGATCGAGACAGTGCTTAGTAGAAACATATTTTCGACATTGAAGCTGACAGAGGAACCTATAGATGTGGCCATTCCAAGGCTTGCAATGTCTAGCGCGATAGAGATGGGACCAATCTTTGACGATATGAGAAGCAGCAAGGTATTTTCTAATCCAGCTTATATCAGGTACGTATAAAACTATATCTTGGTAATGTTGTTAGGTAGTTGAAAGAGTACCTAGAGAGTTTTAGTTTAGGTTAGAAATCTTAAGGTTCTTCGAGATATCCCTTTGGATTTATGACGGGAATATTATGTTTAAATTTGCTTCCATATGGAAGGAAATTGAGAAAACTCATGATAACGATATCGCAAGATACAGTTTTCTGTCGCTACTACATATTTATCACCTTCATCTAAAATATGACGATTAGACAGCTAATAAATCGATTCGTTACGTTGAGTGAGGATTGTGACGTATCGTGCGCGGCGGATAGACTATGAGAGATTATGTACACCCATTTTTTCACACGAAACTTTAATTGAGTGACAAGTATTTTTGACTCTTCTGCTGAGGCCGTTCGTTTGTTACACCTTTGTTACCAGTTATTCAATCCAAGTAGTACGTAGCATGTAAGTATTACTGTGCTCCAATTCAAAGCATAATATTCAAACCTGATTATAACGAATTGACGAGCGTAGTGTATTGCCACATAAGGTTTTGTCTGCATATGTTTATAACTTCTAATTCTATTGAATTTCTATGGGCAAGCGCTTCGTTCACCTTGTCTTCAACAAGAAAGTCAAAGACTTTTCCAATATTCTGTGAACCTCGTGATAAGATTTTAACAACTAGTCCAATCAAAGTAAATCTAATACATTTGATTATTTTGTCCTCAGAAACAAAGGAAATCTGCCAGAGTTACCTAGTGGATACTATCACATGGTAACTGTCAATGTCTCAGAATCCTTGGACAGAAGCTCTGTTGCTCCCACAGATTTACCCGTCAAGAAGACCAATTTAGCTGCCTTACAGGAAGAGGGCTTCGTTGTGAATAGACCATTCTTATTCGCTCTATACTTTCCTCTTTATCTATCTGACATCAGAGTGCCAGTGTTTATTGGAATAAACTCTCATCCTGGGAAAAGAGGTGAACAGAAAATATTTGAAGATATCTATAACTTCGAATAAGTCGTCGATATAAACCAAACTTCATACAAATTATGGTTTGCTAATCAATATACATTTACGTCCATAGGTCCATACTTTACTTTTAGCATGCATTGGGTTTTAATAAAACATCTATCAATAATTTTATGTCTTTTATGCCCTTAAAAGCAGAATCTTTCTCCGTAAATATTTGTGAAAGTGAATATTGTTCTTGTTCTTGACCTAAGTATTCATGTTTATACAAAAACTACGTTTGTAGCGTCCAGATTTATCTAAACGTTAAGTTTGTATTTGACAATATTTTCCCACCCAAAAGCGGGGTGTTATAAGTTTGACGTGTGTATCTGTATAATCAGTGTCTGTCTGTGGCATCGTATCTTTCGAACGGATGGACCGATTTTGATCTAGTTTTTGACGTGACAACGTCATCACGTCAACGTCAATAAATCTATGAACGCCGGCCGCATGCTGGCATGGCCGCCGGCTCATTGTCCCGTTACGTTACACTCATTGTCCCGTTACAACCACGCGCGGTGGCTGAGGAAGCGCGGGTGTGCGCCGCGCCTGACCGTCGCTTCAATTATCATTCCTCGGCGTTCGCGCGCGGACGTATGTTGTCACGTTAAACTATCGTCCGTAAACCGACTTTACAGACAACCATTTTTTTTGTTGAAAGTAGATTACATCGAAAGTGTTCTTAGCTATGTTTCATCAAAATCGGTTCAGCCGTTTTTATTTGTCGGTGTTTTTGAGTTATCTAAACTTATATTGTTAATTAGCACATTATATTTAACACGCAACCTATTACCAAGAACGCGACTGAAATAGATTATCATCACCATTATTGTCTACGTCACAAGAAGCGCAATAGGAAATAGGCTTTCCCCATGAATTTCTATAAAGACCAGTAAGCGCCTACCTGCCATTTGCTTAAAATCGACCATTCATATTGTGGCTGATCTTCTACTGTACTTGCCGGTGTGTGGTCTCTACTCAAGAACGTTTCGGCCCCATAGGCCATCAGTTCTACGTGCTATGTATAAGTATGCCCTGCCAGTTGCCACTTCAAATTGCTAACTCGCTGTGCTATGTCGGTGACTCATACGTCTACGGATCTCTTCAAAATATGTATCTGTGTAATTTTCCTTGTATCAAGACATGTTGCACTCTACCCTTTTTAAATAACCTAAATTAGTACTGGTTATGTATAATAACTATAAAAAAAAAAAACTGTAAAGGTTAACTGTGATATTTCCTTGATAAAATGTCAGTCCATTTACGTAGGTAAGAAATTATTGAGAGAGACTTTACAACATACCTACTTACATAATGTAAGCGCTCTGATTTATATTTGTCTGCATTCTTAAAATGTGCTTTCCCCAAAATGGCTACTTTCTTATAAAATGCGTTTTCATATTATATATTGCTAAGTTTAAATCTCTCATTCTCTTGTGCAGTACAAATATACATGACGGGGGCTAGATATTGTTAAGTTATTTAGTTTTCAATCTCATATTTATTTCATCTATCGAACCCAACCTTTACCAAAAATTACATAATAATAATTGTCAAGGATTTTAAGATCTCCAGGACGCAAGTGGTAGATTTGTCTCCTCTGGGTAGGCGTACAAGCCGGTGAAGATCGTGACTCCAGTCTTCGAGTCAATCAGGGAGAAGAAGAACGGACGGTTCGCTATGAAGTCCCTGCCAATAACGGATGCAATGCTCGAAGCAGTGTCTTGGAAGAAGCCGAGAGGACCACTCTTGGACTCCCGCTGAAGATAACCGCTGGAAATATTAACTTCTAATTTTTGGAAGTAGTAGTTGGGCAGCGCAGGAGGGTCTGCTATGTATCTGTTGAAAAAATAATCATCGTGATTATGACGTTGTTTATTGTTTTAAATGAAGGTAGTAAAAGCAGTTCCGTGAGCTTAAAATACATATGACACTTTGGATATAAAGACGAATTTATTATCATAATGGCATATCCAAATATTTTAAATAGTATATATAAATTATAAAAGTAATAGAAATTTAATTTTATCATTCGAAAAACAGGTTCCTCTAATTCATCATAATAATTCCGAGTTTTGAAAGAAATAGGTATAATCTAGGTTTCTTCAAGGTTAATAGGAAGCCAAAAGTACATCAAGTAAGTATTAAGGTAAATGCAGTCATTATTTCATGAATATCGAAGAATGATTAAAAATATTGAATGAAAAAGCTTCTTACCTCGTAGCAGATGGATCCGAAAAGATCTGAGCAAAGCCCAAATCATCTAAAGCTGGCTTCGCGTTAAATCCATATTCCATGAAATATTTAGGAATAGCCACATCTATAGGCACCGCGCTCAGAGCTAAAGACCTTAAAATCTCCACAATAATGGAACTTCTCCATAAATCCATGATATTCTTAATCGTATTACTTTTAACACCCATCGTGAAGAGCATTCTGTATCTGCCATCAATACCAACTGGTAGCTCTAAGACTTTGGCATCGATGAAAGGAATATGGGCAAGACGGACTCTACTTTTCATCCTCATGTATTCAATTGATGCTATTGATTCACCCAAATCATTATAAAACGGCGCAAATTCAAATATACCATCAGAGAATGCAGACGTCCACAAACCATTATAAGCGAAACGATCCAACAGAATAGAATTTCCGTAAAAAGGCAGCTGCAGTTCTCTAATGCCCATGGCTTCCCGTATAGAATCAAAATGGCTTTGATCGAAGTCATCTATTGGGAGATACTCTAGCGTTTTGTAATCTTGATTGAATGTTAACCAATTTTGATTAGGTAGCGACTTCTGTTGGTCAATTGCAATAACGCGTTTCCTTCTAAATTCTACATCAGGTCCTGGGATTTCGATGCTAGAAGCGAGCAAGTAGATCTTGTTTCTGATGCAACTCTCTTCTGGCAAACCGAGAGCTTGGAAATAGCCCGACTTTAAGCTTTCCTCTGTGAATTCTGAAATGGAAGCCAATGACACCCAGATGGAGTAAGGAGATATAACAAAATTGCCGTGGTTGGTATAGAAAGCAGCTCTTTTAGTCAGGCGCACAGTAAAGTCGTCTACGGCTTGTTTGAAAAATGGGACAGGATCGCGTTCGCAGGGGTTTTTTTCGCGGATGCCAAATATGCCTCCTACGGTGTCCCAGAAACCACTTAGGCCTTCCGATTGAACGCATAACAGCGCAACTAACGCACATAATAGAACTGACTTCATTTTGAAATATTATTAAAAATCTCGAACGATATGCTTACTAGGCCACTGTCAAGGCCTTTGCTACCATTAGTAACAATGATCTGTCTTATATAATACGATAATGATGTTTTGTATTAAAATATAATAAGAAATACATTAGAACAAGATAAAAAAAATCTTTGTGCATTATATATTTATTCTGACTGTAGTTAAATAATGATTGAAAAATCCATTATCATAGCGAAGCGAGCATAAGTCTCTGCATTAACTGAGTTTCTTTGTTCTGTCCAGACGTTTGTTGGTATTCGCGTACAGGTCATATTTTTCGAACAATCCTTATAAAACTTGGTAAACAGGTTTAACAATTTCATATATTTTTACACGACTGCCTAAGAAGGATGTTATGTTTATATTACATTAGACATAGACATAGACATAAATTTGTTGTAACAAAAACACAGACAATAAAAAATCATACACACAAAACTTGGTAAACAGGTTTTACAATTTCATATATTTTTACACGACTGCCTAAGAAGGATGTTATGTTTATATTACATTAGATATAGGCATAAATTTATTGTGACAAAACACAGAAAATAAAAAATCATACACACAAAATAGGTCACAAAATAATGCTTTTGTCACAATCCGGCCCCAGCTCAGCATAATGCTAGTTGTAAACAACCAGTGCTGGTCTTCCGCTGGAACCGGTAGGTGACGTCACGCACGAGATAACACTTATTCTTATAACATATAAATAGATAGGCTTATTATACATACATAAATAAACATACATACATAATAAAACACAAAAATATTTGTTACAATTTTTTTTTTATCAGCCCTGTTTGTACAAACTGTCCCACTGCTGGGCGCGGGCCATCTTCTCATTGTGTGAAGGATTAGGCCATAGTCTGCCACGCTGGCCAAATACGGGTTGGCAGACTTCACACACCTTCAAGATCATTGAGAACTCTCAGACTTGTAGGTTTCCTCACGATGTTTTCCTTCACCGTTTGAAGTTGGCGGCAATCAACAATACGCACATAACTTCGAAAATACAGAGGTGCGTGCCGTGGGAGGCTGCCGGAAACTATCAAATTGTAATCATAAAATGTTAGGCACTCACAATGTTAGTGTTAGTCACACAATGTTAGTCTTCCATTTTTAAATTCAGTTATTACACTTTTAAGTTAAAAGTTACAAAGCAATTAAAAAATAATCAAAACACTAGCCTAGTTTTTATGATTCCAATCAGAAAATGGAAATATCATCAGCATTAAATAATGTTCAGAGGTAGGAAAAGGAATCAGTTTTTCTCCTTTTGAATGAACATGTGCATGGAAAACGTTTCTCTCCTAGTACCTACTCAACTATTTATAAAACTGATTACTGCATACAAATCACGCTTTACCTTTCATAGTCGAGTATTTTCCATTAGCAATATAAAAATGTCTTCGATTAGACTCAGGAAGCCCACTGGCTCTTTTCTTTATTTTTTTATTTTGTCTCGTTTTCATGTGCAATTCTTCTCTTACGTTACCTATCTTTATAGCTTGGAGTCTGCAAACTTGAGTTCCTTGTCTTCTGGAAGTGAAATGTTGTTTTTATTTATTATGTGTTTCGAGTGTATATATGTATGTATGTTTCTTTAGGAGCGCCTACAGCCTAAACGGCTTGACCGACTTTGTACGAGGTGTCGTTAGATTCATCTTCACCCCCTGAGTATCACTAGCAATAAAATATATATTTTAAAACACTATTATTATTAACGGGATATTTACCAAAAACTCAAAATTAACGCGAACCACGGTAAATACCTATCCCGTTAATAATAATAGTGTTTTAATGAATGACCGTGATAGTTTAAGAAAGTGTTCTATATAATTTTAGTATAATAATAGTAATATATCTCTCGCAAAAATAAAAATGCGTTTTTTCGTAACTTCCAACGAACTTTATTGTAATAAACAAGTGATTATACTGGAATTATTCTTAAGAATGCGCATTTATAATATTTTACGACGAATTTACGCATACTCTAAACACACATATAAAACGTACATTCAACAGTGTATCAAGCATAACGAAATCGTAAGATGGGCTGCAGAAACTGCTTTTCTGCAGTCGGGTATTTTGTTTCTCCTTCAATAACATTATGATAAAGTATCAACGGGATATAGCGTCAGTCCTCAAAAACGTCCGAGCTCAATGAGGTCTAATTAGGCCCCTTACACGATAAAAATAATTTCGACTTTCAAAATAATTTGAAGCGGCAAAATAGACGTCTCTAGACTTCTCAATCTAAATTAGGCTTTAGCGCGGCGACAAAGAGTCTTTATATCAAAAATCTTTAAGTTCGTCATTGTGTTGGTATATAAGTATCGGTCAACCCAGGACACTATATTCGGGAAATTTGTTTTAGACACCTAGATACCTACTTATTGGCAATGGGGATTTTTGATAAAGTCCCCTTTATCAAAATATCCCTATTTCCTCAAATAATTATAGTTTATAAAACTGAAGCAACCGATTTCTCATGGATGCCATTGTCAGAACTGAAATGGGACTACACGGGAAGTACCAGCTTTCAAATAAAAAAAGAATCACCAAAATTGGTTACCAAAAACATAAAAAAAATAAAAAAAAAGGCCAAGTGCGAGTCGGACTCGCCCATGAAGGGTTCCGTAGCAGCAAGTAACATAATATAAAAGTTCTTGTAGTTCGTTGTAACTTTGATCGATGTTTTAATAATAGCATTTTTTTTTAAATTAAGTTATTGATTAGTATATAATTAGGTACCTAAATGACGGGATTTAGATCTAACTATATGCGAGCCCATATAGGCTTGATATAGCTAAACAAGCTAATATAATTATATTCCAGTCTGACAAGAAATATTTCCAAAAATATTATCAATTTGTGTGCCTCCTCGCGTAGTTGGACAAGGTGGTAATAACGTCCTGTATCCAGTGTTCTGCATGAATGATAGTATACAATTGTCGTCAATTGTAAACGTACTATATTTAGCATTCGCAAATGTATAAAAAAATTGCTCCGCGCACACGAGTTTCAACGACGTCTACTCTCACGTGTCTGTTCTTGGACATATTACTTTATAATTTGTGGTCTGCCCGCTCGGGTAAGCGCAGTCGGGAACCTGCCCCCCGCGCTCTCCGCACCCGCTACCGATCAAGCCACGCCTCGCGCGAATTATAATTATTATTTACTTAGGCACCTATTACAGATTTATTATTAGAAAATAATGGTTCACGGTTTATGCATAAGGTTTATGTTTATGTTTTTTTTTTTTTTTAATAATTGAGTTGAGTTGGATGAAAGGTAAATTGCCGTTTACGATTTATGACGTATAAAAAAAACTACTTAATGTACATCATATATATTTTTTAGTTTTATCATTCTCTTATTTTAGAAGTTACAGGGGAGGGGGGGGGGGGGGGGGGGGGGAGACACATTTTACTACTCGCTGGAAGTGTCTATCGCGCAAACTATTCAGTTTAGAAAAAAAATATACTATTAGAAACCTCAATATCATTTTTGACATACGGACGGATAGGACAGACATGACGAATCCATAAGGGTTCCGATTTTTGCCATTTGGCTACGGAACCCTAAAAATAGTCGAATTGAGAACTTCCTCCTTATTGAAGTCGGTTGAAAAGAGGAAACTTTGCTGTGACGCCATTTACTTACCGACTTTGATAATATTAGCTAGAAACGTTTGGTACTCAATTCTAAATAACAAAAAAAAATGTTTGCGAGGTCTACTGTTCATAGAACTATTAGTGATATCTAAAGGGATGAGTAGGTGAAACGGCTTGAGTACGTTAAATCATTAATTACTAAATATTTCATCTAAGTATATTATTAATTCTCTTGTAGATTTGTAGAGAGTATCAGCAGTATAATTTTTAAGTAATACTCCTGATAGAATAACAATCTAATGCGGAAAGGATTGATTTATAATTGTATATTAATTATACATGCTTACTGCATAGTTTCATACAACGCGTATAAAAAACTTCACTTCCGCCTGCCTTATAGTACAAAATCGTCCTTCTTGTTCGCGCATTGTAACATTTTTGAAGATATAAAATGAACGAATGAATTTACAAAAAAAAAAATCGTCACTCAAAACAGTAAAAAGCAACATCACAAATTTTCGACAAAAAGAAGAAAATTAACTTGGATCAACATAGATAAGAACCTAGATTGATCCAAGCTAATTTTCTTCATTCTTCAGGACAAAGTTTAAAAAAATACTTTACTGCTGTAGGTAAATTTAGAAGAAAATTAAATTGGATCAACATAGTACTAAACAGTACTAAAACTTCCGTGAGTATACAATTTTTTTTTTTTTTTTTTTTTTTGTTCATGTTTATTTTTGGGACTTTTATTATTTAACATGTCAGTCCCATTGTATATTCTTAAACTATTGATCACTTGAGATGATTTACACAGTCAAACAACTCTTTAGCTGCGTCAGAGTTAGGATCCGCTAAAATCCTATTAAATCGGCCCACGTCCATCTTGTTCAACTTGTAAGTCACCTCAAGTGAACGTCTCTCACGCTGAAGATTATTATTTATTGAAAACCGGAATAAAATCACGATGTTAATCGGTCAAAAATATCGATGTCTTCCAACCGGTTTCGCGACTGTCAGGTAAGATCCTATGTGCATCAAAATTAATTTTCTTTTAAATTTACCGCAGTAAAGCATTTTTTTCAAACTTTGTCCTATAAATAATAAAAAAAGTCTGCTTTTTCAGTTTGCATTCTCTTTCCCCTGACCTATCATTACATCAGGTTTTTATTTGGCAGCAATCATTTCCTTAAATCCAGATGTTATTTGTAAGAATCATTTCCTTAATTCCAGATGTTATTTATAAGACACACGACAACTACTAAACAAGCTCATTTTTATAATGTTGAAGCTATAAATAATTTGAATATTTTATTTTATTTATTTATTTATTGCACATTGTACAGTTGTATTGGTTCCGTATGTATGAAACGAATAATTGACTGAGTGAGCGAAGCAAACGTAGGTTTCTGGTCGTATTTTCTCAAAAAAATTTTACGAAACTTGGTGTACAGATTTTACAATTTTATAGATTATTTTGTCGTCGGGGATTTTTGATTAAAGCCGAGATTAAAGCGCGCAGCTATCTCTCTCGCGCATCACAACATTTTTAAACTTAATCATTGAGTAGGTATATTAGAAAAGTAAGAGCTAAATTTGTTTATTTAGAGAGGAGAAACATCTAAAAAAAGTATCATTTACACTGGCGACGGGTTCCGTCGCCAGTGTAAATGATTTTATATGTTTAAAAATGTTGTGATGCGCGAGAGAGATAGCTGAAAAAAACATATATTTTCTTATTCCTCAGCCAATTTAACTTGTTTTTAAATATTTCTCCTGTCTAAATGAACAAATTCAGCTCTCACTTTTCTAATATCCCTATTTAATGATTTTATATGCTTAAAAAGGTTGTGATGCGCGAGAGAGATAGCTGCGCGCATTGAGCGAATACTTAAGAGGTTATTTCCTCCAAAAACGGGGATGTTTGCTGTGACAGCTTTGCCTGATCCACTTTAATAATACTTTTATCTTTAATAATTTGGCGTCAAACGGCTATTCATAGTCGTTGATCAACACGCCTATTTTCACGATTGGTTTAAGACGTGATTATATGTATGTGAAGTTGTATATAAGATTATTTATTATCTTCCACCCAGCTCGGCAAATAGCCCCATTATTTTTAAATAAAAACTACGGGTCACTCACGTCTGTTTTGAGCCGAAATATCCGACTATAGTTTCAACCGCGTTCGGCGGTCTTTTGACTATAGTTTCAACCGCATTCATGAGGTTTTTATTTTAAAATGTGTGAAAACCACGTTAATTTCCATAGTAAAATAGCCCTATTATTTTCATAGAGCATTTTTTTTAATCCTAACTTAGGTTGAATTTGTTACCTAAATCGTATATCGATAGTGAGATTCTAAAAATATATATTTAAACTAGCTGCGCCTCACGGTTTCTACGCTATATCTCTGAGAAGCCATAAAATTTTGAGATAAAGATAAATAATTGGTATTCAAGAACATGAACTATTTTCATTTAAAATTTTATTCAAACCAGTTCTGCCGTTTTAGCGTGAAGCTGTAACAAACAAACTTTTTTCGCATTTTTTTGTTTACTATGTCTATGTCATTTATAATATTGATGAGATGCCTGATATAAAATTTCCAGACCGGCAATCGAGCATGCCAGCTGGTCAGAAAGGCAGGCACCTGCACTTTGGTATGACTTCCTAGATATTTTTTTTTGATCAAAATCTCAGTACACCCATACAAGATTTTTGATCGATCATTTAACCGAAGAACCCTAATTCATATGTAGTAATTGCACTTAACTTGTTTTGACAAGCAATCTTTTATTTACTCAGCATGTATAAAAAGCAAAAGGACACCAGGATACGTTCAATTACTTTATAAAATTCTTACAACTATGAAACTTCTTGTTTGTGTCGTAGTAGTGTCTTTAATCAAATTTTCGAATGGATCTTTTGTGCATAGTGGAATAGCAAGAGGACTTGCTACGAAGTTGTTCTCACCTTACGAAACTTGGAATGTTGGATTTGCAACAAACGGCGTTCCATATTGGACCGATTATGGAGCATACTTGAAAGCAACGTGCACCCAACCTCTCACCAATCAAATCATCACTGACTTCCGAACTAATATCTACAAATTTATAGCAGAAGTGTTTAAAAAAGCTGCTGTATTAGGCGATGGTCATTTAGTAATGTCTCCGCAAACTGCTTGGCTGTCGCTGGCTGCTTTAGCTGAAGGTACGGAAGGACCGACACGAAACGAGCTATTCAAACTTTTGAGGCTTCCTGAAGATAGATGCCTACGACAGATTTTCTACTATCTGGCTACAACGCGAGAAAATCCAAATCATGATGTGATCCTGGCCCGAAACCGACTCTTCATAATGGATTCAAGTCTCCGTGTGAACAAAACTTGGGAATATATTGCAAAAACTTTTACCCATTTAAATACTGCCTCCCTTCCATTCAAAACGAACCCTGGAGAAATAGAATCTCTGAAAAAGACTTTACAAGCGCAGTTGCTAAACATAGACTTGAGCGGTAACTCCTTTTTACTAGAATCTTTGGATTACCACGGGCTATGGTCAGCAGCGTTTTCTGATGCAGTCATCGAAACTGGCCCATTTTATAATACGATTGGAGAAGAAATTGGGACAGTGGAGTACATGAAGATAAAAAAACAGGTTAACATAGCCTTCGTTCCGTCTGTTAATATGAAAGTCATAGAAATACCAGTTGGCTTCGATGAACGGTACAAAATGTTGATTGGTGTAACTCTGGGTACTGAAGAGCATACTAAATCCATAAGTGCCGCTAAAGAAGACCTGGTATTTGAAACAATAAGAAATATGAGGCCGGCGCCTGCGCCGATTGAGATAGTCATTCCACGGTTGACAATGGCAAGTGAGATTGATATTAGAAAGGTTTTGGAAGGCCTTGAAATCGACGGCCTGTGGACGAACCCTTCTGCAACCAGGTAACTAGTTATAATTATTTATTTTTAGTGCTTATAGGGGGTGCCAGTGTCTTTTGTCACAGGCAAAACACTGAAGCAGGTTTGGTGTATGCAGTTTTGCATAATACGGCTTTAAACCTACCTCAATTTAGCTGGGTATTTTTACCCGACTGCGTAAGAAGGAGGGTTATTTTTTAGAAGTAATTTTGTCAAAATACATTTACTTTGTTTGGCAATTAGTCGATAAAGAAAATCAAATAAGAAGTGTTTTAACTAGATCTTGCACCCGTTTGAGGCCATTAACAATTATTGTTCTACCTTCATCAGAACCGACCATTTTTAGAGTTTTATAGTAATACGGGCAATCCATTTAAATCCGTCATGTCCGTTTGTATGACTGTCACAGGAAAACGTCACAAAAATTATTAATTTAATAATTAGTACGAGAGTTACTAAAGTTACTTAGATTTAATACTGATTTTTGCATTTACGATGTCAATCGTTTCCTGTAAATTTATTATTACGTTCAGACAACTTTCCTATCACTGTCCTACTACAACACTTTTTTAAATTCTCATGAAGTCCATTTAATCAGTATTCTTAAAACTGTATTTTTATGAAGTATTTTGTGTAGGTATATGATACAGTTATAGTATAAATATATGTCTGGCAGATGAGCATTAATTTAGCTTCTTTATAATTTATTGCAGAAGTGAGATAATCATAATGGAATAACACTTTTATTAGCTTATTATCAGTTTATAGTTTCATCAAATTTGTTTTAACGGCTGTTCCCCAAATGTATTACATAGTCAATGTGTGATTTTGCTAATGAGTTGTAAATAATATATCGCACTTGGCGCGTTTTTTTTTTTTTGTTGCATTCTCATCGGTATTGAACCAGCTTGCAAAATGTCAATAGCAAAATTAGAGGGAGTGATTAGGCTCGCATGATTTGTAAGACATATTAGACAAGTGACGTCGGAGTTTTGGCGGGAACGTCTTAGTAACGTGTTGTTGCTTTGTTTTATTCTCCTAAACTTGTGTTATTTTGAACATTAATGCTATAAAAATGGTGGTGTTTTATTCATTAAGAGTTCGATAAAATGCGTAATAAGTATAATAAAGCATAAAGTATAAAAGTGTAATAAAGCTGTAAAACGTGTGATTTTACGTTATCGGCAAAACTCCATAGAAGCTTCTAGTAAAGTCGCCACCACTTTACTGAAGCAGGACTCGACTTATAAATTGACTGCTTAGATTGTGACTAGAACATATACAACTTGTTTTATTAAAGAAACTTGAGAACATCCTAATACTTGACACTGGCAAATGCTTTAATGCGGGTCCAATACAAAAGAAGAAGAAGAAGAAGTGACGTCAATAGAGAGCTTGTGACCTTTGATAAAGTGTCCTGTCATTGCTTATAAATAAATATTTTTGTTGCGTTGTTCTACAACTAATAAGAGAATAAAATAAAAAATAAAAACAACGGGTTGTACTCCGGGAGTGCCGGCAGAATTGAAACCTAAAAAACAAAATAAGAACAACACTAACTCGTGAAGGATTTGATCAAAGATATTATGTTTTACAAAAAACCGCTACTCATCGCTGTACGCGAAGCGTTAGCGTATTTTAAGACTATACAGCGTCATCTAGTACGTTGGTCTGGAACTAACTTTATTGTATGAAGACTTCATATAATAAAGTTAGTTCTAGAACAACGTACTAGATGGCGCTGTATAGTCTTAAAACACACTAACGCTTCGTGTACGGCACTTGTACATACAATAATGAACTTTAAATGAAGAAAGTTAGAATAGATTTCTGGCTGTCCGTTTTACGATCTGACGATCTGACGCGAGTTTAAAATTTTTTACCCATCCCAATAATGCGCAACGCCGCTAAAGAAGTTTACACTTCAAAAATGTCTGCCATTTAATGAAAAAAGTGATCTAATGAGATTACTTTTTTATTTGGCAGCGATCTATTCCTTCATTCTAAATTATATTTATAAGAAACTAGACAGCTACCTAAACCAGTTCATTTTAATAATGTTAAAGCTATGAATTATTTGTATTTTGGTTCCGTATGAAAATAAATTCAAGTCTATTTGTGCTTCATAGGCTTCGTATTTATGCTTATACCTAGGCCGTATAGGTTCCGCGCCAAAGAAGTCAATTTTTTATTCTAGTTCTCGGGGAGTTGTATATTAAAATCAGTTCTCCTCTCCGCCCCAATATCTTTACGACTTTCTATCTAACTATTCTTCGTAGATGCATCTGTAGAATGTTTACCTAAAACACTTGCCTATAGAGACTTTTGACCCAAATTATGTATATGTATATATGTTATTCAGCTGCGTCCTGCACTTTTCACCCACAACCTACATGTTAAGTAGGTATTCATGTTGTACAAGAGCATAAACTATCTCCGTTCCAAAATTCAATCAAACCCGGTCAGCTATTTTAGAGTAAAATATTACTAGCTGTGCCCCGCGGTGTCACATGCATATTGATGAAAAACGGTGATGATGACAGAAAAGTATAGCCTATGTCTTTCTCTAGGTCTTAGAAAATTTCTGTGCCAAATTTCAAAACGATTGGTTCAGCCGTTTAGCCTTGAAAAGGTAATAAACATACAGATATACTTTCACTTTTATAATATATTAGCTTCGCCGCGCGGTGTCACCCGCATAGTGATGAAAAGCGGTGATGATGATGATAAATTAATAGCATATGTCCTTCTCTAGGTCCTAAAGAATCTCTGTGCCAAATTTCATAACGATTAGTTCAGCTATTTCGCCGTTAAAAGGTTAACAAACGGAAGGGGAGGTAGACGACAGAGTTACTTAAGTACGCTTTTATAATAATTTAGTTAAGATTATTATGATAAAAAATTCGTCGTAAAAAATCCGGAGTGTGAATCAGGCCGACCGGCTAGCCAACCAGGAACTAAAAAGACGTGTGGCACTCGGAGACTGCCGCGGTAAAGCTATTGCATAATAGCTTTACGCGCGGTGTGTTAGGTTATTTTCGTTACGGAATTTCTGGATTCGGTCTCCACGCTCAAGGCCCGCGATAGAAGGTATGCAATAGCTTAAAAAAGTACACGGTTAGTATTATACTATGTGTGTAACATATAATACTATTTACTTCCTTGGTCATTTAAACCAAAGAACCCTAATTCTAGAAGGTGCACTTAACCTGTTTCGAAAACAAGCTTTAATTAACTCGGCATGTATAAAAAGCAAAAGGACAAATAGGATATACACAATTAGTTTATAACATTCTGACAAATATGAGACTCATAATTTGTGTCGTAGTAGTGTTTTTAATCAAATTTTCGAATGGATCTTTTGTGTATAGTGGAATAGCAAGAGGACTTGCTACGAATTCGCCTTACGAAACGTTTAGAACTTGGAATGTTGGATTTGCAACCAACAGCGTTCCATATTGGACCGATTATGGAGCATACTTTGAAGCACCGTGCACCCAATCTCTCACCAATCAAATCATCATTGACTTCCGAACCAATATCTTCAAGTTTATAACAGAAGTGTTTAAAAAATCTGCTGTATTAGGCGATGGTCATTTAGTAATGTCTCCGCATACTGCTTGGCTGTCGCTGGCTGCTTTAGCTGAAGGTACAGAAGGACCGACACGAAACGAGCTATTTAAACTTCTGAGACTTCCTGAAGATAGATGCCTACGACAGATTTTCTACTATCTGGCTACAACGCGAGAAAATCCAAATCATGATGTGATCCTGGCCCGAAACCGACTCTTCATAATGGATTCAAGTCTCCGTGTGAACAAAACTTGGGAATATATTGCAAAAACTTTTACCCATTTAAATACTGCCTCCCTTCCATTTAAAACGAACCCTGGAAAAATAGAATCTCTGAAAAAGATTTTCCAAGCGCAGTTGCTAAACATAGACATGAGCGGTAACTCCTTTTTACTAGAATCTTTGGATTACCACGGGCTGTGGTCAGCAGCGTTTTCTGATGCAGTCATCGAAACTGGACCATTCTTTAATACGATTGGAGAAGAAATTGGGACAGTGGAGTACATGAAGATAAAAAAACAAGTTAACATAGCCTTTGCTCCATCTGTTAATATGAAAATCATAGAAATACCAGTAGGCTTAGATGAACGGTACAAAATGTTGATTGCTGTAACTCTGGGCACTGAAGAGCACACCAGATCCATAAGTAACGTTAAAGAAGACCTGATATTTGAAACGTTAAGAAACATGAGGCCGGCGCCTGCGCCGATTGAGATAGTCATTCCACGGTTGACGATGGCAAGTGAGATTGATATTAGAAAGGTTTTGGAAGGCCTTGAAGTCAACGGCCTGTGGACGGACCCTTCTGCAACCAGGTAACAAGTTCAATAATTATTTTTAGTTCTTATAGGGGATGCCAGTGTCTTTTGTCACAGACAAAATACTGAAGCGGTCTTGGTGTATGCAATCTTGCATAATGCGGCTTTAGAAACCTACCTCAATTTAGCTGAGTATTTTTACCCGACTGCGTAAGAAGGAGGGTTATGTTTTAGAAGTAATTTTGTCAAGAGACATTTACTTTGTTTGGCAATTAGTATAAATTAGTCTTAAAGAAAATTAAATTAGAAATGTTTTAACTAGATCTTGCGCCCGTTTTTGAGGCCATATTTTAACGCAATTAACAAACTCTAATAATTATGGTACCAACTTGGGAGCTTTCTCTATACATCAATTTAAGAAACATAAAAATTGGTTCACGAATGACGGAGTAATTCGTGTACATACATAAAAAAATATACGGTACGAATTGATAACCTCCTCCTTTTTCGGTTCTGATGAAGGTAGAACCTTCTATACGTCGCAGAAATGTTCAAGAACAACCAAAGTGATTTTTGCATATACGATGTCAATCGTTTCCTGTAAATTTCTTGTTACGTTCAGACAACTTTCCTATCACTGTCCTACTACAACACTTTTTTAAATCTCATGAAGTCCATTAAATCAGTATTCTTAAAACTGTATTTTTATGAAGTATTTTGTGTAGGTATAAGATACAGATATAGTATAAATATATGTCTGGCAGATGAGCATTCATTTAGCTTCTTTATAATTTATTGCAGAAGTGAGATAATCATAATGGAATAACACTTTTATTAGCTTATTAGCAGTTTATAGTTTCATCAAATGAGTGAGATCTATGTAACTCATGATCATCATCATGAGTTACATAGTCTTACATAGTCAAAGTGTGATTTTGCTAATGAGTTGTAAATAATGTATCGAATTTGGCGCGGATTTTTTTTTGTTGCATTCTCATCGGATCTGAACCACCTTGCAAAATGTCAATCGCAAAATTAGAGGGAGTGATTAGGCTCGCATGATTTGTACGACATATACAAGTGACGTCAATAGAGAGCTTGTGACCTTTGATAAAGTGTCCTGTCATTGCTTATAAATAAATATTTTTGTTGCGTTGTTATACAACTAATAAGAGAAACAAATAAAAAAAAAAACTGCCAGTTCATTAGATCACTTGTTTTATTTGGCAGCGATCTATTCCTTCATTCTAGATGATATTTATAAGAAACTAGACAGCTACCTAAACCAGTTCATTTTTATAATGTTAAGCTATGAATCATTTGCATTTTGGTTCCGTATGAAAATAAATTAAGTCGTTTTGGTCGATTAAAATGTAATAAAATCTATGCTATTTGTGATTCATAGGCTTCGTATTTATGACGTTATAGGCCGTAAGTATAGGTATAGGTCCCGCGCCGCAGAAGAAAATTTTTGATTTTGGTAATTTTTTTCAAAACTTTACTATATTCTATCTTCACTATTCTTCGTAGCGGCATCTGTAGAATGTTAAACCTAAAACACATGCCTACATGTTATGTAGGTATTCAAGTTGTACAAGAGCATAAATTATCTCCGTTCCAAAATTCAATCAAACCCGGTCAGCTAATTTAGAGTAAAATATTACTAGCTGTGCCCCGCGGTGTCACACGCGTATTGATGAAAAACGATGATGATGACGATAGTAAAATATGTCCTTCTACAAGTTCTAAAGAATCTCTGTGCCAAATTTCATAACGATTGGTTCAGCCGTTTAGCAGTGAAGAGGTAACAAACATACAGACAGACGACAGACGGAGTTACTTTGGCTTTTATATTATTATTTAGGATTATTACGATTAAAATTCGTCGTAAAATAAATCCGGAGTGTGAATCAGGCCGACCAGCTAGCCAGCTAGGAACTAGAAAGTACACGGTTAGTATTGTATGGTTAGACACATTTAATACATTTTACTTTCTTGGTCATTTATACCAAAGAACCCTAATTCTAGAAGGTGCACTTAACCTGTTTCTACAAACAAGCTTTTATTATTCGGCATGTATAAAAAGCGAAAGGACAAATAGGATTCACTCAATTAGTTATTAACAGTCTATCAAATATGAGATTCCTAATTTGTGTCGCAGTAGTGTCATTAGTAAAATTTTCGAATGGATCTTTTGTGTATAGTGGAATAGCAAGAGAACTTGCTACAAGGTTGTACTCACCCTACCAAACTTTTAGAACTTGGAATTTTGGATTTGCGACCAACAGCGTCCCTTTTTGGACCGACTATGGAGCATACTTTGAAGCACCTTGCACCCAACCTCTTACCCATGAAATGGGCGCAGACTTTCGCGCCATAATTTACAAATTTGGTTCAGATTTGTTTAAAAGAGCTGGTGCAATATCCGATGGTCATTTTGTAATGTCTCCGCATACCGCTTGGTTGTCGCTGGCTGCTTTAGCTGAAGGCACAGAAGGTCCAATACAAAATGAACTATTCAAACTTCTAAGCCTCCCTGAAGATAGATGTCTTCGACAGATTTTCTACGGACTGGCTACAACTCGAGAAAGTCCAAATCATGATGTAATCCTGGCGAGAAACCGAGTCTTCGTAATGGATTCAAGTCTCCAAGTGAACAGAAATTGGGAATACATTGCACAAACGTATACCCATCTGAATACGGTGTCTCTTCCCTTCAAAACGAACCCTGGAGAAATAGAAGCTCTCAAAAGGATCTTCCAAGCGCAGTTGCTAAACATAGACTTGAGCGGTAATTCCTTTTTAATAGAATCTTTGGATTACCACGGGCTATGGTCAGCAGCGTTTTCTGATGCAGTCATCGAAACTGGACCATTTTACAATACGATTGGAGAAGAAATTGGAACAATGGAATACATGAAGATAAAGAAACAAGTTAACATAGCCTTCGCTCCGTCTGTTAATATGAAACTCATAGAACTACCAGTTGGCTTAGATGAACGGTACAAAATGATGATTGCTGTAGCTCTGGGTAATGAAGAGCATACTAGATCCATAAGTACGATTAACGACGACCTGCTTAGTGAAACGTTAGGTAACCTGAGGCCCACCTCTGGGCCGATTGAAATAGTTATTCCACGGCTGACGATGACAAGTGAGATTGATATTAGAAAGGTTTTGGAAGGCCTAGAAATCGACGATTTGTGGACGGACCCTTCTGCAACCAGGTAACTAGTTCATTAAATAATATTAATTGCATTGAAGTGCTTACAGTTCTACGTGCTAGGCATACTCCTACTTCTCGCAAGCACTGGCAAGCGTAGCGTAGAAAGACCAGCCACAAATTAGACAGAAGATCTCACACAAGTGGCAGAAAGACACTAGATGCAAGCCAATCGGCCGGCCGATAAAACCTCCTTGCTGATTCCACAAATAATTATAGCTTAAAAATCCTGAAAAATCCTACTTAAAATACGCAATTTATTTACTTGGATTATATTTTTTTAGTTATTTTGTTATAAAAACCAAAGTACTGAACCGATTTTGATAAAATTTATATGGGACCACCTCTGAACCTACCAAACTAAAAAAAGAATCATCAAAATCAATAGACAATTGTACTGTTACTATTGTGCGAAGTAATCGATGAACAAGTACCTATACAAAAAAAAACAGTCGTATTGATAACCTCCTTGGTTTTGAAAGTCGGTTAGAAATTCCAGCGATACCAACATGTCCATTATGATTTATGTTTAAAGATTTTTGCCTTTTCGGCGCCACTGGTACACGTTCAGACCGCTCTGATTTATATCTGCAATTCTGTTTGTTTCTATCACTATATTAGCAACCTTTCTATCTACCCAGATATAACTAAACCTTAAAACAATTCAATCGTCTAATAGCAAAAGAAACCCGTCCAATCAGTATTCCCAGAGGCTTGAATTGAAGTTCTGTCTAGTGCAGACTGCACTATCGAGGTCCTTAGAGGCCCCGTCGAGTTCTCAGTTCTGCCTCCTAGTACCTACTTTAGCTCTAAGTATTCTATGCTCCTAGTTAGGACTAAGGTAGGAGGTACTTAGCTGGAATAGGTAATGATTTATCGTCTATTAAGTATCCATATTAATAGAAAAACAAATAACCGACTGCAGAAAACCGTTTTTTGCAATCTAATTTACGATTTAGTAACGCTTGATACGCTGTTGTTGTACGTTTATTGTTAAAAAGTATGCGTAAAATCGCTGTAAAAGATTATAAATGCATTCTTTAGAATAATTCTAGTACAACCACTTGTTTATTACGGAATAGTTCGTTGGTGGTGACGAAAAAACTTTCTTTTTTATATTTACGAGAGATGTATAATCATTATTATTACAAAAAAATATAGCCTATGACACTCAGGGAGTGAAAACGAATCTAACGACACCTCACACATCAAAATCAGTCAAGCCGTTTACGCTGTAGGAGATCATATAGAAACATACATACATACACTCGAAAACAGTCCTTCTACGTTGTCAGGTAAAACGAGATAAATTGTGCTAGTTCCTGGTAACGTGGCTTTCAAAAAATAACAACAACAAAACAAAACAAAACAACAAGTAAAAATAACAGGTAAATAACAAGTAGGTAAGATTCTTACAAGGTCATCTGACAACAAATATCTTAAGATCAGCTTTTATGATACAACAAGCAATGCCAAGTGTAATTTTAGAAAACTCAAAAAATCCCGACAAAAAAAAAATACCAAACCGAATTTGATGGAACATAGCTAAGGACACTTCGTCAATCCTTTTTCAAACAAAAAAGCTATATCAAAATCGGGACATCCGTTTGAGAGCTACGATGCCACAGATAGACACACAGATACACACGTCAAACTTATAACACAAGGGGTGTTATACATTTTTGGGTCGGGGGTTGAAACCATTTATACAACCCTTTTTTTTATCAGTCCTGTTTGTACAAACTGTCCCACTGCTGGGAACGGGCCATCTTCTCATTGTGAGAAGGGTTAGGCCATAGTCTGCCACGCTGGCCAAGTGCGGGTTGGCAGACTTCACACATCTTTAAGATCATTGAGAACTCTCAGACATGTAGGTTTCCTCACGATGTTTTCCTTCACCGTTTTGAAGTTGGCGGCAATCAACAATACGCACATAACTTCGAAAAGACAGAGGTGCGTGCCGTGGGATTCGAACCCAGGTCCTGCGGATCGCAAGTCAGACGGTCTCACCACTAGACTGCGGAAAACTTCCGAACCTTTACAACCCTTTACTATACTTATAAATCTTTACTGATTTGCTTGCGCTTGACCGACAAATCATAAGTACTTATTTCTAGATCAATTCATGTGTCATTATTATACCTAGGTTTTAATATATTGCGAGAGTCAAAATAATAAGCAGAAACGACAGTCTTTAGGGAGTTTTCATCGCATTGACTTAGAAGATTGGACTATTTATTCTTGTACATATTCCTTCACGAATTCCCGAAAAATCATTATGACAGACAAAGAAGTCACAGGGGTTCCGATTTTCGTTTTGAAGTACGGTACCCTAAACCCTAAACATAACTTTTATTTATACGAAACCCTAAAAATGACCAAGTTATATTTTTCTGGTAAACAAAATGTAATTACTTATTTTATGACCCTGTATAGAATGAGTGTCGAAAGTTGCTAACAGTTTAAAAAGGAAACAAAATAAAACACAAGACCGTGTGGCTTCGTACCGGAAGTGGCTTTCCTCCCTTCCATTTCCACTTAGCGTGTTTCCATAATTTATCGTGCTCTAATTTTGTAGAGTTTCATAACACAAGGAGGAATTTTCCGGACTCATTTTATGGTTAGGTTTATGATCTCCGTTCTGCTCGGGTGGACATATAACTGATTGCTCAAAAAGGATAATGAGTTGCGGGCACATATTTTGACGTGATAACGTCTTGTAAATCGATGAACGCCGGTTGCACGCACGAAAAAGCATGACTCATTGTCACGTTCCGCCTGAGCCGAGAGTGCAAGCGAGAGCGCGGAACAAGCAATAGAAAGGCACGATCGGCCTAAGTGTTCGGCTTGTGACACATCTATCATGACATTATCACGTAAAATTATATCCGTAAACCGAATTTACAGATAACCATTTTTTTTCTATGTTGTGGGCGTGTGTAAATAGGATGCATTTGCATTTTTTATGAGTCTATACTCAATTATTTTTTTCAAATAAGTGGCCAAGACCGTGTCCATTCACGTATATGGTCCCTAGTTTAGGAACTAGGGACCATATACGTGAATGGACCATAATATTCCGTGGTTAACAGTGTAATCTAAAAAAAACTACTTTCCCAATATCGTTTGTTTTGTCACTTTGATAAAAGGCCAATGATCTCCGCACTATAACGACTTAGTGTTTTAGATTTATCGCTTTGTCTTTTAAAGTTGTAATCACAGTGTTCAAAATATTTTTTAAAAGATCTTGAATTATTACTATTTTAAACATGTAATTAAATTATTATTTTGCAAGCACTATTTACCTCCTTGGCAGGCTATATCTCGTACACATCACAGAGGGAGAAGAAAATTATTTATAACCTTATTTTAAAAGACCTATTCATCGATACACCACACGATGGGGTAGGGTTAAAACAAAATTCATCCCTTCTTTATATGTACAGAGTAGGTACACCATATTTTTCGTTGTTGTTCAGCAATTGTCAAGCCAAGTCAGAGGCCTTTCGGCGGCTTAATAACTCTGACACCACTCTGGCCACTGAGTCTATACGAACTTACTTACTTTTGAAAATTTAATATAAAATTTTGTATCGGTTGACGGAAGACAACTACTTACCATACGGCATACGGTTTAACTTTACGTTTCTAATCCGAACAGTCAGAATGAAAATTGCCGGTTTTTTAATAGTGTTGGTCTTTTCAAGGATATAATACTTCATCTCCGACCACATCGTCGCTTTCCAACAGGCGAGTTGGCGGACAAACGCGGACTTTTTCGCGTTAAAAAACTGCCTTCCGTTTATGTAGGGCTCAAGTCTCTAAATAAAGTGATAACAGACAGGGTTCCTTGCTTAATATAGAACCGTAAAAACACATTTTTAAAACGTATTTATCTTTTAAGTCGGCGAATTACCGCCCATTTCTCGTTGAAATGCCAAAAATCCGTACTCAGCGATATCGATCCACATTCCTGTTGCGTACTGCACAAGAATGGAATTCGTTGCCGCCATCTCTGTTTCCTGAGACCTACAATCTTGGAATTTTCAAGGCTAGAGTGAATAGATATCTTCTAGATCGACGAGCTCCATGCTCGGCCACACCGTCGCTTAACATCAGGCGAGTTGGTGGTCAATCGTAAATCTATCTTCCATAAAAAAAAAAAAAAAAACAAACGCGAACTTTTTCGCGTTAAAAAACTGCCTTCCGTTTAGGTAGGGCTCAAGTCTCTAAATAAAATGATAACAGAAACCGTAAAAACACATTTTTAAAACATATTTATCTTTAAATGTCGATGGTTACTTGGTTAGGTACCTATAACTTACTTTCAGAACCTGCGTTAGCAATTATCAGCCTTACCGAAAAACGTTACCTTTAACCATCTTCTTAAATTCTCCGACTTCTTTCCGCAAGAGTCATTACGATTCAGCGAGAAGTTGACAAAATGTGTTAATTAAGCATTGCTTAAAGTTAAGTAACGTTTTTCGGTAAGGCCGTAGGTTTTGCACTATTTTATCACCTCAGACGATTAAAAAAAATATGCGAGATGATTTGGACGGCCTATTGGCCTTTCCGATAAGATTTTTTTATTTAAATTGTTTATCACCTATTGTTATTATAGTATTCCTAAACACTAAATTAAGATTATATCTATATCAGGTCACGACCCGTTAGCCCTGGTACCGGAGACACGAATACAGTATTAAATCTGGGCACAAAACCTATCTCTGTTTTGTGATCTGGGTGTCTTCATATCGCCAGTGAATATGTTCCTTCTGGGCAAGCGCGCTCCATATTAGACTGCAACAGTCGAGTTGGCGGTCAAGCGCAAGCCTATTTTCGAATTAAAAACAACTGGTCGGTTTACTTTTAGTTCTTTCGTGGCAAAAAAATTGAACTAACGTATCGAAGTCGAAGTATATGCTGCTATGATATTCTGTGGCCTCGACTGAACAAAATAATGAAATAAGGACAGCAGCACCCTCAATGCCGCATTACTTCCCTAGCTGAACAGACTTTGTCTATCTAAACATGCTAGTAAGTAGTGCTCGACACCATAAGACAACAACTGGAGACTAACCAGCTGTCACTCCCGTTGTTAATTCAGACCATAGACTTCTATAGATACCCCATGTGTAGATACATATCTAGCGTGTCAAGTACGATAAAAATTGCAGTTGACGATAAGATTTATTTAATTTCAGAAAATACTTCCGATTCGATATTTTCTCAACTTGTTACTAGCGTACAAGCGCGCGGATGCATTGGGTTAAATAGATTTCGCGTGGATGGAACATTCCATCACAAAATTGTTTATGTGACGTCACAGTCGGTACTAAAAATGTGGCACGCAAGGTTTTCATATAAATGAAGTCGCATGCTCCATCTACTATGTCTGTGATTCAGACTTACAAAATTTGTGACCGAATTTGGCGTTCCCATATCAGCTCATTCACACGTGACCTCTTAAACACACTTAAATAAAATCACGCGTATTACCATAAGTGGTAGGCAGAGCTTCATGAGGCCTTAAACCCGTGGTTAAAGGGTTAAATTGAAGGGAGAGGGTATTGAAGGATTAGAGCCGGTTATAGAACAAGATGTACAAAATCAATCAGACTACATAATTATCTCTTATAGAAATTAGGCCAATGAAGATGATGATATAATGCGGTAGGTACCTAGTTCTTAAGCATTTGGCCTTTCATCGAAAGGAGCCTGAAATATATATAGCCAGTTAGATAAGCTATGTGTAATGGTCCGCATGGTTTTGGGTGGAGGATTTTAAAATCTTATGTCTCGAGAGGTGCTGTGCAGACAGAAACGCTGAAGGCTCTAGTGTGTTCCTCTTGGAAACTTCTGTATTCTCCTTTGAAGCACAAGTGATGTCATCATTGTTGTTGGTTAAGTGGAATTTAACTTGCAAGTTGCAAGGTCTCTTACTTGGGAATACAAGGTAGAACTTTACGTTGCCAGTCAACCAGTGGAAGGAGCGCTAGTACAATCTACTGCCAGAAGAGGCTGGCTGGCCTGTTTTGACCTACAAGGTGGCTAGAACAAGGTCGTTGATCTGATTTTTTGGGAAAGTACTTATGCCGTATAGGTGGAACAGAACTCACAATGTGCCATCACTGTAGCTGTGACACGTACATAGCACACTGGATGTACTATGTACGTATCACGCGCTGTAACTATAGCCAGTAGAAAGCGATTATTCATCAAACAAAACAAAATAGCAGCCCGAGAAGTTCAAGTTTATTTAATGTTGAAAGATTCAGTCGTTATCTATCGCCTGCCGTGATTTGACGAGCTTATCTTTCGCGAAACAAAACCTGTGATTAAAACAATAATGTTTATAAAATATCTAATTTTTTCGACTATGTTTTACATAGCATTAGGAAGACACTACGCTTGCACCCCAAGAAACACACTTCACCTGTTAAAACGACCTGCATACGAGTTTTCTACAAGAATTTTAGACAGAGTCGCTGTAAACGAAGACACTCATTTCGTGTTTTCTCCGATTTCTACATGGCTGCAAGGGGCAGCTTTAGCTGATGGTGCCGATGGAGATACTTTTAAAGAGATATGGAAAGTTACGAGGCACCACAGGAACAGATGCTTCAAGACAAATATGAGACGATTACATCGGAAACATATCAATAGACTCAAAAAGTATTATGGAACAAAAAGTCTAATCGTCATAGACAAATACATGAGAGTAAATAAGTCTTACGTGAAAGATATACGACGGTTTTACGGTATTCAAGTGCTGATCAAAGACTTTGATGATTTTATAACATCTGCAACAGAAGTGAACAAGTTAATCGAACAAAGTACGGACGGTGTTATCAACCAATCGGTTTATATAGACGATTTTAACAGAACGGTGATGTTTTTGAGTGATAACGTGTACTATAAAAGTGCTTGGAAACACCCATTTGATGCGGCTTTTACTAAAAGAGAACTGTTCAAATCAGACATTGATAGTTATTTAGGAGAAGTTAACATGATGAACGGTATAAGACACTTGCATATTGCAGATATGCCAAATATAAGAGCTAAAGTTCTTGAAATTCCTTTAGTAAACAATTTTTCAATGCTTATTTTGATGCCTAATAGGACTGAGAATATTAGGGTGGGTGATATATTTTATAATATGAGGCATACGACGTTAATGTCTATATTTAATAGATTCAAATCAGAAGGAGAGAAATTGGTGCACGTGAAACTGCCTAGATTTAGAATTAACTCGGAAGTTGATAACCTTGCAGAGATATTGTTTGACATGGGCGTCAATAGAGTGTTTAATCCTGTTTTATCTGATTTCCCACATATAAGTGAATACAACCTTTATGTGTCTCTGATGACTCAAGTAGCTAACATAGAAGTGACAGAAAAAGGAGTTGAAGCAACTGCTTCACCAATAATACAAATCAACGAGGCGGATAAAATTGATTTTTTCGCAAACAAGCCATTTGCTTATATGATAGTTGAAAGAAAAACACAGCTCGTTTTATTCGCAGGCATGTATTCTGTACCATCTATCTACTGATGACTTATCTTTGTACTGAGGATTATTTAGGTACCGTTAATTTATAAATTAACATAAATCTCAATACGTATCTTGAGACGATATCATCATAGAGGTCAAGAGAGGTGACCGAACAAATATGGTTAAATTTTAGTTTTGTGTCGTTAAATTTTTAACACGTTTTCCTTAGTTTTAGCTAAAATCCATGTAGGTACTTATATAACGGACTGGTAGAAAAAGAAAAGCATAAACTGTACCAGCTGTTTCTCTTCCCGGACATACCGTAAAAGTTAAGACTAGGGGTTTTTTTTTTCAAAATTTAACCTTTACTTTTTTTAATTCAGAATTATAACTAAATTTGACAAAACTTTATCGTAGATCAATAGACATTAAGGATATAAATCAGATAAAAGAATCATCGAAATCGCTGAATGATGAATGATTAGTGATAGAAAACAGTTTTCTATTTGTATGGAAGATCGCGCGAAAACATATATATGTACTTAGTCTGGCCATAAATACTGTTACAGTTAAAAATAAGAAAGATATTACATTTGAATTTGGAATCTGTCATTTTTATACGATTGTTCATTGAGTTTTCTAATTTTGGCGCCAATACATTGTACAATATTTTGCGATATTAAAATGGAGTGGGGTGATAAAGAGAACCGAATCGCTGTGATTGCATTACACAAATTTGGTATGGAGCCAAATGCAATTTTTAAAACTCTCCATACGCTTGGTATTAGTCAAATGTTTGTGTACCGGGCTATTAATAGGTACAATGAGACCTCCTCTGTTTGTGACAGAAAAAGATCTGGCCGTCCACGTAGTGTTCGTACGAAAAAGGTGGTCAAAGCAGTAAGGGAAAGAATTCGAAGAAATCCTGTCCGAAAGCAAAAGATTTTATCTCGGGAGATGAAGATAGCACCCAGAACCATGTCGCGTATTTTAAAAGATGACTTAGGACTTGCAGCCTATAAGAGACGCACTGGTCATTTTTTAACTGATAATTTAAAAAAGAATAGGGTGGTAAAATCGAAACAACTACTGAAGCGGTACGCAAAGGGAGGTCACAGAAAAAATTTGTTTACGGATGAGAAAATCTTTACAATTGAGCAACATTTTAACAAACAAAATGACCGTATTTATGCTCAAAGCTCTAAGGAAGCTTCCCAATTAGTCGACAGAGTGCAACGTGGGCATTATCCGACTTCAGTGATGGTTTGGTGGGGTGTTAGCTATGAAGGAGTGACTGAGCCATATTTTTGTGAAAAAGGTATCAAAACATCGGCACAAGTGTATCAAAATACCATTCTTGAGAAGGTAGTTAAGCCCCTTAACAACACCATGTTCAATAACCAAGTATGGTCCTTCCAACAAGACTCGGCGCCAGGTCATAAAGCTCGGTCCACGCAGTCTTGGTTGGAAGTGAACGTTTCGGAGTTCTTGGTTGGAAGTGAACTTCATCAGAGCTGAAGACTGGCCGTCGTCTAGTCCTGATCTTAATCCGCTGGATTATGATTTATGGTCAGTTTTAGAGAGTATGGCTTGCTCTAAACGCCATGATAATTTGGAGTCCCTAAAACAATCCATACGATTGGCAGTGAAGAATTTTCCCATGGAAAGAGTGCGTGCTTCTATTGATAACTGGCCTCAACGTTTAAAGATCAGTATTGCAGCCAATGGAGACCACTTCGAATAAGCTTTTATATTTAAAATTGTTTTATATTTATGTATTAAACTAACACACTGTAAAAGTAATAAATATTATTTGCAATAAAAAAATAAAATTTTTCTTCGTGACAATATTTATGGCAAGACTAGGTATATGGCGTATATAGGCGATAGACAGACCTATCACTGCAAGCCAACATTTTGTATACCTCTTATCTCTCTTCCATCTAATCACAGTCAAATGTGGCGTCCAACAGCCTCATGATCTTTGCTGCTTTACCTACCCCTGAATTATCCCTTACTGGGTAGGCAGAGCAGCAACCATGACGCCACAAAGACCGTGGAATAAGAACAAGAATTCAAGTGAGGCAACCGGAACACACCCATACGTACTTGGCGGTAGATTTTCAACTTAAATCTACCGCCAAGTACGTTGGCCAGGTAGTAAGTACCTAACGTTCCCAGTGTAGTTCCCACCACTGGCACCAGCATCAGTTTTAGTAACGAACGACGTTGAGCCATTTTTTTACTCAAGACCGAACAACCATTGCTGATGGTTTGGGGGGCGACTGTTGGGAATAAACTAACATAGGTAACATAGCTTGAACTTCTTCTTCTTTTATGTATACGACCCAGGCGATTAGCGATTTGATAAGTATTGAGATTGATTCAAGTTTCTTGATTAATACAAGTTATACACGTTCTCGTCACAATCTAATAAGTCACGGATACAATCATTTTCAAGTTTGAGTCCAGCTTAAGTAAAGGGGTGGCGACTTTACTGTAAGCCTCTATGGAAATGACAACTGTCATCTATTCTCACCTTTGACCACTGACGCTGCAAAGTGTTCGAAACGTCAGGTCATAAAATTATGTAAAATATAGTCAATAAATCCGTAAAAATTTGTTTCATTTCAATGAGTCTCTATGGAGTTACCGACAACGTGAAACGACACGCCAATGTCCACACTCAAACACTTAATGAAAAACATCGCCATTTTACTACCATTAACATAAAAAACAGACTACAAAATACGCAATTCGTTTACTTGGACAACATTTTTTCAGTTATTTTATTATAAAAACCAAAGTACTAAACCGATCTTGATAAAATTTATATGGAACGATCTCTGACCTACTAAACAAAAAATAATCATCAAAAACAATTCATTATTGGAGTTATCGCTGAACAAACATAAGACGAATTGAGAACCTCCTTCTTTTTTGAAGTCGGTTAATAAAACACCACCATTTTTATACCATTAACATCCGAAACAACACTAATTTAAGAAAATAAAACAATGCCTCAAAATAATGTCATGACGTTCCCGCCAAAACTTCCAACTTTTCAAAACAACCACCATATCCTAGCCATAATTATATATTAGCCTAGCTATAATAATATTTTCTCTGTATTTGTTTTTCTGTATTTAATTTTGTGGTCTTTTAATAAAGAGTTATCTATCTATCTATCTATCATATCTTACAGAAACATATCCGAGCCAGCCGCTTTACCCAGCAGTTACATTCAGCGGGTCACAGTTACATTGGACAACAACGGAATCCGACCCTCCATCCAAGAATATTACAACATAGTACCAGCACTACCGGCCGACGCCGACATAGAGAACAATTCTGAGAATTTGAAGAACTTTATCGCTAACAGACCTTTTCTGTTCGGTATATTCGATTCAGAGTTGTATACTTTACTATTTGCTGCGTCTTTCTCTAAGCCATCTGCATAGTCGATAGACGGATAATAAATTGTAGTATATCAAAGTTTGTATTTATTGAGCAAGCGTACTTGCTGTTGAATTTTAGATAAAACTGTCAGGCGCTAAGCTTAGTGTCAGTCCGCGCCACCATAAAGGTCCAATAGACGTGGCGCTTTATTCGTATTCCAGGCATACATACTATTATTGTATTGTGTTCCGCGGGTTTATTTTCAAAATGTTGCTATCAGGCTTCAGTGATGGTGCGAACTCTATATTTGTAATAAAATATTGCTAAATATGTCTTAGTACCTAGTCTATAATTCTGATCTATAAATCCATCCCCACTTTATCTACGACTACGGTGTTACTTTTTTTATATTTATTCTACCATTTTCTGTTTAGTATATGTAGATATATCCATACCAAATTACAGCTTTTTAACACACTTTTATTAGGTCAACCTGTATGTAACTATGTAATGAAATATAACGTAACTAATTTAACCATCTACCAAGGATCGTAGCGTCATGAAAATTGGCAGCTGTATGTAGTTCTGGTGACAATACAATAATATGGTACTGTCGAACTGATCTGATGATGGAGCTGGAAGATATGAACTAGAACTTCACGATGGAACATCGTATTCATAGCTGTGTTTGGATTTGTTAGAAAAGTCTTGTAATGAACTTTGACCACAATAATTTGTAGCGTGTTTTTTAGTTTTTTAAACTGTAATTTATTTTAGTAACAGTGTTTAAGCCGCGGACAGACAGATAGACATTGCAAAATTATAAGGAAAGATTAAATCGAAAAAAAAAAACTCGAATTGGTATGTATGAAAATTTATTTGGATAAAAATGATATTTTGTTGATTTATGCTTTTTATAGGTGTAAATACGTGACGAAATTTTCGCAAGACCGTTTCTATATCTTGATAATGGCTTGAAGGTTGGATTTTCGTTACATTATTCAAATGCGGCGTTTACCTGTGCTCGCGAGGTCAATGCTCGCAGAGTCCCAATACAAACTATAAATTACAAACAAACATTATCTTTTGTAATAGTATATTTAATTACCTAGCCTAATATCACAATAATAAGTGTGCAAAAAATACATACCCATGCCACGACACAAGTATACGATTAAAATTCGTTGTAAAATAAATCCGGAGTGGGAATCAGGCCGACCGGCTAGCCAGCCAGGAACTAGAAAGTACACGGTTAGTATTGTATGGTTACACACATATAATACATTTTACATTCTTGGTCATTTAAACCAAAGAACCCTAATTCTAGAAGGTGCACTTAACCTGTTTCGACAAACAAGCTTTTATTAACTCGGCATGTATAAAAAGCGAAAGGACACCAGGATACACTCAATTCGTTTATAACATTCTAGCAAATATGAGACTCCTAATTTGTGTCGCAGTAGTGTCTTTAATAAAAATTTCGTATGGATCTTTTGTACATAGTGGAATAGCAAGAGGACTCGCTACGAAGTTGTACTCTCCTTACCAAACTTTTAAAGCTAGGAATTTTGGATTTGCAACCCACAGCGTCCCTTTTTGGACCGACTATGGAGCATACTTTGAAGCACCTTGCACCCAACCTCTTACCCATGAAATAGGCGCAGACTTTCGCGCCATAATTTACAAATTTGGTTCAGATTTGTTTAAAAGAGCTGGTGCAATATCCGATGGTCATTTTGTAATGTCTCCGCATACCGCTTGGTTATCGCTGGCTGCTTTAGCTGAAGGCACAGAAGGTCAAATACAAAATGAGTTATTCAAACTTCTAAGCCTCCCTGAAGATAGATGTCTTCGACAGATTTTCTACGGACTGGCTACAACTCGAGAAAGTCCAAGTCATGATGTAATCCTGGCGAGAAACCGAGTCTTCGTAACGGATTCAAGTCTCCAAGTGAACAGAAATTGGGAATACATTGCACAAACTTATACCCATCTGAATACGGTGTCTCTTCCCTTCAAAACGAACCCTGGAGAAATAGAAGCTCTCAAAAGAATCTTCCAAGCGCAGTTGCTAAATATAGATTTGAGCGGTAATTCCTTTTTAATAGAATCTTTGGATTACCACGGGCTATGGTCAGCAGCGTTTTCTGATGCAGTCATCGAAACTGGACCATTTTACAATACGATTGGAGAAGAAGTTGGAACAGTGGAGTACATGAAAATAAAGAAACAAGTTAACATAGCCTTTGTTCCGTCTTTTAATATGAAACTCATAGAACTGCCAGTCGGCTTAGATGAACGGTACAAAATGATGATTGCTGTAGCTCTGGGTAATGAAGAGCATACTATATATTTAAGTAACATTAACGAAGACCTGCTGAGTGAAACGTTAGGTAACCTGAGGCCCACCTCTGGGCCGATTGAGATAGTTATTCCACGGCTGACGATGACAAGTGAGATTGATATTAGAAAGGTTTTGGAAGGCCTTGAAATTGACGATTTGTGGACGGACCCTTCTGCAACCAGGTAACTAGTTCTTTAAATAATATTATTTGCATTGAAGTGCTTATCAGTTCTACGTGCTATAGGCATACTGCTACTTCTCGAGTGGAGACCATGCACTGCATGGCAAGCGTAACGTAGAAAAACCGGCCACAAATTAGACAGAAGTTCTCACACAAGTGGCAGAAATCTCTATATCTCTATTATATATATATATATATAAATCAATTGTTGTTCGTTTGTCTCGCTAAAACTCAAGAACGGCTGCCCCGATTTAGCTGATTTTAGTTTTGAAATATTTGTCGTAGTCCAGGGAAGGTTTAAACGTTGACAAAATATCGGGCCCACTCATTGATAGGTGATACGTAGTACGCCAGTCATTTAGTCATCTAGTTTTGTTATAAAAACCAAAGCACTGAACCGATTCTGATAAAATTTATATGGGACCACCTACCAAACTAAAAAATAATCATCAAAATCAATAGACAATTGTACGTTACTATTGTGCGAAGTAATCGGTGAAAAAAAATCAATACAAAAAAAAAACCGGACAAGTGCGAGTCAGACTCGCCCACCGAGGGTTCCGTGCAAAACAAGTAGATAAAAGAGGGATATCATAATATATATCTTTATATTTTTCTTCATAAACCGAAAAATAACATCATAAAAATATTTAAAAACCTGTTTTAGCTTATACTAATGAAGCTCTTTCCTATGATACCCCACATGATACGGTTAATTCACTTTAAAATTTGGACTCTCATTCCTTGCTCAAGCAAGGATTTAATTATTAAGATTAAATTAAAAATGACCAATGTTTTCGGATTGTTTCGAATATACCTACCTACTATACTCTAACACAATGCTTCCCTGCTTGTTCTATATTTAATTAGAAAAATGTTAAACGCGAAAATTGAAAAGGTTATTTAAATTAAATCTTGGAAGTAATTTGATTCATTGATCTTGTGAGCGTGTCCTAGGTTTTTGTGGCCCAGATAAACCATACAAGTATCTGTGTTAAAAGAAGAATGAAATAACCGACTTGATAAGAACTTTTACGCTATAAAAAAATATAAATATAACCATTTGAATTTATTGATTGCAAATTTATTATTCCTGGCTAAATTTAAACATATGTATGACTTTATAGAAAATTACAAACATACCTACAAGATACGGGCTACTTTCTTGGCAGTTGGGAAACAATTTTTGCTTAGTGATTATTTTTTTGTGAATTATTTGATTGTATTAGCAAGTTCACGACACTTTAATAATTATTACAAAGAAACAAGTATATATATTAAAAAAAAAACTAAATACCCGACGTGTAACTTACGATTTTGTTACGCTTAAGGGATTGTTGTCGTACGAGGTTATTAAACTTTAGGTATTTGGTCTATTTATTAATTTAGATCAGATAGCGATAACACAGGATCCTATGGGAATCATGGCTAAACCACATAAGTAAGCAATGTTTTGTTGAATAATAATAGGTATCTTCTAAGTCTGCGTGCTTCATCCGAACACATCGTCGCTTTCCAACAAGTGAGTTGGTGGTCAAACGCGGACTTATTCGTGTTAAAAAAAAAGTTTCGACAGGATCTACTACCAAAAAGCGGCATGTGAAGTAATTTTTATTTCAGTATCTCATAAAGTCATTTTCTTGCTTATGAAACTGCGCGGAAAACAGCTTTTATCCTCTAAGCTCGGAAGTAATTTTGTAATTTTCTTCCAAAATCCAAAGTACTAAACCGATCTTGATAAAATTTATATGGAACGATCTCTGACCTACCAAACAAAAAATAATCATCAAAAACAATTCATTATTGACGGAGTTATCGCTGAACAAACATAAGACGAATTGAGAACCTCCTTCTTTTTTGAAGTCGGTTAATAAAACACCACCATTTTTATACCATTAACATCCGAAACAACACTAATTTAAGAAAATAAAACAAAGCCTCAACATAATTTCATGACGTTCCCGCCAAAACTTCCAACTTTTCAAAACAACCACCATATCCTAGCCATAACTATATATTAGCCTAGCTATAATAATATTTTCTCTGTATTTGTTTTTCTGTATTTAATTTTGTGGTCTTTTAATAAAGAGTTATCTATCTATCTATCATAACTTACAGAAACATATCCGAGCCAGCCGTCTTACCCAGCAGTTACATTCAGCGGGTCACAGTTACATTGGACAACAACGGAATCCGACCCTCCATCCAAGAATATTACAACATAGTACCAGCACTACCGGCCGACGCCGACATAGAGAACAATTCTGAGAATTTGAAGAACTTTATCGCTAACAGACCTTTTCTGTTCGCTATATTCGATTCAGAGTTGTATACTTTACTATTTGCTGCGTCTTTCTCTAAGCCATCTGCATAGTCGATGGACGGATAATAAATAATTAATTGTAGTATATCAAAGTATGTATTTGTTGAGCAAGTATACTTACTGTTGAATTTTAGATAAAACTGTCAGGCGCTAAGCTTAGTGTCATCTTATCGTACTATTCCGCGCCACCATTCAAGTTTATACGTGGCGCTTTATTCGTATTCCAGCCATACATACCTACTATTATTGTATTCTGTGTTCCGCGGGTTTATTTTCAAATTTAGTTTCAAAATGTTGCTATCAGGCTTATTATGGTGCGGACACTATTTTGTAATATAGTGGCTAAATATGTCCTAGTACCTAGTCTATAATTCTGATCTATAAATTCATCCCCACTTTATCTACCACTACGAGGTGTTACTTTTTTCCCAAATATTTACCACTGTGATTTACCACCATTTCTACGATTTTCTCGGCATACCTAACACACTAACATGTTTAGTATATGTATGTAGATATACAGCAGCGCAGCGTAGGAAGACCAGCCACAAGATGGATAGATGACCTCATACAAGTGGCGGGAAGACGCTGGATGCAAGCCGCTTCCAATCGTTCTTTTTGGAAATCCATGGGGGAGGCCTATGTCCAGCAGTGGACTTCTTATGGCTGAGATGATGATGTAGATATACGCATACCAAATTACAGCTTATTTTATTAGATACTAAGAGTCTTTAAGCCGCGGACAGACAGTGGACATTGCGAAATTATAAGGAAAAATTAAATCGAAAATATATACCAATTCGAGTATATATGAGTAAATATTCATATATACTCGAATTGGTATATATGAATATTTACTCAGATAAAAACGATATTTTGTTGATTTATGATATTTTCTAGGTGTAAATACGTGACGAAATTTTCGCATGACCGTTTCTACGTCTTGATTAATGGCTTGTAAGTTGAATTTTCGTTAAATTATTCGAATGCGGCGTTTACCTGTGCACGCGAGGTCTATGCTCGCAGAGTCCCAATACAAACTATAAATTACAAACAAACATCATCTTTTGTAATAGTATATTTAATCACCTAGCCTAATATCACAATAATAACTGAGCAACAAATAAATATATACATACCCATGCCACGACACAAGTATACAGGCATAGTAATAAAGTGTTTTTTTTTTTAAATATAGAATAGCTCTACGTTTGACCACCAGCACGCCTGATGGAAAGCGATACTGTGGCCGAAGATGAAGTTTCGGTACTTTGGGAGTGTGGTCGACGTAGAAACCAGCGTTCCACAAAAATCTTATCCAGAAACGGACTTTAGTCCGTTTCTGGATATACAGGTAGACAAAAAACCCTAACTTGAATAGTTTCGTGTTTGGAAACAACAAAAAAGAGATGTTTAATTTATGTAATTTGCACAATAATAAAGTTATATTATATGATTTTTTGTTTATTTGCTAAAAAATATAACAACACCAAACTGGTGTCAAATTTTATTACTACGCCTGTATACTTGTGTCTTGTACATACCTGCATGTGATCTTTAATAATACTTTGAAAGAGATTCAGGCACGCAAGAAATATTTGCGTTCTAAGTAAGTACAAAGCAGTGTTAAGTGTGACTTTTACACTATTTTATTCTAATTAATAGAATAACTTTATTGTACATCCATATAGAATAACTTAAATATAGGCAATAAACGTAATTGAAAGCACAACGGCGGCCTTAGCGCATAGAGCGATTTCTTCCAGGCAACCTTAGGATATATAGTATAGGAAATCTGGCAATTGTATGAGTATAATACGTTAAGAATTAACGAAGTCATTGAAATTTTCTTTTTAGCTTTTTTGAAAAGCCTTCGCCAGGTGTCCTACATATGACACGTGATTAATTTAATAGTGCCTTCAGAATTGACCACAATATGCAATTTACTTAAATTAAGTTTTATCTTCAAGTCTGCTCCACCTCAGCATGGTGCCGGTATATTTTAATCTAGCATACCTGTGGTATGCAGGTAGGTGTACTCAGTTACTCATGTTATATATAATGATGATTTATATGTTTTTTTATAATGCTCTGATTTTTATAATTTCCCTCTCTTATTGGTCACCAGATTGTTCCTTAACTACAAGGCTATAGTGGTTCACATTTCGTACAATTGTAACAAGGAGTTTAAAAATAAAATACAACTTCCAAAAACAAGAACCAAAAAGTCTAGTCGTTGATCATTACTATTTTAATTGATGTTTACGTCAAGTTAAAAAAAGTCATGATCAACGATGATATTTAACAGAGTATTTTCAACCTAACATAACCCAGATGGTTAAAAAAAAAAAACAAAAAAAAACATTGATCAAAATTTTACTGTGATCTCTTTGATGGGGCCAAGACGATCCAGATTTTAACAAAAGATCATGATTAAAAAGGCAAGTTCCTTTTTCATGTGGTCGAAGTGTTAAAAGTTTTTTTTTTACATTATAGCCTCACACATCTAAATTGGTATCGATGATATGATATGGTTAAGTTACAGGTAAAAATGAAAAACATTTACTTACCTTCTTGGGCAGTCGTCAGGTTAAAAATGAACATAACAATAGAAAAAAAGTACTTATAAAAAAAGAAAATAAAACGAAAAATGTAAACAATAAAATTAATCAACACTAGTACAAACATTAACGAAAACATCTGTCTTTAAAATAAATAGACACATTAGCGATTAAATGCAAGCTTATTTTAGGATAAAAAATAAACATAACAAATAATAAGAACCAAGTACTTACATTATAAAAGAAAAGATCGGGTACCCATAATATAGAAGTAGAGGTGACTCAGGAATCGTAGACAAACATGATCATCGCGGACAAAATCAGTCAAGCCTTTTAGGCTACAAAAAGTAAAATAGAAACAGACAAACATGTCTAATATATTATGAACAGTCCGGTAATAAGAAATATGATTAAACAAGTATTTATGTTAATATTTGATATTATTTAGTATTTTACAGTTAAAAAATTACACACATCCGACGCGACTAGAACCCGCACTATCCCGATCTGTATTTGGGAGCCTTTACCAGTTTGGCTACGGAGGTGTATGTTAGACTAAGAGCGGCTCGTATGTTTACCCACCTCAGCGGGTAACAAGATATGACCTATCTAGGATGACGCACATCACTAAGGTATCTCTAAATGTACAGGCTGAACCTGGAGCGTTTTGTACAGTTAGCAAAAATATGTCAATCTTTTGTGTCCACCACATTATCGGGTAACAAGTAGTACATTCGAAAGTGCCTATCTAGAAGTGCCAAAATCAATATGGTTGCATATGTCTCATCTTGTTACTCGATGGCGTGATTGGTATTATTTTTGGCCCCCTAAAATTAGACTGAGTCATGAAAGCTCCAGGGTTAGGCGAGGCAACCATATTGATTTTGGCACTTTCTAATGTACTACTTTTTACTCAATGGTGGTGGACACCACAAAAAATGGTCACAATTTTGCTAACTGTAAAAAACGCTCTAGGTTTAGCCCAGGCAACCCTGTAAAATGTACATTTAGAAACACTTTACCAATGTGCGTCATCCTAGATAGGTACATCTTGTTACCCGATGAGGTGGGTAAACATGCAGCCCGCTCTTAGTCTATGTGGAATGGTGAAATCTTATGAATAGTCCTCTCTAAATAATATATTCTATGGTGCTGCCACAACTGACACAAACATAATGACATCTCGTATGTCGAAAGAATAACAAATAATTGATAAACTTAGCATAAATAAATAGTTATGTACAAAGATTTTTTTAGCTAATAAGTAACAGGACGGAGCATATTACAGATCATTAAAATCCTAACTTAACATTATAAAAGCGAAAGTTACTCTACGTTAAGTTAGTTTGTTAGTGTGTTAAGTTTTTCGGCTCAAAATAGACGTGAGTGACCCGTAGTTTTTATTTAAAAATGTGTGAAAACCACGTTAATTTCCATAGTAGAAAGTTACTCTGTCTGTCTATTTATTACCTCTTCACAGCTAAACGGCTGAACCAATCGATTTGGTCATTAAATATAAATATTTAAAGTTGGGAAAAGGGGAGGTATGCTCTGTCCCTCTCTCGCGAAACAACAGTCTGTATTGAATTTGAACCATGACGTCATTCGCTATCGTGTGCTCTTTGTCTAACATGAAATTAAAATGCTTGTATCTTTCTTATTTTTGAAGCTATTTTAATTTTGTTTTTGTGAAATGGATCTAATTGTAGTTAGCTTTTTTATGACCAATTATGACCAACAAATAAAAATAAATCATTGCTATTCCCTATTCACACAAACTACTATACCTACTTTTCTGTGTTGGTAAAATTATAGTATGCGCCGTTTAGTGGACGTCTACCTTAATTCCGGCTTTTTGTTTACTTCACTAATAAATGACAAAATAAAACCAGACAGTAATAAAAAATTAACTTGCTTTTACCCACTTTAGCAACGAAACAAAAAATAAGAAAAATAACTCTTATTATTAGACAAATGTCATAAATTAAGCATCTCAATTATTTTTTTCTGTTAAAACTGTTAAAGTTAGGGTTTTTTGTCTTCAAAAACCTGTACTTCAACGCGATCCTCGATAAATTTTTTGAATCGCAAGTTCTTTTAAAACATTCTCTTCTCTTCTCTTCTTCTCTTACGTGAGGATTAAGAATGAGTTTAACTTATCTGTAACGCTGAATGGCGCCAGTATCGATTTCTGTACCATTTATCTTTATTAGACGATTTCCGCAAGGTGCATTGTCTGTACTTATAGAGGATAAAATGTATAAAATACCGCATCTGAAAACAAAAAGAACGTCATAATCATATCATAAAAAAATGTCATATCATCGATTCTGAGATGCCATGCCACGGCATAGATTATACCATACCATGCCATAACATGTCATCTATTTAAAGATGCCATGCTATCGATTCTGGGATGCGACGCCATCGATTCTGCCATGTCATACCATGTCATCTATTCTGGGATGCCATGCCATATCATCAATTCTAATATGCCATGTTATCTAAAATTTTATATTATTTCACATATTGATTAGCATAAGAGAGGCCCGATTAGGGATATGTTAAAGTTTTAAATAGAAAATAAATTACGTACCTTGCATAGGAACGTTAACATTAAGAGAGTCTTTCAGCGTCACGTTTCTGAGATATTTCGACGTAAACACGTCCTGAAAATAAAAATATACTCTTGATTATATAAAAAAAAAAAAAACAAAGTACGAGTATCACAGTATCGATTCCATTTCTTTCCTTTAGAGGAACGGAACCCAAAAAAAATCTGCTCAGAAAGAGAACTAATGTGGAACTTGAGGGCGTTGCTTTCCTTATTTTGTTCGACCAACACTGATAAAGTATCAACGGGATATAGCGTCAGTTTTCAAAAACGTCCGAGCTCAATGAGATCTAATTAGACCCCTTACACGATTAAAATAATTCGAAGCGGAAAAATAGACGTCTCTGGGCTTCTCAATCTAAATTAGGCTTTAGCGCGGCGACATAGAGTCTTTATATCAAAATCTTTAAGTTCGTCATTGTTGGTTTATGAGTATCGGGCAACCCAGGACACTATTCGTGAATTTTGTTTCAGACTTCACGTCCACGTGATAGAAAGTCATTGGACTAGCAACACAACCGAGAAGTCTAAGCTGACGATCTCAGTATGCCTTTGTTTATTGTGTAAAATCAGTATGTATACATAGCCTGACTGGTTGAACATTAGCAATATTGATACAGGGTGTTCAGTACTCGATTCTTGTTCCAAATAATCGAACGTAATAGGTGGTTAGTATTCGACCTAATTATCTTAGCAAACACAAAAATTACGGACACTCAACCACGCGCGTCGAGAGTCGCGCAATCGCGCGCGCTACGTCATCGAACAACTCAAGTTCAATGACCCGGTTATGTGACTTGCGCTCGCTCGGTGCGCGAGGCTACGCGGTGTACATAAATTCTGGAGTCTTGAGAAAAACTTTACCCGAGGTTTTCTTAGTTTTTTTTTCCTAATTTGTTTCGATTTTACTTCTGTATACGTTTCATTAGAGCACTAATTAACATGTCCTTAAATATTGCTAGTGTTCAAACAGTCAGCCTGTATAAGTGTAAATACCGTACCATAACAGTATATCCATCTGTTGAATTGAGTCCATAATTTGCGGGAGTGAAAGAGATAGACACCTTTTTCGATTGTAAGTTGACGAACAAGAAAGAGTAGGTTGGATATCTGTCTCCCTTTCTAGGGTAATGTGGCTTCACCCATACCGTTATTTGATCAGAGAGCTGAAAGAAAAAAATAGTTGTTAAATATATAGCAGGAGAAATAGGTTTGTATTTTTTTAAATAACAAAAAAAAACAACCGAAATTCGATCACGAGCGGTTACTTTTAACCGTAACTACTGAGAGCACATTCGAGCTAAATTCGTTTTTAAGTCTATAGCTATAAGATCGATATTTATTCCCTCGCTTTACTACCTGGTAATTTTGACAACCTAGCAAAGATTCTCCTTGAATCAAACATTTTTTTTTTTCGTTTTAAATAGGTATCGCACAAACAGAATGGTTAGTTTTAGTACGGAAAGTTACACATACGTCATTTTCTAATTTTGAAATTACTTCCGAGCTTAGAGGATAAAAGCTTTTTTCCACGCAGTAAAGTTTCGTAAGTAAGAAAACGACTTTATGAGATACTGAAATAAAAATTACTTCACATACCGCTTTTTGGTAGTAGAGCCTGTCGAAACTTTATTTTTAACACGAATAAGTCCGCGTTTGACCACCAACTCGCCTGTTGGAAAGCGACGATGTGGAGATGAAGCACGCAGACTTAGAAGATACTTATTCATATCTATATTTTTAAATAAAAACTACGGGTCACTCACGTCTGTTTTGAGCCGAAATATCCGACTATAGTTTCAACCGCATTCGGCGGTCTTTTTCAAAGGAGCAGCACACACGTCACTCTCGGTCGGTGACGCGCCTTGCACCCCATATATCTATATCTATATTACTTAATATTCAACAAAACATTGCTTACTTTATGTGGTTTAGCCATGATTCCCATAGAATCCTGTGCTATCGCTATCAGATCTAAATTCTGCAGTAATTGTTTCTCATACGGCGTTATATTGGCCATGTCGCAGGAAAGCAGTAGTGGCGCCGACAGCATCGCGTATACAGACAACTGTACCCGACTTTGGCTCGCAGTTAGGGCGCTCGTACCAAACAATAGCTGAAATGAGAAATAAATAACAAATCGATGTGTGATAAGTAAGACTAGCGCCATCTAGCGAGCAAGCTTGAAGTGTCTATCGACGCTAAGCAAAATTGACACACATGTTTAACAAAGTATGATAAATGAGTAGAAAGTTATAGACAGTTAAAAATTACACACATCCGACTAACCTGTAAAGGGTCCGGCTGAGTAATTGCACGTTTGAAGCGTGTGTTACGGGTGGCGCCACCAACGCTTGATTGGTTTAAGCAAAAAAGACTGTTCGGAACGTGACACCTCCGTATCCAAAATGGTAAAAGGTCCCAGATAATGTGGGTTCAAGTCCCGTCGAATGTGTGCAATTTTTATGAACTGTCTATAGAGTAGAAACTGCAGTGTGTAAAACACTCAAAAATATTGAGTGTAAAGTTTGTCCCACCTATAAATTCCGTTACACTTTTTTTTACAGAAAACTAAACATGCACAAAGATATTTAAAAATATCGAAAAAACATTGTCATAACCTTCAATCTCATACAAAAAAATTTTTGATCAATATGGTTAGAACAGCTCTATATTTATATCAGAAGACCAATATGATAACCGATGAACAATATTTTTGTCTGGAACTACTGTACCTCATTGTGTAGACAAAAATTTTCAAAAACCGGTTCCAAAATTACCTTTATCGCTCTCTTTCTCACTCACGTGAGTGAATCGGGTCTTTTAATTTCCTCAGTGGGTCCGTTGAAAGTAGGACTTTTAATTCCCTCAGCGGGTCCATTGAAAGTAGAACGTTTAATTCCCTCAAAGGGTCTGTTGAAAGTAGGACTTTGAATTCCCTCAGTGGGTATGTTGAAAGTAGGACTTTTAATTCCCTCAGTGGGTCTGTTGAAAGTAGTGACCATAATTTAATATATTTAATCTCACCATGTCTGGATCGTTCCACTGGCCGGGCTTGTGGTAGGGCGCTATGTTCGCATAGTCCTCCACGTAGTGCTGTATGATCGCCGACACGGAAGGCCAGTTCAAAAACACGTCGTGATAGTTCCGCCATAAGTTACAGTGCTCCGCTATAGGACCGTAATTCGGCTGAAAAAATATATGTTATCATTGTAGTCGTGTAACAGGCTTCGCAACTCAGTTGGTAGTACGTCTGCCTTCTGAGCTATAGGTCGTGGGTTCGATCCCCGCTCAAGACAAATATTTTTGTGATAAGCGTGATTGTTTGCTCTGTATCTGGATGTTTCTATGAGTATGTATTTTGTAGAAGAAAAAGTTTATCAGTTGTAAACTTTTTCTTCTACAAAATACATATATTTTATCAACAATCTAGTTGCCGTAGAAGTTTTGTTTGAGGCTAGATGGCTAGAAAAGTATAATCAATAATAGCATCCCTACTTTCGGCCTTACCGAAAAACGTTACTTAACTTTAAGCAATGCTTAACATATTTTGTCAACTTCTCACTGACACGTAATGACACTTGCGGAAAGATGACAGAGAAATTAAGACGTTGGTTAAAGTTAAGTAACGTTTTTCGGTAAGGCCTTTTATGTGTACAGGAGGTAGCCCAATTTATTTTTCGTTCAAGATTTTATTCTACGACTTTCTCGGCATAACTAATATGCATATCCATGCCAAGTTACAGCTTTCTAATACTAATAGTCTTTAAGGGTTCCTTGTTCACTATAGAACCTTAAAAACCGTCCGATCAGTACGACGTAATACCGTTATCCCTCAATTTTTTTAATTTTTTTTATCAGCCCTGTTTGTACAAACTGTCCAACTGCTGGGCGCGGGCCATCTTCTCATTGTGAGAAGGGTAAGGCCATAGTCTACCACGCTGGCCAAGTGTGGGTTGGCAGACTTCACACATCTTTCAAGATCATTGAGAACTCTCAGACATGTAGGTTTCCTCACGATGTTTTCCTTCACCGTTTGAAGTTGGCGGCAATCAACAATACGCACATAACTTCGAAAAGACAGAGGTGCGTACCGTGGGATTCGAACCCAGGACCTGCGGATCGCAAGTCAGACGGTCTCCCGAATAGGCTGCCGCGAACTTTCCCTCAATTATTCCTCGGTTATCCCTATCCGATCATGGTTGCCTGGAAGAGATCGCTTTCAGAGATAAGGCTGCCTGTTTTTGCACTCCTAGTTGTGATGATTATTCTATGTAATTAATTTTAAGGTGTGCGCAATCTATTTGAATGCCACTGTTATAACATATAGTTTATAATGTACACATGTTACCTTATGATGATGTATAAATTCGATATAATACGGCCAACTGCAAGAATATACTATCGGTCGCCCAGTCTTATTCAATTCTTTCCCCAGGTTAATATATGCTGAAAAATTATATATAAGTTTCATATTACACACGACTTATTTTTATGTAGCGTCAAATTAAAATGTTCGTTCAGTCTTTGTAAAAGACGTACGAAAGTTTTAATCTTAAATAAATCCAGTAAAGTACGAGTTTCACTCGCACACCGAGGTTTCCGGTACTCATACTCATACATATACAGGATTAGCTACGGTATACTTAAATATTACCTAAGAGTAACACTTACCCACGTTCAAATAGTCTTCCTCCACAAAGCAGCCGTCCACCTTGAGGTAGTCGACATCCCAGCTAGCGAACGTCTCTGCGTCTATTGCGAAATGGTTACGCGAGCCTGGGTAGTGCATACACGTCACTGCCGCTACGTTCGTGTACATGCCGAACTTAAGACCGCGGCTGTGGATCTGGGAAGTTGGACAGTCTTAGAAACAACAAGTATAAATTTAGAAAACTCAAAAACCTGCGACAAAAAAAACCGGCTCAATCGATTTTGATGAAACAGCTAAGAACACTCTCTATGAAATACTATTCCAATCAAAAAAAAAACTAGATTAGTCCATCTGTTTAAGAGCTACAATGCCAAAGACAGGCAGACACATAGATAAACAGATAGACATGTCAAACTTACATATAACACTCCTATTATTGGGTCAGGGGTTAAAAATATATACTATGAGACAACCGCAAAGTTACAGCACTGTAGGTTATAGGCGCATCAGCTTCTGCTGCTCGCAGCTATGAACAGTAGACTTTGTGAGCACATCTTTTACAAAATGACTTGTTGAAATAACTCTGTGCTCGCGAGTTCTAGTGCTCATATCCGAAATTCTTGTTTAGAATTCTGATTCAAATATTTTTGCCAAATATTATCAAATTCGATTGACAAATTGCCTCATAGCATACTTCTTCTCTTTTCAAACAAAATTTCATGAACTTTTATGTCGACAAACTTAAACCTATTTTGCTCATATTTAAAAATTCTTATTTAGAATTAAGTATCAAGTATGTTTAGCAAATATTATTTAAATCGGTCTGTAAATGGCGTTGCAGCAAATTTTTATCTTTTTGAGAGAAATATCAATAATCAATCACTCACTAATCAAATTCTACAAAATTTAGAATAACTCTTTCATTTGCTTCACTTACTCAGACAATAAATAATAATTTAACAACACTAGACCTCGTGAACAAACTTTCTGTGAAATTTCAGGCTTTTATATTGTGACAACCTCTATTCCATATTCTATGGCTTTTATTCCATATTCTGGAAGAACATCAAGTTTTCCTGCGTTATCAAAACTTTTTACAAATCATTATGAAATCATGAAACTTGTAAGTATATCAAGTTTTGTCAATGTTGGTCAATAAATATGTATAAACATAATATATGTATATGTATAGTTAAACTTACATACAGTACTATACAGTACTGTACTTTCTTATAGTACCTAATAAAGATTTGATTTGATTCTAAATAACAACTATATTATGATGACTTAAAAAATGTATTAGCAGTAATGATTTATTATGTACATAAGTTCACTTACATAAATCAATTGAGCTAGGTTACATTTTTAGTGAACTCGGGTTTGCCTGTATAAAAAATCCATGACCGCCCAGGTACTTCACTTAATAAGATAAATTTACTTCTATAAAACATGAGTGAAAATCATACATAGAGTAGCATGCATAATTTAAAAAATAAAATGCAAGTAGCATTACTTTGGTCAATAGTAATTTAGACTATTGGTTATGGTCATTAATCAGGAATTCACTAGGGCATCTGAGAGGGAATATACTCACATAATCGGCAAGAAACTTCATGCCATGAGGAAACCTTTGTGTATCAGGGACCAATCTGCCATCCTCGTCTCTCTCATGCTCTGACCAGCAATCATCGATGATGATGTACTCATATCCTGACTCTTGGTAGCCTTCTTCGAAGAATGCATCTGTTACTGAGATTATGAGGTCTTCGCTGGAAATAAGAATTCATTAGCTTAATAAAATTAACTAACTTCGGCAAATTATCACCCATACATTGTGGATTTTCTTAAGATTCATACTATATGGATTAACTCTGTTTCTAATCTGATCAGCCACAGAGTGGAACAAATTGCCAGCTTCTTTAATCCCTAAGAGATATGACATGGGTATTTTCAAGGTTAGAGTGAATAGGTATCTTTTAGGTCTAGTTGATTCATCGCCGACCACATTGTTGCTTTCCAGCAAGCGTGATGGTGGTCATAACTTACCGTTAGTATTCATATCAAAGTGTGTTTCATATATCACCATGTAGGATTTTGAACAGTTACTATTCAGAATTCTTGGTGTAATTGCAACAGTTGCTAAGTTGAATGAGTCATCAAAGGTAGTCAAAATTCCACTGTCTAGTAATAATATTTTTGTATTGGTAAGGTAGTTTTTTTTTTATTACATTGTTTTTTTTTTAAGTTACAACTATTTGTGTCGCTTGTTTTAAGGTATTTTAGCACATAGGTAGTAGGTGTAGGATAGTGGAGCCAATAATTATACTTTTTTGCATGGGAGCAGTTTTGGCTGCACAAAGGCGTTGTTTCATCCTATGACCCATCCTTATTTTAATATAAATAAGCAAATACTTATTAAAATGATAAGTACGTACTCTAAGCATTTCTCCGGATTTTTATCACAATCAGCCCCACACATGTAATATCCCCAAGACATCCAGCCCATAGGCGGCGTCCGCGCCAAACCATTATTCAGAAGCAATACTCCGCTCACAGCAAACATCAAAAAGATCACAAGGTATATCATCGCTAAAAATCCTTCTAAAAATGGAAACAAACATAACGCAACTGTTATTTGATACTGTACAAAGCCGAATTAAATCCGCAGAATAAATAAGCTACGGCGTTAACTGCCGCGCTGGCACGATAAAAATAACATTTTATCGGAGAATGTTTTTTGATATTGACACAAATCGCTTTCAATTTATCGGCATGGTTTGCAATGCCATTGCCAGCTGGCATGCCTCATACAAGTCTACTCGATAGTAAAAATGTGTGTAGTTCAATTGGATTATCAAATAAGCAAACATATGAGCATGTAGAGCCACTATGTTTGTAGATGTATATTTGTACCCTACAAAGGTCTACGTTCAATTACAATTCAAATCAAAATTAAACGTAATTCGTTTTCATTATGCCGGCCAAACTTAAACTAGGGATGGTGCGTATTTACGCGACCAGATTTTTACACCAGGTATTTGCTTGTAAGTGTGCCGACCAGTACCCTTATTCTAGTTCTAATCGGTTGTCGATTTGTCAATTTTGTCGGTAATGAGCCGGCTACCGAATAAAGCTCCATTCGACTCCAATGGGTATTCACAAATTCGAATTTATGCCCGTCGGTCCCATTTTTAGTATAGAAATCTCGAGAAACCAAAGACAATCACCACTCATCCTCAACTGGATCCGCCGGGATTCGAGTAGACCGATTCACAAACTCGAATCCGAAGGAGTTTGACATATAAATTCGATGGCTAATTCGATATCGCTCCCGACAGGTTTATCCTGTCGGGAGTGATATCGAATACATTTTACTAATACATTTTAATAATATAAGAGCACTTTTTTGATATTTCCAATTACCATTTTCCATAATTTGACATAATATATTCACCTAATAGTCAAATGTACCGATTTTACGGGTTTTAAAATTCCCCTAATTATGATTTCCAAAGTTTCAAAATGTAATATTTTATAGTTGGAGAGCTTTGTCAGATTACACGCATGGCGCTCTAAATATATTAAATATTTTATACTTGTTACTAATAAATGGCAAATACATTGAATGCACGAGTACAGAGAGAAAATAGAAGAACTTTGAAATCACACACACACATGCACACACGCAACCAACAAGGTATTTTCGAAGCATGGTTCACTTATTGAAGCTACAAATTTACTAAAGAATTATATGCCATAATAAATATGATGGATCAAGTTATATGTATATTATGCAATAAATTACATATTTTGTCAGTCGCTGGTCATAATTAAGCATTTTTTTACTTCTATCACGAATCACCTATCTAAAAACATGAAACTGACTCTGAAAACTAGCTTGTCTATGTTATCTTATCGGTCACACGATGTCATTACCGATTTGGTACCGACTGGTGCCATTCGAATTTGTGAATAGGGTTATCGAAGGTTATCCATTCGATTCGGTAGGTTTTTCGCGGGAACTTAATTAAAAATGTCACAGTTTTCTTTTATTATTATAAACTTGTGTTATTTCAAATAATGATTTTGTAAAGAAGATGTTTTTTTAATCTATTAGTGTTCGTTTACGCGCACGAGTTTGAAATGAGAGTGATGAAACATACTTCTTCACGTTGTAACTTACAAAGTCCTTAACAGCTCCTAGTAAAGTAACCAAGTCATGACATGAACTTGATTCACTATCAACCGAGTATCTCGTCATAATCTAAGCCAAGTAACTTGAGATTGTGACTAAAACTTATATTATTTGTATTTTTCATTAAACTTTTAACATATTATTTTGGCAAATGAGCCAATCGTGGCCAATAAAAGAATAAAAATCTAGACGGCTGCAATTGTCAAATTTATAAACTTTTTTTAGTGACTTGATACCGCTAAGGATTTCGATTCACTATTTAAAAAAATCGATTAAAATTCGATTCTTTTGCGTTTAAAAATTTTAATTTTCAAATAAAAGTAAGAAAATCGTATTTTTTTACAGTTTAAATCAGGGATCAGTCAATAATGCGAGGTATTAAAGAAAGTCTATTATATTTTGCTGGGGTTGAAGTAGCACACATTTATATTTCTAACCGATTTCAAAAAGAATGAGGTTCTTAATTCAACTGTATGTTTTTTTGTTGGCAATATTACAAATTCTAAACCGACCTATCGACTCCATAGATAAAGGAATTTGATGTTCTGTGATAGCCGTGATAGTTTGTAAAAAGTTGAATATATTTTTATTTGTTGTTACTAGGAGAGCATCCGGTGTCATTCCTCCTTCTCGCTTTCGACCTACACTGACTCCCGTATTCCTTTTTCCGGTGGACGTTCATTGTAATCCAAATCATATTAATTATCGTACATCATCCTAGCAAATACTAAGTTATATTATTCGAATTGTGTAACATTACGTCACTTTAGTGCTTGTTTAAAACAACTACCATACAGAGAGAGGAGCGTGGGAGAGAAGTGTGTGGTTCATGTTTGTCTTTACGTTGCTCATTTAGCAAACAAATTAATAAATTGTGGTTTGAATTTACTTATGAAATGAAATTTATTTGCAAGAATGTAGGTAAATAAGGCCTTAGAAATTAATTACAATTTTCCATTACATTCGATCATTTCCCAAGTGCAAATATTTAATAGTGGATCAATATCATATAAATAATATTAAATTAGAATTGATAATAGTAGGTATACTATATATTATGTAAATTACATTAAACATGTATAACTCTGCTGTCTTAAAAGTAGGTACTACAGTAGTAAAAATACAATAACGTGACGAAAATTACACTTTCACGAAAATGACATGCAGCATGAGATAAATCTAAAAATCGGTTTTTCCAAGTCAAAAAAAACAATTTCCGATTAATCGATTGATAACCGACATGTTACGTGCCGCTTTCAATCAATGGAACCGTTTGGGATGGTCAGCTGATACCTTATGGAATGGAAATGTCAAAATTATTCGATATTCGAGAAACCTGAATCGCTAATTCCGCAAACCGTGTGAAATCCTTCGAGATCTCTCTCCATATCGAAGATCGCATCGAATCGAATGTAATCTGAATAAGGGTGCAGGTGCCGCCCCGAAATACTTGCAAGGAGAAAAGTCTTAAAAGTATTTACTTTACTGGATTTCGCGAATGCTATTATGCTTCTTATTGTAACATTTACAATGAACAATTTCCTATGCAAGTATTTTAGTTGAAAAACTCGATACGCAATTTTGCACCTTATTATTACTTGAATACAAATCAATTTTCTTTAACGAAAAAAATACTTTCAAGGGTTTTGACCCTGGTTTTTGGCGCTTTACTCGGGTGTCATCGTCATATACACGGAACGAAGTAGGCAAGCAATATATATCGCGCTCGCTCAGTCATGTTTGGTGTCGTTTGGAACGTTTTGAATTTCGTGAATGCCATTATGCTTCTTATTATAACATATATAATGAACAATATCCTATGAAAGTATTTTAGTAGAAAAACTTGTTACGCAATTGTGCACCTTATCTTAGTTAAAATACAAATCAATTTTCTTTAACGAAAAAAATACTTTTAAGGGTTTTGAGCCCTGGTTTTTGGCGCTGGTATTTTTATGTGGGCGCACTTGGAAGCCCTGGTATGAGATTTTGCAAGTATAACCCATCCCTAACTTAAACAAACAAACACCGTCTTTGTCAATGTCAACGCAACGAACAACGTCAAGTGTCAACAAACACTGGCTAATATCATCAATCATGCAGTCCTAGATATCACTGTCAAAATATTTTTTTTTAATTGGATTTCGATCCGCTTAGAGCATTTGAAAACTTGAAGTTAAAAGTGTTAAGATTTCCACAAGACTCTTGAATGAAACAAGTTATAAATGTTCTAGTCACAAGTTAAATCACGTATACAGTCATTTCTAATTCGAATCTTGCTTCAGTAAAGTGGTGGCGACATTACTGTAAGCTTCTATGGAGTTTTGCCGACAACATTAAATACACGTTTCGCCGCTTTATTTCACTTGCCCACACTCACGCACTTGATCAAAGATTTAATGAATAAAAACCACCATTGTTATGCATTATTATTCAAAATAACACAAGTTTAGGGATATAAAATAAAACGACAACATGTTTCATGTTTCCATGACGTTCCCGCCAAATACCGTCAAAATCTTTTTCTGTCCGTTCGCGGCTTTGCTCAAAAATTATAAGTACTAGAAAGCTGTAATTTGGTATAGATATGCATATTATTAATGCCAAGAGAGTTGTAGAATAACATTTGAAAAAAATATATATTTGGGGTACCTCCCCTACACGTAATGTATACGTAGAGATCCGTTTGAGAAATATTAAGTAACTCACATAAATTATAATATATAACTACGGAACCCTACATAGCTAATGGCATGACACGCACTTGGCCATTTATTACTTATATCGTAATAATAATAACCAGTAACCATTAATATTCTAACGCAAGTTTAGAAAAATGCAATAGTGTCGAGTGTATAATATTATGACATTCCTGCCAAAACTGCGGTCATAATGTTTTGTCATATTTTGCTAGATATTTACATTGAGTTATATGGTACTGTCTACCTGGGTAACTTTACACACACTTTTTCATATTTTTGACGATATCAGAGTATTAATGTATGAGTCTAACAGTATTTTACTTATTTAAGCGTGTTCTTTCGCGGTCAATTTTAAAGTAAAGAAAATTCGCGTTTAAATGGCTTGTCAAAGTTAAACGCGAATGTGGATAAAATTGACTCCCGTTCATTTCGATAGCGGAAAATCTTCATAAACGGTGATTTACGTAATTTAAGGTTGGATTTATTTAACTTTTTTGATGTAAAAAACATATATCTATCAATTTGTCATATTCAATCATGTTTATTTTCATGGGAAATGCCATTTGAAAACTTTGAGCTACAAGCGAGCGGAAAAAATAAAATAGTATAATTGCATTTTTTTTTATTAATGAAAAGTTTCTTAAAAATCAAATAAAGCCAAAAAATTCTACAATCATTTGAGCGTAATATTGTTCTGTGCATTTGAGTGTTGAATGACCTCATTATCAAATATAAGTTTTATGATTAATAGTGAGTAATATCAAATTTAAAAAAGATTCACCCCAGTCCATGAACTGCATACCTATTATTTTCTTTACGTTTCTTGAGTTCTCTTTTGTTTGGTTTTTAGAAGACTAGTTTTCGGGTATGTACTAACTAAAAACAATTTAAAATAAAGGTCAAGTGCATGTCCGGCCACGCGCAATTTAGGGTTTCGTAGTTCCATATCACAAAGTATGTCTATGTCAATATTGTCCTGTTAATGTTTTCTTTTTAATATCAATTAAATATATTATTTGTTATTATTCTACACAGGAAATTGTCTTTGTTACTCACAAATACAGCTTGATCCTATCAAGAAACTAAAAGGGGAAAAGGTTAAAGAAATAAAAACTCCCGAACTAATAAAACGCAGAAGGTACCGTAGAAACAGAAGTTGCGCGGAGAATTTACTTTTATAAGCTATCTAACTAGCAATTCCTATCTTGATGGAAATTCATGGTGCATTAGGCAAACGAAATGTTTAGTCGTTTATTATATAGTTTAACCGTGTTACCTAGCTGAAACCATAGAGATAGATAACAAGAGCAGACACTCCTCATAACTACATTATTACACTCAATTGTGGTTATGTATCTACAATTCACTCAGTCGAACTTCGCTGTTGTGATCGAGGTGTTGTTACTGAGATTTTGACTAAAATCAATGGAAAATGCCGTGGTGCGTGTTGCGATATTATACAAACAACTCAAAAAACACATCGAAGTGAAAAGGAATAACTTTTCATCGGTGACTAATGCAGTACAATCGTTTTACGAATTAATTAACTAAAAAAACATTTAACGGCCACCATGATATTGCATCATGCGTCCTTTGACATAGACTAAAACGGTCAGAAGTAAAGTTTATGTAAATTGCCTAAGTGATATTTCTTTTTCTAATGAGAATATTTTTACACCGGATGTCTGTCTGTCTGTCTGTAATCAAATATTGAAAGTTAAGTGTGACCCACTTCCCGATTTCCAACTGAGCTGAAATTTTGCACACATTTGTATATCGCGTGATAATGCAATATTATGATGACATGGAGCTGATCTGAAGATGAAACTGAAAAGTGGCCAGGAACTACAAAAAAAAGATGTATGAGATAGCGGCTCTTGTTAACTATCTCTATGGCTGAAACGCATTTAAATATTCACAGAATCCTGTCAGACGGGAACTAACTGTCACGCGAAAACGAAACAAAACGCTCTCTTATGTACTAAAATGCGCCTATCAGCGTTTTAGTTTTTTGCTTGATGTTGGCATCGTGCTTGCACATTTGCCATTTGTCGAGTTTATATTCAGCGTTTATAAGTTTAGTAACATGGTAAGGAAATAGTAGTGGTTAGGAAATAGTGGAAAATAGTGGGTATTTATTCTGATTACAAGTCTCGACGCTGATGATACGGACGATAAACCGATCGATCGTATTAATAATTAACACTATCGCTTATTAGGGACGTCAGTTATCTTTATCGTATTATTGCGCAATAATGAGCAATAAATTTAAAGTGAATTTGAAAGATGTGAAGTGAAGATTATATTTATTTTGTAAAATTTTGCAAAAAAAAAAAACTTTATCTGAAGCGCAATTAAACGTTAAACTTACCCCGACTATTCGCATAAAAAATTGATCACTTAAAACATTACATCTGGAGTTTTAAATTCTAATAAATTATGAACATGCGTCATAGTCTTGAGTCTTGGACATATCACTTTAAAATTTGTGGTTATTGTCATTCCCTACTATAATATTGCAACATAAATGTCGATTCTCTGAAATGATCCTAAAACGAGATCATTCGGCGACTGGTGACTGACCGATCAAACTTTACCAGGCTGCCTATTTTTAACGTCCTATTTATTTGATGGCTAATCGACAGCCAATGGTTCATATTGGCTATTAACAGCCTTGAGGGCCTATAACCTATGTATAAAACTCTGTTATAAAGTATCATGGCGAATCACTAGATACTTGTAAGGAATTAATGACGGAGTACTTTGTTTTTAAATTGATTTCATTTTTCTTCTTGTTCCAGAGTTGTGGCGCGTATGGTGGAGCATGGAGGATGGCATGCCGTAGTGTCATGATGGGGCGAGTCGCGCTCGGCGCGCCGCTCGCCGCGCTGCTCGCGCTGCTCGTGGCGGCCGAGAGCGCGCCCACTCTCGAGCCACAGTTCGAAGCTGCGTTCCAAGGTACGTATGGTGGAGCATGGAGGATGGCATGCCGTAGTATCATGATGGGGCGAGTCACGCTCGGCGCGCCGCTCGCCGCGCAGCTCGTGGCGGCCGAGAGCGCGCTCACTCTGTAGCCACAGTTCGAGGCTGCGTTCCAAGGTACGTATGGTGGAGCATGGGGGATGGCATGCCGTAGTGTCATGATGGGGCGAGTCGCACTCAGCGCGCCGCTTGCCGCGCTGCTCACGTTGCTCGTGGCGGTGACCTGCTAGATTATAAATATTACCCACAACCTTATATTTTAATCATAGTTTATAACGGACATAGCTTGTGTTTAAGTGCTAAAAGCATAAAATGGTGAAAAGTAGACCGCAATTTATAGCAATTTCTCCGTAACGCAGGTAATATTTACTAATAAATCTTTCCTGTTATAAAGCGCTATAAATATCCTTCTGGCAGCAACGCGGAATAATCCTCATTTGATTATGTCCTTCCCTTCATAATAGCGCAAAGTTTAAAAACAAACAATAGGCTTCTTTATGGTGTATTTTTTATTATTCTTTGTAAAATCATAGGATAGAGTCTGTTCGGAAATATAATTACTAATGTGGAATAGAATGCGTTGCCGTCCTTAGTAAAATTCATTATTTTGTTCAACTAGCAACACAATTGAGACGTTGGTTTCCATTTTTTTAAGCGACTTCAAAAGGAAGATGTTCTGAATTCAACTCTTTTGTTTTTATTTCGAATGTTTGTTACCGCATAACTCCGTAATGTTAAAACTGTTTTTTTTTGAAAGTTTTTTTTTTAGATTGGTCTCGTAGAAATTTCATCAAAACCGATTCAGTAGTTATTAGATTAAGTACGGAACATACGCTTTACTTTGCTATTTAATTTGATACTCTGCTAAAATATGAACATTAAATCTATTTTCCAATAGTTGGGATTATTCCAATAGCATGAACCATTGAAAATCCATTATATCTTTGTGGACTATCGTCTCGTCATAATGGAGTGATTATGGTGCCATTCATAGACTAGTTATTAGCCGTTGAATATTTGAAGCGTTGATTTCACTCGCCTATTTCAAAGTCAATATAGCCATCTCACTTTCCCTTCCTTATCAGGATTGTATCTAAATCTCATCCACTTCTCAGGATATAAAGACAACTGCCATTGAAATTACTGAAGCCATTTCGCCAAAAGACGATAGGTATGATGTAGGTAATAAACCGTTCTAGTATGGCTAATAAAAGTTACATAAATGCGATACGAGCGGGACATCCGACAAACATTTTCTCGGGTTTACGACGCTTCGAGAACTGTACCACGAATATTTTTTTTTCATGGAGCGAATCAGTGTTGGCGCGGAATCTGAACTGTTTATTTGTTGAGTACATTTTTCTGCTTTATGGGCTCCGAACATAAACACACTTAGCCACTAGCCGTCTTACTTGTAAACGCATGTTTAAATCTTATTCACTGAATAAGGACTTGTCACTTTCTGTCAGATGGGAACTGTCACGCGCGAAAACGGAACAAAACACCATTTATTTAAAATGCGCTTATTCAGCGTATTTAGGTAAGACGGTAAGTGTTGTTGTAACTATTGTTTGTCATAACCAATGTAGATTCTCATTGGTCACAACACAACCATTTTATTTTGAGACTAATAGGACAGCATAAATGTATGGATATATGATCTGAAATATAGATATTAAATAATAAATAATAATAAACGACCCAACTTTGTCCAACTTTGCGAGAGAGGTCAATCGTCGTATCCAACTCGGCTGGGCAGCATTCGGGAAACTTAAAAGCGTCTTCTCGTCCAATATACCCCAGTCCCTCAAGTCGAAAGTTTACAACCAGTGTGTGTTACCAGTGATGACTTACGGCACTGAGACGTGGTCCCTAACTATGGGCCTTATAAGGAAGCTCAAGGTCACGCAACGAGCTATGGAGAGGGCTATGCTCGGAGTCACTCTACGAGATCGAATAAGGAATAATGAGATACGAAGACGTACGAAAGTCACCGATATAGCACAGAGGATTAGCAAGTTGAAGTGGCAGTGGGCAGGCCAGATAGCACGTAGAACTGATGGCCGATGGGGCCGAAAGATTCTCGAGTGGAGACCACGCACCGGCAAGCGCAGCGTAGGAAGACCAGCCACGAGATGGGCAGATGACCTCATACAAGTGGCGGGAAGACGCTGGATGCAAGCCGCTTCCAATCGGTCTTTTTGGAAATTCATGGGTAGGTTTATGTCCAGCAGTGATGATGATGATGATGAATAAACGACATTTCGAAAATGCTGGTAGGTGTCGTCAATGAATAATTTCAGGGATCTCCACAAGTTAACTTATGTTAGTTTAAATGAAATTTAATTTTACGAAATATTTTCAATTGTTTATTTTTATTTTATTTTATGTACATTTTAAAGTTGATTGGCTATTTACTCGTTAACTTGTAAAGCGAACTTAGCCGTGATAGTTTTCCTTTAATTTCATTATAATTGCATCTACTAAGCTACTTTAATGTTTTCATAATTATCTCCAAAGTTAGCTGTTTAGCTGGCAGAGGGTTTTTTTTCTATTTTTCTAAACATTTAACTTTAGAAAAATATGATTTTAAATGCTTAATATTACACAAATGAATCCCTAAAATAAAAAAATAGTTTTTGCATAACACCAACATTCGCATAACCCCAATATGTTTAGAATACCCCATACAATGGGGTAGACGAGAAAAAATACACCCCACTTTACGTGAAAGAGAGGCAAATCTTCAACAAGTAAATACGTACCTAAAACAAAATGTATGGATTTAAAAAGAATACATCATATCGTCAACAACATGCGTATATTAAGTCACGTTACGTATAATATTTTGTTCCCCAATAAAGTTATTATCAGAGGATAAATCTATTTTACTTCATAATCACGAAATAAAGAAGCAAGAACAAATAAGTCCCTTCGAAGAATGTGGTGTGGGGCTAAGCCGGCCGTAATTTCGGACAAAATCACGCGACTCTGCGCAGATGTTACCATTCATGTAAGGCAGGCTTTCCCTATTTTGGTTGCCCCCCTCCCACAATCAATGATACTTACGTGCCCCCGTGATTTTATTATAACTAAAATCGGCCAAGTGCGAGTCGGACTCGCGCACGAAGGGTTCCGCACCATTACCTATAAAAACGGCAAAAAAATCATGGCTGTTGTATGGGACCCTCCCTTAAATATTAATTTTATTTTAATTTAATTATTTATTTTTAAAATAAATAATATAACTCAATATTCTGTGGATATTTCAAGCGTCTACCTGTTGCCGTTATCAATATAGAGCAAAAACGAGCAAAAAAATCACGTTTGTTGTATGGGAGCCCCCTTAAATATTTATTTTATTCTGTTTTTTAATTTGTTGTTATAGCGGCAAAAGAAATACATCATCTGTGAAAATTTCAACTCTGTAACTATAACGGTTCATGAGATACAGCCTGGTGACAGACGGACGGACGGACAGAGCGAATTCTCAGTAATAGGGTCCCGTTTTACCCTTTGGGTACGGAACCCTAAAAAGGACAATTATTTTAACATTTTTTTTAACTTAAGGCTTAAGAGTAGGGTGGCGCTGCTGTCTCGCTCGCACGTAGCATCTTCTTTTTAGTTATTTTTTAATTAAAATTGCTTTTGATAAATACTGTCTTTTTTACCTTCATAAGAAAACTGTTACAATGTATGATAGATAGATAGATAAACTCTTTATTGTACACACCATAAAATTTACAATCAAAAGAAATTAATTAAGAACTAGTGTAACAACTGGCGGCCTTATCGCCAATAGCGATCTCTTCCAGGCAACCTACGGTATGAACGATAGCTGTTATTTTTATATCTGTTATTTTGACCGAAATAAACGTGTGAACGTGGAAATTAATTATAATAAAAAAAGGTGCCATGAAAAAACGAGATTTTTTTTCAAACGAAATCGAACGAAAAGTCGAGTTTAGTCGAGACTCCCAGCCCTGGAAGCTTATAACTTACCTTATAGCTTATTGTTTTTTTATTGTACGTAGCGCAAGTTTGCGGTACGTACAATAAAAGTAGAACCAAAGCGTTTCGTCCATGTTTTACGGGTACGTAGTACCAACTGAGCTAGGAAGCAATGTAGGTAATGGATAGCTATACACAATTACACACACGAAGCGAAAGTAGTTCCGATAACGTTATCTCTTCGTTATTTATTTAGACCGTCCCATAACAGTGGACGACTATTTCAATGCTCCATTAATGTCTTCCGGTCAACTCAATATAGGTACATATAAGTACCAAGAATAATTTTGTTAACTTCGAACTACAGTTACGAACCTTTAGTTATGTACGCGGCCGAAGTGCAAGTTTCGTAGTAAATAAGAAACCCTAGTTTCGCAATTGTTTGTCTAAGCCTAAACCCCAAGCATTAAAACACGGAGGACAGTAGGTAGTACAGGTATTTACCATTTACCGAGTTATTACATAATATATGGGGGGGAATTGGAGGTCTTTTTTTTCTTGGCTTGCGCTTGACCGTCAACGCACCTGGTGTTAAGCGACAGTTACGGTCTACAATGGAACGGTTGGAGTCTGAGGCTAATAGGCTAATCCTCCCTTCCCTACGCCTAGTATGCGATACAAAAATCGTGGAATGTCCGGCAGATGTGCTTCATTATACATACTGTCCAAAACATATCCCTAATTCTGTGTAATTATCTGCCCCAAACAAATTCATTAGAGAATTTGTGAAAATTTATCCGAGACAATTTAGTCTACCTTGATAAAACCTACCCTGGGCGGTGAAATCCCGGCGAAATATATTACAGCTGCGTGTACGGGCGTCTAAAGATAGTATTAATAATATGTAATATGTGTAGCTATTTATATTTAAATAAACTCATTTTGTTTATGTTTTGTTGACTACAATGAAACAATATACAAACTACACAACTAACTAAACTACTACACAAAAAGCAAATCGATTACTCCAGATCGATAAAGGTCCAAAGACAATCCACAACGCCTATACGTTGGGCCAGCGGGGGTGGGTATTCAGAACTCATTCGGTTTCGGAATCAATTAGGGATCTATATATCCGTCTCTGTCATTCTCTATCGGTTTCGGAATCGATTCGGAATCTATATCTCCATCTCTGTCATTCTCTATGGAAATGACAGAGACGGAAATATAGATTCCGCATCGTTTAAGAAACTGAATGAGTTCTGAATAAGGGGGCAGATACGCACGAGCATTTTGGTCACGCGATTAAATATTATATTTACCTACATCATTATCACCATAGGCCTGATTTCATCTTGTCGGATGGCATAAAGTGTCACGGATTTGAACACGAATTGCGTTGGTGGGTAAATAGCCCAATAGGCGGAGCCTTATTTCTTACATTATGTTGCCATATTATTTATATGTTATAGCAAATTTACGCTCATTACCAGCAATAAATTATACTAGTGAGCAACAGCAAACTGTTTAATCATAACAACTGTTTATGAGGACGCAATTAGCGAACTTCCAATCTAATTATCGCCATGTTTGTCCACGTTTGGCAGATTTATTGGTCTGTTTACACCTTGCGAGTTGATAAACCAGTTTGAGTCTATTTACATCGAGTGAGTTGGTAGACTAGTTCAGAAGTACTTATGTATCTAGATTTGTTTTAGGTTTTGCCTATTTGATACTCATTTAGATTAAACTCAAACGTTAATAGACACTCTATCAAGTTTAAAATTTTGGAGCATGAATTAAATAAGCTAACTCACTGACAACAAAACTTGACCAGAAAGCCTAACTTGACTAATTATTAAGCGAGGCTATTGAAATCAATAAATACTTGAAATTTGCCAGAGAAGATAGATAGATAGATAAACTCTTTATTGTGCACCAATGCACAAATACCTTAGAAGATATAAAGGATGGACGGTTGGAATGAACAAATTCATTTCTCACTTTTCTAGTATTCCTAACCAACGATTTAATATGTTTAAAAAGGTTGTAATGCGCGCGTTGATTTCCATCTTAAGTTGGTAGGTGACTTAACTTTAATATGGTAATGTAATTTTGAACTCTATATACTTGTAGCATTATTCTAATACTTTTAAACAAGCAATTCTTGTGTATACATACATAATCTGAATCTCGGAAACGGCTCCAACGATTTTAATGAAATTTGGTTTGTAGGTAGATTAGGGGACGATACATCAATCTTGCTAGGTTTCATTTTTAGTGGCCTAGGCAATAAAAAGGTCCGCACGATAACCGTAAAACACATTGCTTCCTAAACTATAAGGAGTTTGACCAGTTACACTGTTACACCAGATACACTGTTTGACCAGCGTAACTCGCACAATAGCTTGTATAGTATAAACTGGCCATAACTATATACACACAGTAATAGGAAAATGGCGGATTTAATTATTCATTCAATTTGGCAAGATAATAGGTTCACCCACAATGGGTGGCTGAATGAGGCTTTTATTTCTATTGTTTGTTGAAGCGAAACGTTCTGATGTTTTCCTATTTAGGCCGGTCGCTTTGGGCTCGTGGATTTTGGCGCCTTTATTAAAAGCCTATTTAAATAGAAACAGGATTCCTGCAACTGTTGAAGCTTTATTAGATCTAGGTAAATAAGGTAGGTTAAGCGTTGAACATTTTGTTGCCAACTTGCTAAGTTTATGCATATTTTTACCCGACTTCGTAAGAAGGAGGGTTATGTTTTTCGAGTATGTATGTATGTATGCATGTTTCTATATGACAGCCTACAGCCTATACGGCTTGGCCGATTTTGATGTGTGAGGTGCTATTAGATTCGTATTTACTTCCAGAGTATCATAGGCTATATTTTCTTGTAATAATAATAATACTTCTCTTGTAAAAATAAAAATAAATGTGTTTATTCGTAACCTTTAACGAACTATTTCGTAATAAATAAGTGATTTTATTAGAATTATTTAAAAAAATGCGCATTTACAATCTTTTACAGTGATTTTACGGTACGCATACTTTCTCACAAAAAACGTAGACTCAACACCGTATCGAAATCATAAGTTAGAATGCAAAACCTGATTTTCTGCAGTCGGGTATTGTTTTTCTTATAATTTACATACTTGTTGAAGTGAAAACTTTTTTAGCGCGCTGAGTACTTTATTTTGTGGGTATTGAATGAACCCGAGCCGTCACGCTCGGCTATGTAACGCTCGGTCGGGTAAAGGCGGCTCGAGATGACTGAGAGAGCGAGAGAGATATAGTTAATGCGTCACTGCTATTTTGCATTATTAACGTCGCCTTTATGAAATTTTTACTTCTGTTGTGTCTTAAACACACACTTTTTTAAATCATCCTATTGATTCATAGGCCTGCGCTTGACCGCCAGTTCGCCTGATGTTGAGCTACGCTGCGGGCCGCGATGGAATGCGCTTACCTAAATCACTCATGATTTGAAGATACCCAGATTATATTTGTCTGTAATACCCACCCTGGTAGCGTATTCCACAATTACGAACTTCATATGATAAAAAAATATAAACGCTACGAATAGATAACCTCCTCCTTTTTTGTATTTGAAGTTGGCTAAAAATTGGGTAAAAACGCTTGGTCTGGACTTTTTTAAATATCCACCATACAAATGCTGCTTTTTTTCGTTTCTTTAATGTAATTTATTTGGGACCAATCTGAAAGTATAACCTTTCAAAAAAAAAAAAAAAAAATTCAAATCCATTCATAAATGACAGAGTTTGAGTGCTTGTATACGTCCGTTTTTTTCGGTGCGTCTACACACACTCATTATAAACCATACGCCATCGCGAAACCGGTGAAAATTCGGTCCGTTGTCCGGTGAAAAAAAAACGGACGTGTACAAACGCTCTTATGTGGTAACAAATATAAAAAATATAACCAAATTGTTTACGTCCTTCTTTTTGAAGTCGGTAAAATTACTTACAACGTAGAAAGAGAAGGTAATAATGTATACGAGACATAAGCTCTTTGACTTACGCACAATAAACCGTTACTTACACCACAAGCGATTTCTCACTCGCACACATATAAAGGTTACTGCTCCTTTTTTCTGTTCCATGCAAAAAAGAGAAAATGTTACTATTGTCCGGCTCTCCGGATAATTCAATAGCCGGATGTAGGTCAGGGATTGATAAATGATCGTGTTCCAACAGCTGTTACATCCAGTACGGGCCATACTGCCTAAACGGTGGTTGCCAAGAAAATCGAACAGACTTTGTAATTTTTGGTTCCTTGCGTTTTGCAGCCAATGGAGTGGATAGAATAGAATAGAATAACTTTCTTGTTCATCCATACACAGTAACTTAAATATAGATAATAATCGTAATTGAAAATACAACGGCGACCTTATCGCATAGAGCGATTTCTTCCAGGCAACCTTAGGGTGTATAGGAAATCTGGCAATTTGAAAAGGAGGTTGTGGTGTACAGTACATATTAAATATAGTAACTAAACGGTTTTATTTTGCTTGTCCTATTTGTTGTTGTTTTTTGGGTTTAGTCATTTAGTCATTGATATTTTCACCCCCTTCCTATTGACAGACTGAACTGATATTTGGTTTATACCTTTAGTTCTGATGATAATACAATTAAATACACTGACATAGCACAGTGAATTAGCAAGTTGAAGTAGCAGTGGGCAGGGCACATAGAACGTAGAACTGATGGCCGATGAGGTTGTAAAGTTCTCGAGTAGAGACCACGCACCGACAAGCGCAGCGTAAAACAAGCAACGAGATGGACGAATGACCTCATACAAGTGGCGGGAAGATGCTGGATGCAAGCCGCTTCCAATCGGTATTTTTGGAAATCCATGGGGGGCTAATGTTCAGCAGTAGACTTCTTATGGCTGAGATGATGATGATGACAGTTAAATATATTCAGTATCATTTTTTTATTTTTTTTTATAGAAGATAGATCTACGATTGACCACCAACTACGATTGACTCGTCGATCTAGAAGATATCTATTCACTTGAAAATGAAAATTGAAAATTGCCTTGAAAATTCCAAGATTGTAGGTCTCAGGAAACAGAGATCATTGTGAATAGTCGCCGCCATATTATAACGGCGGGTAACATATTTTTTTACAACCCCTTCAATGTGGATATTAAAAGAAAGGGGCTTGACTAGCAGAATACAGTAGACCACGAACAATTCCAAGTTCAATATGGCCGCCGGAACAAAAGGGCGGATTTTCTATTTGGTTTAATCCCCTTAATATAGAAAGTAAAAAGTATATTTTCAAGTTTACCAAATTAAAATTAAATTTATTTTAGATTAATTTAAAAAATGTTCAACGGTTTTATCGCAATGAAAGATATTGAGATAATGATTTAAAAGCTAATAAATAATTAGGTCAGTCTTAGGTACCACTCATCAACCCACTCGCCTCGTCAATCTAGTTTGATCAGACTAAATTATGTAAAGTTACGTAAGTTACGCAGTTCTGTGAATAACATGCTGAGAATAAGTGACATTATTCTGATGACGGTGAAAGTTACCGCGAAAGAATAGAACAGCTCCCTTTTTTCGTAAGACTTAGCGTATCAAATGTAACTGGACACATCGAAAATGTGGACTGGCATCGTTGAGTACGGATTTTGTGGATAAATCTGCAGCTATAGTTTATATTTGTGGGTTTGTATATCACTTACTGTATTCACATAAATAGGGGTCTACGAGAAAAATGGACTGCCAGCCCTGGTCGACTTGTAAATAGATTTCTGTTCATAAAACTCGGCAATTTGGGTTTATTTCGGTGCTTTGGAAATATTTTAGTGGTGTAATAGCTATTCTATGCTGTAAACGAACTGTTACGAGATGACGATCATATTCGAGGGCTACAAGGCAATTTTCTAAAATCCATCTCCGGTTGTCGTATATACGTTACGATACAAGAACAGAAAAAATTAAATTAAATTTAAAAATAATAGGTAGGTCTGACATAACAGATAAAACTCACTCGCTTGCTAGAACTTCAACAATCAAAACCTAATTTTCATATTTTAGAAGTTAAGCAAGAAATATCATTGTAAAATATATCTGAGCGCCTGATCGATGCGACGCGTGACCAAAATGCTGGCGTATTTGGCCCAACGCATAAGCATTGCCATTCAACGTGGCAATGCGGGCAGCATGCTGGGTACGCTGCCAACTGGTAGTGGGTTTGAGCATCTGGATTGTCTTTAGACCTTTATCGGTCTGGGGTAATCGATATGCTTTTTGTGTAGTAGTTTAGTTAGTCGAGTCTGTATATTATTTTGTTGTAGTTAATAAAGGCACTTGCCCGTTAAAAAAAAAACACCGATAATATTGGCCTTATATCTGAAATACAATAATATTGCACACTACTTGAATAAAGTAAGTCGAACAAGTCGCGTTCTTATTTGAATCGAGTTTTATATCGGGCGCGTCAAAGTGATACCCTCTCAAAGGGTAGTATTAATCCCAAGAGCTCCGTTCACTCTAAAGTATTTGACAAATGCCTTCTCGAATCGAATTGACGATGACTGGAGATTTTTCACTTTGACAAAACATCTGCATAGTTTCCCCTGAGGAACTCTGATACTTTTTGGACGAGCGACAGTCATTTTAAATGAATCCTGTATAAATATTTGGATGTGGTCCTTATTTCATGTTAAACACACTCCAGTTGGTATTGCATTAAAGATGGATATTATTCACGTTGATGTGTCAGCTATCAATGTCAGTACATACTTTATTTCTTCTGAAACGTGGATAAAATGGGGGAAAGACTATTTAATTTCGTGGTTTCGAGTTATAGTTGAACAACTTGGCTGGACTTGTGGCTCAGTTGGTAGTGTGTCTACGTCTACCTGCTGAACTGAAAGGTTGTGGGTTCGATCCCCACCCAGGGCAAACATTTGTGTGATGAGCATGGATGTTTGTTCTGTGTCTGGGTGTTTCTATGTATCATATGTATATATTAAAAAAAAAAAAAGTATACATGTATTCTATCAGCCATCTAGTTCCATAGTACAAGCTTTGCTTAGTTTGGGCTAGATGGTGTTGTGTGAAATGTCCACAAATATTTATTTATTTATTATTTATTTAACTTGAAATAATTTCTTAGACAAGTCAAAAATTAATATTTCACTCAAATTAATACTATTAGTTCTACGCAGCTCACCTTGGGTCATCTGTACATAATACCTACGCAAAGTTGGCTTAGGAGGCCGTATATAAAATATTGGCCGATTTCGCAATTTTAATTGATTTTACAGACGTTTTTTTACAAAAACAATTTTGCCATAAGTTTAAGCACCTTGAAAGATCAATTTAATTTTAATACATAATTAATACAAAAATAGGATATGTTTAGATGCCCTTAATTAAAAAACTATGTATATTCTTATAAAAACAAATAATAATATTATAAATTGAGCTAAAATGCATCAAGCACATCCACGCGCCCTCACTGTTACACGCAATCTCAAGTTGGTTGTCATATCTCAACAACTACTTGACCAATTCTGTTCATGTTTATCACAAGTTGTGGTAATTGTGTACTTTATCTACCTACTAAATATCATTAAAATGGGTTGGTAATTAACGCCACTATAAACTTCTCCCCTTTTTATGGGAACCATCAAAAAGTCGCCGACGACCGACAATTTTTTAGGGTTCCGTAGCCAAATGGCAAAAAATGGAACGAATCCTTAAGGATTTGTCATGTCTGTCTGTCCGTCCGTATGTCACAGCCACTTTTTTCGAAACTATAAGAACTGTACTGTTGAAACTTGGTAAGTAGATGTATTCTGTAAACCGCATTAAGATTTTCACACAAAAATAGAAAAAAAACCCAATAAAATTTGGGGGTTCCCCATACTTAGAACTGAAACTCATTTTTTTTTTTCATCGAACCCACACGTGATATTACACAATGATATTGAGGTTTCTAATATCATATTTTTCTAAACTGAATAGTTTGCGCGAGAGACACTTCCAAAGTGGTAAAATGTGAGTCCCCCCCCCCTGTAACTTAATAAGATAATGCTAAAACTAAAAAATATATATTATGTACATTACCATGCAAACTTGCACCGAAAATTGGTTTGAACGAGATCTAGTATATTTTTTTTTATACGTCATAAATCGTAAACCGCAATATGCCTTTCATTCAATCAACTCAAAAAAAAAAAAAAAAAAACTTTTATATTATGTTACTTGCTGAACCCTTCATGGGCGAGTCCGACTCGCACTTGGCCGCTTTTTCTTTTAAATAATCCACAGAACCTATACGTTTCATCAAAATTGGTTAAAAATTACACCCTGTACGCGAGTACGAACATACAAACAAACTGACAAACGAAAGTAAATTTGGCCAGTTGGTGCAGAGACGCTTCGCTCGCTCGGTCAATACGTATCAAACAGTCCCTGTTTTAAAAAGACCTGTTCCATTGAGTATTTTGAGTATTTAAGCTGAGTATTTTTCCATCCATGACCTTCATCTGGCCTCTGGGAATCTCCCTCCTCCTGCATTTGAGTAAAATCCTAGATTAAAGTTTTATTCATTTCTTACATTTGCAGTTCTTCACAATCTTAGCGAAAGTAAAACCTCATTTAAAAAAAGTTTAAATCCTAACTTTGCAAGTTTCTCCGACTTTCTTATGACTTCTCCGGTTGTTACGAGTACAAAGTTGTTTTAAACTAACTGTCGTATTTTACAGACTTGCTAATAGTTTGTAAGTTTAGAAAAGTCACTTCACGGCTACTTAACTACCTTTATTCTCCACTTTTTACCTGATTACTCAAGCAGTGTATTTACAATATTTTTCGAGTGAATTTTAGTAAAATATGTATGTTTAAGTAATTCAAATCTAAGAGACTAGTTTATTAAGTATATCGCAAACAAACTAAAATAATATTTCTATTAAAAAACCGACTTCAAACGTAACTAAAAATTTAAAGATACCTCTCTTCACCCGCTCTTTGTTTTCTTTTGTCAAGAATGCAATGACAAATGTCATTGAATGTCAAATGCTCGTGTTCGAAGATTAGAAAATGTGCAGATGTTTATACGATAATCCGATATATACGATAATAATATTTGACACTCTTGCAAAGAAAAACGTGTAGGTGGAACTCTGCGATTCTATAATCTGACGCACTTACTCAGGAATATAATGAAAATATTTTAATTTTTTGAGATTATTCAAAAAGTAATAAAGCGATGTATACAAAATAATTATGGGACCAACATGGGAGCTTTCTCTATACATCAATTCAGGAAACACAAAAATTGGTTCTCGAATGACGGAGTAATACGTGTACATACATAAAAAAATAAATATATACGGTACGAATTGATAACTTCCTCCTTTTCCGAAGTCGGTTAAAAAAGAAAGAAAATATTTTATTTTTATACACCATTACACTACAACAAAAAAAAGAGAACACAAATACAAAGAACAAAAGTAAGTATTGAGACTAAAAATATGCAGTTGTCGCTGTAGTATCTGTAACTACTTACAAAATTATGATAAAAAATCCAATATATTAAATTTTTATGACGTCATTTACCTTATGTTATACGGAATGTAAAGATGTGTTAAATAACATTCCGTTTTCCAAATAAGATCCAAAATTTTAGAAACTTTGATGGCACATGCACATTGCACATTCTTACGTAAATACCCATAGAAAAGAAGAAAGAATTTTTATTTTTGGAATTACATAAATGGAGCGAAATCGTTAGGTGATTTTTGATATTTCAATGTGTAATGGGTGGTAATGGGCCGACTTTCTGCTTGTCCTGTAATGGAATGGGGAAGGTAGAATAAGGTCGTGAATCTCTTGCGCACAATCACCGAAATGAAACTTGATAATATAGACAGACACGCTACTTTACGTAAAGTTGTAAAAAAATAGAAGTTGTAATTGCATATCCTCTATTTTGGTTAGATTGACCATGCATCAACTCGCCTGATATTAGGCGCCGGTATGGCTGAGGATGGAGTTCGTCGATCTAGACAATTCTGTATTTAATCTAGCCTTGAACATTTCATGTTTTTTTTTTCTTTTTTTATTTTTCATTTCATTTCACACAACACCATCTAACCCAAACTGAGCAAAACTTGCACTATGGAACTAGATAAATGATAGAATACATATCTACTTTTTTTTGTAAATATATACATATGATACATAGAAACACCCAGACACAGAACAAACATCCATGTTCATTACACAAATGTTTGCCCTGGGTGGGGATCGAACCCACGACCTACAACTTAGCAGGTAGACATACTACCAACTGAGCCAAAAGGCCAGTCGATTGTAGCTATCAGGAAACAGATATGGCGGCAAAGAATCCCATTCCTGTACAGTACGCATCAAGAACGTGGATCGATATCGCTGAGTACGAATTTAGGGCTTTTCAATGAGAAATGAAATTGCACTCACTTTCTGCTAGTCCTGTAGTTGAATGGGTATTTTTGTGTAATCAGGTAAAAATTCTACCGGAAATGCCATCCTAACAGCTACCATAAACAACGCGTGACAGTGAATGCGAGGGCACCATGTGGTAAACAAGAATATTAAACGTAAACGGCGAGTAAATTCCTGGTCGCCTCTAATTCACTGTATTGCGCCGATACGTGAACATTTTAGTCCCTCACCCACGTCAAAATTACTCGCAAAATGTTATTTCTTTCTGTAATAGCGTGAGAAACGTGGAAATACGGGTGTTTCCGTGCGCCTGAAATAAGGGTGGCCATTCTTTCCTGTTTCCCCGACACGGGAGTAATAATAGTATGCTGAATAATGGAGATGGGCAATATTATTGTTTAAGTATATATATATATTAAAATTGCAATTTATGTAGTCTTAAAGTATATTCATATATTTCGTAAAGCCAATTTACATGTCAAATGGTATATATGGTATAATACTACAGACATAATTATATGCAATATAAAAAAGAATAACTAAATAATTATAAGCATGTAAAAAGTAATTAATTTAAATTAAAATTGTTTAAGTTGGTTAGTTGAATAAAATGTTACTTACATAGAAACCGAGGTTTTATTCAAACAGTTTTATTTAGCTTGACCTGTTTGTTGATGGTTATGTGTGTTTTGGTCAATTCTTTTTTCAAATCAATTTAGTAATCAGATATATAAATTATTAGGTTGGGATCGATAGGTTTCTGTTTATTATACACATAAACTTTCGTATTTGAAAGACTCGGTTAATAGATGAGTTGTCAAATGAGCGTCCGGGATTTTGATAAATTGTCTTTTGAAAAAAAGAATCGTTTTCGGAGAAATTAATATTCAATATTTCGTAATTCAGATTTTAATCTGAATTACGAAATATCGTATATTATGGGTAAAGGCATAGAAGACATCACATATCATTTCATATTATTATAATATCCCACAAGTACGACTATAAATGGTGGCAGGACGGTATTCCTACGTTTTGACATTTATTCACCAGCGTCCCGGAATATTCCCGCATCCTGCCCTCCATTTATCATAGCTTCAGACCATGTTGGTATATTTTGTGCCGCCGTTTAGGGTTTGTGAAGATTCGACAATATCGATTTATTGGTATCCAGGGTGAAACGAGATGTATCTGGTTTATTTTCAGGCTTATTTGATTTATTTTGATATAATATTTGATTTTATTTTGTTAGTAAATAAATTTACGTCGAAATTTTCACACAGCATCTTGCTCCAAACTAAGCAAAGCTTGTACTTTGGAAACTCGATAGCTGATATAAATACTTAGTACCTTGGCGACCGAGCTCCACTCGGATTTTTTATAACTGAAAATACGAGCAAACCCGGGTTCACAAAAAATTTAACCGAGCAATATCGATTTATCGTCCCATAATCTACCTACAAACCAAATTTCATTAAAATCGTTGGGGCCGTTTCCGAGATTATGTACATACATATATACATGAATGGCTCATTTAAAGGTATAAGATATACTTTTTTGTAAATACATACTTATGATAAATAGATCATAATACAAATATTTGTCATGGGTGGGGATTGTAGTGATATGGGGAAGGTAGAAAATATACAATATTATGTCTTCCTTTTGGAATTAAGAGTTCTTTTTGTTCCAGGTCGTTGTGGTGCCGGCAGTCCATGCGAACAGCTGTGTTCCGAGCTGCACGACGGAACTTTTGAGTGCGGCTGTGGTCCAGGGTACCTGCTTCACGTTAACGGCTACGGCTGTTTAGGTATGCACTTGTTTACCACTATAATTCTGAAAACATAAAAAAATATGTTACAACATGTTTTTTTAACATGTAACTAAAGAAAATTGTTGGAAATGGAAATATTGAAAATGTTGAAAAAATATGTTGGTTTCCAAACTAAACTCAATCTAGGTCCTTATGTTATTAAATAATGATTGTATCTACATGTTCAATATATTATATTCACTAAGCACTTAAACACGACATGTGGCAATAAAAAGCGATATGGGCATTTACTACGAATGTACGTAGAATAATCGTAGCATGCACTACGAAATTACGTAGAACAGTCGTAGCATGTACTACGATTGTTCTACGAAAAGTCCACAAGTTGCTACGAAAGTTAGTCTACGACGTATTTAAAGAATTTTGATGTTTGTCAATTAATGACACAAACTAAAAAATTAGAATTAAACACTAAGAAATTTTACATACAATTTTGGATTCTATATGGAATGTAAAATTAATAATTAAAGAGAAGTTAACATTCGACATCGACCAAAAGTACATCTGTAACTCACTTTGTAAGTCATAGAATGTATTGCGTTATAGGTTGGAATCCTGCTTGTTGTTGCGATTTCTGAATTGTTTGAACTTAAAATATTCACATTCCCACATATTTTTTTATTCAGTGCCAGTTAGTCTTGCGCTTGACCGCCATCTCGCCTGATATTAAGCGACGTCTTCTTCTGATATTAATTTCTACGATGAATCGTGCTTACTAAGAAACTGAACTCGGAAAACACCCAGAATATCTATCCCAAACTTACTCGGGAAGCGTATACCATATTTTTGCTGTACACACAATAAAAACTTGTTAACCTTTTTAGTGTGAAGTAATAAACATGCTTACAAATTTATCTGAGCTTAAGCGCTTAGTTTATAATTAATCATGATTTTAATCATCCAACATAATACATATTAATGATGCGATGGATAAGCACATGCTGTGCTAAAGTTGCTCGGTTCGCTGGCTCCACATTTCAACGATACACGGTGCTTTTGATGCTAGAGGAAACTACATATAAGTAGCTAATTATAGTTGCAGGATGGATAGAACGGGTTATGCGAGCGGATGAACTAATGACTAACGTCAAACTACAAGCACAGAAGACTTTACTAGTACTACACTAGTTAGATGAACATAGGCAAGAGCAAGATATAAAATAAGCTTAGATTTCTTTATTAACTCGAGCTAACGTATTTATTAATAGAGCAAAAATTGGCCACTTTAAAAAAAAATCAAAATAGAACTACGATTGACCACCAACTCGCCTGATGTTAAGCAATGGTGTAGCCGAGGATGGAGCTCATTTAATTAACAATGAGCTCAAACTAAACTTGATGGATACAATATTTATTATTTGGAGAAAACATGTAAATTTTTTTGGTTCCTACATTGCATCGCCGTTATTTATATGGATATTTACATGCATTTTGTGCGACTTGATGCGTTTTTTGTTTTATGTAACATCAGTTTCAGCGTCAGCGGATTGTTTTAAATTTTGCCAGTATATTTTGTATATTTATAAAACTATCACTACCAACAAATTTTGGAATAAATCAGAAATTTTAAGCAAATAATTGGTGTATTTGCAAGAAGTTATAACACTTTTTCATTCATTTAAGTATACAAAACAGAATATAGTGATTACGTAATACTAGATAACACGTGACAATCGACCAGTACCAGACTATAGTCCAAAGCATATATACATTATGGGCCTTACCGAAAAACGTTACTTAACTTTAACCAATGTCATAAGTTCTCTGTCTTCTTTCCGCAAGTAGCATTACGTGCCAGCCAGAAGTTGACAAAATATGTTAAGAATTGCTTACATTTTTTTTTTGTATTGCTTATACGACTCTTTTATGAGTGTTTTTTTTTCAGAACTAAACTCATCGCGAACCACAGAAGCGAATCTAGACTCAGCAGAAGACGTTCTCTACCAGAAAGATGCGTCGTTCTCAGCGGAGCTAGAAATCGCACCGTCCAATAGACTAAGACCCACAATACACACTAAGAAACATATCACAGACAGATCAGAGAGACTGGCCACGGAACAGCCAGATTTAGATGTAGATAATAACTATACTTATACAGGTAATTGTTTTGATCTTATTTTACTAAGTAAAATAAGATAAAAGTAATAATAGTCTAATAATAGACTAAGTAAAGTAATAATAGACTATTTAATAATAATGATAATTAAATAGTCTTACTTATTTTTTATTTACTATTTGATCACATCATTGTTAGGATCGACGCTGGATGCAAGCCGCTTCCAACCGGTCTTTCTGGAAATCCATGTGGGATGCCTATGTCCAGCAGTGGACTTCTTATGGCTGAGATAATAAACACAAATATTCGTCAAAAATTTCAATTTGATCTAAGTTAATTTTCATATATAAAAATCATTTTTAGAAATTATTAACGCAAAAATGATTTTTATGTCTGAAAATTTACTTGGATCAATTTGAATATTTTTGACGAATATTCGTGATGTTGTTTTCTAATTTTACAAACGGCATTTTTTATTTCATGCAATCATTTTATATCTTCAAAAATATGGATATGAGCGAGCGAGACGGACGATGGTCGGACTACGTACTCTTATTAAGAATCAGAGTGTAATTTATTGCAAAACTGTGTATACAAAGGTGTTTCACTTAAAACAAGTATAAGCTTAGAAAACTCAATAAAAACAGCTGAACCGATTTTAATGAAACATAATTAAGAACACTCCATGAAATCTCTATTCAAACAACAAAAAACTAGATCAAAATTGCGCCATGCATTTGGGAGCTACGATGCCGCAGACAGACACAACGATACACAGATGTATAGATACACACGTCAAACTTATAACTTTTTGGCCGGGGGTTAAAAAATATGTTACAAAAGTTGGTCCATACAGGCGTGCAATATAGGTCAGCAAGTATAATTGAAAAATTATAATGACACTTGTGCTACATAAATTAAACAGAAAAAGCCTTCGAAATGTTGAAATCGTGATGTGACATGTATTTATTGTACAGGAGAGAGAAGTAAAGAGGCAGAAGGATTGAGAAGCCTGCTGGAGGATGGAATCAGTAAAACGGACCTGAACATCATCGCTGATGAGAGAGAACTCCAGGATGTCAGCGGGAAGGTGACCACGCTCGGACCCAGTCTGGAACAAAAAGTAAACTACCTTCTTTATTGTTTTAAATAAAAACTACGGGTCACTCACGTCTACACCCCCGACTATAGTTTTAACCGCATTCGGCGGTCTTTTTCAAAGAAGATATTCTTAGATTAGATTATTCTGGTATAACGTATAGAATCATGTCATACTGTCAAGACTGTTTTATACATGGCGGCGCCCCTACGGGGTTTTTGTACTCTTACTAATTCTAGTTTAAGGACTATTTGTAAGTTATGTACAATGTGCAATAAATAAATATATCGTAATATCCAGGTGCCGGGAGCGACCGCGCCGCCGGCGTGGACGGCGGCAGTGGAGCCCTGCAATTGCAGCATTTGCGGCGCGCGATGTTCCTGCTCCAACAAGTGCAGGACAGGTGAGCTAAAATAACATGAGGTGAGATGAGGTGAAGTGAGATGAGATATTGCGAGATGATAAGTTAAAATCTTAGAATAATCTAGGATTTCAAATATTCATTGGTAGTTTAGACACCGACCAAGTCTAGAAAACGAGATCCAAAACAAAATCGTGTAAAGTGGGCTGCTAAGCAAAAATATTATCAAAAAAAACCAGCCAAGTGCGAGTCAGACTCGCATACGAAGGGTTCCGTGCCATTATCTATAAAAACGGCAAAAAAATCACGTTTATTGTATGGGAGCCCCCTTAAATATTTATTTTATTCTGTTTTTTTTTTTGTATTTGTTATTATAGTGGCAACAGAAATAGATCATCTGTGAAAATTTCAACTGTCTAACTATCACGCTTCATGAGATACAGCCTGGTGACAGACGGACAGACAGACGGACGGACGGACGAACAGACAGCGAAGGCTTAGTAATTGGGTCCCGTTTTTACCCTTTGGGTACAGAACCCTAAAAATTGAAGAATTTGGTTCCCACTCAGGTGAATTTTTTTAAAGGATTTTTCCTACCACGCTTTGTATGTTCTGGATTAAAGGATTTAAAATGTTTTCCCAATATTGATCAGAAACACAGGAGTGATACGTTCAGCCCCGAAAACACCCGCACGCTTCAACAACTCTGTACACGAAGCGCATCTCTACGGAACCTGAAGTCGAATTCAAAAGCCTCCCCATCTGAATACGTCTAAGTACTTACAACACTCCCGTTTTCAACCGATTTCGAACATACACAGATGTCAAATGCAGCGGCGTGTTCCTTAGTGCAATCAGCATAGAGCGCAAAATTGGTTACCCGCTTTAGTGCCACTTCAGTTGTAACCCCTTTCGTAACAATTCGAGTACGTCTCTGCGTTTTGTCGAAGTTTTCGAACGGAGATAAAATTACGGCAAATTTGGATTGTATCATCAGATAAGCGGAGCGGCCATCTTGAATTTATTGGCGCGCAAAGTATACGCTGCGAGTTTCAAGATGGCGTTGAGAAAGTTTTTGTTTGTGTTGTTCAATGACAAATTTACCAAATAACTTTAATCAATTATTATTTAAGCTTGGTAAGACTTATAAAAATATCTAGTAAATGTAGAAATAAGTAATGGTAAAAATAATTAGCTAAGAGATTTTTTAAATCTGTTAAAGAAGATTTTGAAAATTTGTAATCAAGAACTCGAAATTAAAAAATCTTGAAAGTCGGTTAAGTGTGTAAGTAATTCTTTTAAGTGAATTATATTAACAATTTATTCAAAGAAACAAATAAAATTACTAAAATACAAACAACATGCTCAACTGCTAATTGTAGCCGAATAAGTAACTTAAAGACGAATCTAACAAAATCTCGAGTAATAATACGAGGTAATTAAGCCTTAATATCGCTGACGCCGTATTAAGGTAATAAACCCCTATCTCATTCCAACTAAAACAAATATAATAACATTTCATATTAGTCAAACAGTTTAGGCTCTCGATAAAACAAAAATTAAACGTGCATAACCCGTTTTAATAATAAGATGGCCCGCGCCCGGCAGTGGGACATTTTGTACAAACAGGACTGATAAAAAAAACTATACATAGGTACTTACGTTCGGAAAAATTACCGTCCTTCACCAGTGGAGTAAAACATAAAGCAAATTAATCTCCAAATGGATATACGTAAAAGATAAGTAATTAAAATAAACAATTAATAACCTGACACGCATAGCCTGCCCGGAACATTGGTATCAAAAACTGGACTCGAAAAGTTAGCGGAATTGATTTAGCAGTAACCACAGCTTGTAGGTACGTTAAACAAACGGAAGTGTGTCGGCCGCCATTACGGGACTGGGCCACTTCCGGTTGGGCGGGCGAACTTGGTCCTTCCAGACCGCGGGCGGCTGTCGGATACAACCTGCTCGGTATTGAGTTGTTGCTACCACCACCGCATAGGAAATCTGCAGAGAAATAGCTCATGCATAAGCCATTGCTTTTTCTACAAATATGGCCTTACCAAATAACGTTACTTAAATTTAAGCAATGCATTAGATCAACATCTTAAATTCTCTGTCTTATTGTCAAAATATGTTATATATATGTCAATTTCTCGCTGACACGTAATGACACTTTCGGATAAGACAAAATATTTAAGACGTTGATCAAAGTTAAGTAACGTTTTTCGGTAAGGCCGAGAATGTTGAGTACTCTTCATTATAAGACAACCTAAAATGCTAACATTCGACAAGATTCAAACTCGCAACATTCCTGTCAGTACCATCGGTATTTATCACAAATTAGACTATTGAATAAGGCCGCTGGTCTATAATGTAATAAATATAAAAAAGCATCAAATCATTTGTTGAAATTTAACCATAAGCAAAAGTTAAGTTTTGCAGTCCTCCGAACTGTTCCTCTGTAGGTTTTCTCCTCTGTTATGTTAACATGGAAACCGCTGCGCAAATATGTGTAAATGAGTGTTTCGGAACCTATTTAAACGTCGAACCCGTATACGTTCCGTATAACACGTTTCGGCAATAGCCTTAAACAGGTAAAATATGAGTTAAATAGGTTGTTTGTAGATAACAAGTATAAGTTTAGAAAACTCAAAAACCCCCGACAAAAAAAACGGCTGAACCGATATTGATGAAACATAGCTAAAAACACTCACGACTCATTCACCTTTCAAACAAAAACAAACAAAATCAAAATCGGTTTATCCGTTCGGGAGCTACGATGTCACAGACAGACACACACATACACGTCAAATTAACAACCAGCCGTTTTAAAAAAAAAAATTACCTTGGTAAAGCTTGACATATCGGGCGTATCTCATGTATTTTTGTTAATAGTTTAAGAACATAGTTGTCACTGTTTTTTTTTGCAGTATATTTAAAAAGTTACCCAACTGTTACCGTACTACCCAATGACTTTCTATCACGTGGACGTAAAGCTAAAACAAAATTCTCGAATAGTGTCCTCGGTTGACCGATACTCATATACCAACAATGACAAACTTTAAGATTTTGATATAAAGACTTTGTCTCCGCGCTAAAACCTAATTTTAGATTGAGAAATCTAGAGACGTCTATTAGATCTCATTGAGATCGGACGGTTTTGAGGACGGACGCTACATCCCGTTGATACTTTATCAAAGTTTCTATATAAATATTATCCAATTTTGATCATTCTTTTTTTATATTGTTGGAACCCTAAATCGTTATTCTTCTTCTACGGTTTTTATGACTTTAAACCCACGCGAAAACGCAGGGTAGAAAGAACTATCATACGGTGGACAAAAAAAACTAAAAACATGGCTCATCTCGAAAGCCTATAACACATAATTCTATAACACAAAAGAATATTTTGAAGAGAAAAAAATAGCAATATACAACATACTAAACTTATAAAGACTCAATGGAAAATAAGAAATTGTACAAAGCCTAATATTTATTTAACATTAATTAGAAATAATTATTTAAGTGTGTCGTCATTCCATATCATTCGTCTGGAATACATCTTTATCTGATGAGACCCACATCAATATTGTAGGTATTAATGTGGGGTACTTCGGCGTTTCGCACCGCATTGGGTATCTAAGGGGATATTGGTGGAATATTCTAGACAAGTGTTTAAATTATTGTACGCTCGAAAGGGCAGACTGTTGGAACTATTTTACAATATATTAACATCTCTGTAAACACAGTTAAGCAATAAATATTTTCTTATTCTTATTCTTATAGACAGACGACTTCATACAAGTGGCAGGAAGACGCTCGATGCAAGACGCTTCCAACCGGTCTGTCTGGTAAGCCATGGGGAGGCCTATATCCGCCAGAAGATCTATCTTGTATAAAAAAACAACGGGTTGCACTCCGGGAGTGCCGGCAGAAGTGAAAACTAAAACGAGAAATAAAATAGCAAAAATACTGACTAGTAAAGGATTTGAACCTGCGCCCTCCGAATGACAAATCGAAATTTATATCGGTGCTCTTATCTATTGAGCTAACGAGTCTTACGTGCATGTGTCGAAAATAAGCATTCGGCGTAACGAAATGACGTCTAGAATGCTAGAAGGACAAACTTGTACATACAATAATGAACTTTAAATGCAGAACGTTACAATAGGTTTCTGACTAAAATAATGACGTCATGCTAGAAGGACAAACTTGTACATACAATAACGAACTTTAAATGCAGAACGTTAGAATAGGTTTCTGACTGTCCGTCTTGCGATCTGCCGATCTGACGCGAGCTTATCATTTTTTAACCATCCCACATTTTTTAAACATCCCATTTAGTGGCGTTGTGCATTTAAAATGCACAACGCCGCTAAAGAAGTTTTCACTTCAAAAAAGACTTCTTGTCATCATCCCGGCCGATGATGATTATGACGTTTTTAAATGAGAAAAGCCTATGTCCAGACTGAATTTATTATTACAAACGACACACTTTTAACAGCATTCGTTTCATTCAAAGTCATGATTTTAGTCTTTTTTTTGTATCTAACTACGAAGTTGCGTGTGGTAACTTAATTAAATGAAAACGGGGCGAAGCTCGAAGGGGGAATTCGATTCCACCCACATACCTACAGTCTGTGAAATAATGGGATCGAATTTTCTAACACATCAAGACACCACATATAAGCTATATTTTTTACCCGACAGCGCAAGGAGGGTCATTTTTTTCGAGTGTATGCATGTATGTTTGTATATTACCTCCGACAACCTAGACGGCTCGACCGATTTTGATACGCGAGGTGTTGTTGTTAGATTCGTCTTCACTCCCTAAGTTACATAGGCTATATACGAGTATATATTTGTAATAAATAATAATACAACACTTGCACAATTAATAAATTACGATTTTCCTTATCCTTCAACGAACTTTTTCGTAAAAAATAAGTTATATTACTAGAATTATTCTAAGGAATGCGCAATTTACAGCAACTTTACGCATACTTACCAGCCACGGATCTACGATTTTTTCGAGCCGGGGCAGAAACTTGACGGTGGCGCCCCTCTCCAGCGCTTAAAATAACTTACTTAAAAAAACTTAATATAATTATCTATGTGGCGCCTTTTTCTTAAAAGTTAACGGTGAGTCAACCAAGCTTTAGTATTCTAGGCGCTTTGTGGAGCAAGTTATTTTATTTTTAATCATATTAATTATGATTTTTGCACCCCCTGAAAATCCCGCCCGGGGCACCCGCCCCGGTTTGTGCCCCCCTAGATCCGGGGCTGATACTTACTCACAATATAACGAATACTCAACAGCGTATCAAGCGTAACGAAATCGCGACTTTTTATTTTAGTTTTTTTTCCCCTTTTTTTCAAAAATACTTAAGTCTTGCGCTTGACCACTAACTAGTTGGGATCTATGGATGAAGCGCGTTTACCTGAAAGGAACCTATTCACTAGCGATTTAAAGACACCCAGATTACCTATATACACTCGAAAAGACCCATTCAGGAAGCGTATTTCCACATTTTGGTGGTACGCACAATAAAAGTGGAACTAAACGTGTTTCATGCTATTTTAAAAAGGAAGAGTTTCTCAATTCGACTGTATTTTTTTTAAATATCCAACATGGAACGATGATGCTTTTTTACCGTACTTAGCAGTCTAAGTTCTAGATAAATATAGGACATGGGGAGTCTAATTATGTGGGGCACTGAAAATCTCTGAACAGTATTTTTGCTAAAACCAAGCGTTAGTGGCGCCACCACATGCTTACTTACAAAGTTAAGATAAATTACAAAGTTTCACGTGGTACACTGCAGTTAATGTTCAGTATTTTTTGTAGTGCACTTTTTCAACTAAAACCCAAAGGGACCCTATTACTAAGACTCCGCTGTCTGTCAAAAAACAGAATAAAGTTTTTATTTATACAAAATATTTAAGGGGGCTCCCAAACAACAGACATGATTTTTTGACGTTTTTATAGATAATGGTAAGGAACCCTTCGTGCGTAAGTCCGGCTCGCACTTGGCTGGTATTTTTGCGTTGACAAAGAATACTCATATATTTATAGGTTTACATTAGCAGCGGACCGTATAATTTATTCTGCGGCCCAACTCACATAAACATAAACAAAAGAATCGTTACCCATACTTGACCCATAAGCTAAATACAACGGCGTACCCAACATTCCAGGCGTAACTTCGTAAGTTAGTTTACGGTAAGCAAGCATGATTAATGCTCCCTAGAATCCTAACATATTCCAGCAATTTGTAGAACGAGAGGGTTCCGCCGTGTTTCTATGGGATAGGAGCGGGATTTACGACGTTCCTTGTACATGACATGAAACTTATATATTCAGGAGGCAAATTTCGACTTGAACACTTTAACTATTAGTGAAAAAATATTTTTTTATAAAACAGCCAAGTGCGTGTTTAATTTGCATTTAACGCGGATTTATTTATTTATTTTAGAAACAACAACAGTATAATTATGTACATATTACATGAGACTCAGTATGTAAACTTTAATATTATTATAAGTTCTGATAGGAATACCCTTAACAGGTGTCTACATCATTCTCTGTTGGTAAAACTAAAAATATATTAATGTAAAACCAAAACCTATAAGATGATAAACAGTGATATTCTATTGCTTTCAGTAAAAAAAAATAACTTAAACTGGAATGCGTTAAATTTGTCGAGAAATATATTGAGACCGCTTAGCAAAACATTCATTTCGGAGCGGGTACCGTAACCCGCTCCGCATAAAATCTATTTTTAAACAAGTGTGGTCTTTTGTAGACCGCAATCAACGCATCTAGTTTACTGCGCCCCGCGTAGTGATGAAAAATGATGATGTTGATGAAGATGAAATAAAGCCTGTATTCTCTAGGTCCTAAAGAATCTCTGTTCCAAATTTCCTAACGATTGGTTCAGCTGCCTAGCAGTGAAGAGGTAACAAATAGACAGAGAGACAGACGACAGACAGTGTTACAGTTTTTAACCCCCGACTCAAAAAGAGGGGTGTACTGTGCCACAGACACAGATACACACGTCAAACTATAAGTTTGACGTGTGTATCAGTGTCTGTGGGCGTACAGTGGCATCGTAGCTCTCAAACGGATGGACCGATTTTGATCTAGTTTTTTACTTGTGTGAAAAAGGATTTCATCGAATGTTTCTAGGTGTTTTATCAAAATTGGTTCAGCGGTTTTTGAGTTTTACTCTAAACCTATACTTGTATAATACCAATGTTTTCTAAGGTTTTCCCGATTATTACAAATTGAAATTAGTTGAATTTTGTTAAATTATTTTATATATTATCTGTTGTGTGTGGCGACGGTAACAGTGATATACCCAGCCTTAAAAGGCTTGCTAAAGAATTCTTCACTTAACTAGAGGCTCATTCTAAGCCTATTACTTTTTTTATGTAGAAATAGGTTTGCGCTTGACCGCCAACTCGCCTGATGCTAAGTGACGAGCGCGCTTACCGAGAAGAAACCAATTCACTCGCGATTTAAAGACACCCAGATTATATCTATCGGGAAAGGCCCAGGAAGCGTATTCCATATTATAGCAGTCCGCACGATGAAAGTGAAACTAAAGCGTTTCGTTCGGGTTTTTGGAATATACACCATGAAACGGTGACGCTTTTTCGTGTTTCTGACTGTCCGATAGAAAAAAGGGCAAGGGGGAATTATATGATGCAGATTAGATGCACACTCACCGAAATGAATCCGATAAAAATCCACTGCTGGTCATAGATCTCCCCCATGGATTCTTTGGAGAAGGGATTTAGAAATATATAGATATTTTACTAGCGTGCGGTTTCACCTCTTTTGGCGTCATTTTGTTGGGACTCTTTTTTTTTTAATACCGACTGCCCAAAAATGTGAATGTGTTAATGAAAGATACCTATGTATGTTTCTTTACATATATGTATGTCATCTCAGCCATAAGAAGTCCACTGCTGGACATAGGCCTCCCCCATGGCTTTCCAAAAAGATCGATTGGAAGCGGCTTGCATCCAGCGTCTTCCCGCCACTTGTTTGAGGTCATCTGTCCATCTCGTGGCTGGTCTTCCTACGCTGCGCTTGCCGATACGTGGTCTCCACTCGAGAACCTTTCGGCCCCATCGGCCATCAGCTCTACGTGCTATGTGCCCTACCCACTGCTAATTCAACTTGCTAACTTAGTTATCACATACAAATAGATAAACAGAAGACATAATGACTTCCTAATTATATAAGGATTCTTTGTAGTAAAACGGAACCCTAAAGAAAATCCCCCTCTTCTCAGTAGCAGGGTAAAAAGAGTATAATCATTGACTTATCAGATGACCTGATACTCTTCACTCCCTGAATCCTACCTTTCACATGAAGCACTTAACATCACACAGTTCATAAACCAATTTAACAATTGAATTTGAACCTTATCCCTCGGTGATAAAGCCGTATGAGGCGTGTCCTTCGCTATCGACCTCGATTTTTCGATTAAGTCCCTTTGGCAGGCTCTCGCTAGGGATGGACGTACGGAAGTAATCAAAATACTTCCGTTTCCGGTGAAAAAATGCAGCTTTTTTTGTCTCTGTTGCAGGATAATGAAGCTTGTGTTGTTGGATTAAGGTCTGCAATGTTTTGGTGATATCTGTTGGGTATTTTTTACGAATACTCTCTGAAGAAAGTCTGCGATATGGCTCAATAAATTTAAGTTGGACATTTGAAGAGTAGTTACGTACATATACGTATACTCGTATTAACCTACTTCAAAAAAAGGAATTACGACAGTATTTTTGACAAGCTTTAGCTATGTAATCTTTCAATGCACAATTTAACTTTTAAACTTCTGATTAGTTTGAAAATTTGCACATGTATTTAAGACCGATGATAATAAAAATATATCTTAACTATCCAAATGAGAGTTTTCCGCCGAACCGATACGACGTCAGCACGGAATCGATACGGCGTCGGTACGAAATCGGTACGGCGTCGACACGGAATCGGTACGGCGGCGTCAGCACGAGACCGATATGATGTCGGCACGGATGTGCTACGACGTAGGCACATATCTGCTACGGTGTAGGCACGGATCTGATACGGCGTAGCCACGGATCTGCTACGGCGTAGGCACGGTACTGGTACGACGTCGACACGGGAATGGTACGGCATGGTGCGGCGTTGGTACGTAACGTCGAAACTTTATGGCCTATTACATCAGCGTCAGCATGGAACCGGTATGACGCCGGCACGAAACCGATACACTGTAACCGTCACCCGACTCTACGTCCAGAGAAATTATCGAAGCTCTATTCTAATTCTTCCAAGATAAAAACAATCCATCTCCGTGTCTCATCCCTAGCGAGGTCCCGTAATCGACATCAGTTGAAGAATGCACGCGGCCTGAATCACATTACCCCATGGAGGGTGCTTGACTTACGACGCTGCGCGGGGTGCGGGGCGCGGGGTGCGGGGTCCGGGGTGGCTACTCTGTACTGTAGCGACATAACTGCTGTTCAAGCCTTTTTTCTCTACAACCAATCTGTGGTAGTTACCTTTCTGAGGGCGTCCTTGATTTGCTTATGAAATAGGTAGCTGCTGACTTAACCGACTTCCAAAAAGGAGGTTATCAATTCGACTTTATGTTTTATTTTATGTTTATTCACCAATTACTCCGCCAATTGTGTATTGATTTTGATGTTTTTTTTGTATTGGTAGGATACATACTTCAGAAGTAGCTCCATATAAATTTTATTGAAATCGGTTCAGTACTTTGTTTTTTATAACAAAATAACTAATATAATATCATCCATGTGCCTGTAGAAAAGTGAACAGCAAGTCACATATACTTATCACCAAGTAATAAACAAATTGCGTATTTTGATGTCGCTTTTTTTATTTTATTTTTTAACTACATATAATTTATTATGAGAAAGCCAGTGAAATTTGGTTTTATATACCGATTTCTTCAATGTTCTGTTGCCCTGATACTTTATACTACTTATAATAGTTTGTGTAACTGTTAAATATACATTCTTAAGTAGGTACGTACGAGTATCACAGTGGTGTGACAAAAACGGAAGAAAAAATCTTCTGTCCACACTGTGTGTGTGACAAAATATGTGACATCCAGTTCTGATGTCATAATATGGCTAACCTTGACTATGACATTCCCGGGACATTTTCTTTTGAACAGATTCTATTCTCTGAAATAATTATAGTTTAAATTTTTTAAATAAACCGGCTTCAAAATACGATATTCGTTTACTTGGATGACATAATTATTTGTTCTATAGAACAAATGAGAGAGATTTCGTTTTAGTAGTTCTACCATAGAACTAAAGGGATAAAAAAATACAGTTCTATAGAACTAATGGGAGTTACCGTATTTTTTCAGTCATTTTGTTATAAAAATCAAAGTACCGAACCGATTCTGATAAAATTTATATAAAACAAAACATATACATTTTAACAGAATCTCTTATTTTTTAAGAAGTCCCTCTGAAGTACGACTTACCAAACAAAAAAAAAGAATCTTTAAATTCAATTCATAGTTGGCGAAGTAATTCTTGTACAAACATACATAAAAAAGACATACAGTCGAATTGAGGCCCTTTTCCTTTTTGGAAAGCGGTTAAAAAGAAAAACTTACAAGGGTTCCTCGTATAACAGCGCCCTAAAATTAATTAGGGCATACCTGAAGCAGTAATAAAATTAATAACCCAAATATGTAGGTAGGCACTCCCTAAACTGTTACCTGAATTCGTTTACATTAACTAAAATATTTCCGAAAAGTAATTATTTTCAAATTGAACAAAGAGCGATTGGCTTCGAGAAAATTAATTTCGCTATTAAAGCTTTCGAAGTTAACGTTCAAGTAATTAATGTTGAAAATGCTTGTTTTCATTTGTTTATTGGACCTTGTAAAATTGAGGCTTGTAGAATTTGTGTAAATTGCCCCTGAATTGTGTATAAAGGATGTTACAGTGGTCATACTTTGAGGTACCTTTTGTGAAAACCTTTTACAATCAGTGAAACGGGTAATTCCCTGCGTCCGAGTGGAAATTATAGTATTTATAGTCCGATCGCTTAATATATTTTTATAATATACATTCTAATATATAATTATTTTTTTACAAAATAGGTCTACTACGTTTTCTAAGGGTTTTGCGATTGTTGCTTATTGAAATTAAACAACTTTTAACGGATAACGGAACGAACGTTATTTCTTCAGTATTTTATTTAAAGTCCAAAAAGGAGGTTATCATGTTTACCAATTATCCCGCCATTTGTGTTTTTTTTTTGTTTTATGTTGCTAATATAAAACTGATTCGATAGAGCAGAGCTTCACGTGCAAAAAAATACTTGATTTTTTTAAATAAATAAATTTTAATAAATGTTGGTGGACGTTTCACATCACCATCAACAAATACAAATACAAATAATTTATTGATAAATATATGTCATTTACAAGTCAGATGCTTTTAATCATTGGTTAACTATAAAAAAAAAACAAATAATTATTTGTTAAAATTGTGTACACAAGGTACTTCGAATTTGTCCATATAGAACTCTTCAGCGCTATAGTAAGCCTTGCTTTGGAGCAAAGATTTTAATTTCATTTTAAATATGTTAGTGGAAGATGCACTCCTGATACACTCCGGTAAGTGATTGTAAAAACGTGCACCACACACGTAAACAGACTTGTCGGATTTGGTAAGTGTGTGCGCAGGTGTTTTTAATCTGTCCCTATGTCTCGTATTATAATTATGCGTAGCCCCGAGTTGCTCAAAGCTTTCCGGGTTAAGTCTTACGAACATACTAATCTGATAGATTACCATTGCCGGTACCGTTAATATACCATATTTGATAAAATAAGGTTTTGCGGAGACGTCGAATTTAACCCGTGCTATGGCTCGAACAGCACGCTTTTGAAGTATAAGCGCTCGATCCGACTCCGCTGCGCTCCCCCACAGCTCAGTCCCATACATAAGCACAGAATGGACCGTGGCGAAGTAGCAACTAAGTACTGCGTCTCTAGGGGCTGTTGCAGCCACTCGACTAAGAGCGAAGCAGGCCTGGCTGAGGCGGGCACATAGTGCATTGATATGTGTATCCCATTTCAATGCGCGATCCACATGAAAACCAAGAAGCTTCACAGACGGTACTTGTTGTAAAACAACGTCCCGTACTGTTACTACCAAAGGTTGTTGCGGTCTATTCGCAAGATTGAAATGAATACAGCATGTTTTGGTCAGGTTGAGAGGGAAGCCGTTAATTTCAAACCAGTGTTGCAGCTGCTGTGCAACCTCTCTTAGTTTTTGCTTTAGAGTGGGTATGTTTGGTGCCGTCACAAGGGCTGCGACGTCATCCGCAAACATGTATACCTCTGCGCCGGTTATAGATTTTGGCAAGTCGTTCATGAGCAGAACAAACGAAGTGTTCGACAGACAGGATCCTTGAGGGACACCCAGATCCGGTACGCCCTCGTCGGAATGGACTTTACCTGAGTCGCCGAAAACCCTCTGACTTCTATCTGTTACAAAATCTGTCATCAAGTGTTCGGCCGGCCCCCTCACACCCGAATCAAGCTGCGGTCTGCCGTGTCGAATGCACGTGATAGGTCACAGCATATTGCTGCAACCTGAAGTTTTTCCTCACGAGCCTGCATCACCCTCCGAATAAACTCGCGGACCAGTGCGGTCGTGAATCTTCCTGAGCGATATGCGTACTGACGGTCAGTGAAAATATCACACCCATTGAAGAAGTCGATAAATTTCCTATTTAGACCCACTTCCAACACTTTAGCTACAGCAGGTATAATAGAGATGGGGCAGTAGTTTTTTGCCAAGGATTTATCCCTTTTTCTCTTATAAATAGGTACAATCTTTACCTTTTTTAACGCTCGTGGGTAAGTACCACTTCTTAGACAACGATTAAACAGTTCCGTCAATGGGAAGGCTAATACGAGAGATATATCCCAAACTAAGCAAAGCTTGTACTATGGAAACTAGATGGCTGAAAGAATACATATATACTTTTTTTTGTTGTAAATACATACATATGATACATAGAAACACTCAGACACAGAACAAACATCCGTGCTCATCACACATATGTTTGCTCTGGGTTTTTTTTTCAAGATAGATCGATAGATAGATACTAGTTGTAGTCGTTCTATGTCTATCAATGAAACTTGAACAAATCACTAATAGGTAATCGACATTTGAAAAAGTGCTAATCGCGCGAGTCCAATGCAATGGAAAGAAGAAGTTTGCTCACGACGTTTCGCCTTTCACCGAAACTCAACAGCAGTAAATGTACCCCGCCTACACACATGTTTAATTTTCCAACGACACAGCCATTTATGCATAATTAACAACAAACATGTACTTATTTTAACATGTACTCGGATTTGAAACTCTTGATCTTCAACTGCGTGAAATGCTTTTACAACACAAGTTGTGAACGTGTTTGCTAAACGACTTGAGCAAATGTGTGTTGGTGGCACTAGGATGTACTCAAGATGGGGGAGGGGGCTATTTCTCGTATTTTGTGTTGAACCGGCTGCTTCCTCCGAATTTCATCATAGGGATATACCTAATACGTTAGCGACAATTAAAAGTTAAAAATACTAAAATAAAATAATGACCATTGGCCGATTTTATTCTTTATTATTGCCGATATTATTTCTAAACTTACAGTTTAATTTTATTTTTGGTAGGAATGGAGTAATACCATTTCCCCAAAAAATTGGTTGTCTGTAAAGTCGGTTTACGGACGATAGTTTATCGTGACAACATACGTACGCGCGCGAGCTCCGAGGAATGATAATTGAAGCGACGGTCGGGCGCGGCGCACACCCACCCGCTTCCTCAGCCAGCTCAGTGCGGTTGTAACAGGACAAGGAGCGTAACTTAACGGGACAATGAGTCATACTTTTTCGTGCATGCAGCCGGCGTTCATCGATTTATTAGACGTTGTCACGTCAAAAAAGAGATAGGTGTTCCTCCTTTCCCACCTAAACTTAAAAAAGAAAGTTTAACGATGGACATACTTTAATCTTCTTTCTTCGTTCTTGATGCGTACTGCACACGAATGAAATTCTATGCCGCCATCTCTGTTTCCTGAGAATTTTCAAGGCTAGCTAGATTGAATAGATATCTTTTATCTTAGTATGGGAGAGATGTGTGTGTGTGTGTGATTGTGTGGGTGTGTGTATGTAGACCACACGACAGAAGTGGGCGATGTCAATAATATGAAATAGCAGCATAGCAGTGACGCGTTGACTATATCTCTCTCGATCCTTTTCTTTACTCAAGTCGACATTACCCGTAATTAAGCGTTACATAGCCGAGCGTGACAGCTTAGTCTCATTCAATACCCACAAACTAAGTGCATAGCGCTCCTAATGAAGTTTTCACATAAAAAATTATAATAGTTCTAATCAAGCCCCCAAAATCAAGTCCTGGATCCAGTTCTGGCTTGTCATAATTAAGGGTTTCATCTTACCGCCTTTCTGAAATTACTCAATTCCCTCCAACGTTACGTTTCCTCGTTTCCTTCCGGAAAGAGGGTACATTAATATTTGGTCGTTCTTTGTTTGAAGTGTAATTTTGTTTGTTTTTAGCAATTTCTCAATGTTGAGGAAGTTCGTAGAACTCGTTTTTTCTTACCTTTTAATATTAATTCAGACCTAAGCATTTTCTTTTAAAACTTCGCTTTTTCTCGAGAGAAAGTTTCACACAGACATAGTGGTTCCTTCGAAACTAAGTTTATTTCAGATCGATATATGTATTTAATGGAACTATTGAATTATTGACTTGGATTCTAGACTGATCCCATTAAATATTCCCGCGGAATTTTATTTGCACTAAATTAATTCCATGCATCAATTTATCAGTGACACAAAAAACCGGCCAAGTGCATGTCGTACCACGAGTATAGAGTTCCGTAATTGCAAATCACAATCACATCTCACTTCTCATCTCATCTCATTCATATTATAAATGTGAAAGTTTGTGAGTGTGTGTGTTTGTTACTCTTTCACTCTCAAACGGCTGAACCGATTTACTTGAAATTTGTATGGAGGTAGCTGACATCCTGGATTAACACATAGGCTACTGTTATCCCGAAAAAATATCTCCTTTGATACATAGCGGGTAATACCGCGGGGCGCAGCTAGTAGTAGTGGACTAAAGCAGGGCTTCTTGTTTGATACTAATATAAACGACTTAAGGGCATATAATGACCCTTAAAATATGTTGCTTACAGGTCTCCGCGAATACAAAGTTTGTAACATAATATTCACCCCATATATTTTCACGCACCGCCCGCCCGCCGCAGGCGGTGTGTATTTTCATATATATATATATATTTTTGTTGTTTTTTTTTTATTGTATTTATTTATTTAGCTCTTTCTTTGACCTCGATGGCGAAAATTAAATAAAAAAAATGTTTATAAATATTATTTTTTTTCAATTGTTTCACAGATACGAAAATCTCAACGCCACGCTTCTCCGGCTCATCGTGGCTGGCGCTACGCGCGCTCCGAGGCGCGTACAAACGCGTACGCGTGAGAATACGCGTACGACCGGAGCGAGCCCGAGGCGTGCTGCTACTGACGGGGGAGCACGACGACCTGTCGGGGGACTATCTAGCTCTCCTGCTTAGAAACGGACATGTTGAGCTCAGGTACATATCTTCACGACTTTATAAGGCTGCGTCCTCGTCAGGCGAACAGTGACTGATTTTTTTTATTTTTTTTATCAGCCCTGTTTGTACAAACTGTCCCACTGCTGGGAACGGGCCATCTTCTCATTGTGAGAAGGGTTAGGTCATAGTCTGCCACGCTGGCCAAGTGCGGGTTGGCAGACTTCACACATCTTCAAGATCATTGAGAACTCTCAGACATGTAGGTTTCCTCACGATGTTTTCCTTCACCGTTTGAAATTGGCGGCAATCAATCAACAATACGCACATAACTTCGAAAAGATAGAGGTGCGTGCCGTGGGATTCGAACCCAGGACCTGCAGATCGCAAGTCAGACGGTCTCACCACTAGGCTGCCGGAAGTGACTGAATATTTGCCTCCATTTAGCTACTCTATATTATTTTATATGGAGTATCCATTATGCATTATTCAGTTCCGGATAATTTTCAACGAATATTTCGGTTATAACAAGAATTAACATCTTATCTCAGACATCTCAAAGTGACAAGTGTAGTGCATATTAAACAGAGTTCTGCTTAGTTTAGAACTCTGTTGTTTGCTTTCATGGTGATTAACATCAGCCGGATGAATCACTTGTTTCGTCAATTTCATACAATAATATAATAATGCTACCCGCGACCTTACACGTCAGGAAACGGTTACTATCACGCTCCCACGCTCATCCGCTGCGCTCTCGCCCGCTTCAGCACCGCACCCACCCCGCTCCCGCGTCACACCTGCCCCACTTCTCTTTCGCACCTACTTCGCTCTCGCCTCGCTTCATTCCCGGTCCAACCTAACTACCAAATATGCATGATATACATACCCTTAAAATCAATAAGGGACAAGATCCCATAATTTGCATGTCCGTAAGACATCAGTGGAAAGCCACCCTCATCAGCATTACGTATTCATTAGATAGATGCCCATCTGTCCCTATTTCAATAAATCATTATAATGGCCGCCCACACTGACGAGACAGATCTCTGTAAGCGCAGTATAATACTGAGGTGCTACTTGCGGGTCGCTGGTTTGCTCGTGGTATGCACGCAACATAGTAATAAGTACTTAAATTATAACAAAATAATTTTTCCGTAACGATAAGTAGTAAACAATAGTTTGTAATTATGACAAAGGTCACGGACCCTGGTGTCTGTGGAGATAAAAATTAAATTGAAATAATTTGGTTTAGTTTGGACAAATTCATACGGAAAACATTTTACGCCTTACATTTAAAAACATTTTACGTATAAAAAACTACTTCAAAATACGCAATTCGTATACATGTTGTGGTGTATCTAGGCGTGGGCGAAGTCGGCCCTCGACCACGGCCTTGCACTTAAAGGGGCCTCGCGAGGCCTCTTTAAATAAAAAAATAAAAAAAATTGATATAAAATCTTTTTTTTTCAAATCTATATGCTTTTCAATATTCTCCCACCGCGCATTAACATTTTTTCACAATCATGTGAGTAGGTATGTCGTGTCAAAGTATGTTTAGTAAGATAGATTTATTGGGTAGATCTTGGGAATAAAAGAAAAGGGACCTCGCTGATGCGATTTCGCCCACGTCTATATTAGTCCACGCTACGCCACTGTACATGTTTCTCCAGTTGATTTCTTGTAAAAACCTATTTTGATCAAATTAATATGGGACCACCTCTGAAGTATGTATCAAACCTATGTATGATACCTATCAAACAAAAAAGAATCATCATAATCAATTAATAAATAATTTGAGAAATAATCGCTGACCAAACATACAATTAAAATATACAGTCAAATTGAGAACCTCCTCCTTTTTGAAAGTCGGCAAAAAAATAAAAGTTACTCTCTTCAAAATTACGCCTGAATATTGTTGCTAACAATAACGACGATTTTTTTAAAGATAAGATCATTTATTATTATTCCAATAGTACATTACTATAATATAACAAGAAAATTAACCAATAGTGAAGTACAAAGCTAGGGATAGAATTTCTTACAGGCCCCAAACTAGGCTAGGCCTGTATTTTGGGCACCCTGAGGCCAGTTAACAATAATACATAGTACGCTGAGTTATGTACACATTGATGTTGTAATATTTGTTATATATACATATCATTATACATCTAAGCTCTCTTCAAATAAATTTAAATAGATTTAAACCACAGACATATTAAAAAAATATAAAAAAATAACCAAAGACTTAGGTCTTATTCATCCGCCTACGTCCAGTAATGTACTTGTAGCTGTGATGTATCTCACAAACCTCCCTCGGTCGTCAGGTTCGACTGCGGCAGTGGTGCCGGCATCCTCCGGTCTCCAGAGCCAGTCCGTCTCGGTCACTGGAACACCATCTCCGTGTATCGCCACCGGTGGGACGCCTGGCTCCGGCTGAACAACGGGAAACGGGTGCGAGGACGATCTAAGGTATTTATTTATCTTTATTTATTCATTTATTTTTATTTATTAAGGCTTCACAATGGTAACTACATCACATAAACACCATAATTAACACTTCTCAATATTAACTAAATGTTACCTTTCAAAGGAAGCACAGCATGCAAATTTACTTAAAAAAACAAAGAAGAAGCTAACCGTTACAGATACTTAATCTGATTATTAATAGTAGATATTAATTAGTGACAGGATATAATTATATGCTAAATGTATTTATTTAACAGTGTAAAGTATGCCTATATAATTAGACTTCTATAGATACCCCAAGTGTATGTACCTAGCGTGTCAAAACGAGCGTGTCAAGTACGATAAAAAATCGCAGTTGACGACCAAGATTTATTTAATATCAGGTGATATATACTTCCGATTCGATATTTTGTCGACTAGTTACTAGCGTACAAGCGCGCGGATGCATTGGGTTAAATAGATTTCCATAGAACTTATACCTAATGACGCATAAAAAGAAAACATTATAACAAAAACGGCCAATCACTTAAAAAATACTTCTGAAAAAAAAGTTAAAGAAGCTCCTGAAATATCTGTCCAGTGAAATAGCGTAAGAAATTAAATGACAAAGTGTGAGAAACAAAAACTCCGTGTTTATCAAAACTTCGCGGAGGTAATTACAAACTTGGTTATCTGTTGCAGATACTGTTTCATTTTCATTTAAATTCGGGAAGAGAAATTGTTTTAGTTTATAAGAGAAAATTTTGGACGCGCACTTAGCCATATTTAACCGACTTCCAAAAAGAAGGAGGTTATAAATTCGGTCTGTATGTTTTTTTATATGTTGTTCACCAATTACTGAGCCAATTGTGGATTGATTTTGATGATTGTTTTTGTATATGGTAAGTCATACTTCACATACTGTTTTGTGTATGTCATACTGTATTGTATTCGTATATTTAAAATTAAATTTCACAATATATAGTAATTATTACATATGTACTTAAATAAAACTAAACTAAAATAACCTAAACAAGTTAAATAATAAAGATATACAACTTAAATTTATAAAAGAGCTAAAAATTAACTAAAGACTCAGTCAAATAACCCGCCACTGACTGTTCCTGGTGCAAAGGTACCCAAATCGGTTAGACATGTTTTAAAATCGTTTTTTTCAGTTTTTTTAAACTATAATTATTTCCGTAATAAAATAAAAATTACCCCTTATAGTTTCGCCATTTTCATCCGTCGTATCTGCGGTTTAGCTGCAAGACTCTTTGTACTAGAACTAGTATAGATATTACGTCGCGTCAAGTCACCCCCTCCCCAGGTTGGTGTTGGATATGAGAAAAATACACGGCAGTAGCATAATATATAACAAAATTAAATGAAAAACTATCATAGCTAAATAGGCTTTATAAACGACCAACTCATAATGGGACCATTCGTTTATTACGTAAGACGATTTAGGGGGGAGGGGGGGTCGACCATGTCTTATCTTCGGACCATGTCCATGTCGGTTTATTCATATTTTTTCTTATATATTTCAAAAACTAGCAAAAATAGTCTGACGTAATAAATGAATGGCCCCTATAGGCTAACAGAGACAAATTTCATACAAAACTCTATTTAATATGTTCATAATTTAAAAAAATCTGCGTATAGTGATTTTTTTTAAACTATGGAACCCTATCCCGCGCCTGGCCCACGTGTCCCGACACGCACTTGGCCATTTATTACTAAGGTTCATAACTTCTATTCTATTTAGGTTCTTTACTGAAATGCCTGGGTTCCGTTCGTGAAAGCACATTATTATGATGACATGCCAAAAGACGGCCGGAGAGTCGAAAGGAATTCCTGGCGCGTAGACCCCTCCTCCTGGCAAATAACTTTATGAAGGCATAATTAGGGGAACTACCCGCTTATCTATATTGACTGGCCTTGTGGCTCAATTGGCAGTATGTCTACCTGCTAAGCTGTAGGCCGTGGGTTCGATCGCCACCCAGGGCAAACATTTGTGTAATGAACATTGATGTTTGTTCTGTGTCTGGGTGTTTCTATGTATTATATGTATATATTTACATAATATATGTATATATATATATATATATATATATATTATATATTCTATCAACCGTCTAGTTCCATAAGACAAGCTTTGCTTAGTTTGGTATAGATGGTGTTGTGTGAAATATCCACCAATATTTATTTCTTATTATTTTTTATCCTGCTGCCATAGATCGTGCCCAAAGGAGCAAGATCTATGGCAGCAGGAAAACTGTCAGCCTTGATCGAGCAATGCCTCGAATCAAATGGTACTGGCGATTGGCTATCCCTGCTGTCTTTCGCATTCACATCTTTGAAGATTCCCAACCAAGGCGGCGATGGCAGGTCTTTAACAGCTAAGGTGAAAGAAAATATTCAGATCGGTCAGCTTCCCGTTTCAGCCGATTCGGCGCCTAAAAAACCTACGTCCTTTTACAAATCGGTGCAAGCTAAGGTCTACGAAGGTGATCTTAGGGGTGCCGCTCGCCTCCTCACTTCAGACTGCTCATTTGTCTCGCCCAACGATGAGATCCTAGCGGCCCTCAGAGACAAGCATCCGGCCCCGGGCCATCCCCCATTCATCTCCCCCACTCCAGATTCTTCCACAGACCCGCCTTGTCTCTCGGTTAAGGTTGAAGACGTCACTGATGCTCTGCGGTCTTTTTATCGTGGATCAGCCGCCGGTATCGATGGTTTACGTCCGGAGCACCTCAAGGAATTGGTTTCACCATCGGCTGGTGATAATGGTCCTAGGCTGTTGGAATCCCTTACGCGCCTCTGTAATTTCCTCCTGAAGGGAAGCCTAAATCCGGAAATCTGCCCTTTTATGTACGGCGGATGTCTATGTGCCCTTCAGAAAAAGGATGGCGGGATCAGGCCAATCGTTATCGGAAACACTTTCCGGCGACTTGTTGCCAAACTATGCTGTCGGGCCGTGAAGGAGTCTATGTCTAGCTACTTACAGCCTCACCAAGTCGGTTTTGGAACTCCCCTCGGGTGCGAAGCGGCCATCCACGCAACCCGTGCCTTTGTCATGCGTGAGAGTAATGATAACGTCCTTTTAAAGGTTGACATTCGAAACGCCTTCAACTCTATAGAAAGGGATATCATACTTTCCGAAGCCAACGAATTAACTCCTTCAATTTTCCCCTTCTTGCAACAATGCTACTCAATGCCAAGTAACCTCACTTACAACGGCAAAATTGTGTTGTCGCAGGGAGTGAGCACAGCAGGGTGACCCATTGGGCCCATTGGTTTTTAGTATGGCCATCCATAAAACCGTATCCTCTTTGAATTCCCCTCTCAACATATGGTACTTAGATGATGGTACCATAGGTGGAAGTCCCGAATCGGTGGAGAGAGACGTCAGACTACTATTCCCTGCCCTGAAAGAATTGGGTCTAGAGGTCAATACGGCGAAATGCGAAATCTTTTCTTGCAGCCCAGTAGCTCCGGAAGTAATGGACCGGTTTGCGCATCTCATACCGGGACTAAGGACCGTGGACAGAGACTCCCTAAGCCTGTTAGGTGCGCCGATTTTTCCGGAGGGTGTGAGCGATTGCATTCAGGAAAAAACACTCACCCTGTCATCACTAGCAGAACACTTCAAACACCTTCCAGCACACGTTTCATTAACACTACTACGTTGTTGCATTGCTTGGCCAAAACTCGCTTACGTTATCAGAACTGTACCTACCTGGAAATTTCCAGAAGTTGTTGCTCACTTCGATAACAGCCTCAAACGTGTACTGGAAGAGGTACTAAATATTCACTTAGGTGAATCGCAGTGGCTCCAGGCTAGTTTACCCATACGATGCGGTGGCTTGGGTGTGCGTCGGCTTCTGGAAACTGGACCTATTGCTTTTTTAGCTTCGTCATATGGCGTCGCGGAACTCGTCGCTCGCATTTTACCTAGTAACGGTGACTTGTTCCGTGTCCCATTTGCCAACGAGGCTCATAGCGCATGGTCCATTTTGTGCCCGGGTGCTGACCTCCCGGAGAAACCGGGGCGACAGAGAGGTTGGGACGATCTCCTATCCAAATACTCGCTCTCCAAATTGCGTAACGAAAGCTCGGGGATCGACCTGGCTCGTTTAAACGCCGTCTCCCAGCCGGAGTCCGGCGCCTGGCTTCACGCGCTGCCTTCGCCACACGTGGGCACGCTTTTGGACGACAACTCCGTGAGGGTGGCCGCAGCTCTTCGTCTGGGTTGTGATGTCTGCCAGCCTCATACGTGCATTTGTGGTGCGCGTGTGGAGGCTAACGGTCATCACGGATTGAGCTGTACCCGTAGCGTTGGTCGAAGACCACGGCATCACGGTATCAATGACCTTCTGAGGCGTGCCCTCGTGTCGGCCGAAGTACCTTGTGTTCTGGAGCCCACTGGTTTATCCCGTACTGATGGCAAGCGGCCAGATGGTCTTACGCTGGTTCCATGGCAGAGAGGCCGCTGTCTCGTGTGGGATGCAACGTGCGTATGCACATTTGCATCCTGCCACCTCCCGTCCACTCAACAGGTCGCCGGTGCGGGAGCGGAGGCAGCTGCTAAAGGAAAGCACCTCAAATATTCCTGCCTGGAACAAGCGTACGACTTTGTGCCGTTTGCCGTCGAAACGGCCGGTCCTTGGTGCTCAGAAGCCCGGAAATTCATAAGCGAGCTGGGGCGGCGATTGAGAGAAAAGGGACGTGACCCTCGCTCCGGGTCATTTCTGATGCAACATATTTCTCTGTCGATACAACGCGGTAACGCAGCCAGCATGATGGGGACTTTTCGGCAGGTCTCCATAAGGGGAACTCTGTTCGATTAAATTGACATATTTTCTATTTATTATTGACATGTATCTATATTATAAGTGACGATTGTTTACAATTTAAGACTTGTGTAATAGATCTTAAGTTATAAGAAGAAATTATATTTGAAGTTTGTTATTTTTTATCTCGTCTCTAAATCACTGTTACTTGCTTTGCTTGTATTTACCCGAGTGCGAGAGGGACAGATGACCTCATACAAGTGGCGGGGAGACACTGAATGCAAGCCGCTTCCAATTGGTCATTCTGGCAGTCCATAGAGGCCTATGTCCCGCAGTGGACTTCATATGGCTGAGATGATGATGATGAGCCACAGATAGGGATGGTGCAAGCGTCTTACTTGTCATGTCACTCGATTCTTTCCGATCGATGCCCTTTAATCGATTTTCAATCTCAAATACGTCACGGAAACGAGCAAAATTTGTTCGCCCCCGTGAAAAAGTTGTGCTTTACAACGTACCCCTGGCATGGGGTTGCCAACTTTTATCAATTTCCAGAGTTGCCCGGCCAGGGTAGTACTTCCCAACGGTTTCGAATCGTAGTTAGAGTTGAAATACGTTTGGAGTTTACAACTTTTCCTGCAGTTTACATCTGACATTGATGTAAAGGGAGTTTTTAACACCCATAAAGATGGGTGTTATAAATAAATATTTAAATATTTGTGGACATTTCACACAACACCATCTAGCCCAAACTAAGCAAAGCTTGTACTATGAAACTAGATGGCTGATAGAATACTTTATATACTTTATTGTGGCGTCGTAGCTCTCAAACTGACGAACCGATTTGGTATAGTTTTTTTTGTTTGTTTGAAAGAGGATTTCATCGATCTATGTTTCATCAAAATCGGCTTAGCCGTTTTTTGTCGGGCGTTATCGAGTTTTCTAAACTTATACTTGTATTTTATACACATGAAAGAAACATCTCAAATTTAAAAACAGACATGGCTAAGCTATAAGGATTCCTTGCTTACTACGGAACCCTAAAAATCCACCGAAATGAGACAAAAATTCACAATATTGATCCAAATAATACTCTATGCATCGATAAGCGCAGCGTAAGAAGACCAGCCACAAAGCCAGAAGGTACAGCCATGTCCAACAGTTAAGTTTTTTTGGCTGAGACGATGATGACGATGATAAAAGATACTCAAGAAGAAAGAAGACAAGTTACGTTCTATGATTCTATCGACCTTACCGGAAAACGTTTCTTAACTTTAAGCAATGCTTAACATATTCTGTCAACTTCTGGCTAATACGTAATGACATTTACGGAAAGAAGACAGAGAACTTAAGGCTTGGTTAAAGTTAAGTAACGTTTTTTAGGTAAGGCAGTATGTGTTTCATGTGTTCTCAATCCAATAAAATAGAAAGCTAATAAAATTTTACAAGTAAGTTTAGAACATTTTAAAATTCCTGACTTAAAAACAAACGGCTGTACCGATTTTGGACAAACATAGATAAGAACACTCTAGACAAGTCCTCTTTCAAATAAAAAAAAATAGATCAAAATCGGTCCATCCGTTTGAAAGCTACGATGCCACAGACAGACACACGGATACATACGCCTCTTTTTGAATCGGGGCTTAATAATTATAGTTAAAAAAATTGAAGCATTCTACTTCTCATGGATGCCATTGTCAAAACTGGACCAAATTGAAATGGAACCACACGCAAAGCACCAGCTTTCAAATAAAAAAAGAATCATCAAAATCGGTTCACCCAGACGAAAGTTATGAGGTAACAAACATTTAAAAAAATTCAGTCGAATTGAGAACCTCCTCCTTTTTTGAAGTCGGTTGAAAATACTGGGGTCGGGGCTACAAACTACTGGCCTGCTATAAAAATACATATCCATATACAAACTAGAATCGCACAAATCCACAGACATGTTATTTCCCAAGTTGAGGGTAGAAGCAAACTTTTATCAATTTCCTTCTTTGTTACATCTTTGTTACTTGTCTTGTTTGTTACAATGGAGTAAACACTCGAGCTTTGGGAGATATAGTGATAGACTCGGGGGACAAATTGAAGAAGTTTATACGTTGAAAAAAAATGATACGCTAAGCGATTTGTAAAAGATCTTTGTACACACTCAAACTTGTCATCTTTATTGATTTTATTTTACAATACAACATTTACAAATAAAGTTAACAACTTAATTAACTTTGTTATATTTTACTTATTATTAGCGTGTGTCAACTTGTTACATAATTATGTAGGTACATCTGCCTCGAGCTGCCAAGATACCGGCTTTGCCGAGTTTGGAGTCCACTGTGAAACAATTGTATTATTTTAAATCTGACTGGAAATAAATCTTTACTTTACTTTACAACAAATCTAATAATATATCGCACAACAAAATCTATCAATACGTTTAGGTTATAGTAAATAATATAGACAAACACATACATAAAGAATACACATATGTAAATAAACGTACATAGGTATCTTTCATTAACACATTCACATTTTTGGGCAGTCGGTATAAAAATAAACGGTCCCAGCAGGATAACGCCAAAAAAGGTGAAACCGCACGCTAGTAAAATATATATATTTCTAAATCCCTTCTCCCAAAAAACCTGTGTCACCTTTCAACACCTCGAAAACACGAGTCATTCTAATAAATAACGCTCCTTTCTCTCGGCACATAGGTCATTAATCTGCAAAATAAATTACCTAAGGTGAGAGGCAAAAACATTGCCCCTTTGTGGGGGTATTCATTAACAGAAGGGTTGAATTGAAAGGGGGGCAGCAGATCGCGAACGAATCGGTTTCGTTCAGGTATTCGTTCTCAGTCATAGACCGAAAGAGCTTATCCAAAGTTTATCACAAATTTGTGATGTAGTGCTAAGACCTTTTTGCAAATTCACGATTCAACCGGTATTTTGAGCCAATATCTTACGCCAATTCACTCTGATATCATCTTTTTTTATTTCTGAAATTAGGCTCACGGTTAACCGCTTACTGGATTGATGGTTAGCGACTGTTGCGATCTATTATGGAGCACGCTTGCCTAGAAGGAACTTATTCACTAATGAATAAGTTCCCAGATTTGAAGACACCCAGATTATATTCATTCATTCATTTTCATCTTCGCTTCTCTATATAAGTACATTTTTTAAAGTAACTTAGCTGTGATAGTTTTCTTTTTAATTTCGTTCTATATGCTACTACCGTGAATTTTCCCACTTATCCATATTAAGCATTTGACTCTAACAATTTAATTATTTCGACGGTCGGATAGGCCTTCGCGGTTGAAGAACTCCTCTACCAGTGGAATAACTCCCAATTATTCGTCTTTAATCAAGAATAATCAACCTCCTATCTCGTTAACAAAAAAATACTATTGTCAACAAGGGTAACTTTGACTCTATCACAAACATTGTACAATTGTGACATTGTAACATTGTGTATTGTTTATGTGCGTCTTTTGAAGGATCTTGATTTCATTCTCAAAACATTACTAGTCAAAACGACTGCCCATTAATTAATTGAGTCGTTTGACAAAAAAATCAAGAATACTCCAAAGTGATAAGGAAAAAAGCTATTTAAATGTCCGTACCTAGTCAAAGTTACCCACGTTGACGGCAATAAGAATAGAGCAAACTTGAGGATTCCTGAACTCGTATAAATGAAGGCCAAGGAAAAACTAGACCATAATTTCGCCTCATGAAACCGAAACCTACAAATGTCCTGGACAGAATTACGGACCGTACTTAGAACTGTACGTCTCGCCTATTTGTTTAAGAAAACATTTTGTTCCCTTGAATTGACTTTTAGAAGACTTTAAAAGTCTGGAAAGTTTGGCTTCAGGCCTATATTTGTAGCTTAGTGACCAAAACCAATCCAGGCAAAGGTTATTTCGAGGAAGTAACTGAAAAATAAACTCAACAAGTATATATATTTCAAAGAAAAACTAAATACCCGACTGCACAAGAACGATGTTTGCCGTCTGACTTACGATTTCGTTACGCTTGATACGCTGAACGTACGTTTTATGTGAGAAAGTATGCGTAAAATTGCTGTAAAAGATTATGAATAAATATTATATTATGATTATTATTTAAAATAATTCTGTTAAAACCACTTATTTATTACGAAAAATTCGTTGAAGTTTACGAAATAACGCAGTTTTAGGTTTCCGTACCCAAAGGGTAAAACGGGACCCTATTACTAAGACGCGGAGTCTGTCTGTCTGTCAGTCTGTCAGTCTGTCACCAGGCTGTATCTCATGAACCGTGATAGTTAGACAGTTGAAATTTTCACAGATGATGAATTTCTGTTGCCGCTATAACAACAAATACTAAAAAATAGAATATAATTAATATTTTAAGGGGCTCCCAATACAACGAACGTAATTTTTTTTCGAACCCTTCGTGCGTGAGTCCGTCTCGCACTTGGCCGGTTTTTTATTTTGTGAGATATATTATGTATTATTATTATTACAAAAAATATAGCCCTTGACACTCATGGAGTGAAGATGAATCTAACGACACCTCGCACATTGGACATGATAAAGCCGTTTAGGCTGTAGGTTATCGTATAGAAACATACAAGATTCTTTATATATGTATGGTACGCGATGACTTCGCCAATTATGAATTGATTTTGAATATTATTTTTATTTGACTTACTTCAGAAGTGGTCCCACTTCAATTTTATCAAAATCCAGTTCAGTGCTTTGGTTTTAAAAACAAAACAACTGGAACAAAATATGTCATCCAAGTAACTACGAAATCGCGGTTTTTAACCGACTTCCATAAAATAGGAGGTTCCCAATTCGACTGGATGTTTTTTCTTCGTATGTTTGTTACGGTATTGCTTCGCCGATTATGAATTGATTATTTTTTATTTGACAGGTCATATTTCAGAGGTGACCATATACATATAGTACATTTTATCAAAATCGGTTCAGTACTTTGATTTTTATAACAAAGTAACTGGAGAATGAAGTCGATAGTTTCAGTTTTAACCCCCGATCCAAAAAGATAGGTGTTTTATGTTTGACATGTGTATTTGTGTATCTGTACACCTGTGTGTCTAGTGTATCTATATGTGGCATCGTAGCTCTCAAACAGATGAACCGATTTTGATCTAGTTTTTTTTTGTTTGAAAGAGCATTTCATCGAGATTGTTCTTAGCTATGTTTGATCAAAATCGGTCTAGCCGTTTTATGTTCGAGGTTTTGGAGTTTTCTAAATGTATACTTGTTTAAATTATAATCATGTATTTCATGATAAAAATATATTTAATGTGTATATATGTTTCATGGCGACATTTTTAGGGTTCCGTACCCCAACATGCAAAAACGGAACCCTTACAGGATCACTTTGTTGTCCGTCTGTCTGTCTGTCTCTCCGTCCGTCCGGGTGACAAGACCTGTATCTCGGGAATGCGTGAAGGTAACGTGTTGAAATTAAAACGATATACGCAGATCCATAGTCTCTTGCTGCAGAAAGGAAAATCCAATTTCTCAGTTTTTGTAAAAAAAGTTACAGCCGAATATGTCGTAAAAATACACATTTCGACACTCACAAGGGAATCAAAACCTATGGGGTACTTCCCGTTGACCTAGAACTATGAAATTTGGCAAGAAGCATTGTGTTAGAGTATACATAAAGGAAAAAATGCGAAAGCTGGACATTTTTAATTCAATTATAAAAAAATGGGTGTTTGTGCATGGAAGGAGGGTCCCAATTTTAAAGTGCTTTAACCGTATTATGTGGGGTATCCTATGAAAGAGCATTAGCACAAGCTAAAAAAGGTTTTTGAATATATTTTACGGTGTATATTTTTCAGTTTATGAAGGAAAATACAAAAAAAAACTTTTATCTACTAGTTTGTACGGAACCCTCGTTGGGCGAGTCTGACTCGCTCTTGTCCGGTTTTTTAATCTTACTACGTCAAAAGTTTCCAGAGTTCTAAACCGCCGTTATTACACGTTACTTCATTCAAGAAATTTCCTAAATTTAAGACCTTATCTCGTATCTTTACCTATTCCGTTTAACTTTAAGTACTCCAAGAAGCCTTCGTACTTCCAAATTGCCTCAATACCGGGGGTAATGCCCTTGAAGAATCACCGGAATTCCTCCTTAATTTGTCCTTTGATGATTTGAAACTTTGACTCTACTATTTATTCTAGATACTTAGCGAATTATGATTGCACTGGCTAACTGAGTCGCATGGTTTTGTTTGCGTTTTATAGAAAAAGTAATAGTGGATATTGTGATGTCTTGATCAATTGGAAGGTCCAAATGATATAGATGATATTTAAAAAAAAATGTTTTAGGATTTAAAAAAATAACCTTGACTACATTACGCGCAGTCCTTAGGCGTTTTTTTTAAGACTGTCTTTTCTAGCAGAATTTATTTTTAAAAGTGTCTTAAAATTTTGTAAATGATTACTACGAAGGGTTCTATATTGCATTATATATTGATTATTTGAGGTTGTAAACTTTTAAAAGTCTATTGTGCCACTGACCTAGTTTCTAGACTGTCAACGTATATTAATGCCTTTTTAATTACCGTTATTTTGTAAACTAAAAGTGTTATAAACTAAGGCTTAAATATAGGTAGTAGAGATTTGGGTAGATAGAACCGTAAACTGATGTCAACTCACGGATTTGTAGACGTGACGCAGACGTTGAAAACTTTGAGCCATTTTGACTTTCAGTTACGTAAGTAGGTACAAAACTTAACTTATGTTAGTTGACATATTAAGTCAAAAATTATCTACGTAGGCAGGTCAAAACCTATCTAGATGTAAGCGTTCATGGAACTCAAAAATTTGAAATGTTTGTGTCCACTAAATTGTGCCTCAACATCATCTCGGAACATTCGCGTAATGACATCTCCGCTCGACACCAAAATTATAATTTTAATTATTAAAAATTTTATATATTAAAATATTAATTATAAATATTAAATTACATTTGTATGGGAAAACCAGGTTAAGCTCAGAGATTAGCCTATAATATCAGGAAGTACAAGTAACACTAACCCCTATATCTTCCATGCAGGGTCTATTCTCCCGCATGACGTTTCGCGAGCCGGTGTGGGTCGGTGGCGCAGGCAACACGACTGGCCTGCAAAGCAAGCTCGGCTTAGCTGACGGGCTGCTCGGATGCGTGGACTTCTTGAGGATCAACGGAGACACCTACGAGCTGATCAAAGATGCAGTCGCCACTATGGAAATCGGTAAGTACATAGGAAAATAGTCTATTATAGTACAGTGTTAGGACCGCGTATAGCTTTTAGGTCTTATAAATCAGGTCGTCGACGTGTGCTGAAAGAAATGTGAAATAAAACAACGTACATAGATTTAAACGCTAATTCATCTCGAACTTGATTTGACTTGCGATTGTTCATCGTCATAATTATCTCTACCATAAGCAGTCTACTGCTGGACATAGACATATCCAAGCGATCTTTTTGAAAATCCATGGTCCCCCATGGATTTTCAAAAAGATCGGTTGGAAGCGGCTTGTATCCAGCGTCTTCCTGCCACTTTTATGAGATATAGATAATCTCATAAAGAAGACGGCCATTTAGTGGCTGGTCTTCCCACACGCAGTGCTTATTTTTGCGTTTATTAACATAAATAAAATCCATCCGAAGTTTGATTGTGGGTCCGACGAGGTGGTAACGGCGAGGCGACGAAAACAAAAGCAGAAATGGAAATAAACAAAATATTCACAATAATAAACACTTGGATAAAGTATATTATATAAATTAGATATTGGTTTATATTATCAAAATTGCAAACAATTTCATTATTAAACCATTCCTAATTATTACAAAATTAAATCCGTACAAGATAATCCATCCTTTGACAAGATGACTCCGGCATCTCAATTCTCAAACCTTTGAAAACTTCGCCTTTCTGGTGTAAATTTTATTAAAGTAAATAATTCTGAATCATCACCGTTATTAGATTTGGAAAACAGACGGGGAGTTCCGGCGTATAGCTTCATTATAAATATTGAGAAACCGTCTCAGTTATTTATTAATTTACCGACTGTTTCAATATTAGTCTGGTGGTAGGATTTTGAAAACTACGCTAGCCTGGTATAAGTTTCAGTTGCCTTTTGACCGACGTAAAAAAGAGAGAAAAAGGGGGAGAGAGAATGAGGAGAGAGTTCTCAATTCAGTTGTTTTTTTTTATGTTTGTCACCTTATAATCCTGTGCAGTTATAAACGAATTAGGATGTTTTTTATTGACTGTCAGATTGGTCCCATATAAATGTTATCAAAATTGGTTCAATAGTTTAGTTTTTAAAACAATATAAATGGAAAAATTGCGTATTTTAAAGTCGATTGTTATTCTAAAATAAAAATCCTACGCTATAATATTTATTTATTATAATAAAAACGGCTTACGGCCAATTACAATTATTATCAATTTACGTAAATTACAATTATAATTATTAATTAATGTTAACTTAATCAATGTTAAGTCCTTAACTTAAATGTTAATATTATTGAATAGATCGTCAAACAAAATGTTTCTCTCAGAAACAGAAACAAACGCTCTCGCCATAAAAATAAAATGTTGTTCCCTTATTACACAATTTGCTATTACAAAGTCATTTGCCTATATATTATTTCGAATTTTCCGTAATTCTAAAATTCTTTGGGGAATTAGACATCTATAAGTCTATGTATTCTTCAAAGAATATATATCCAATGTAAGCTGTTATGTGAAATGTCCAGAAATATTTATATTTATAAAGAATATTCAGCGAAATTACAAAAAATATACAAGATACTGAACAAGTTCTTCATACTATTAAACTCATTACTCATCGTCTAATGTTACCACAGAATAAAAATGTAGTACACCACTCGTTTGCTTGCGGATCAATAAAAACGTCTGGCGTATTACCACTGACCTCTATCCACTGAGCTGGTGGTTGTCAATGTATTTATGACTGTTTGATTATTGTTATTATATGGCGTTCGTGGCGTAGCTTGACTAGGTGTTCTCGAACGATCACCAATGACTGAATGCTCAGTCTTCGGATGGGTGACCGTGGGTTGAATTTCTTTCTGAGCGCTATCGTGGATTCGATACGTTAAAATGTAGGTCCCGGTTGTTTGTTTTTAAAAAAAACAATCATCAAGCCACGTCAGAGGCCTTACAGTGGCTTAATAACTCTGACGCTAGGGCTGACCACTCAGTATGTCAGTCTGTACAAACGTACTTACTTTTTATAAGTGTTATAAGCAGATGCGAGAGTCTATGTAACTAAAAATGTGACAGATGCACCCACGTCTGCAAATCAGTTGGTAAGTCGATATCTGTGACAACTAAAATGACTGGGAGATGAACTTCCGTTTCAGGGAGATTTTTAAAGTAATTTTAATTTTTGAAGTATTTCTAATGATTCTAAACCATGATGATAATATAAACCACTCCTAGCCACATATCCTCTGCTGAACTAAGGTCAAACTCCTATTCTATCGACTGTATTTCAAGTGTACGACATATTAATTCTATGTACAATTTTATATACGTTGCGTTTTAAAAAGCTGTCATTTGTGCGGGAAACGCCTGTCCAGTCCTACAAAAAAATGAGTCAGTGCATGTAACCTACGACCTACGAGCAATATTCAACGTGGGGACTCACCCTTCTGACGAAAGGAAAGCCCTTTGAGGCTTTACCTTCCTTTGTAAGTAGGTACAAAAAGGTGCTTGGACTTCTTTGACCTGCCCTTAGTACTTTTGGGTCTGTAATTAAAGATTTACCTAGAGCTGAGTTGTGGAGGTTTTGTTTTCTTTTTTAATCGTGAATAGTCTTGCTCTTTACCGGCAAGTATCAACTCCTTGAAGTTTCATATATTTCATTTAAATAGGTACTTATAATAGAAATTTGACCCCCTTCCCGTTGACAGATTGATCTGATATTTGGTACACGTCTTTAGTTTAGATGACAATACAAATAAATATATTTAATATCATTATAAATTCAATATGGCCGCCGCTACAAAATTACGGTTTTCATGTTTTTTCACACCCCCTGCAATATGGATATCAAATTAAAGGGCTTTTCTAGTAGAATACAGTAAATACATTACCTACCATTTTCTTTATTTTCAATAAAACCGTTTAAGTTACAAAGTTTTTTTTAAGTAGTTATAGTATGGATGGGTGCCCGATAATATTTCTCTTAAAACCTATTCAAAAATATTGTGAAAATTTACCTGAAATACAATCATGTAACAAACAAATCCCGTCCATTGCGATAGATTTCTATTATCCAACCTGTCCCGATCGCATCAAATAAAAAACGTTTTTAGGAAAAGCGTAATATAAATCACTCAACCTGGGAACGTTTTAAAACGCTGCCTGGAAATAAGCAATCGTTTGAAGGATTATTTTCGGTTATTGGGATTGAATTAGGGATTATGGTGATTTATTTCATTTTGAGTGATTAATTATTGTCCAAACTTGTGGCTTGGAAAATGGTGAAATAGACATTTACATGCGTTGAGGGTATTTATTATTACTACGTACTAGAGAAGCTATCTGAAATATTAAAATCTTGTCTCGAAATAAACCTTGTTTTAATTAAAATGTGTCACATTACTTAAGGATAGTCCAGATTTGAAAGGGTTCATAAAAATCAAAAAATATCACAAGGGGGAGGGGAGGAGGTATAGTGAGGTATCACGTACATATGTATGTTTATTTGAACGCCCGAATGTAAGCCGAAAAATAGCGCTCGTTTTTAAGTTGCCGTTGCAAAACAACAATTTCAATATACAATTTGAATAGGAGCCCCCTCCTATTCAAAATAATATTTAATAGGGTTAATCTAAAGCATCACCACGTATCACCAAGGGGTAGGGAGAGGTTAAACAGTTGCTAAAACGTCACGGCATGTGATTAATGGACAATCCCTTAATCCCTTATTATCTTGGTTGTGTGTACATCCTAAGCATTCATACTCACCATTAAAGACTCTTTCTTACGGCGGGGGTTTCTCCTGGGTGGGGATCGAATCCACGACCTACGGCTTAGCAGGCAGGCATACTACCAACTAAGCTGCAAGGCCAGCCGATATGAGTTAAGGCCTCCCTGCCCCATAGATTTACACTTGGTAACACTTCAGGGTGATTTGTAGGGGTGGGCACGCAATAAAGCGATCTTATCAGGGCCTTATTCCGTATGACCATCGGCCGCGTTGAAATTGACGTGGCTGTGTGACAATGAAAATTAGACTTTAGAGTTTTAAGCTTGCAGTGTAATTTTCGTTGTCAACGCACCCACGTCATTTTCACGTAACGCGTCCGATGGTCTTAAGAAATCAGGTTCCAGGGGTAAATTACACCTGTAAGTGCAACCAGGGACAATTTCTTGTCTCTAATGTGATAATTATAGTTTAAAAAACTGAAGCAACCGACTTCTCATGGATGCCATCGTCAGAACTGGATCAAATTGAGGACCACACGGGAAGCACCAGCTTTCAAATAAAAAAAGAATCATCAAAATCGGTTTACCCAGTCGAAAGTTCTGAGGTAACAAATATAAAAAAAAAAGTCGAATTGAGAACCTCCTCCTTTTTTTAAGTCGGTTGATAATTAATAAAATAGTTGTGGTAATTTACGGCAGCACATTACTGAACCGATTTTGATGAAATATCTATGGCAGCAATCTGAAAGTATAATTTCAAACAAAAAAATAAATTTCCAAATTGATTTATAATTAGAGGAGTTATGCGGATACAAAAAAAACTTACTGTCGAATTGAAAATCTCTTAATGACAAACATTAAGAGTACCACTTTTTACCGACTTCAAAAAGGAAGTTAACAATTCGGCTGTTTTTAGGGTTCCGTACCTCAAAAGAAAAAAACGGAACCCTTATAGGATCACTTTGTTGTCCGTCTGTCCGTCTGTCCGGGTGTCAAGACCTTTATCTCGGGAACGCGTAAAGGTATCGTGTTGAAATTAAAACCATATACGCAGATCCATAGTATCTTGCTGCAAAAAGAAAAGTAAAATTTCTCAGTTTTCGTAAAAAAAAGTTACAGCCGAATATGTCGTAAAAAATGCACATTTCGACACTCACAAGGGAATCAAAACCTATTCCCGTTGACCTAGAACTATGAAATTTGGCAAGAAGCATTGTGTTAGAGTACACATGTAGGAAAAAATCCGAAAACTGGACATTTTGGGTCTTTATGCAAGGAATGAGGGTTCAAATTTTAGATTGAATTAACCGTATCATGTGGGGTATCATATGAAAGAGCTTCATTAGTATAAGCTAATACAGATTTTAAATAATTTTACGATGTATAATTTTCGGTTTATGAAGAAAAAAATAAAAAAATATATTTTCCCTTTTTAGTGTGATATATTATTATTAGTATCATTTATTTATTTACATTCTTAATTTTAAATTTTTTACAACACAAATATAAACTTATAAAAAATAAACATAAATATTGTAAAGAACTTAAAACTTGGGTGCCGCCGGCAGCGGGGCGGGGCTCAAGCTGCCGGTGGTAGGGGCTACAGAGAGAGGAACCTCCTGACAATACGTGCCGTGTCCAGGATGACTGCCTTCTGTATCTGACCCTTGACCCAACCATCGAGCGAGAGCCTCTTGAGATGTTGGTCGAGGCTCTTCGCTATGACACCGTTCACCGAAACGACTATCGGGACAATGATCGTCGAGTCAATTATTATTATTATTATTATCTAATAGATTGTACGGAACCCTCGGTGGGCGAGTCTGACTCGCACTTGTCAACTTTTTTGTTTGTTACCGCATAACTCCCGTCATTTATAAACCGATTTAAATTATTTTTTGTTTCAAAGGACATACTTTCAGATTGGTATCATAGAAATTACATCAAAATCGGTTCTGTAGCTTGTGCATAAAACAAAATTGCGCATTTCGATATCGGCTTTCAGTTTTTTAAACGATAAATTATTATAATTAAAAAAAAAACGTCACGTAGAATAAATAAATGGATTATGTTAGAAAACATAGAGAGTGTTTACTTATAATCCTATCATGGAGGATAGATAGATAGAGAATATATATATATATATATTTTTTAACAAGCTTTTATTTAAATGCTCTAAAACGAAGAAAATAAATTTTATATTGATATAAATAAAAGCTTGTCGCGAGAACACTAACATATTTTTATTTCTCCAAAAGAACAAACTATCTTTAATTCTAAGCAAATGATAAGAACGCGTCTTGTGTTGGAATTAAATATTACTTAGTAGATAAGTACGATGTTGTTTGAAATCTCGTGACAAGCTTTTATTTATATCAATATAAAATGTATTTTCTTCGTTTTAGAGCATTTAAATAAAAACTTGTTTTTTTTTTTAAATTGATATTTTATTTACTAGACTAAAAAAAGAGTACTTGTCAAGAGTGTTGTTTGTCTATTCAAACGAGTCCAAGCTCGACAGTTTTATCTTGTTTAGTTTAGGAGTTCCTATGGCCACCTTCCGACGCATCTTGAGAGCCTGGCTGTCATGTAGCACAAGAGTGCTTGTCAAGACTATTCAAACGAGTCCAAACTCGACGGTTTTATCTCGTTTAGTTTAGGAGTTCCGATAGCCACCTTCCGACGCCGTCTTGAAACCAGCTTCATGGTACCATATTATTGCATTGTCACCGAAGTTACGTAAGTAAACCAAATTTCAACCTAATCTAACGACAGGAAGTGGTTCTAATTTAACTCGCAAGATTTGTCCCATACTAACAGGGCAAGTAGAATTAAAGCTTTTAAAAAAGGAGAAACTAACGTCTCGAAGGAAATCTGGAATCTCGACGGAATATTAAAGAAATAAGGATATCAGCGCCCTTAATCAGCTGCCACATTAGTTCTGTAGCTGAACAATATCTACGCATATTCATTTAAAATCTCTTGTTTACATCATCTAAATCTAAATGGTGAAAAACATGTAGATGACACACACTAAGGGCCTTACCGAAAAACGTTACTTAACTTTAACCAACGTCTTAAGTTCTATGTCTTCTCTCCGCAAGTGTGATTACGTGTCAGCCAGAAGTTGACAAAATAAGTTAAGCATAGCTTAAAGTTAAGTAACGTTTTTCGGTAAGGCAGACCATCGATCACCAACCCCCGACAAGAACGAAATCAGATATTACTTTTCAATTTAGCAAATCTAAATATAGAAATAATGTCCCGCGAAAAGCGCCGGTGCTGCCCAATTTGATTGATTGGATCACGGGATACTGATTCACTTAAAAGGGAAGCTCTTTCTATCATCGAAAAACACGGAAATGCGGACAAACAAGTGAGATTTGAATTTTCAATCGGTCCGGCTATTTTACGGAGATTTTGGAGTGTTTGGTCGAGTGGATTATTTACATTGAGATGTATGTACTTACGTACCAGAGGAGCTAGCTGAAGCAAAATTATTGTCAAATTTTTTGGTAAAGTAAACAAAACAGCGTTACAGCGCTGGAATAATAATTACATCGTTTATCTACGATTATACGATACGAATGATGCTTGCAACGCAGAACTGCATCTATGGTGTGTTTTCTCGCCAGCAAGACGTCGAAAGCAATCACTTCACTAGACTAGTAAGCCACTGAGTGAAGTGCGGCGCTCTCGCCGCAGTTGAATACGTAACAAAGTAGCTATGAGTGGTGTCTGCTATCGTACGTAAGTACATACCTACAGTTCATTGATTATTTACCGCATATATAATTAAACCCGATTGCTCGAGAAGGAGGGTTATCTTTTTCGGATGTTGATATAATATAATGGATAATGTACGTTTCTATATTACGTTGTACAGCCTAAATGGCTTGACCGATATTGATGTGCGGGTTTTAGTTGGATTTGTCTTCAGTTTCTGAGTGCCATAGGCTAATTTTTTTTGCAATAATGATAAAATAACACGACTCTCGAAAAAATAAAGAAATGCGCAAAAAATAAGAAATTAAAATGTTGAGTACCCTCCAACGAACTATTTCGTAACAAATCTGAGATTATACAAAAACTATACATAAAGGAATGTTCATTCAAATAAATTATACAATTATTTATATATAATTTCACATAAAAACGTATACTCAAAATCATATCATGCTCAACGTAAGCCCTTTGTGCTATTGTTTTATAAGGGTTTTTTGTTATTTTTATTCTTTTTGTGGTGTCAATAAAGTGTTATTGATTGATTGATTGAACGTAAGTGAAAGTTGCACTGCGAAAGCCGTTCTTAAGAAGTCGGTTATTTTATATTTCTTTTAACATAGATAGATACTAGACATTTTATTTTCAAATTGTTTACGTGAATTTTAAATAATTTATTAGTTTAGCTCGTATCATTGGCGCCCTTGCTGTTTTAGTTAATAATAAACAAATATATACATACACCCGAAAAATCATCCTCCTTGCGCAATCAGGAAAAGAGCTTGCGTTTTATTGCGTCGTAGCAAGAGTCACGTCGTAGCAAGAGTCTAAATATTTGCTAAGTGACTTTTGCATAATCAGGAAAAGAGCTTGCACTTTATTGCGTCGTAGCAAGAGTCACAATTAAATATTTGCTAAGTGACTCTTGCTCAATCAGGAAACGATCTTGCGTTTTATTGCGTCGTAGCAAGAGTCGCTAATTTATTGAATATTTGCGAAGTGACTCTTCTGTTAAGTATTCTATGGTAAAGTGTCTTCGAGCGGAGATCGGCATGTCGCGTCGATCGGATTTGCCCCCGTCCCATTTGACACGACAAACCGGATCCCGCGCTCTGTTTGCGCAGAATGTGTCGTGATGGAGGCACGATCGAATACTATACGGGAGTTTCCTATCGAATTATTGTTAATAAGGGTAGATTATTAAATAGATACGCCACTATGACGCATATTGTTGGAACTTTGGCATTACATATTTATTTTCTCCCGACTGCCCAAAAGGGAGCGAATCATAAGTCAAGTTTGGGAATTATAAGCTACATTTTTTGACGTGATAACGTCTTATAAATCGATAAACGCCGACTGCACGCGCGAAAAAGCATGACTCATTGTCACGTCCCGCCTGAGCCGAGCGTGCAAGAGAGAGCGCGGAACAAGCGATAGAGTCACGATCGGCCTAAGCGTTCGGCTTGTGACGCATCGTTATCACGTAAAATTATCGTCCGTAAACCGACTTTACAGACAACCATTTTGACGTGATAACGTCTCTATTAATAAAAAATAAAACCGGACAAGTGCGAGTCAGACTCGCCCACCGAGGGTTCCGTACAAACTAAATAAAAGGGGGAAATCATATATTTTTTTTATATTTTCCTTCATAAACCGAAAAATATACATCGTAAAAATATTTACAAACCTGTTTTAGCTTATGCTAATGAGGCTCTTTCATATGATACCCCACATGATACGGTTAATTCATTTTAAAATTTGGGCCCTCATTCCTTGAATAGAGACACAATTTTTTTGTGATTAAATTAAAAATGTCCAGTTTTCGGATTTTTTCCTATATGTGTACTCTAACACAATGCTTCTTGCCAAATTTCATAGTTCTAGGTCAAGGAAAAGTACCCCATAGGTTTTGATTCCCTTGTGAGTGTCGAAATGTGCGTTTTTTACGACATATTCTGCTATAACTTTTTTTTACGAAAACTGAGATTTTATTTTTCTTTCTGCAGCAAGATACTATGGATTTGCATATATGGTTTTAATTTCAACTCGATACCTTCACGCATTCCCGAGATAAAGGTCTTGACACCCGGACAGACGGACAGACGGACAACAAAGTGGTCCTATAAGGGTTCAGTTTTTTTCCTTTTGAGGTACGGAACCCTAAAAAAATGAATCTTTACAAATCGTATAGTTCATAGTCGTATTGTTCAGATAAATTAACCAATAGAAACATCTCAGAGTCATTCCCTGTAAGATATATCATAGCGACGTTTATCGAAAATATATTACCTTAATAGGAAAATTATAATAAGGTTCCCGATGCGAGTTATTCGATTCGTTTTATTCGATTTATTCGATCGAGAAGGCAATAAAGACGATACTGAATTTGCGAGTACGTTTTGCATAATGGCGCCCCGGGTTGTTTTGTTGTGCCCTTTTCACTTTCAACTGTCATTTAGACTCTTCTAATTTTAAAATTCTCAATGGAGTATTTTCATTAAAAAATAACGATATAGACAGATAGATGGCGTTGTTCTCTGTAAAAAATAATTGGGTATCAAAGACAGTAGTTCTTCTTCTTCTTTTTTCTATTGGACTCCGCGATTAGCGATTTTCCAGTGTCAAGTATTGAAATATTTTCAAGTTTCTTGAATAATACAAGTTATAATTATATGTTCTAGTCACAGTCTAAGTCACGTAAACTATCATTTTCAAATTTAAGTCTTGCCTCAGTAAAGTGATGGCGACTTTACTAGAAGCTTCTATGGAGTTTTACCGACAACGTAAAATCACACGTTTCACTACTTTATTTCACTTGCCCACACTCACGCACTTGATAGAACACTTAATGAATAAAACATAACCATTTTTATAGCATTAATGTGCAAAATAACACATGTTTAGATAATTAAAACAAAGCAACAACATGTTACTAAGACTTTCCCGCCAAAAACCAAGATAACTTTGCCAAAACTCTAAATTTAGTTTGAATTTTGATCAACTTTGACAATGACATCCAGGACAAATTCTTGAAGGAATGGCATATTAATCGAGAAAAAAAAAACGAACGACGAATTTTTCAATGATAAAATAGAAGAATAATAAAATTGTGTTTGACATTCTTCTATAATATTATGCAATGATACTTTTTATTTGAATTGATAAATGTAATGTAATGTAACCTAAACAATCTTACTTTGACTGCAGTTTCAATATTAGTTTTCATATAGTTTGTTATTGTTCCCTATTAAATATTGTATGTCCGAAATGGGCGAAACTGTTGAGACATGTAAATATTCTAAGATCCTTTATTTCCTACACAGTTTGACAATAAATTAATTTGAATTTGAAAAAAAATAATGCATAGTAGGTAATGTAAACAATTTTGCATAGTAATCTACGCAACGTAGCAAAGATTGGCTACACTAAACGTGTGTTCAATTGAAATTAAACAAATTTTAACGGATTTATCGCGTATATTTTATATCATTTTATGACCTGACGTTTCGAACACTTTGCAGCATCCGTGGTCACGGGTCATACAATTTTGTTAAATTTAAGCGATAAATCCGTTAAAATTTGTTTAATTACCGTATATGTGTTGTCAATCTTTGCGACGTTGTATACATATATTGCTATGCAAAATGTGTTTCATTTCAATGCGTAATAATCGAAACTCTTAAGCGCAATACACGCCAAAGCCGCCGACTCGCCGACACAGCCCGCCGACACCACCCGGCGGCCTATATGAAATTAATCATGTCGGCAACTTGCGCCCGCGCGTGTTCCCCGCCGACATGTTGGTGGCATGTCGGCGGCTTGCATACGCGAGCACTCAGTTGCCCGGTGACACGTCTTTTGACACGCGGCAATCACTAACTGCCAAATAATTTCCACATCTCGAGCCGCCGACATGCCACCGACAAAGTTTTCCGACTTGCAATGAGCGAAGTCGCCCACTAGTCCGCCGGCAAAAAGTTGCCGACATATGTCGGCGGGTCGGCGGCTTTGGTGTGTATTGCGCTTTAGAAAACATCGTGTGTACCTTGTTTTATTTGAATCGAAATGACATTTGAGCTTTGACACGTGTATATCGGCTTTAGTGGGATTCTGTAGAGGCGTCAAATTGTAATGTAATGAGATATTACAGTTCAGAGAAGTTAGTAATTCAAATATAATTTGAGTTTGCGTGGATTATGTACTTGGAATAATACTAAACACAATTTTACTACTAAATAGTCACAAATTGAGCCAAGACGAAATTTTTAGATACGAAGGAATAAAATAGGATGACTTATGAAGGAAAGTTTTTTGAAGTGAAATCTTCTTTAGCGGCGTTGTGCATTTTTGGGATGCGTATAAAATGTTAAACTCGCGTCAGATTGTCAGCTCGTAGACGGACAGTCAGAAACCTATTCTAACGTTCTGGATTTAAAGTTCATTATTATATGTACAAGTTTGTCCTTCTAGCATGACGTCATTTCGTTGCGCTGAATGCTTATTTTCGACACATGCACGTAAGACTCGTTAGCTCAATATGTTAGAGCGCCGATATAAATTTCAATTTGTCCATCGGAGGGCGGAGGTTCAAATCCTTCACGAGTCAGTCTTTTTGCTATTTTATTTTTTGTTTTCACTTCTGCCGGCACTCCCGGAGTGCACTTTGTTGTTTTTTTTACCTTTGATATTTATCTACGATTGACCACCAACTCGCCTGATGGTAAACAACGGTGTGGTCGAGGATGAAACTGAGGATTACTAAAAGATTATATCTATTCGGGTTAATGAAACACAACAAAAGACATATTTATTATCCTACTCGTTGATGATAAACGCACATAACGATCATCGACATAGCGATATCGATCCACATTCCTGTTGCGTACTGCACAAGAATGGAATTCGTTGCCGCCATCTCCGTTTCCTGAAACCTACAATCTTGGAATTTTCAAGGCTAGAGTGAATAGATATCTTCTAGATCGACGAGCTCCATCCTCGGCCACACCGTCGCTTAGCATCAGGCGAGTTGGTGGTAAATTGTAGATCTATAACGAAAAAAAAAAAAAAAAAAAATACCTCTACCCACCCTCTACTCTACTCTCTATACCCTCTATAGCCTTAAGTAAATACTTTCGCTCGAATACTCTCAAAAACAAAATTACAAATTCTCCAACACTCATGTCGGATTGTCGGTACATGCTCACAGAGGCTCCCAAACTTTTCAGTCCGCGGCACACTTACAGATTATCTTGGCCCACTTAGAGAATACTTATTTTATGAATAAGGAATCTAGTTAATCTGTAAGTATATCTGCAATAAGCGCATATTTTTAACCGACTTCCAAATAGGAGGTTATCAATTCGGTCTGTATATTTTTTTACCGATTACTCAGTTAATTGTATATTGATTTTGATGATTCTTTTTGTATTTGGTAGATCATACTTCAGAGGTGAACCCATATAAATTTTATCAAAATCGATGCAGTACTTTGGTTTTTATAACAAAATAACTGGTATAATATCGACCAAGCGCCTGTAGAAAAGTGGACAGAAAGTCGCTTAAGTGCGTATATTACGTATTTTAAAGTCGGTTTTTTCAGGTTTTTAAACTATGGTTATGTTAAAAATGTTTTGTTTCGTTTTCGCGCGTTCACACCACAGGACCTTTACAGTGCTTCTCCCTGCGGGGTCGCTGTAGCCAAATACTGGGAGGCAATAGTATAAAAACCTCAAACAGGATCATCGATACGACGAAGAAGATTATATCGACGTGTTCCATCCTCGGCCACACCGTTGCTTACCATTCAGGTGAATTGGTGACTTACCTCGTATAAAAAGTTTCTAGAGAAGAGTAAAATGGACGCGGCACACACTTTGAGAACTCTGCGCTCACAGATTTCATTGTCTGTTTACAAATCCTGCCGAATTTAGGAATTCCTTTGTTTCATTTGTTTTCGGGGTAAGTACGGACGATGTGTGGGTGTATTGCCAATTGCCATTATATTAAAACATATTTTGTTTTAAATCGATAAATTAAAGTAGGATATTTTTGTAAAGTGGGCAAGAGGAATAATTGGACAGGAGGCTGGAAGGGGCCGAGGTACATGTATAATAAAGTTCCGTAGGCAGCTAAAAGTAGATTATGTTTACTGGAAACTAGTTACGAACCTGTAATTACGTACGCGGCCGTAGCGGTCATTTCCATCAGTCTTTATGGAATGTGTCAAGATCGTGACGCCAGCCTTCTCTAGGGCTCCCTAAACGGCGTCATCGTTTATAATATTTCTATAGGTATAATTGCGCTTTTAGCAATATTTTTTTTTTTTTTTTATATAGAAATAGGTTTGCGCTTGACCGCCAACTCGCCTGATGTTAAGCGACGTTGCGGTCTACGATGGAGCGCGCTTACCTAGAAGAAACCAATTCACTCGCGATTTAAAGACACCCAGATTATATCTATCGGGAAAGACCCACTCAGGAAGCGTATTCCATATTCTAGCAGTCCGCACGATGAAAGTGGAACTAAAGCGTTTCGTTCGGGTTTTTGGAATATCCACCATGAAACGGTGACGCTTTTTCGTGTTTCTGACTGTCCGATAGTAAAAAGGGCAAGGGGGAATTATATGATTTAAACTGTCTAGATAGTACGGTACTGACTAGATAGTAAATATTCGTCTTGTGCGACTCTATAAGAGGATTTAACTTACTTTCGCTTGAATAATTATAATAATAATAATAACTTTATTTGTAAAAACAATATGTACGTATAAAACACTATTTAAATACATAAAATTTTAACTTATGTGAAATATAAATTATATGCCTGAACTAGGTATTCCTGTTTGTCAGGCGAGAAGTAGACAAACAATTATTGTATTATAAAATCACTTATGTACTATATTTTTATACTATCTAAAATAATTTATAACAAAAATAATTGTGTAAGAAATCTAAGCAAACAATGCACTAGGCAACCTAATCGTAAACTATTAATAACTTCTCTGTATCTTCATAGGACATGCTTTGGGGAGTCTCACTAACGGTTTCCTTACATTTATTATAAGTGAGGTAATATATGTAATGTACAGAATTAATTCTGTTGTATAGAAGTGGCCCTAGAAATACGTAGAATTAGATTATCTCTATAGAATACTCTTTCCAGTCTGGAAAGAGTATTCTATGTCCAAAAATATTTATTATTATTTATTATTAATCTGAGAGTTTATAAATAAATAATAGGTAAGCGAAGCCAATCGGTCTATTTGGAAGTCCACAGGGGAGGCCTATGTCCAGCAGTGGACTACTTATAGCTGAGATGATCATGACATATTTTTTTATAAAACTGTAAGACTTGTATACCATGTTTCATCAAGATTGGTTGAAAAATTCGACCTGTACGCGAATACCAACAACATCCGGGGGCAGAAGAAAGAAATCTATGACAGTTGACGCAGAGATCTTTGTTCGCTTCGCTCACTCGGTCTATTAATATCTCCGACTTCATTACGCCGATGAGACGGGACGACAGTTTTCGACTTCAATTATTGCTTTAGTTCGTTGAATGCCGTTAAGCTCGCGAACGAGATAAGTTAGTTTATACGAGTATGTGGTAGTCGTATATTTGGACTGTTATTTAGCCCGCTATTCGGCATTTTAGATTGACGATTCTTTTGTAAATAAAAACTACGGGTTACTCACGTCTGTTTTGAGCCGAAATATCCGACTATAGTTTCAACCGCATTCGGCGGTCTTTTTCAAAGGAGCAGCCAAGAGCAAGAGTGCAAGGCGCGTCACCGACTGAGAGTGACGTGCTCCTTTGAAAAAGACCGCCGAATGCGGTTGAAACTATAGTCGGATATTTTGGCTCAAAACAGACGTGAGTGACCCGTAGTTTTTATTTAAAAAATGTGTGAAAACCACGTTAATTTCCATAGTGACGATTCTTTGTTATGACTAGGAGTTAATAGGAAGTTAATACTGCAAAGTAAAGCTAAAACCATAAACACAGGTTATTTTATAAGTTTCTATGATTTGGTCTTTTAAATGCGTAATATTGTGTCAAAAACCAAATTACACAACCGATTCTGATTAAAATTTATGGGACCATTCTGAAAGTATATCCTTTCAAACAAAATAAGAATTTTCGAAATCGATTTATAAATGATGGAGTTATGCGACAACAAACATATAAAAATATGTAACTGAATTGAGAATCTCCTCCTTTTTTAAGTCGGTTAAAAATAAGAGATCCTCTTTTAGTTTGTATGATTTTAAAGGTTTTTTAGTTCTACGAAGTACGATTTATTTAATATTTATTTATAACTATCTTTCATAATGTTAGTCTGCATTTTGTGACTTTTAATTATTTATTTATTAACCGACTTCCAAAAAGAAGGAGGATCGGTCTGTATGTTTTTCACCGATCACTCAGCAGTGCATTGATTTTGATGATTATTTTTCTATTTTGTAGGTCATATTTCAGAGGTAATCCTATATAAATTTTATCAAAATCAATGCAGTACTTTGGTTTTTATAACAAAATAACTGGTAAAATATCATCCAAGCGCCTGTAGAAAAGTGGACAGCAAGTCGTATATGTGTTGGATTGCGTATTTTGAAGTTTTTTAAACTATAATTATTTCAGAAACCGTAGCACACAAAAAATAAGTCCTCTTATTGTACAGCTTGTTACTTTGTAATTTTGTGCAATAAAGTGTTAAATAAATAAATAAAAAATCATTAGAAGTTCCGTAAAACACAAAACTAATATTATATTAAAACAAGAATAATTTAAAAATAATAAGGTAGCCACTCCATGTATCAAACTAAGAATGTAAAATTAAAACCGAACATAACAATTCGTAGTTTTAGTTTTTAGCATCTGTTTCTGCATCTATTAATAAATAATTTTCGTAAAAAATGCAGCCTCGGAACCGCCAATATTATACCATTGCATCGACCAAGCACACGGCGGCCATTCCTCAAGGGCGAAATCCTGCGGTAGATAGATGCTGTATTCTGGCCACGTCTCGCTACTAATAACCGGCGGCGGCCGACGACAGTGAAATAACCACTCCCCACAAATAACCAATAATTCGGACGATGACATAGAGGTAATTATGCTTAGTGCAAGTATCGGAACGTCAGAAACACGAAAAAGCGTCACCGTTCCATGTTGGATACTTTAAAAACCCGAACGAAACGCTTTAATTCCACTTTCATCGTCCGGACTGCTAGATTGTGGAAAACGCTTCCTGAGTGGGTCTTTCCCGAGAGATATAATCTGGGTGTCTTTAAATCGCGAGTGAATTGGTTTCTTCTAGGTAAGCGCGCTCCATCGTGTACCGCAACATCGCTTAACATCAGGCAAGTTAGTGGTCAAGCGCGAACCTATTTCTACATAAAAAAGTCGGGTCTAATTCAGTAAAACAGCCATTAGCAAGCTTTTAATATTGGGCCGAAAGCGCGCAGCTATCTCTCTCGCGCATCACAACATTTTTAAACATATAAAATCATTGAATAGGGATATTAGAAAAGTGAGACATGATTTTGTTTATTTAGATAGGAGTCTTTTTTTTTTTAAGTTTTTCTTCGTTATATTTTAAATCGGCTTAGTTGTATGTTTTTTCACTACTCCTTCGCCAGTATAAATTATATCTGAATAAAACCTTTTAAAAAATGTATCCTATCTTAAAATAATAATCTGAATAAACAAAATTATGTCTCACTTTTCTAACATTCCTACTCAATGATTTTATATGTTTAAAAATGTTGTGATGCGCGAGAGAGATAGCTGCGCGCTTTGAACCCACCCTTAAGGCTGGTTACGTCACTTAGCCCGTAGTTTCAGGTAAGCAGAATTTGGCACAATTTCAATTCCCACCTCTTTGTCAAAATTTACTCAGTTGAAACACCATTTAAATGGTCATGTGCGTAAGAGAGTAATTACGTAATGGTCATGCACATATTTTTATAGATATTTGACAACTGTGAACGGAATTTTGAATTTAACTACCACTCGAAGTCGATGAGTGCGTCTACCAAGGACAAACGGTCTGACTAAGCAGATCCAACTTCAACAAGAGGTCAATCGTCGAATCCAACTCATCCGAGTTGGATCCAATCCATTCCATCCGGGTAACGTTCGGGATACTCAAGAGAGTCTCTTTGTCCAATATACCTCAATGCCTCAAGTCGAAAGTTTACGACCAGTGTGTTCTACCAATGATGATATACGGCACTGAAAAGTGGTCCCTAAATATGGGCCTTATAAGGAAGCTTAAAGTCACGCAACGAGCTATGGAGAGGGCTATGCTCGGAGTCTCTCTACGAGATGGAATCAGAAATGAAGAGATCAGTAGACGCAACACCAAAGGTAAAGCACTGTGGATTGACAAGTTGAAAGGGCAGTGAGCAGGGCACATAGCACGTAGAACTGATGGCCGATGGGGCTGAAAAGTTCTCGAAAGGAGACCACGTACCGACAAGCGCAGCGTAGGAAGACTAGCCAGATGGAAAGACCTCATGCAAGTGGCAGGAAGATGCTGGATGCAAGCCACTTCTAATCGGTCTTTTTAGAAATCCATGGGAGAAGCCTATATCCAGCAGTGGACTTTCTGTGACCCTACATACACCATGGCACTCCTTCTTCCACACGTTGCTTGTCTTCGACGAGTTGGATGTCAAATAAAAGTCAAATCAAATCAGATTTTATTCAATATATACAAGTACAACAGTTACACATATAAGAAGTTACAGTGCTAGGATCTATTTAAATTAAAAAAATTGTACGCCTAAAAATGTATCACAACATAAATGAAACAGAATTTGTAAGCAAAAATTTATAAAACTAACACATACTGCTGGAGGCCATCTGCTAAACCTTGAACAAAATAAATAGCTAACAAGATATTTTAAAATTCAAGCCATTTTTTATCGAAACGCTTGTTTTCTTCGCTCTTTTCCAACGAAGACCGATCTAAACGACGTACAACTTAAAAGATTAAGTATCGACGTAACAAATGGGTTTTCTTTCTCGCTTGCAATGAGAAAACTTCACTAACCATGTGAGAGATCTTTTTATTTAGGTAGGTACTTAGATCTTTTTACACGACTGCGTAAGTAGGGTTATGTTTTTGAGTGTATGTATGTATGTATGTATGTATGTGGGCGCGTATGTTTCTATATAAACGGCTTGAAGTAAGGTAATCACCAGACTCGTCTTCATTCGTGACTTGTGAACAGTGACAATGCCATCCTGTGTTTAGAAAGTGAGTTCCACTTTCTAGATTTTTCCCAAGATTTTTATGGCCAAGACACTAAAATGCCTTAAAGATGTGTTCTATCCTCGAAAGTGCTGAGAACTGAGATTTGCCATGCTTTTACTTCATATTCAATGAGTATAACCACTCTATAGATAAAATCTCACTGCGTCCAGCAGTGAACTTCTTGTGACTTATGGCTTTACCGAAAAACGTTGCTTAACTTTAAGCAATGCTTAACGTATATGCGTAACTTCTCGCTGACACGTAATGACACTTGCAGAAAGAAGACAGAGAATTTAAGATGTTGGTTAAAGTTAAGTAACATTTTCCGGTAAGGCCCTTAGAGTCCATGTAACTAAGATGATGTAAAAATGATGTCTAAGTGTACATAGATATACGAACCTCCGCCCTCCGATTGATAAATTGAAATTTATATCGGTGCTCTAACCTATTGAGTTAACGAGTCTTATGTACATGTGACGAAAATAAGCATTCGGCGCAACGAAGTGACGGCATGCTAGAAGGACAAACTTGTACATACAATAATAAACTTTAAATGCAGAACGTTACAATAGGTTTCTGACTAAAATAATGACTTCATTCTTGAAGGACAAACTTGTACATACAATAATGAACTTTAAATGCAGAACGTTAGAATATGTTTCTGACTGTCCGTCTTCCGATCTGTCGATCTGACGCGAGTTTAACATTTTTTACCCATCCCAAAAATGCACAACGCCGCTAAAGAAGTTTTCACTTCAAAAAACATACAGTCGAATTGAGAACTTTCTCCTTTTTGGAAGTCTGTTTAAAAGGAAATTAAATAAAACTAGTGTAACAACGGGCGACCTTATCGTTAAAAGCAATCTCTTTCAGACAGCCATGGGATGGAGTGAAATACACCCTAAATTAACATAGTATACATATAGCTAGTGTAATCATATCTTAGTAAAATGATCCACCCACATTTTCGTACAAAGTCATTAAAATATCCTTGCTTAGCAATAGATTCAGCTCTTCATGGAAACTTTTATATAATTCAATATGTCTAGACCAAGCTCTGGTGGTTTATTAATTTTCCTTCAACCCTTATTAATAATATTCTGTTTTCTAAGAACAATATAATAGAATCTAGAGCAATCGTGATTACGAAGTACGTTATTAATTGCTAGCAATTTCGATTCATATTATTGAAGTTAACACGTATATTGGACACAAATAGCTAGATTAACTCTTTATTATAGAAACATTAGTTAAAAGAAATTACCAAAAAAAAAATTGGTTGTCTGTAAAGTGGGTTTACGGACGATAGTTTAACGTGACAACGTCATAATAAAACATTGATGAAAGCAAACGTTACAATGAGCGTAACGGAACAATGAGTCATCCTTTTTCGTGCGTGCAGCCGGCGTTCATCGATTTATTAGACGTTGTCACGTCAATATATATATTATATACATACCTACTATTTAACATCGGGTGACATTATCACAAACTACGAACTATTCTAGACTCTACAAACAGAGATACTAATAATTTCAAGAAAAGGTTTATAAGTCATTTGGATCGGTCGTGGTTCAAACTTGACAAATAGTACTTTTCAGCCTAGTACAATAAATAAATTTTATGTATGTTGTGTATGTTTGAGTGTAAATAAATTGAAATCGTAATATCGTAATAAAGTATTAATGAAACTTATTTTTTATACAAGATAAATCTAAAACTATTACACATATATGAAACTATTAAATTATAATTAAACTTCAAAATAACATTAAAACTGGTAAGTATTCATATTATTATTCTTCTCAGCGAAGCTTTTTAATGCCATAATCGTAGAGATGCATAAAAAATTGATACGCCGATTTTGGGAGTCCGTCAAATTGATCCGCCAATTTTGGGAGTCCGTCAAATTGATCCGCCAATTTTGGGAGTCCGTCAAATTGGTCCGCCAATTTTGTCCGTCACATTGAATTTAGAATGATGTTTTCATGGTGGATATTCCAAAAAGGATATTTCATCGTGCGAACTGCTAAATTGGAATACGCTTCCTGAGTGGGGTTTCCACGATAGATATAGTCTGGGTGTCTTTAAATCGCGAGTGAATTTGTATATTCTGGGTAAGCGCGCACCATCCTATGCCGCAACGTCGCTTAACAGCATAAAAAATTTCATTCAAGTGAAACTTATATGCAATAATCATATCATAAAAAAGTGGCAACATCCGATCTGTCAATTTACTCCGTTTAATTAAAAATCCAAGTTATAGATAACTGGTTTCAAATCGAATTGCAAACATTTGACTCACATTAACAAGGATATTTGATGTAAAGCTTGTAAAAATCAAAGGCTCTCATGGGGTAGAGAATGTGATCGCAGAGCCGGCTAGAGATTATAAAAGATTTTTTTTAACACGCTTTTATTAGGTCGACCTTTATGTAACTAACTATGTAATGAAATCTGAGGTAACTAATTTAACCATCTTCCAAGGATCGTAGCGTCATGAAAATTGGCAGCTGTATGTAGTTCTGATGACAATACAATAATATGGTACTGTCGAACTGATCTGATGATGGAGCCGGAAGATATGAACTAGAACTTCATGATGGAACATCGTATCATAGCTGTGTTTGGAGTTGTTAGAAAAGTCTTGTAATGAACTTTGACCACAATAATTTGTAGCGTCTTTTTTATATTTTTAAACTGTAATTTATTTTTTGTTTAACTATACAACCTCCGACAACAATACAATTATTGTTGTCGGAGGTTGTATAGTTAAACAAACAGAGAAACAGAGATAGGAATATTGTATTGACAATATTCCTATCTCTGTTTCCTGAGACCTACAATCTTGGAATTGTCAAGGCTAGAGTGAATAAATATCTTCTAGATCGACGAGCTCCATCCTCGGCCACACCGTCGCTTAGCATCAGGCGAGTTGGTGGTCAATCGTAGATCTTGTGTTAAAAAAAACCGGACAAGTGCGAGTCAGACTCGCCCACCGAGGGTTCCGTACAAACTAAATAAAAGGGGGAATCATATTTTTTTTTATATTTTCTTTCATAAACCGAAAAATATACATCGTAAAAATATTTAACACATTCCTTGCTCTCCACTCGGATCCGAGTAGGGCTATAGTAGCGGCGCCTCCCACTCGGGTCCGAGCGAGCGAACGTTTGAGGCAGCCCTCATTCCTTGCATAGAGACACTATTTTTTTGTGATTAAATAAAAAATGTCCAGTTTTCGGATTTTTTCCTATATGTGTACTCTAACACAATGCTTCTTGCCAAATTTCAGAGCTCTAACTTTTTTTACGAAAACTGAGTTTTTTTTTTCTGCGGCAAGATACGAGTACTATGGATCTGCGTATATGGTTTTAATTTCAACTCGATACCTTCACGCGTTCCCGAGATAAAGGTCTTGACACCCGGACAGACGGACGGACAGACGGACAACAAAGTGATCCTATAAGGGTTCAGTTTTTTCATATTGAGGTACGGAACGCTAAAAACTATACAACCGCTAGAAGATGCTTTAAATGCTCCAGGCATCCGATATCAGCACAATGTCTCTCCAACTTCGATTATACCTATCGCCCGATACATCTCGCCAGAATAATGAAATTCCTCCGCCTCCCTTCTGAATACCTAATGATTTGTCACGTACTATATTCGTAATGTGCGTATATCATGCGTGCCATCTTGCGCAGTGCCTATTTTCTTTGGATCAAAGAATGATAGCTTTTGTGCGGAAAGTACTAACGTAGGTGTTTTATTTTTATAACTGTGACAGGTAATTTTAGGATGATGTAGGATTATTATTCTTTTTTACGACGATGGAAATACTGCCTGTTACTAAAACATGACAGAAAAATTGATACGAGCTGATAATAAGGGAGTAAGTAAAGATAATTATAAAAGATAATCATTATAAAGATTATTAAGAGTCCGTAGTCCGATCATCGTCCGTCTCGCTCGTGTTTTTTATCTGTAATACGTATTTTATTTGACGCAATAAAAATATTCTATTCTATTCTATTCTGACAATAGACAATGTTTTTATTGTGACAAAATCTTAAATATTTTAATGACTTAAACTTAAAGACTAAAACTAAGTACTAAGTATTTATATCTTTAATCTTATTATTAAATTTAATACATTATAATGCTTTATTATACGTAAATAGTTAATTTTCACACATTAACTATTTACGTATAATGATGATTTTTAATTTTTTGAAATTATTAACGCAAAAATGATTTTTATTTATGAAAAGTTTGTGCAGTCATTTTGTATATTCAAAAATGTGGCTATGCATGAGCGAGACGGACGATGGTCAGACTACGGACCCTTAAGTTCACAATGTATTTTACTCTATTGCTCCTGCGTTGATCCGCTACACTCTATACAATCTTTTGTTACACTTTCATACTGGCACAGCGATAAAAATTAAAAAAAAAATTGACTCCCGTACAAAAAAACTATGGTCAGCTCAGAGTGAAAAGTTTCCGTTGTTTGCCCACAGGTGAATGCGCCCCCACCCTCGCACCGTGGAAACCAATCAACGAAGTAACCACGATCGAGGCCACGTCACACCCAGACGTCAAACACGCCATCTACGACATAAACGACATAGTACATTTCGAGGACAACGACATCGTCATGAGAGACGCTAACGTCAAATTCCACGATCACAACAAACTAGACAACTCCGTCGAACCGTTCAAATCTTATGATGTCAAAAAAATATTAATAAATACACCGAGTAAGAAGTTATCATCGGTTAATGATGTGGATAATTATGTGAAAAGCAGTGATGTGAAACAGATGAAAGCAGATAAAGATGAGTGTGCCTGTCAACATGGCGGCGGATGCGTCAACCATGTCTGCTTGTGCCCGTTGGGATATAAGGGAGATAAATGTGAAATCACTTTAGATTTGAAGGTAAGTACCCAGTCCTGGATTTGTCATAGGCTGTATAGGTGCCCCTAGGATGCGGCCTAGGGGCGGGAGCATCCTAGGGGCGGCAGATTTCAGAGGATTTAATTTTTGCCGTCCCCTGGGGCGGCAAATTTTTATAGGCTACTGGCGGCAAAAGTGTAAATCTGCCACTGTAAGTAACTACTTAGGTGATAAAACCTATACAAGACGTATAAGTTTATTCAATTCATCACTGACCGAGCGAGCGAAGCGATAAAAGGACTCTGCATCCGGCAATATTTGCCGTTGTTTGTTTGTTTGGTATTTGCGTACAGGTCGTATTTTTCAACCAATCTTTAGTGAAATTTGCCTTTTTTTTTTGTCGTTGGTAATTTTGTTTATTCACCCATTTATGGTCTATAAATAGGGGAAGTCTACTGTGACGTAAATATGTTCTAAACAAAGATTTCAAACATGAGGAAAATTTCAAGACAAAAATTTGTCAAATCCCTGTTAAAAAGAGGAGTAGTTTAATTAATCCAATGCCATTAGGTGGGCAATTTTGATGACGTTGACAGCTTGCTGGGTACGCTACCAACTGTTAGTGAGCATTAAGATTATAATTAGACCTTCATCGGCTTGGGGTTAATTTGTTTGCTTTTGTCTAGTAATCTGGTAGTAAAGTATGTGTTGATTGTATATTGTTTTGAATAATTAATAAAAAAAAATATAATAATAAAGGTACTTGCTCATGAAAAACCCTAAAACTCCCAATACATGTTCAATTGGACAGATACGTATGATTGATTGGACAGGTTTTCCCAGGACTAAGATTATTAGTTAACTTACATAAGTATGTAATTGTATTTGTTTTCCGTTTCAGGTACCGCGTTTCAACGGATCGTCATACCTCCGTCTACCCGGGCTCGGCAACTCGGCAGTATCATGGCTTGATATACAGGTAAGCTCATGTAATTAGGTACTAAAAATGGTTGTCTGTAAAGTCGGTTTATTTACGGACAATAATTTTACGTGATAACATCATAATAGATGCGTCACAAGCCGAACGCTTAGGCCGATCATGCCTCTCTATCGCTTGTTCCGCGCTCTCGCTTGCACGCTCGGCTCAGGCGGGACGTGACAATGAGTCATGCTTTTTCGTGCGTGCAGCCGGCGTTCATCGATTTATAAGACGTTATCACGTCAAAAACTAGACTAGGCTAGACTTCGTAATTTTTTCTTCAATTATAACTTTATTTCCTTCAACATAGCTTAATACACGAAAATATTGATAAATATATATAAATACTCATAATTCTTTATTATTCATCTTTAGACATTTTTAAAACCAATTCCCCCAAAACCAGGTCATATTTCACTCCGCTCAGTCCCCCCCAAAACGATACCCCATCGCGAAAAAAGTGAAATTCCCGTCAAGTGTTGATTCCCGAAATGAAGTTATAACAGACCTCCATAATTTTTAAACAAACTTGGACGGGGGAGCTTTTTAAAAGCTTTCTCCTTTGTAAATTGGCCGCCGGGAAAAATATAGCTTGCAGTAATACGCCAAGACACTTTGTGGCGTGAATTAATATAGACTGGCTGCTTAAGTATCGGATAGGTGTCTGCTTACTGAAGTTACTCTTATTTAGAGAGCAGAAGCTGCAGTTTAAACACATCTTTGCAGTGTTTCAGCTTGATAATTTTGAACGCAGCAGAAATTCAATGATTCTGACGAATTAGGAAACTCTTCCTACTTGAAGTTGGTTAAAGAGATAGTGTAATAAGACACGCAGAGCATTGCAGCACTAGAAGTCCACTGCTGGATATAGACTTTCCCATGGATTTTCAAAAAGACCGGTTGAAAGCGGTCTGCATTCAGCGTGTTCTTAGGTGAACCTGTAGGTAGATAAGATGGGCATCAAATCATCATCATCTTTAGTCAAAATTAGTGGTCTTTTACGTGAGTACCGTCAATAACATCCTGACAAATGAAAGTAAATTTTGGGAGTTAAAGCAGAGCACCCTCAGCTCGCTTCGCTTGTTCGGCTAATTCTCAATTATCTTGCTCCTTATGCAGGCGGGTAAAACTCTCTGACCTATTTCACGAACTGTGTACCCTTGTTAATTAGCGAACAAACGAATATCAAATTAAATTTCTTTCAAATTAACTGAGTGAAGTTTAATCCCTTTCTTTATATGACACCCAATTTGTATAAACTTGCGGTGAGCTCGCTAGCGGGTGATCCAAGAAGCGGTCATCTGGAAAATTACTAGAGTTCCCGAAGTACAAGTTTGCGAGAAAAAGTTTCATGGATTTCGAATTAAATTGGTTGATTTGATGTATTGATTTTTGTGCTATTTCACGGTATAAATGTACACTTAATAAAAACCGGCCAAGTGTGTGTCGTGCTACGTGCAGTGTATGGTTTCGTAGTGGCACATCACACTATGCGAGCTTAGAATAGACCTTCTTGTATAATAAAAATCTTGATAAAAACATATTGACTGAGTAAAAATGGTGATTACAAAATACCATATTGTCCGTCTCCAGCCTCAGCTATGTACCAAATTTAATATAATGATGGGATCAGCCGATGGATCGTGAAAATTCAACAAACAGAGCAATAGAGTTCCCTTCGCTTTTATAATATCTCATTTCAAAATTTTGTTGATACTAACTAAGTTGTGAAAACAAGTTCTATCCAGATATTTAGAAACTCATTCCCTTCCAGTTTCCCAGAAATACTAAGTTATCAGTAAAGTCAGTTCAGAATCCAAAAATACCTTTGAAAGTAACAAAATAATGAGAAAGTTCCCACTTAGCCGTGAAAGTTTCTTACCAATTCATTTGTAGATCATTCATCAGGAGTTCTTTGAGTTTGTGTTCTTTCCACCATGTTTCAATGAGAAACTAGCGAGGAAAGTTTTAATTGAAGCAGGCTTTCCCAATGCCCTCGATACTTGATACTTGGTTTTAAATAATGTGGTATTAATGTTGCTATTAATTATTTTCTTGGAAGGTGCTCTAGTTACTTGTTAATGAGAAAAAAATGGTTCGGTTTTAATGGACTTTGGAAAAGATTGATTAATTTTGAAATTAAAATATTTAAAGCGTTTGTATTTACCGTTATGGTGAGGCTACGGGAGTTTCTAATTCTAAAGCGAAGGCTACAGGCGTTTTATAAATATTGTGATCCGCGGCTTTCATAATCCATATCGTTTACTGAGCGTAAACTGAAGTATGTCACGCAACGAGCTATGTACGAGCTATGTTGTAGTGTTCGTGGCGTAGTTTGACTAGATATTCCCGAACGATCACCAATGTTAAGCAACGGACGGACCGGTCAGTCTTCGGATGGGTGACCGTGAGTGGCATTTCTTTCTGAGCGCTACCGTGGGTCGGATGACACGTTAAATTGTAGGTCCCGTTGTTCAGCAATCGTCAATCCAAGTCAGAGGCCTTTCGGCGGCTTAATAACTCTGACAATAGGGCTGGCCACTCAGTCTATACGAACTTACTTACTTACTTAACGAGCTATGGAGAGGGCTATGCTCGGAGTCTCTCTACGAGCTCGAATGAGAAATGAAGAGATACGTAGACGTACAAAAGTCACCGATATAGCACGGCGGATTAGCAAGTTGAAGTGGCAGTGGGCAGGGCACATAGCACGCAGAACTGATGGCCGATGGGGCCGAAAGGTTCTCGAGTGGAGACCACGCACCGGCAAGCGCCGCGTAGGAAGACCAACCACGAGATGGACAGATGACCTCATACAAGTGGCGGGAACACGCTGGATGCAAGCCGCTTCCAGTCAGTCTTATTGGAAATCCATGGGGGAGGCCTATATCCAGCAGTGGACTTTTTATGGCTGATATGATGATGATGATGATGAAACTGAAGTATTGACAGATATTAATATGGTTCACATGATTCGTAGACGATTGCTGACTTCATGGATCATGATATATATTGAAACCTGTAGCCTTCATCTAATGATGATCATGATTCTCATTAGATCTTATAGGTTGTTTTTACCTATCTCAAAATGGAAGTTGTCAACTCAAATAAATCGTTTTCCATGATTATTCGTGATTAGGAAGAGGATATTTCCAAGATCAGGGCAAGAGCAAAGGGGAATTAAATGATGAAACAGATCAGATGCACACTCATTGAATCGCAAAACCCGATAAGCTATTTTTTTAATTTTAATAAGCTAAACTTATTGCGAATTTCATGGAGTTCAATTATCTCACTCCCGATATATTTTAGGTAGGTGGATAGGACATTCCAAAAGGCCGAACGAAACGTTTTAATTCGACATTTATTGTACGGACCGCAAAATTGTGGAATACGCTTCCTGAGCGGATTTTCCCCGATAGATACAATCTGGGTGTCTTTAAATCGCGAGTGAATTGGTTTCTTATATGTAAGCGCGCTTCATCGTAGACCGCAACATCGCTCAACATCAGGTGAGTTGGCGGTCAAGCGCAAACCTATATTGTATAAAAAGGTACTAGCTGTAGTAGTAATAAAAGGTGTATATTTTTAAAGGTATTAAACCAGTGGTAATAGTGAAATTACTAGTCGAAAATTTTCAAAAACAACGCCTCTTTTACTCAATAGCCTCTACAGCGATTTTCCAAGCTTTAGAATTTCGCAAGTTTATAGTGACATTACGTATGAAACTATATTTCTCCCTTTCCAGATAACCCTAAAGCCGACAAGTGGGGACGGGCTGGTGTTGTATAATTCAGAGCATGCTAGCGGCGACGGAGACTTCTTCTCTCTCCACTTGAGGGACTATTTCATGGAATTTGCCTTCGATTTGGGATCAGGGATCGCGCTCGTCAGGTATGAAACAGTAGTAAATTATATAGTTCCTTACTGAGTGAACTCAATCAGTCAAAAGAGTTAAATACAAATTATTTTATTGATAATTACAATTCTATAATAAAAAGTGTGTTAGCACCCGAACTAGATATTCTGTGTCTCGATTGCTAACGTCTTCCTGCGTGTAAAGTTATTTTCAGATTGTCTATATCGGATTGTTGCTCCAATTTATTATTTCATCATCTCAGCCACAAGAAGTCCACTGCTGGACATATGCCTCCCCCATGTATTTCCAGAAAGACCGGTTGGAAGCGGCCTGCATCCATATATGATATCCACTGTCCACCTTGTGGCTGGTCTTCCTACGCTGCGCTTGCCAGTTCGTTATTTGGTTTGTTATTTGACTGCTCATAATTTTTAGGTCAGCGTACCCCCTGCAACCGAACCGCTGGCATAACGTGACTGCTACGAGGGCTGGTCGAGGGGCTTCACTCAGGGTAGAGGCATACGGACAACGATATGACTTTGACGAGGTCTGTATAACTCATCCCGAGATTATTATCTATGGCAAAAAGTTCCAGTGTTAACATTACAGCTTCACGTAATATCCTGTTTACATGACCATAATCCTAACCAATTTTATAAAAGCTGAAGTAACTCTGTATGTTTGTTACCTCTTCGCGGCTAAACAGCTGAACCAATATTTATGAAATATGGCACAGGGCTTCTTTAAGGCCTGGAGAAACACATAGGCTATATTTTATCTTCATCGTCATCACCTTTTTCATTACTACGTGGGTGACTCCGCGGGGTGCAGCTAGTGTCATAATATGAGTATTTACCATCGGCATTGGTCCCGTGAACGAATGCACGAGAAAGGCGTCAATACGTGAGGATTAGTGAGGAATGAAGTGAGCCGCCACCCGAAACGAAGACCATGACCACTAAGAGTGATAACACTAAGAGTGGATGTTTCTATGTCTCATAAGTATGTATTTACAAAAAAAAAGTATAATATATGTATTCTATCAGCCATCTAGTTTCCAACATACACATAAGTATACAAGGTCTGCTTTTTTTTTATCAGCCCTGTTTGTACAAACTGTCCCACTGCTGGGCGCGGGCCATCTTCTCATTGTGAGAAGGGTAAGACCTTAGTCTGCCACGCTGGCCAAGTGCGGGTTGGCAGACTTCACACATCTTCAAGATCATTGAGAACTCTCAGATATGTAGGTTTCCTCACGATGTTTTCCTTCACCGTTAAGGTCTGCTTAGTTTGGGCTATATGGAAATGACTACCAATATTTATAAACAAAAGATATCACTGAATAATCTTTCATTTCCATTCCAGGAGAACAGAGTAACCCGGTGGGTAAGATCCCAGGGTAGTTCCAGAAGGTTGCGGCTCAGACAGCCGCTGCTGCTGGGAGGCGCCCCGCATCCTCTCCCCCAGAGACTAGCTCTCGAAGCCTCCTTCAACGGCTGCGTGGGGCAGGTGGGGATGTAGCATTAACTAACAGATTTGGAGTTCCAGGATATCTCGAAGAAGTTGCAATTTAGACACCCGTTATGGTGGAACTATTGTTAAGGTGGAAATCAACGCGCGCAGCTATCTCTCTCGCGCATTACAACCTTTTTAAACATATAAAATCATTTAGCGATATTAGAAAAATGAGAAATGAATTTATTTATTTACATAGGAGAAATATTTAGAAATAATTTTATTCAGATATCACATAAACTGGCGACGGAGTAGTGAAAACACATTTTTTCCCCCTACCCTTCAGCCAATTTAAAGGATATCAACCTATTTATATTTCTCCTATCATAATAAACAAAATTATTTCTGACTTTTCTAATATATCCAAAAACAAAAAAAAAGACAAAAAGCTCACCCCCACATTTTGCATAACTGGAAATCCCATACAGTCAGGTTCTCACGCTCTTTCCTCCCGCGAACAAGCAAAATGTGGAATGTCCTTCCTCGGAAGGTTTTCCCGCCGAGCTTCAACAAAGAGCGTATTAAAAGGGTGTCTACAAGTACTTTTCCGGGTTAGCAAAGCATCAGTAATGTCTGTGATGTTGCAGTTGTCCATAGGCGACGGTTATCGCTTACCATCAAGCGAGCCGTCTGCCTTTTTGCTTTACCTATTTTTATTTAAAAAAAAAACTACTCAATGACTTTATTTGCTTAAAAATGTTGTGATGCGCGAGAGAGAGATAGTTGTGTGCGTTGAACGCATTCTTCAATTCAAAGAAGTACCTTATGAACTATGAAGTTGTTTGAAGTTGTTGGTGGGAGATTTCAAAGTTTACTTAATTAATTACGGAGGTACTCCTTTGAGCGACATTACATTTTTCGATACATGGGTCTCTATTTTTAAGGTGGTACGATTTTCAAATCAATCAATTTTCGTATTTTTTTTTTTGATGGACAGATGACTTCATACAAGTGGCGGGAAGACGCTGGATGCAAGCCGCTTCCAATCGGTCTTTTTGGAAATCCATGGGGGAGGCCTATGTCCAGCAGTGGACTTCTTATGGCTGAGATGATGATGATGATGACGATTTTCACATTTTTTACCACTTATGGTCGAAAAGAATATAGTTTTACAATGAAGTGATTGTTGTTTGCTTTAATATCAGTTTTTATTGGCGGTAAATACTATTTGTTGAATGAAACAGGAGATTAATAGCTTCACTTTAAATTAGTGCTGTGAATAATTCAATACATAGACACATGTTAGAGGTATTTATATCAGAATCTATAATAATATTAGAGATTACCTATTTAGTCTTAATGTAATATGTTGGTATGTTGGTGTTTCTAAAATAAAAAAACGTGCGAGTCTCGGAACGCCCGACAAAAGTGTTAACTTAAACTAATCTTAGCCAGACGTACTGGCGTTGTAACGTCACATGTCCCATAAGAAGTTATCACTTTAGTAAATAAATACTTTTTATCATTCCAGCTGATAATAAACGACGCGGAGCTATCGGTGGTATCGTCGGCGCTGGGTGGACTGAACGTCGACAACTGCGAGGAACCCAGTAACAACAACTGCACGTAAGTAGCATGACGTACAAGTGTGCCTGACGTAGAAGTAGGGCTGATGTAGAAGTTGGGCTGACGTAAAAGTGAGACTGACGTAGAAGTAGGGCTGATGTAGAAGTGGGGCTGACGTAGAAGTAGAGCTTACGTAGAAGTAGAGCTGACGTAGAAGTAGAGATGACATAGAAGTAGAGCTGACGTAGAAATATGGCTGACGTAGATGTAGAGCTGACGTAGAAGTAGGACTGACGTAGAAGTAGAGCTGACGTAGAAGTGACGCTGACATAAGAGTGGGGCTGACGTAATATTTTATATTTCTTTAAAATTCATTAGTATTAATTTTTTGCTTGTTATTATTGTTGTTCTGAAATATAACAACTGTGCAAACATATTATATTTTCTTTGCTAATAATCATATAGTAAATATGTTTCTATAATTTCAGTGACACAAACCTCTGCAAAGAAATCGTACAAATGCCGATCTACCCAACCAACACATCTGTAAACGACGTCCACCACTCGATAGTACCCAAAAAGGGATTCAAACTAAAATACCACAAGACGAAGCCAAGGAAACACATACATCATATAGACAGGAAAAAGAAGAACTACTTCATCAGTAAAAAGAGATTTACGGAGAACGATGTGATGACGGAGAAGCCGTACGACGGACGGACGTACATGCAGATAAAGTATTTGAGCGAGAATGAGATTAATTGGGGAGATACGAACACGTATCCGAGCTTCTCTGGCACGGACAGCTTTATACATATCGACGATGAGGAAACTATGAAACGGTGAGTAGCACTCCTAGTCCAATAATAATAATTATAGTTTAAATAATAGTTTAAAAAAATAAATAAATAAGTACTTAAAAAACTTTTTAAGTTAAACGGTTTTATTGAAAAGAAAAATAATGTTATAGGTAATGTATTTACTTTATTCTACTAGAGAAGCCCTTTCACTTGATTCCCATATTGTATAGTTGTGAAAAATATGAAAACCGCCATTACGTGGCGGCGGCCATATTGAATTTAGAATGATACTCAATATATTTCATTGTATTGTCATCTAAATCAAAGGGCGCCTTCCAAACATCAGATCAATCTGTCAACGGGAAGGGGGTCAAATTTTGGTTACTAAATTTGGCCCAAACAAACAGGGTAAGCTAAATAAAACCGTTTAAAAACACGCTTAATCTCAGTCATCGGTCCTCGATAAGTCTACAAAGTTTGAATGAAATATGACCGTTTGAAGTGGGTCAAAATCGAGTCCAAAAGAGTCGGTTACAAACAAACCAACATGCATACAAGTGAAGCTAATAAAAGCGTGTTAAAACTGAAAACGACCTCAAATTCGCAATTTTGTGTTATAAAACCAAACTATTGAACCGACATTGATTAACTTTTTATGGGACCTATTTGAAATATTCTTTGAAATAAAAATGTTTTTTTTTTATCGGACTATAAATGACGGAGTTATGCGTTATCGCATAACATAACATAACATAAGTATCTAATTGTTTAAAAAAACTAAAATAATCGACTTCAAAATACGCAATTCGTTTACTTGCATGACATATTTTCCAGTTATTTTGTTGTAAAAACTAAAATACTAAATCGATTTTGGAGTAGGTATACCATAAAAAAAAAAAAGATTTTTTCAAATCAGTCCAAGTGTCTTCGAATAATCGGAGAACATACATAAAAAATATTTTAAAAAAAGATTCCGACGAATTGAGAACCTCCTTCTTTTTGGAAGTCGGTTAAAATACGACAGAACAAATCCTTGCACGTAACTTTACAAGGAAGCAGTCGCTTAACATCAGGCGAGTTGGTGGTCAATCGAAGATCTATAATGTATTAAAAAAAAAGTTAACCAAAATTATTCTTTTTTTGACTTGAGTTATTCTATTACACAGCCTCCGTCGCTATACGCTAGACATCAACATCCGGTTCCGGAGCGAGTCCGGCAGCGCGCTGCTGGTGTGGAGCGGTCGTCCGCCGCGAGACTTCCTCTCGCTAGCCGTCGAAAACTCCGTGCTCGTACTCAGGTAATATCCAGCTTTACTTTTACTAGAGCACCTGTAGCTTATGTGTTATCAACATGTATCCCAGCTTAGGACCTTCAGAATTCCGGACCATCCGGGCTCAGAGCGGAACCCTGGGACGTGTCATCTGGTGGTTACACAAGGTGTGTACAAAGAGTCTGTCCTATCTACAAATTGTGTACAATAAAGAGTCTATCTATCTATCTCTTCTCCATTTGAGACGTGGACGCAGATTTATATAGACCTCAGCAAAGAAACTTATACTCTCCCCCGAGAAGTGTAAAAATAAAATTGAGGCCTTCATAGAAGAATACTCTTTGGTGGAAAATAAAAATTGCATAAATACAAGACAAACGAGGGTGATACTTTGCGCATTATTTGAAGAATTATAGACTCACTTATAGGGGCACTTACACTTTTACTTTTTCGAGAGCACTGACTCACTGCCTCTCATTAGGTATCACGTTAGTTTGCTAAGCCATGTATTTGTTGCAGATATGACCTGGGCAGTGGGGAAGTAGTGATCATAGCAAATCACACTAAAGTCGACGACGGTCTGTGGCACAGAGCGCGGGCTACCAGGTAATAAATAACATAATTCATACTAACTTTATTGCGAGTATGGGTATACTATACAGTTGTTGGAAATAAATATGAGTGAGCACGTCATATTTTGCCTTACGGTATACATTTTTTTTTTATAGAGAGTAACTTTTTTGACTGAGGGGTAATTTTAAATCTGCTAAATTCGATGTAACTTGTCAACGTTTGATTTATGTGAATTATAACATTGCATTGCTTACAGAACACAACAATACATTATTTTTCAACACACTTGCTCGTAAAGTGGCCCTTATTCAACCGTTTTTATGGCCGAAAAGTATCCTATTAAACACGCGTGCTTTTGACTTTTCTATTACGCACTAGTGTCTTTACTTTACAACCAATGCAAGGGCACCTGCGCGCGCATTATTAATTCAACCAATGTAAGGGCACCTGCGCGCGCACAATCTAAGCCTACTAAATTGTCAGAGTCCAATCAGAGATGAATACTTCTACCATACCGGCCCATAACAAAAAGAATTCACTCGAAAATCGTACTGGCAACCGAAAATATAACTTAAAGAAATAAAACAGGCACGAATATTGCAACCAAAGAGAATGAAATATGCTACAACTGAAACATCTGTTGATTTTTAGATATTGTTTCAATAATTAAATATTTCAGTTATAAACGGGTGTTTTTTCCTCGTAAGTGTGTTGATAAACGTCGTATGAAACGCGTGTGTATTATGGTCATTACACTCTCGGCTCTATTACGCCTCGACTGTAATGACCAACTTAGCACACGTGTATCATAATGTACTATTTCTTCATAATAAACATAATATGTTAGTTAATAATGCTTTAAAATTACAGTAATTTTCATAATAATAAAACTTATCCCAACCATTTTTAAATAAAAACTACGGGTCACTCACGTATGTTTCACCGACCGAGAGTTACGTGTGTGCTGCTCCTTTGAAAAAGACCGCCGAATGCGGTTGAAACTATAGTCGGATATTTCGGCTCAAAACAGACGTGAGTGACCCGTAGTTTTTATTTAAAAATGTGTGAAAACCACGTTAAGTTCCATAGTATAATCCCAGCCAAATACGTTTTATCAAAACATGATCATAACAAGTATTGATATAAGACTGACCATATGGCTCAGTTGGTAGTATATCTGCCTGCTAAGCCGTAGGTTCGATCCCCAACCAAGACAAACATTTGTGTGATTAGTATGGGTGTTTGTTCTGTTTCTATATATTTTATGTATGTGTTTACAAAAAAAGTATACATGTATTCTATCAGCCATCTAGTTTCCATTGTACAAGCTTTCCTTATTAGTTTGGGCTAGATGGTGTTGTGTGAAATGCCCACTAATATTAATTTATTAAATTAATATTAATGGACATTTCACTGAAACAAGACTTCAATCAATAGAATAAGTCCACGCACTGGCAAGACCATGCAAGATGGATAGACGACCACATACAAGTGGCAAGAAGACGCTGGACGCAAGACACGAGACGACCGGTCTTTTGGAAATCCATTGAAGAGGTCTATATTCAGCAGTGGCTGAGATGGTGATGATGAATTAGTCTTCAGTTGCAAACAAGATCTTATGAAAATATTATGTTAACAGTATAATATCTCGAAAATAAACACGAAGTCTGAATTCGATACGAACAACTACCATTTTGCTATTCTCTTTTCCAGAAATAGGCAAGCGGGAGTGCTAGAAGTGGACGGGCTGGGTTCCGTCGGCAAAATATCTCCCGGAAAACATAAACAGCTGAACACTGAGAACGGACTCTATATTGGTAACAATGATACAATTACTTTTTTCAAAGTTGCTATGCCAATAATTTTAAATTAAATTAAATTAAATACGGTTAACGTGAGCGTGGGTAACTTTGACTCCATGTCAAACATTGCATAAGAGTATGATTAAAAGACGATCTTTCAAAGTTGTCAAAACGACTGCTAATTTAATAAGTAATTTGGGAAAAAAACAAAAATCTCGTATCAATCTTCTATGTCCTTACAATATTTGACACGGACTCAAAGTTACCCACATTGATGTGTTTTAATTTGTTCGTTGCACCTAAAACATAAATAATAATTGTTGATTGCAACACTGTTGGTTTTTGTATTTTTTCAATATTTTTATGGAACTCGAGTGGAAGTTATTACTGTTCAGAATGAAGGATAATAATAATTATTATTACATGCTACATGCTGTCCCACTGCAGGGCAAAGGCCTCCCTACCCTCCTTCCACTTTATCCGATCCTGGGCTGCAGTCCTCCATTCTAAATCGAATGATAGGAAGGATAATGTATTTGAATAAATATGTCTGTGCGTATGCTACGTACGTTTTTTCTGTTATTTAAGCTGTTAAATATATTTTAATTTATAGTGTTGTTAGATTATATTCATATAACAAATAGGAAGTCTTCAATAATTCCAGTCCAGCAATCATTTAAAAACACCCTAACTTAATAATTTTGGCTGATAGTTTATTAAGATAAGTTTGATAGCTTATATCTTTTTCGCAATTCTTTTTTATATACCTATGTTTATTTTACAAAAAAAATGCTTAATAATTTGTGATAATTATTGTAAACAAATGTACTTTTAAGTAAAACCAGACTTTTTAAAATTTTAAGATTTTTAATTTAAAAAAGATATAATATACAATCGCGTCACCAATAACTGTACCAATTATAAATAATAATAATTTATTAAAATCGGCTAAACTTTAGGAATAACTTTTGTTCTGCTGTATCTACAAATCATGGTTTACAGCTTATTTTTTTAATCTTTGATACAAAAATACAGGTGCTATAAGTTAGACGTAGAGTAAGTAGAGTATTTGTGTGTCTGTGTTATTGTAGTTCTCAAACAAATGGTTCGTTTTTTTTTATTGTAACAGAATTTAGCGGTGTTGTCACTTTGCGATGTTTTTTTTTGTAAGGGGTTTTTAGGTTTTCTAAAATTACTTGTTGATAATTTTGCAGGTGGTCTGCCGTCTATAGAGATGAACACCGGCGGTAAATACAAGTCAGGTCTGGTGGGATGCGTGTCACAGATCTCCCTCAGCGGCGACTATGACATCCCGCTCTCACTCTCCAAGCTACCACATACCATCACCAACAACGTGGGCCGGTGCACGCCATAACGAAGCTAAACCTCTTATTATTTTACAAAAAAAATAAAAATACTTTTGTCATTATTTTAAAAATATGTTATTAATATTTTTCAAGATTTTATTATTATTTTACTTTCTTGTCTTCATTTATATCAAAAAATATTTTTCAAGATACATATTATTAAATTTAACAAAAGTTATAAATTTTTCAAATCCCTGTACTTATTTGAAGTACGTTGATTTATTTGCGTATTTATGTCTTTGAAATGACGATATGACTTTAGTTTTGAATTTTTATGCTTAAACCAGCGAAATTAAAAGTAAAAACAAAGACAAACAAGAAAATTTAATCGCACTGGGTGGAGCATACAAGTTAGTTGCAAGCGCTACTATTGGCTCGTTCACCAACTCGCTCTTTGATAATATTTTTATAGCTTGTTTTCTATACTAATAACAATATTGAATCAAGAGTTTACTAATCGTGTGATTTGGATTTTTTTATTATTTCGCTGGATTTACCCCTCTACCACGCATTATTTATACTTTGCAGCTATGAATTTGTAAATTATGTATTAATAATTCGTAATTTTGGTTTGAAAAGCAACGTTTTATATATAACTTTAATTATATAAATTATTAATTAATTATTTAAAATATAAAAAAATTGCATACATTTTGTTGTCCCGTTTACTCTCCGATCCTACATATCAATGTTAAATACTATGAATACGGAGGCAATAAATAACAATACGAATATAAAAAAAACAACATTCTCTCATTTAACACTTTATTTTTAAATATATTGTAATTAAAATATTTTATAAAAAATACTCTAGTCAATTTAGTATAAGCTGAACTGAATACTATTTCTTCACTTATTTTGAGTAAGATGATTTTATATGTCCTTGTTTCCATAAAAAATGGAACAACTTTTCAAAGTGCTTTACTATCTAGTAGATAATATTGAGAAAACTATTTGTAATGTTGATAAATTAAATTGTAGGCATAACGAGTGACTTGCACACATTTTTGGAAGGTTCTGTAGTTACACTTTCGTTTAAATTATGAGGATAATTAAAATGAATTACAAATGATTTTAAGATAATTGTGCTAGCAGTAGCAAACATAATAATTAATTTTAGTAAAATAATTTATTGGTTTAAAAATAAAATAAGTACACGTTAAATATTAAGATAACAATACAGAACACACATTAACATAACAATCTACAGAACTTATCTTCTAAATTGTGTGTGTCACGTAACTATACTTTGGTTATTTCAAATGTTTTATTTCACTAGCTATCCCAATTTGTTACAACCTGAGTGTATTTTATAAATAGATCAATAATATAAGTATAGCGTTTTGTATATCGGTACATTTTCATAAAAAAATAATGTAACGCAAATTTAACTATGAACAGACATGGTATAAAACTGCAAAACTACTGAGTTTTTAAATTGATCAACAAAGGATGCAAATTTTGCGTTTGTATCATGTCTAATCAATGCGTTAAAACACTGCAAAGTATAATAGTAGTTGTAAAATAGAGTTTTAATACTGACCGTTTTTACATTTAAGTGTTAAGCATAAACTAGCTTACGTTCTGCGTTTTACTTGCTTTGCTTCCGACTCCCAAACTTAGCACGGATCTAGTCAAATTAGTGATAGATATACACGGTGTTATAGTGTCCATGATGACATATTAAATTGTTTGTATATTGTACTAAAGCTGTATTTTATCGCTCTGAAAAATAAAACTAAAATATCGAAAATATCAAATAAATTTAACTATAATTTTGTTAAATTTATTTGATATTTATGATGATTACGATACAAAATAAATTTAAATTTCAACATCTTACTTACGTGGAGTCCATTAGGCACTTTAATGAAGCTGCTCCCTATTTATGTTTTTTTTTATATCTGTAACTAATAAAAAATACAACTAATTTAATATATTATCTTGATCAGGCACTTTACAGTCACACCAAATATTTTATATTGTAGATTGATAAATTAAGCACGCTTTTTGTGTACAAATTCTACACTTTTCAATTATAAATCATCTATTGAAAAGTGTATAATATAAGCTTTTACACCAAAATTATGTCCCTAGAACCCTAAACTGGGATTTCTTTACACGTTTTTGTCAATTATTAATTATACCTACCTAACCACAGGGTTTATTGTCATTTCTTCAAATGAATAAATTATTATTAATAGATTCACTAGATATTCTATATTTTAATTCACAGTTTCTGTAGCTACCTTTGTAATGCGTATGACAAACCATTGCTACTATATTTTCACCGAATTCCATTATTATCGTAGCAATTAACGAGTGCGTGCGAACCTTTACATGTAATTTGTGTTACATTAGTGTACGTACACAATGCGTTAGTGTGTGTGACCACCGTAATAAGCGGGCGCCACTCACATAAACACAAACACGATACGAACACAAGCACAAGCCGCTCGCATTCACGGTATGCAGCAACTATACCAGCATAAAAGCTTTTTAAAGTCCAAATAATGTTTAACGCATAATCAAAGTAACTGCCATATTTATCGTAGTTTATTATAAACTAGATAATTAACAATAGATAGAAAATAATGTACCTACTTTACATTACTTGCTGTAAACATTACCTGTATTTAAAGACCATGACATAACTAGCTTAAAATATTAATAATAATAGGACTATAACAGAACACCAAGCGCTTTTGTAAAAATATTAACAGTTTTGATGATTTAAAATGATCATTAAAATTATCGTGACTACGCACTACGAGTAAATACGAGTACTGTCATCGTGGTTAAAAATTGATGAGTAACTTTGAGTGAATTTTAAATTTTCTATTTCCATAAATAACATATTATAATCCGTCATATCATTATTTATATTTTTTAAGAAATCACATTTTAAAAGTCGTCGTTCAAAGTTACATACCAAGTTAAAGTTACCCAAGCTAACACTATTGCATTTTTTTTATATATATAAAATAATAGGTATATGAGAGATTTTTATCGTATAACGGAACCCCAAAACCTAACGTTTTTAATGGTTTTTTTTTATTCAGGCATGTCGCTAAATTTCTTTTTCAGTGCGCTGTCGTGATTATTTTGAAGGTTATATAATATTTTCGTACTTATTATGTATAACACAATATAAATGGTTTAATTTATTAAATAAGCCATGTAGTTCTACTTGTGACATACTATTGATAGCTTGACTAGTAATAGTTTTGTATGTGAGACGTGCCCGATGTATTATACGCCGTTATTTGTACAAAATTATATCAATAAAATGTAATTAAAAAGTATCTAAGTTTTTTATTATACTCTTTGCTTTTGGGTTAATGATTTTTGTGAAGATGTTTTTAAACTCCGCCAACATGGCTCATATTCCATATGACGTATAGGACTTAGTTTAATTAGTTATATTTCAACAAAACAATATACAAACTCAATTAACTAAACATAAAAATAAAACTACTCTAAAAGACCGTTGATGATAGTTTAGGGCCTGACACCAACCTCAAAAAGTATTTGGTTTACGTACCTACTTAGGTAGACGCCCAGTTTTGATTTTTTTCGTGTTATTTCTGGGCGATCGTCCGACTTCGGACAATACTTTCTGAACGCAGCCTATAGAGGTCGGTAGCCTGTCTAATCAAAACGTACTTATTCATATTGTATTCTCTTTGTATTTATTGTTTTCACTTTCCTATCTACCAGCCCAAAGAAAATTAGTACTCTATACCATAGTTATTCTATTATCTTTGATCTCTACAGCCTATGTAATAAGGATATATATGTTACTCTATCAGACTCTATGGTAATAACACAAAATACATAAAAAGTAATAATATGGGTAACAAGGTCTCGAAGGTCTCGAACATAGAGTATTATATTGGTCTCTTTAGTGCGGATGCCAAGGAAGAAAAAAAAAGATCTCGAATTCTGTGTCTACGACAAAGAGGTCTACGACAAAGATCTACAGCTGTTGATAAATATGAATTTCCAAACCGATCCAGTTTTCTTACCATTAAGAGTGCTTGTGATAAACCCGCTGAGCGAGGCATCGCAGTTGGTCATCACCAAAATATTATCGGGCCGCGTGTTTGGGAGGGATCAGCTGATTGACCTCATACTCCTGGTTTATGCCAACGAACGGACTGCTGCAGAAGACCTGAACTTAGAACTGCATTGTTGCGGCTTCGTTTGTATGAATACTCTGACAGTCTCCACTGATTTACCATTGTAAGTAAAGTAAATAAATATTGGTGGACATTTCACACAACACCATCTAGCCTGAACTAAGCAAAGCTTGTACTATGGAACTATATGGCTGATAGAATACTTAAATACTTTTTTTGTAAATAATTAAGATACTCGTACATAGAAACACCCAGACATAGAACAAACGTCCATACTCGTCATACAAATTTGTCCTGGGTGAGGATCGAACCCACAACCTACAATTTAGCAGGCAGACATACCACCAACTGAGCTGCTTGAGTCCAAGTATTTTGATACCTAATAAACGATTATTATCAATAGATACTTGTAACCTAAAGCTTGTAGCTTGTAGCTTTTTTGAAGAGTTTGAATAAAATCAAGAAGTAAAGACTGTCGCCTTTGGCGACAGTCTTTACGGCTTTTTATAGGGCCTCCGATTCTATGTATCAAAGCGCTTGGAGTTGATTAGAAAACTACTCTTTCAAGCTAAAGGTAAAAGATGATGCTTTATGAGAGTGGCTCTGATTGCGCAATTGATAAATTATCGAAACTGTTCCATAAGCGACAATTTAAGAAACAAACCTAAATGCAATCAAATTAAAATCTCTGGTTAAGCAGCAGCTTTCGTCGGTAAATTACGCGTTTTTTTCAAAAAACTGTTAACCTAAATATTATCTGACAACGATATTTTAACACGTTTTATTAGCTTCATCTGTATGCATGTTTGTTTGTAACCAACTCCTTTGGAGGTCTTATGTAATAGGGCGAATTCTGTGCCTTTGGACTTGATTTTGAACCACTTCATACGGTCAGATTTCATTCAATCTTTGTAGACTTATCGAGGACCGATAACAATACAATAATTTGAAGCGTGTTTTTTTAAACTATTATTATTTATTATATGGCTGAAATCATTCACGGCTTTGCCTCTTCGAGTGTTTTTTATTCGTAACGGGACCAAATGGACTTGCAAGGGTATTAAATGAATCCCATTCGTAGTATAATTTTTTCATAACATAATTTCAATAAATAGAAGTTTTGAAAATTCAAAAACCCCGGACAAAAAAATGGCTGAACCAAATTTGATAAAACATAGCCAAGATCACGCTCGATGAAATCATCTTTCAAACAAAAAAAAACTAAATCGAAATCGGTCCATCCGTTCTAGAGCTACTGCAATGCCACAGACAGACACACAGATATACAGATACACACGTCAAATTTAAAACACACCTCTTTTTGGGTCGGGGTTTAAAAATATCTATTGTTCACAGCATTGAAGATGCAGATGTATTTTGTTTTATCACAAATTTCCACAATCCAAACTCTGTAGATTTTAACGACATCGACAACGAGCAGTTTGATGTTCTGTATCTGATCATCAAAGTAGCTAACAGTCTAGCTAAACATAAAATAGTAGCTGAAGAAAAGAAAGACGATGAAAAGGTGCAAAAGAAGAAGTTTGTGGAAGAAGAGGTTAAGCCGCGCAAGCCAATTATCATGACAGACGGCATCGTCACCATGAATGTTTTGAGATATTTGACGAAGGGTAGTTTGCCTGATGAGATATTTTTCTGTCCCACTGCACTACCGGGGATTGCTAAAGTCCTACTCGGAGAACAGCTCAGGGTAACTCATTTTCAAATACTTATTTTATTTTCTACGAGATCGAATCAGAAATGAAGAGATACGTAGACGTACAAAAGTCACCGATATAGCACAGCGGATTAGCAAGTTGAAGTGGCAGTGGGCAGGGCACATAGCACGTAGAACTGATGGCCGATGGGGCCGAAAGGTTCTCGAGTGGAGACCACGTACCGGCAAGCGCAGCGTAGGAAGACCAGCCACGAGATGGACAGACGACCTCATACAAGTGGCGGGAAGACGCTGGATGCAAGCCGCTTCCAATCGGTCTTTTTGGAAATCCATGGGGGAGGCCTATGTCCAACAGTGGACTTCTTATGGCTGAGATGATGATGATGATTTTATTTTATTTTATAGAAGATAGATCTACGATTGACCACCAACTCGCCTGATTGCGACCTGTTAAGCGATGTGCGACGTGGTGGTAAGCGATGTGAAATACGTAATTTATAGTTTATTTATAGTGGCGGGAAGACGCTGGGTGCAAGCCGCTTCCAATCGGTCTTTTTGGAAATCCATGGGGGAGGCCTATGTTCAGCAGTGGACTTCTTATGGCTGAGATGATGATGATGATGATGAATTTATAGTTTATAAAATCTTGAGAAAAATAACGTCAATAAGCAGGCACCAAGACTAAATGGATATATAATTGAAGATGTTTCAAAAAGCACTGCTTCGAAGTTGATAAAGTTATAGAATTTTAGTTAAAAAAATTAAAAAAAAAACGACTTCAAAATACGCAATTTGTTTACTTGGTGATGCATCTTTAGAGGATGTACTGGTGTCAACTGTCAATGTATAACGATGATAAGTATACGTACACTGCTATTCACTTTTCTACAGGCACTTGGATGATATTTTACCAGTTATTTTGTTATAAAAACCAAAGTACTAAGCCGATTTTAATCAAATTTATATGTGACCATCTCGAAAGTATGACCTACTGAATATAAAAAGAACCATCGGAGCAATCGGTGAACAAACATACACACCGAATTGATAACCTCCTTCTTTTTGGAAGTCGGTAAAAAAATGCAACAGAATTGAAAAACTCCTTTAAAGCCGGTCGACATTTTTATTTTCAATAAATTATATCACCAACTTGCCTGAGTGGCCGAGGATGGAGCTCATCGATCTAGAAGATATCGATTCACTGTAACCTGTAGCGTTGAAAACTCCAAGATTCTCAGTAAACAGAGAAAATAAGAAATAGATAAATAAAAGTCGGAACCGCCAATGCCCGTACCGTTTGATCGATAGTATCTATGTATTTGTAACTAAGACGCTAGCTTTTTTTCCAGGTTCAAGCAAATGATATTAACGTAATTTTGGCGTGGGGTGCCGACGACCGTGTGTTCCATGTCGAAGTAGCGAAACCAATACTTAAAGACGAAGTAGTCGAAATAGAGAGCCATTGTGACTGGGAGATGATGGGGAGAGAAACATTACAATCAGTCGGATTAGATTATTCTCAGTTCAATAAGTCTTGGCTGAGGAAAGATTTTATCGTGAAAGTACGTTTCTAATTCTGAATACTTGTTTATCGTGAGGATTTGCATTTAGGCGAAGCCGTTGCGAAGGCTATTAGCAGCCACGAGATGGAACGATGATACAAATAGGGGGAAGAGGCTGGATGCAAGCCACTTCTAATCGGTCTTTTTGTAAATCCATGGCGGAGGCCTATATCCAACTCTTATGACTGAGATGATGATGAAGAAGGCTACACGTTCAATATGTGTGTTCATGATCTAAATCAAGATCTGTATCTGAAGAAACAAGATCAAGATCGGGACTCCTTTACAAATCTCCGAATAAACACTCCAACAGAACATCTGACGCAATGAACGTGGAACAACTATGCCAGCGACCCAAAGCAGTGCTCCGTTATTTTAAGGAGCTCGGTTGGTTTGAGTAGACTGGCGGGAGGATGCACAATACACTCCAAGCGGGACGTCAGCGCAGGACTTATCGCCCTCAATTCGAATTAGAATTAGAAGATCTATTTTGATTTGTTGATCAATTCAGCCACGGCATGGCGCGAGCGCCATGCCGTGCCGTGGCGCGCTTACTCCGTCTACTAAAACGTGTCGACAACGTATCGGTATCAATTCGTTGCCGGACCGTGCACGGCGCGCTACGGTCTGTTACGACATGCATGCCATGCCATGGTATGGTATGCGCCGATCCAGTGGTCATCCTTAAAAACAGGCTAGTGCCTCAGTTTAATACTGTAGGAAATAGACATCAATCTAATTTTTTGCTACACCTTAAAAGGTGCAAGCGGCAATGGCGAGGAATCCATATGGAAGCATATACATAGCAGCAGATTTTGCTAGAACTTTGGAAATAGTTTGGCAGACACGCGCCCCAAGTGCCAAAGAAGGTTTGACTGTGTGTGCCAGTGCTGGCGTTATTAGCGATGGAACCCTGGATACTATTAAAGGTATATTATTTTGTTTAAATTTCAAACTCTTTTAGGGATATCTCATTTTGGTCCACTGGATTTTTTGGAATTTGGAGTTTTGGATCACTGGATCTTTTAGATCCAAGGACCTTTTGAGTTACTGGACTTTGTGACCCTGAACGGTTTTAAGTATCACTCACGCTCATTTTTAATCTCTTATTTTATTTTTGTTCTCATATTACATATGCCTACCTACGCCCCGCGGTGTCACCCGCGTAGAGCTGAAAACGCTGATGATGATGATGATCCTTCTTCACGTCCTAAAGAATCTCTGTGCCAAATTTCACAACGAGTGGTTCAGCCGTTTATGCGTGAAGAGGTAATAAACAGACAGAGAGACAGAGTTATTTTCACTTATATAATATTACTTACTTAGCGTAGGAAGACCAGCCACAAGGTGGACAGAAGATATCATTCAAGTGTTAGGAAGACGCTGGATGCAGGCCGCTTCCTACCGTTCTTTCTGGAAATCTGGAATGGGGGAGGCCTATGTCCAGCAGTGGACTTCTTGTGGTGGAGTTTATTCGTTGCAAACATACAAAAATATAAATCTTTTCTCTTTATGATATTATTAGTGTAGATGATAAATATTCTTAAAAAACTAAGATTTTAATATATTTACTTAATATATTTTTTGTTTCATTGAGATCATGATAGTTCCAGACGTTTAGTTTTTTTTTAGTTTATCTTTAAATACAAATACAAATAATTTATTCATAACGCCCAAGAACAACAACAAAACAAAAAAATAACAACAACAAAGAAAAAAAACAACAAAACAAAAAGAAAACAACAACACAAAGAAGTCTAATAACAAAATAACATTTATGGATCAGAACTTCCTTATATATTCCTTACATAACCGTTAGGCATTTTTTATTGGATTGTGTGTTTGAACAGGAATGGCATATGTGCTACCTTTGGTATTTACTAAAGATACATGGCGTATCGATACAACCTACCAAGAATTATTACATTTACAACAAGAAATAAAAAGAATCAACGAAGAGGTTAAGAAGAATAGGGATAAGGTAAGATAAGATATAGATTTAGTCAACGTATTATTTTTTTACACAAGATAGATCTGCGATTAACCACCCACTCACCTGATGACGATGTTAAGCGACGGTGTGGCCGAGGATGGAGCTCGTCTATCTAGAAGATATATATTCACTCTAGCCTTGAAAATTACAAGATTGTAGTACTCAGGAAACAAAGATGGCGGCAAAGAATTCCATTCCTGTGCAGTTCGCATCAAGAGCGTGGGCCGATATCGCTGATTCTTGGCATTACAATGAGAAATGGGAGGTAATTCGCCGACTTTCTGCTAGTCCTGTAGTAAAATGGGGAGGGTGGAAATAGGTCGTGAAGCTCTTGCGCATACTCCCCAAAATGAATCCTGTAGAATATAGACAGACATGCTACTTTACTCAAGTGCTCAAGGCTAAATAGCTTCTTGGCAACCAGTTAATCATCACCCATGAACCTCATTAAAAATTGCGAATCCGCGTCTGTTCGTCCGCGTCATAGGTGGTACCACCACCATACGACACCATTTGATAGAGTAGCAAATTCTTGGTAATGGCATGCAGCAGGGTCAATTAATTTTTTTACCCGACTGAGTAAGAAGGAGGGTTGTTTTTGAGTATACACTCAAAAACAACCCTCCTTCTTACTTCTTACGTATGTATGTATGTGGGTAAGTATGTATGTTTCTATATTACCTACCTCTTACAGCCTAAACGGCTTGACCAATTTTGATGTGCGAATTCTCGTTAGATTTGTTTTCACATGAACTTTTCGTAATAAATTATTTTACTACAATTATTTTCATTAACAAATTTATAATCTTTTACACATATTTTCTCACAAAAAAACGTACACTCAACAGCGTATCAAACCGTAAATTATACTGCAAAAACTTTTCTGCACTCGGATATTTTCTTTTTCTTTTTTTAATATAGATATTTGTTTATCTAAGTACAAACAACGTGATTTAAATTTTCTTACAATTTTTCTGTCAAATGAAAATTTTATATTTCGTATCGTACATAGACTGCTAAACACATCCTTTTCGTCACGCAGTCGGGTAAAAAGAATCATCGAAATCAAACTATATTTAGGAGTAGAAATCAGTTATTTTGTATGTAAAAGTGTGCGGTAAACATTTCGCATAACAATATGGTGATTATTTTTTCAGTTATATCCATATTGCAAGAGATTTTTAGAAGAGAACGTCATGAACCTTGCCTTTATACCGCCGGGAACGGACTCCAGCGGGACAGCACTCTCACATTCAAAATAAATAATAATTTATTTCGTTTATTATTTAATTATATTAAATAATTTCTTTTTTATATTATATACTTTCTTAAAAATAGTAAATAATAGCCCGTGTCTTACAAAACAGGTTCTTTTCTATATTTGTCTTTAAAATACAGAGTTTTCTCTCTGTCCCAGTCCATATTCTTAAGCAATACTCACGACTCATTGCGACTTACTTACTAACCGCTCATACTCGCAACGAGCAACGAGCCGCTCGCTGTGTAACACGTTACATTACGTCCCGTAACACCTGTCAGTACCCAACTGTAAGTACCGCCCCTAACTTATTGTGATTATATATAACTCATTTTTAATAAATTTTGAGTTATTGACGATCATAGGCATGTTTTAATGAATATTCTCTCCGTCATAGATCATGAAATATTGAATGCTCTGTAAACCGAGACATAGCCCTTTCCGTAGTTCTTTATGTGACTTTCACATTCTTTATAAGACTCTTTAAAGTCCAGTCAAATATGTTTATAATTTAATAAACTGAAACAACAGACTTTAAAATAAGCAATTTTGTTTTTAAAGTGATCAAGAGCGTGTCGTGCCACGCATAAAGTATGATTCCGTAGTCAATTACACATTATGTGTGAACTTATAAAAGGGTTTTCTATTTGATACCATTAATAAACGGGTTAACTTATGTTAGATTAAATGAAAAAATTAAATGATTTTTTTTATTTCTTACTTACATTTTTGACTATTACTCGTTTACTTGTAGTCTACTTAGCCGTGATAGTTTTCCTTTTAATTTCATCATATATCTAGTAGAGGGGGGACACTTGCCTTTAACAAAAAATATCACTTCAAAGCTTAATATTTCGCAAGCTGATCCTCAAATTAAAAACTGGTTTTCGCACACCCCCAATGTTTTTTTATCACCTATCCAACGATATCCACACCATAGGGTGAGATCAGAAAAAATAATCATCCCGACTTTACGTGTAGGGGTACCCCAAAAAATTATTTTTCAAAATTTTATTCTACGACTTTCTCGGCATTATTAATGTGCATATCTATACCAAATAACAGCTTTCTAGCACTTATAGTTTTAGAGCAAAGCCGCGGACAGACAGACAGACAGACGGACACGGCGAAACTATAAGGATATTTACTACGGAGCCCTAAATATCAAACTACTGAACCGATTTTGATAAAAATCTATAGGACCAATCTGAATGTATATACTTTCAAACAAAAAAAATATTTTTTCAAATCTGTTTATAAATGACGGATTAATTATGCGGAAACAAACATAAAAAATACAGCCGAATTCGTATCAATACATCCTTCTTTTTGAAGTCGGTAAAATTATAATTTTTCCGACCGATATACTTTCAGATTGGTCCTATAGATTTTTATATATAACTATTATATAGGTATAAAACAATTCTTATAAAATAACTTTTGTTTTATTATTATTATCACAAAAAACCTATGAATCTAATGACACCTGTACGCGAGTAGCAACAAACTTTTTTTTAATTCGAAAATAGGCTTGCGCTTGACCGTCTACTCACATCCGGACAGAATAAACAAAATTTTGTCAATTGTTACAGAGACCTTTGTTATCTTCATTCACTCGGTCAATAATACCGACATACACCCGAAAAATATTACACTCATTCTTAAGCAGTAGGGTAATATCACACTGATAATTCTCGAGAGCTAACCAACTCTTATGTCGATATGCATGATAAGATGAGTGATATTTCCTATCTTGCAAAAAAAAATTAAAATGCGAGATACGGAAAGCACTTAGAGTCTCTCTGTATCAGTGTATACAAGTGTCTTTAGGTAAGTTTAATATATTTTTAACCGACTTCCAAAAAGGAGGAGGTTCTCAATCGGACTGTTCTTTTTAGGGTTCCGTACACAAAGGGTAAAAACGGGACCCTATCACTAAGACTCCGCTGTCTGTCCGTCCGTCCGCCCGTCCGTCTGTCCGTCTGTCACCAGGCTGTATCTCATGAACCGTGATAGTTAAAATTTTCACAGATGATGTGTTTTTGTTGCCGGTATAACAACAAATACTAAAAAACAGAATAAAATAAATATTTAAGGGGGCTCCCATACAACAAACGTGATTTTTTTGCCGTTTTTATAGAAAAAAATACTTTGAGTTGTTGTGTTTTTGTTTTTCTACTTTGTAGTTTGTTGTGTTTTCTAGTTTGTGTTTTGTTTGTTTGCTGTCTTTTTTGTGTTTTGTTTTAGTTGTATTTTTTTTATTCAACAACAGATCATTCGCAATGTTACCGGTAATAAAGATACCGTGTGTACTAATCACGCTGCTTCTGATCAAGTATGGCTCTGCAACATCGGATATTGTGAGTTATTTTTTTTTTACAATTTGACCGGAATCTTCTTCCATACACACAATCAACAGCCTTCTCTATCCCACTACTGGGCACAGGCCTCTCCCTTATTACGCCATCTGTCACAATCCTGGCAATTGATCGGCTAACTTATATAACACATGGCCGTTATGGGTGTAGCTAAGAGAGGGTTTTGGGGGTTCTAACCACAGACGAAATTCTTAGTCAAATTATAAAATTCGCCAATTTTCGGATGACCAAAACTTTTTTGAGGGGCGGTTCCGCAACTGCATTTTTGTTTTATTTTCTAAAACCCCCGCCGAAACTGAAACTGTTTCCGCGCGTGGTTCCGTGACCATAAGCATTCGTCACTAGACTTCAATATAATAATTTATTTGGTATCTTGATGTAAGTTTTTTAAAATATAAAATATAAAAATAACTTAACATTAGGGTGCTGCCGGTAGTGGTGCAGAGCACTAGCTGTCGACGATAAATGCCTTTTGTATTCGACCCTTGATCGAACTATCTGGCGAGAGTCTCTTAAGGTGTAGATTGAGGCTCACTGATACCACTATCGGAACAATAATCGTCGCGTCAACATCCTACATTTCGATTATCTCGTGAGCCAAGTCAAGATACTTGCTGAGCTTGTCCTTCTCAGCCTTCACGAGATTCTCATCATGTGGGATGGTGACGTCGACGAGCACTGCCCGGCGCTGAGACCGATCTACGATCACGATATTAGGCTTATTGGCAACACCTGTCCGTTATGACAACGGTCCCATTAGAGCAAAGCACGGCTATTTTCGTGAACTGTTATTACGTAACGTATTGTTCTACAAAAAAAACTTACTCGTTATATAGTATTTTTACTATTACTAGTTATATTAGCTTAATATCAAAATAAATATTGTAATTATATTCTAACTTTGTAAAACTATATAATATTTCTGGTTTTTTTTTCAAGCCCACCGATTCAGTCGTGGATGATATTTACCAGGGCTGTGGCGACACCAAGTTTTGTTACGGCGTCCCAAAAAACTGCATTCAGAAAGAGGGCTGTAAAGCTGTCGTCGCGGTTTCTGTCACTGATAATGTATACACGTTCGAGATACAGGGTAGTGGCCACCCCAAGTATGTTGCTGCTGGATTGAGGTAAAGATATTGATTCGATAAGCGAGTTTGACCCGATACTAGTTGGTAGAATATTGCTAATTGCAAATCTGGAAGTTTACCATGCAAAGGTTAAAAATCTCTTTTTTGATACAGATTCAATCAGACGCTATTTTTCTGAACTTGTAACTTTTTCTTAATCGTCTCACCCGCTGTTCTACTTGCGTTAGTATTTTGAGATATCTCTATCGAATATATTTTGATTTTGTACTTTTTATATAGGTAGGTGTCACACGTTCCAACTTCCATAGTCTTGTCGTTTAGGTAACACGTAGAGATATCAATTAGATATTCTTCATCACATGCATCATATTATATTGTTACCGTTTGCTTCTTTCAATCGATAATTTCTAACCTACTTCCAAAAGGAAGGAGGATGATTATTTTTGTATATGGTAGGTCATGTTTCTGAGGTGGTCCCATATAAATTTTACCAAAATCGGTTCAGTACTTTGGTTTTTATGGCAAAATACCTGGAAAAATGTCATCCAAGTGCCTGTAGAAAAGTGCACAGCAAGTCGCGTATACTAATCACTGTTAGCTAGTTAAAAGTGTGTAGGTGCGGTTTACATTATATAAATTCTACACTTGCAAACTGACCATGTTATCGCATACGTCAATGCAGGGGCGCCGACTCCGTGGGTGCTCGGGTGCTCCAGCACCCACGAGAGGTAAATAGTGGGTGCCGAGCACTCACGATTATGAATATCTAAAAAAAATATCTTTCTCATCTTTTAACTAAATCTAAATAATATAGGTACCGAAATAATATACGTAATACGCGCGCCTAGAAACAAACCTAGCCGCTCTCACGCACGCAGCGTGCTGGCTCGCCGTGCCCCGCCGCCGCGCCGCGCCATCCGCGTCGCGCCACCACACCCGCCCCCGTCTTTGCCCCCGCCCGCACTGCTTGCATCACACCACAACACGCGCGCGCTTTCATTCCTTCTCAGACTAGCATCTAGATAGCACGTGAACTGTTATGTTATGATGGATAAGTTTGTCGTCAGCACAGAACAACAGAAGTCATCAAATTATTAAAAATAATTTTAACTATTCCAGTATCGACATGCACAGCTGAATGGTCATTTTCAGCATTACGAAGAATAAAGACTTACTTGAGGACTACTATGACTCAGCAAAGACTTAATAATTACATGGTAGTGCATGTAAACAGAGAACAAGTATCAATGTTAAAAGAAAAACAAAATACCCGACTGCAGAAAAGAGGTTTTTGCAGCCTATCTTACGATTTCTTTACGCCTAATACGCTGTTGATTGTACGTTTTTGTGAGAAAATATGCGTACAATCGCTGTAAAAGATTATTGCGCATTCTTTAGAAAAAATCTAGTAAAATCACTTGTTTATTACGAAAAAGTTCGTTGGAAGTTACAAAAAACACGCGTTTTTTTATATTTGTGAGAGATGTATGATTTTTATTACAAAAAAATATAGCCTATGACACACAGCAAGTGAATACGAATCTAACGACACCTCTCACATCAAAATCTGTCAAGCTCTTTAGGCTTTAGGCGATCATATAGAAACATACAGATATACATACATACCCACATACATACATATATTCGAAACAGCCCCCCCCCCCCTACCTCTCCCTCCATTCTCCCCTCTCCTTACCTTAAAACACAATTATAATGGAACAGTTGTCGGTAATTTTCTTTAGGTAGGAAATAGGTTTAATCCTGTTTTACCCGTTCCCGCGGGAATCCCGGGATAAAAAGTATCTTATGTGTTAATCCAGATTATAAACTACCTGTGTGCCAAATTTCAGCCAAACCCGTCACGCCGTTTTACCGTGAAGAAGTAACAAACTTCGCATTTATTTTATAAGTGTGAAGTGTGATGTGATTTATTAGCATTTCCTACTCCAAACTCCAATAAAACATATAAGTTATATATATATTTGTAATCACAGTTAAAAATTCTTTATTTTGATACCACACTCGATGTATTTTGAAATCTTTTTTTTTTGAGATTACTTTTTGCCGCCAAAAATCCATAATTTATGTTGATGTACCCAGTTTCACTCTCACGACTAAGACGAATCTATTGACACCACTCATATCAAAATCAGTCAAGCCGTTTCGGCTCTAGGGCGTGCCAAAGAAATATACATACATACAAACATACATACATACGCTCGAAAAACATAACCCTCCTTCTTTCGCAGTCGGGTAAATAGCAGATGATTTGGAACTTGAAAACATTGCCGACATATTTATAAATAGAGCAGTAGTTCGTCAAAATACATTCGCATTGAATAAAAAATAATGTTTAAGATAAATAAGATATTTATTAACAGGTGCACATGTCAAACTGCTGTGTAATATAATAAATTATCTTTTCTAAATATCTTGTATTTTCTTGTGTCTATTAAATAACAAAAATACATATAAATAGCTAGGTATGTCATTAAAAAAGCTGGAGCACCCACGGGAATTTTAAAAACTCGGCGCCCCTGCGTCAATGTAATATTTTTTAATTTTTCAACAATATAAAAATTGGAGTTTGATTAACCCCAGTACATCTTCTAAGGATGTAACACCAAGTAAACAAATTACGTATTTTGAAGTCGGTTTTTTTCAGTGTTAAAGACATGATAATAATATGGTTTGTATATCAATTTATTTTCAGCATGGATAATAAAATGGGTGACGACAGCACGATGGAATGCGTCCAAAACGACAACGGAGAAGTCAGTATCTTCACATCCTGGACTTACCCAATTGTAGAACCCTACGTCAGCCGGTCTGACTCCCCTCAGGATATAGTCCAGATGATCAGCTCCTCGACCATCGACGGGAAGCTGTACTGCAAGTTCAGGAGAGTCGTGGTCTCCACTGTCAAAGGGGTCACCTTCGATCTAGCCAAGAATCAGTACAACTTAATGGTGGTGTCTGGAAGTTTTATGATTGGTTAGTAAATTAAATCCATTTTTTTATTATACGTCAATAGGTTTACGCTTGCCCGCCGACTAATCTGAAGTTGACGTTACGGTCGAAGATGGAGCGCGCTTGCTTAGAAGATACTTATTCAGTCGTGTTTTGAAGACACAAGCGTATTCCACAATTTAGAATAATTATATAATTTCGTATTACAAAAGTTAAAACACAAACGCTTCATTCACAGGCCTCATGGCTCAGTGGTAGTACGACTGCCTCCTGAGCTGTAGCTCGTGGGCTCGATCCCCACCCGGGCAAACATTTGTGAGCATGGATGTTTGTTCTGTGTCTGGGTGTTTCTATGTTTCTTAATTATGTATATACAAAAAAAAGTATATAATTATGTATTTTATCAACCATCTAATTTCCATACTTTGCTTAATTTGGGGCTAGATGATGTTGTGTGAAATGTCCAGTAATATTTATTATTTGTTCGGATTTTTTTAATATCCTCCATGAAACCATGTAGCTTTTTCGTATAACTGAGCGTCCGATATTTCTTCTTCTTTTTTGTATTGGACCCCGCGATTTGCGATTTGCCAGTGTCAAGTATTGAAATATTTTAAGTTTCTTGAATAATACAAGTTATATAGTGTTCTAGTCACAGTCTAAGTCACAAGTTATCGATGAACAAACATAAAAAAAAAACATTCAGACCGAATTGATAACCTCCTTCTTTTTGGAAGTCGGTTAAGAATAGATGATACTAAAATAATAAGATAAACATACACAGCTACTTAAACATTCGCCTCCTCCATGGATTTCCAAAAAGACCGATTGGAAGCGGCCTACATCCAGCATCTTCCCACCTCTTGCATAAGGTCATCTGTCCATCTCGTGGCTGATCTTCTGCTACGCTGCGCTTGCCGGTGCGTTTTATTTACTATATTGTTACTGTTTGTTTGTTTGTTGTGACCAAGCTTGGATATTATGTTATATTTATTATTGTATTATCAGACCAAATAACTTTTTTTTTCTTTTCCCACAGACGCGGATCGAGTAGGATTCCACGACCTAGTATATGAGGTGACAGCCGCACCTATGGCTCTATCCAGCACCGCAGCTGTGCAGTGATTCAATATCTTTACTTAAATATATTCCTTTACTAGCTTCTTTAATAATTTATTCCTAAAATTAAAACATTTCTATGACGTCACACCAAAACCAAAATAAAGATTTATAAAAGTAGATTTAACTTGATTATGGCAAATGCACGAGATGTGCGAAAAGCCAATAAAATAAAACCGGACAAGAGCGTAACAGACTCTCCCACCGAGGGTTCCGTACAAACTAGTAGATAAAAGGGTTTTTTTTTTTTTTAAATATTTTCCTTCATAAATCGAAAAATATACATCGCAAAAATATTTAAAACCCTGTTTTAGCTTGTGCTAATTAAGCTCTTTATGATACCCACACATGATACGGTTAAAGCCTTTTAAAATTTGGGGTGCTAAAATAAATTTTACTACTTGTTCGGCGTAATTAAAATATATCTTGAAAACACTTTCTATGAGAATAGAGTAATTAAATAATAAATAAATAAATACACTTTCTATGAGAATAGAGTAATTAAATAATAAATAAATAAATAAATATTAGTTGACATTTCACACAACACCATCTAGCCCAAGCTAAGCAAAGCTTGTACTATGGAACTAGATGGCTGATAGAATACATATATACTTTTTTTTGTAAATATATACATATGATACATAGAAACACCCAGACACAGAACAAAAATCCACGCTCATCACACAAATGTTTGCCCTGGGTGGGGATTGAACCCACGACCTTTCAGTTCAGCAGGTAGACGTAAACACACTACCAACTGAGCCACAAGGCCAGTCAAAAAAAAATACAAGGGAGGTACCCTTGTAATTCCTCTACACGTAAAGTGGCGATGATTTCTTTCTCGTATACCCCTTGGTGTTGCTATAATTGGATAGGTAATTCAAAAATATATTATTACATTTAGTATGCCATATTTGTTTTCGTTTCTTTTGCAAAATATTAGTCTTTAAAATGATAATTTTTGTTAGGGTCAAGTGTCTCTCCCCCTCTACCAGCTAAATGGTTCTTGTCAAATAGGTATGCCGAAAAAAATCCAGCAATTAATTTCCCTAACGAAATTGTAAGGAAAAATATCACAAGTAAGTAGGTTTTACAAGTTAACGAGTAATAGTCGATCTAGAATATGCTTAGTATCAAACAACCCTATTTTAAGTTCGCATAATATTGACATATACATAAATGGAACTACGAAACCCTACAATGCGCGTGGCCCGACAAGCACTTGACCGATTTTTTAATCATAGAACATAAATATTTGATAATGAGGTCATTCAACGGGTGATAATGAGGTCATTCAACGGGATCGACGCATACCTATGACCAGGAACGCAAGAGGCCAATAGACGCATTTAACCAGATACGCAATCAACACTCAAATGATTACAATCATTTTTGAGTTTTTTGGCTTTATTTGATTTTTAAGAAATTATTTAATTAGTAAAAAAATTGCAATTAAACTATTTTATTTTTTCCGCTCGCTTGTAGCTCAAACTTTATATATGGCATTTCCCATGAAAATGAACACGATTGAATATGACAAATTAACTTAATTTGATAGATCTATGTTTTTTTTACATCAAAAAGGTAAAATAAATCCAACCTAAATTACGTAAATCACCGTTTATGAAGATTTTCCGCTATCGAAATGAACGGGAGTCAATTTTACCCACATTCGCATTTAAGATAATAATAATAATATTTATTTCTGAAATTTTTAGTGTTTTACAAAGTTTCTATTAATTACTTAAATACTTAACCAATAACCTTATATTATTGTTCCTGCGGGCCCCAAACTAGGCAAAGCCTGTTGTATCTTGGGCACCCGTTGGCCAAGTTTATTGAGTACTTTGACAAGCCATTTAAACGCGATTTTCTTAAATATTTTCTATACTATTAGACTTGTTATTTCTTTACTTTAAATTTGACCACGAAAGAACACGCTTAAATAAGTAAAATATTATTAGACTCATAGATTAATACTCTGATATCGTCAAAAATATGAAAAAGTGTGTGTAAGTTACAGTTACAATACCTACTGTCAGTGTAAGTACGCTGACAGTAGGTATTGTACTGGATTTTTTTATTTTCTCGCAATCGTAGTGTAAAGTAGAGTGTAACACACGGCGCTAAAAACCCATTGTAACTCGGTTTCTATTTACTCTCTCGCTAAAGCTCGGGAGTAAAAATCTACCTCGTCACAACGGGTCATTTTAGCCCCTTGTATAACAATCTACTATTACATTAAAAAAATATATGCAACATAAATGTGTCAATTACGTAACAGATTATTTTCTCAATTTTTCTGCGGAATATTTTAATATGATATACCTAATACTAGTATATTTTTTTAAATACTACTATTACTATTACTAAGTTGGATTAGAAGAGGATGTTTGATGAAGAAGATGTAAATTAATGTTTGAAAATGATGATGCACATAGCATAACATGAAAATATAAGCGATACACCATTGCACATCATTTAATTATTGTAAGTCATGTAATTTTCATGTTGTAACCCACGATTTTATAGGCCTCTCTTGTAACAGATGTTTATGCGTAGGTATGTGAATGTTTACAAAATAATCAGACTGCCGCATGCCGCCGAGATGTGGGCTGCTATCCAATTTATCTAAGCGCGCTGGGAAAACCAAGTTGTGGGAATTATGTTTTTAATTTTGATCATAGCACGGGTTTACCAGCGCGGCAGCGTGTTGATGCGTGTTAATGAATCACCATTGGTCCCGTTCGTTCCTTTGCGACCCCAACACAACATGTTTTATTACCAGCCAGTAACCAGTTTGACATTACTAGCGTAGCGTACTACCAGTCACGTCGCGCGTTCCATCGACGCGAACGCGTGCATTTCCCGCTCCAATTTTAAATGTCGGTTTTGTAAATATATAATAAAAACCGGACAAGTGCGAGTCAGACTCGCCCACCGAGGGTTCCGTACAAACCAGTAGATTAAAGGGGGAAATCATATATTTTTTTTCTATTTTCCTTCATAAACCGAAAAATATACATCGTAAAAATATTTAAAACCCTGTTTTAACTAATGCTAATAAAATTAAGCTCTTTCATTTGATACCCCACATGATATGGGGTCCACATGATACGGTTAAATCACTTTAAAATTTTGACCTCCTTCCTTGCTTAAAGACCCAATTTTTTTGTGATGAAATCAAAATTGTCCAGTTTTCGGAATTTTTCCTATACGTGTACTATAACACAATGCTTCTTGCCAAATTTCATAGTTCTAGGTCAACGGGAAGTACCCCACAGGTTTTGATTCTTTTGTGAGTGTCGAAATGTGCGTTTTTTACGACGGTATAAGAAGGAAAATATAAGAAAATATATGATTTTTTCACTCTTTTATCTACTAGTTTATACGGAACCCTCGGTGGGCGGATCTGACTCGCACTTGTCCTGTTTTTTTAATGTGAAAAGGCATGGTAAGAAGTGTTCATTGAGGCGATTAAAAGAAATTTTGTTTTAAATTTTGACCGCGTCCAGTGTTGAAACGGTAGAAATCCAGTGTTGGCCGTTACATTCGTATTGCAGCCTTTTTGGACGAGTGGTTTAGTAAGTATTGAAAGTAAAAGTATATAAACTTATCTATATACACGTAACCGAAGTATGTTTTATTGAAAAGGAGCGGTAACCTACTGTGTAACCTGCATTCATGTACCTAGTGCTAAATAGGTAAGTATTTCTTCTGTGTGTTTGAAACCATAATATTATTTCTTATAGTAACACTGTCACAGGAACCCTTATGTTTACTTTCAGAGATTAATTCACCTTACCTTCACCTTACTATATTTTTCAATAGTCCTTTATTTTGTTTATTTAAAAATAGTCGAAGAGAATTGTGTACTTTATCTACCAACCAAATATCATTAAAATCGGTTGGTAATTAGCGCTGCAATAAACTTCCCCCCTTTATATGGGAACCAACCCTCCTATCAAAAATCTCCGACGACAAAAAAAAATTAATAATCCATAGAACCTATACGCCAAGTTTCATCAAAATAGGTTTAAAATTACGCCCTATACACGAGTACGCGAACATACAAATAAATCACAAACAAACTGACAGACGAAAGAAAATTTGACTAGTTGGTGGAGAGACGCTTCACTCGCTTCGCTCGCTAGGTCAAATAAAACAGCGAGGTTTGCACGCGCAACGACAAATTTTATTAATCGGTACTATAATATTAATATAACATAAATAATTATATAACATAAAAAATAATATTGTTTTTGAATTTGTATTCTACCATCTCGTTTCCATAGTACAAGCTTAGCTTAATTGAGCTAGATGGTGTTGTATGTGAAACGTCTCCCAATATTATTTTATTTATATTCGAAGCATACATGTACTTAATTAATTTTGTTTATTTTTTTGTCTAACAGGTCACACAGAATGTTGCCAAGAAAGAGAATAACGTGTCTGCTGGTGACGATACTGCTGTTGATCAAATCTACCGAGCAGTATGGTTCGGGAGCACCAAACTCTGTAAGTGTCAGGCTCAGGTCAGATAAACACAATACACATGCAGGAAACAAGTATCTGTGTTAAAAGATAAAATACCTGACTGCAGAAAAGCAGTTTTCGCAGTCTAGCTTACCATTTCGTTACGCTTGATATGCTGTGGAGTGTACGTTTTTTGTGAGAAACTATGCGTAAAATTTCTGTAAATTATTATAAATGCGTATTCTTTAGAATAAATCTAGTAAAACCACAAAAAAGGTCGTTGGAGGTTACGAAAAAACGCATTTTTTAATTTTTGCGAGAGATGTATTAATTTTTACAAAAAAATATAGCTTATCTATGGCACTTTGGCAGTGAAGACGAATCTAACTACACCTTGCTCATCAAAATCGATCAAGCCGCTTAGGCTGTAGACGATCATATCGTCACTCGCATGACTAACTGTCCTATCTCATTTCAAATAATAAAAACGAGTACCTATTTAGAATGCAAATACATAAAATACAATGTGAAATTAAAATGGTTAACCACTACACTAGGTAGGTTAACTACACTAGGTTATTTACATGCATTATAGGAGACAGTGCCTTCCAAATGTCACATTTTATAATGTGTATATATATATATATATAATATAAATATAATTATGTTGTCGACATGACCGGCGACCGCCATCAATCAATGAGTACTTCAAAACGTAAGCGTCGCCTGGGGTAGGTGATGTTTCGATGGAGTCTTGGAGCGGCGCAGGAGGAGATGATTATATACAGCCGTCTGAGTTAGACGCCTGCGCGCGTACCGAGGAACTATCACCACGTTTTGATAGTGTCGTTTAATGTGACGCGTGCCGTGATTAGTGTCAGTGAGGTTTAGTGACAAGAGACAACACATTATAATGTGATTTCGTTACAATGCCATTTAACGCCCACAAATATATCGAATGCCCAATAGAAGATAATTATGTTGGATCAATATAATGAACGGCCATGCCTGTCGACTACATATATACAAATTCTCTCCCATCGCACACACATAGACATCTCATATATTGTTTAGAAATCAAACTTAAATGTAATATATATATATATATACCATCTAAATGTGGGGGTGCATTTGTATGTGTAGTGAATGTGTGTGTGTGTGTGAAGTGGAGGGTGTGGGGAAAAGAGATTGAGATGGTTTCTGTGTAATTGTGATAGTGCCTCAAGGAATTTGTCTTTGAATCTACGCTTACAAAAGTTTTTCTGCAGTATCGTAATCCATTTTCTCAAGCCATTTAACAATATTTTATTTTAATTTGGAAATTACTGAAGGCTTTATAATTGTCCACATTCCGCATAAATGAGTTATAAAGACGTGGAGCTATGTGTGTACAGTGCCTTTGAGCCATCACCGACCTTGTGGCCGGAATTGGACATTGGTCTTTCCTTTTTGTTGTTGTTGGAAGTAGTGGTACTGTAGGTATGTCTATGGTATTCTCTTATAATGTTGAAAAAGATAAGCTTACGGATATAAAGGACATTAGCTAATCCATACACTTCACTTGTGGGGTGTCTATAAGGAAGACATAACATGACTTTAAGAACTACACGTTGCGCGCGCTCAATCTTATGTCATAATCTATAATCAAAGGTACATTTGCTGCGCCACCCCACGAGCTTATGCAGTATTCGATTATACTTTGACAAAGAGCTTTATATATTTGCATCAGCAATGGACATGGGCATAGTTTAGCGTATAGCGTGTCTGGGCGGCCCATATGAACCAAACAAGTATGTGTTAAGAGAAAAATGGATGACAGGATAAGAACGACTTATACGTTATCAAAAATTATAAATATAAACATTTGAATGCATTAACTGTAACTTAACTATAACTTAAATAAAACTTGTAAACTTTTTTTCTCTAAAAATTTTCGAGTACATTTATACCACCATTCCATGACTTTAAAGTCTCCCCAAATTTGGGAGGATTCCCTCCAATCAATTATCAGTTTCAACTTGTTATTTCCAGGCATGCCAAGATCAAGAACCTAAACACAGAGATGTGCAACGACAGACGACCTCTCCTCCTTACTTCATCCTCGTATCTCCAGCTCAAGTGCGGCAAGGAGAGACCGTGAACGTGACCGTGGGCAGTCCTGCCGGCACTCCTGTGGCGATTGGAGGGTTTCAGCTGCAAGCCAGAGAGATACAGGCAAGTGATTGGCATATAAATCAACTGACAAATACTGGAACCTGGCTAAGTCTGAAAAACAGGTCTAGTGCATGTCAGGCCACGCGCCGAGTTCCGTAATTTATGCATATCGACTGAAATATTCATGAAATTTCTTACTTTAATGACTAATTAAACTAATGTTTAATTACTTACTTAGTTCGTGTTACTAGATACAATTGGTCCATAATTTTCATACTTAATTTTTTTATGTACATTACCAATTCATTTTTTTTTTTGTAATATAACCAAAAAAAAAATTTAAATATTTTGTAATATTCACACGTGCACACAAACACACACTCACACACACACACGCGCGCACACACATTCCCCATCATACACACACACACACGCGCACATACACACACACATTCCCCATCATACACTCACATCACGCACACGTTTAGTATAAGCAGGGCTTATTATTTTTCTATTTGATGTAAAAGTATCTTCCTTTATTTTACGACTTTAATTGCATGATTAAATATAAAATGTAAATATATTTTTGGCCTTCAGTCTTATCTAAGTTATTTAATGTATGTTATTAAAGGGCTGTAGGGCTGTTATTAAATATTTTGTTGAAAAAAAAAAAAAATAGTTATTTGATAAACAAGAGTGCAAAGTTGCTTTTTAACCACGTGCTCAATTTTGATGACCGAGCAAGCGAAGGATTCTTAAATTCAAAAATTAGAATCTTGAGCGTTAGCGAAGGAATCAAAAGAGCACGAGGTGAAAAATCTTTGCACTCGAGTGCAACACGTAACTTTTCAACCCACCTCAGCGAGGAAATGAAAAATGCAAAAAAAAAAACATTTACAATCACAAGATACTTTTATTTCAGTTTAGGTATTAACTACTACATTATGATAGGTAAGTATTACAGAATAATATTTAAATTAAAACAAATAACAGTTATGTATAATGGTTGATGACCAGATGATGCTCTTTTTAAAAATGCCACTAATTTAGGATAGGTGTCATGTATATGTAGGTATGTCTTTTTTCATTTTTATTGTTGCTTTTAGCATTGAATACGTACTCTATAGAGTGCTTGATTTCTTGGTCTCGGATAATTCAATAAAATATGCCAGCAAAACGTTTTCGGAGAAAGTTTTGGCTCCTATAACTAGTCGCCACGTGTTAAACATATCGTAGGTACTGTTTCAAATACTTCTCGCGTGATTGTTGAGGGAGAAAGCTCATTTGCGCAATACTAACAGTTTCAGTCAATTCTGTTGGCGTCAAATAAACTTCTTCGTCGCCAGAATCACTCATTTTAGGTTTTTCACTTGTTTTCCAATTTCTTGTTTTTAACCTAAGATTTTAACAATAAGTCGTGAAAAGAAAATGGCACGCGCAAAGCAAATAAAAAAAAAAGTACACCAAGAAGGTTCCGAGTCTGAGTTTTTACAAATTAAAAAAGGTTGTATGATAAATTCAGCACCATGGAGGTAGAAGTAAATAGGTTTAATGATGTTTTGAATTCACAAACTCAGTGCACATGATGTTCTAAATTTGAATTTACTTTATCCTCTAGAGGATAAAAACGGCTTTTGCAATCAGATATCGAAGAGCAAAAATACTCTTTCCGAGATGGGGGATGAAAAATAATTTATAAATTTAGTTTTAACAAACTAAACTAAACTAAACTTCCTAGTACTTACTTAATTATTTTATAAAATAGTCTATATAAAATTATTATACTAGTCATTATGTAAATGTATTCTGTAAATTAACATTTCTGTCACAATAAATATTTAATTTACAGCTAAAAAAATATATAAATAATATTAAATGTAAAACAATAATTTATGACTAATTAAGACTCATCATTTCGACGAGTGTTATATAGTCATTAAATAACTACTCCAGAGATGAAGAAGAATCCAAGAATATCTGAAACTGCAAAATAAATATTAATCTTTTCAGGCTAAGAGAAGTTATAAACTTACACAGTACTGTACCTACCAGATATATATGTTTTTTTAATAGATGAATATTCGGGCGTTCTTAACGCCGCGCCGTCATTGTTCGCAACAAAATAATTACCAACAGGATTCATAAAAAAGGCATAACGTACTTATGTACCTACTTGACATGAGCAAATCTTGTGCCGGAAGTAACACTTGATTAACAAAATAAGACCGGACAAGTGCTAATCAGGCTCGCCCACCGAGGGTTTCGTACGAACTAGATAAAAAAGTATCGGACGAAGCTAGTCATTGATAAATAAGGGGGATTATTTTACATTGTTAGTCATAATTCGATAATGACACTCCGTAAAAATAAAATTAAAAACCAGTTGATCTTGTGCTAATAAAGCTCTTTCATGTGATACTTCTACATGATTTATGGTTAACTAACTTTGGACCCCCATTCCTTGCATAACGACCCTATTCTTGTGATTATTTTCGGATTTTTCAAGGCAATACTTCTTGCCAAATTTCATAGTTATAGGTCCCCTATAGGTTTTGATTCCCTTGTGAGTGTCGAAATATGCGGTTTTAAGTGCCATATATACAAATACAAATACATTTATTTCCATAAACTGAAAAAACATTTGTAACTACCCTCATTTTAATTATTGTAATAACAAGCACAATTAATCCTATTAATATAGTGTATCTGGCCAGTGGGGTGTTCCGTGAGCAGCCGTGCTAGGTAATACCTGTGTTACAGCTGCTACTGTTCCAATCTCCAACTGTGTCACACACCATAACATCTTACAATTACAACGTATTTTGCACCTACAAGGGAAACTATAATAAACAATTTTACTACCAATATACACAAAATATAGTTTGGAAAGCCACCTAAAATAATACTTGTATATTATATATATGGCTGTAACTGTTTAACCAAGAAGTTTGGTTCTTTTCCCAGCTGCAAGGAACTATCTGAGATCAGAGATCTGCGAATATGGTTTTAATTTCATCTCGATACCTCTACGCATTCCCGAGATAGAAGGACTTAACAGACGGACCGACGAACAACAAAGTAATCCTATAAGGGTTCCGTTTTTACTTTTTGAGATAAGGGACCCTAAAAAATATGGAAATTAATATCATATTATGCTCTCTTCAAAATTATATCCGAGTATTGTTGCCAACAATGACTACGGTTAAAACGCCCGAATATTCACCCTGATCCGTCCAAACATCTAGATATGTTTTTTTTTTCAGAATCCTAATATAACTGTAGGCATGTTTGTAAACGGTCCGTTGGCAATAAGCAAGTTCACAAGCTGCGAGCACACCAACGATACCGCCACCCACACCTCGCCTGCAGACAAACCAGCTCTAACCTTCACCTGGCAAGCGCCTACTGACTTCTTGGGAGGAGTTGAGTTCAGGTACACGCCAATTGTTGAGATCTCTGAGAGATGCCTCTCTCCTTTCTGCTTGAAGCATCCTAATTAATCTGGTAAATTTTATGCATCGAGCATATAACCTCACGCAAAGAACTATGGAGAGGGCTATGAATTAAGAGGTCCGTAGACACTGGCATAGCATAACAGATTAGCAAGTTGAAGTGGCAATGGGTAGGGCACATAGCAAGTAGAACTTATGGTCGATGGGGTCAAAAAGTTCTCGAGTGAAGACCACGCACCGACAATCGCAGCGTAGGAAGTCCAGCCGCAACGTGGACTGAAGAAAAACAAGTGGCAGGAAGACGCTGGATGCAAGCTTCTATAGCCGAACCACTTAACTGAGTCTGTTCCTGGGGTATGGGAGCAGTACGGGAGGGGTTATATTACGGTACATCAAATGACGCGTGACAACACTGACGCTATTACATGTGAACCCTCACGTGCCGCTCCCATACCTCAGGAACAGACTCAGTTAAGCGGTTCGGCTATAACCGAACTTTATTTTTAAATCCTTAGGGGAGGCCTATGTCCAGCAGTGGGCTTCTTGTGGCCGAGATGATGATGATGATATAACCTCGAGAAAATAACTGTTAGTACATCTCAGTCCGCAACTGAAGAGTGATTTTATGCTATTATCTTATTTATGCATTTCGCTTACGCTTGAAGTGTAAGATAATGAAACACGGACGCTCTGTGTAACTGTTCATTTCATTACTGGCCGGCGCCGTCGACCCACTCCAAATATATATATTCAAGCGTATACACATCACTCTTCCCTAATTTTTGAGGAACCTGGTCACAAGTTATACAGTTATTTCTGCCTATCTTTCCAGATATTAAGGTGCTCATTATAGATTCGACTTTGAGCATTACATTACAATACTACCTCCCTGACTGACGAGCATTCGCATGTAATGTAACATTATAGATTTGATTTGACTTCACATGCTCGTTTTGTATCATTACAAGATGCGCGCTGTAATGCTCGGTTTTCCTCCCTCACTGATGTAATGCTCGAATCTGTAACGTTATACTCACGGTGAGGGAGCACCTTTAGACGACAAACCGTCACCTCCTATATTAAAAATTCCTAAAGTTACGTATCTTTTTTCAGAGCGACAGTGGCGCAAAACTATAACACGTACTGGACTGGAGTGAAGTCACCTCTCATTTCGGTGGTCACTTCCATCGCTCCCCCTGCTCCGCCTACGGAAACTAAGGTACGTTTTTTTTTTGTTGTGTAACAGCGGAATGCAACTATCTAAACCCGTATTTCTGTCTGTTTGTCTGTCGTAGCCGAAGAGACAGAGCAGTACAGTTTTATTATTAGATTCACAGAAGACAGAAGTAAACTTTTACGTAAAGTTTACTTTACTTTACGTAACTTTACTTTACGTAAAAGTTTACTTTTTAAGTAAAGTTTACTTCTGTCTTCTGTGATTAGATTAAACGAATACTATTCATGCCCACCGGGGTGACTAAATCGGAAAAAGTTTGATTGGAATACGCCTGTAAACGATACAGAAGCCAAAACAGCAATTATTAAACATTTTTGCTTTTCTGCCTGTCTGTTATACTCGATGGACGCCGAAACTACTGGACAGATTTAGACTTGGTATGATTATCTCTTATAGGTACTATGTAAAAGGATTAAGTATGCTATTTATCCACAAAATTAGGCGTTAAAATATTAGTGAAGTTTTCTTGAAAATCAATCAAACTTACCGAGTGAACTTCGTTGAATCAGATTTTTAGGATCACGTACAGCATCATCTCAGCCACAAGAAGTCCACTGCTGGACATAGGACATGGATTTCCAAAAGGGCCGGTCGGAAGCGGCTTGCATCCAGCGTCTTCTCGCCACTTGTATGAAATCATCTGTCCATCTCGTGTTTGGTCTTCCTACGGTGCGCTTGCCGGTGCGTACGCACAACGCGCTAATGAAATAGTAGTGGAGCTAATCCAGTGTAATGTTTTTTTACCCGACTGCATAATAAGGAAGGTTATGTTTCTCGAGTGTATGTACATATGTAGGTATGCGCTGTATGAATGCATGTATGTTTCTATATAATCGCCTACAGCCTAAACGGCTTGACCGATTTTAATGTGATTTGTCTTCACTCCCTGAGTGTCATAGGCTATATTATTTTGTAATAACTATTTATTAATACATCTCTACAAAAATCAAAAAATGCATTTCGTAACGTTCAACGAACTTTTTCGTAATAAATAAGTAATTTTACTGGAATTATTCTAAATAATGCCCATTTATAATCTTTTAATTTTATTTTTATTTTATTGAAATAGATACAGATAGGCTATATAATATACAATAAGCTCAACCGGCAAAACATTGTGAACCTAAAATCCAATTACAACAGTACACAGCTTAGTTAAAGGTAAATTTGACACCAAGTGTTAAGTGAATATTCGTAGCAATATGTATGAGCAATAAAATATAAAGGAACAATTTAAATAACTAGTTTATTGATTTCCAATTTAAACGACGGAAAACTACATGAAAATATGTCTCTGATATCACTCAGATCATCATGTGTGCGGCACATCCGGATTAATGGACTGTTCTTTGAGACATTGTTGAAGGCAGGCAGGTTTACATCGATTTTACGCATAGTTTCTCACAAAAAAATAAAAAACTATGGGTCACTCACGTCTGTTTTGAGTCAAAAATCCGCCCATAGTTTTAACCGCATTCGGCGGTCTTATCAAAGGAGCAGCGCTACCATTAAAAATGTGTGAAAACCACGTTAGTTTCCATATTAGAAAAAACGTACACTCATCAGGTTATCAAGCGTAACTAAGTCGTTAGTTAAACTGCAAAAACTCCGGTTCTGCAGTCGGTTGTTTTGTTTTTCTTTTAATCATACTTGTTGTCGTTTCAGGGCAAGCCTATGGATGCGCCTCGAGACATCATCTACCAAGGTTGTGATGACACCAAGCTCTGCTTCGGCGCCCCACAGAACTGCACCCAGAATGGGAACTGTATAGCTGTCGTCGCTATATTTGTCGCTGGCGATGTCTACGAATTTGAAATACAGGGTACTGGCAATCCCAAATATGTTGCTGCTGGATTAAGGTGAGGATATTTACATATTATAACTTTTTATAGAAAAGTTTTCCAGCTCAATTTCCAATTAAGCGTATCGCATTACGCTTTATAGGCTGAAAGCACGCTGAAAGAGTATAGACGGACATAACACTAACTACATACATATATATACACCGTCGCTTAACATTAGGCGAGTCGGTGGTCAATCGTAGATCTATCTAGCATAAAAAAGTAGCATTCACCGATTTCTTTTTTTTGTTTTTTTCTTCCGATATAGCACAGCGGATTAGCAAGTTGAAGTGACAGTGGACAGGGCACATAGAACTGATGGCCGATGAGGCCGAAAGGTTCTCGAGTGGAGAACCTTTCGGCCGCACCGGCAAGCGCAGCGAAGGAAGACCAGCCACGAGATGGGCAGATGACAAGTGGCGGGAAGACGTTTTTAAGGCTGAGATGATGATCATGATGATACATTCATACATGTAAACATACATACAACCGAAAAATATTATAATCCTCTTTCTTACACAGTCGAGTAAAATAAATACAACAACTTCCCTATTTTAAACTTTCATTGCTACTCCCATTACTTAAAACAAGACCTAATAAAATATCTTGCATAAATATTCACAAACACGTCTCAGTATTGGTATAGTACATTATATACAAGTGTGCTAAGTTGGTCATTACAGTGCAGCCCGAGCCGAAGGCGAGGGCGTAATAGAGCCGAGAGTGTAATGACCATAATACACACGCGTTTCATACGACGTTTTTTAACACACTTGCGAGGAAAAAACATCCGTTTATAACTGAAATATTTAATTATTGAAACAATATCCAAAAATCAACAGATGTTTCAGTTGTAGCATATTTCATTCTCTTTGGTTGCAATATTCGTGCCTGTTTTATTTCTTTATGTTATATTCTCGGTTGCCAGTACGATTTTCGAGTGAATTCTTTTTGTTATGGGCCAGTATGGTAGAAGTATTCATCTCTGATTGGACTCTGACAATCTAGTAGCCTTAGATTGTGCGCGCGCAGGTGCCCTTGCATTGGTTGAATTAATTGTGCGCGCGCAGGTGCCCTTGCATTGGTTGTAAACAAAAGACACTAGTGCGTAATAGAAAAGTCAAAAGCACGCGTGTTTAATAAGATACTTTTCGGCCATAAAAACGGTTGAATAAGGGCTACTTTACGAGCAAGTGTGTTGAAATATACTTACAATTTGGCTACTCTCCAAAATTTGTGTTAGGTTCGGCAGAAGTGGAATGTAACATTTGCGGTGACATAGAGTCTTTATATCAAAATCTTTAAGTTCGTCATTGTTGGTATATGAGTATCGGTAAACCCAGGACACTATATTCGTGAATTTTGATTTAGTTTTATTTTGGGCCTATCGAAAAACGTTACTTAACTCTAACCAACATCTTAAGTTCTTTGTCTTCTTTACAAGTGTCATTATGTGTCAGCCAGAAGTTGTCAAGATTTGTAAGCATTGCTTAAAGTTAAGTAACGTTTTTCGGTAAGGCAGTTTATGTCCACGTGATGGAAAGTCATTGCTACTACCTAAGTATTTACCTGCTCATTTATTTCTTCTCAATTTTTAGTAGCTACGTACGGGTATTGATTAATTTGGGCTAGATTATGAGAGTCGTTGTAAATATCCACCAACTATCGAATTCATTTATTTAAGGTCGAATTCATTTATAAATTTAAGTTTAACATATTTTTACGGCATAGCAACTTGAAGGTAAATAATTTTATAGTTTAAAAAACTGAAACAACCGACTTCAAATTACGCTACTTTGTGACTTGTAATATTAGAAAGGATTAGGATACTTAAAGTTCTTATCATCATGCTCAGTCGGGTAATAATTAAACAAAGCGCTCAATCGTTGAAGTAACTCTATTTTCACCATAGACACAATGGATGAGGAGTAAGAAGGTTTTACTTTTACTAAATCCTTCACGGTTGTAAACTTTTTAAAGAGACCTCTCTGCACCCGCTCATTTCTTTTTTCAACCGACTTCCAAAAAGGAGGAGGTTATCAATTCGACAGTATTTTTTTATGTTTGTTACCTCATAACTTTCGAGTGGGTGAACCGATTTTGATAGTTATTTTTTTATTTGAAAGCTGGTGCTTCCCGTGTGATCCCATTCCCAGTCCCGTTTGGTTCAATTCTGACAGTGGCATCCATGAGAAGTCGGTTGCTTCAGTTTTTTAAACTACAATTATTTTGCCAAGAATGAGATTTGTGTTTGAATGTCAAATGCTTCGACTTTGAAAATTAGAAAATGTGCAGATGTTTATACAATAATCCTTAACATTTGACACTTTTCCAATGAGAAACGGGCCAGTTGTACTCTGCGAATCTATAATCTGACGCACTTCACTCAGGAATCCAATGAAATATTTCTATTTTTAGAGATAATTCAAAAAATAGTAAATCAATGTTTCTAAAATTATAATATATATATAAAATAATTATGGGACCAGCTCTGAAGTACAATCTACCAAATACAAAAAGAATCATCAAAATCAATGCACAATTGGCTGAGTAATCGGTGAACAAACATACAAAAAAAATATTAAAAAAATATACAGCCCGAATTGATAACCTCCTTCTTTTTGGAAGTCGGTTAACAAAAGACAACCGCAACAAAACGCAACTGCGGTTATAATAAGTATGTTTTGAGCTTTGTCTAGACTCTAGGCCCTTTCTAGGTCCACTTTACAATTGCGTCATCGAAAAAACAAAGTTTTTAATATTTTTACCCGACTGCGTAAGAAGGAGGGTTATGTTTTTCATGTATGTATGTATATATATAATCTATGTATGTTTCTATACGATAGCCGATAGCCGATAAACGGCTTGACCAATTTTCATGAGGTGTCGTTAAATTCGCCTTCACTTCCTGTGTGCTAGGCTATATTTTTTTGTAATAATAATAATACCTACATCGCTGGCAAAGAAAAAAAAATGCGTTTATTCGGAACCTCCAACGAACTTTTTCGTAATAAACAAGAGATTTTACAGGAATTATTCTAAAGATAGCACATTTATAATATTTTACAACGATTTTACGCATACTTTCTCACTAAAAACGTATATTTAACAGCTTATCAAGCGTAACGAAATCGTAAATTGGACTGCAAAAACTGCTTTTCTGCAGTCGTTTATTTAGTTTTTCTTTTAATATACATACTTGTTATCTATTCAGTAGTAGGTTTGCACTTGACCTAACTCTAGCTACGCCTAATGTTAAGAGTCCGTCATGGTCTATGAAAAAGCACTCGGTATTTGGAGACACTCAATTTATAAAAACCTATTCAGAAACACCCATTCTTAATTTCTGAGTAAATAACATTGATATCATCACTTTCAGCGTGGATAACAAAATGGGTGACGACAGCGCGATGGAGTGTGTAAGAAACGACAAAGGGCGAGTCGACATCTTCACATCCTGGACTTACCCTAAAGAAGAACCCTACGTCAGCCGGTCTGACTCTCCTCAAGATATAGTCCAGATGATCAGCTCCTCGACCATCGACGGGAAGCTGTACTGCAAGTTCAGGAGAGACGTGGTCTCCACCGTCAAAGGAGTCACCTTCGATCTAGCCAAGAATCAGTACAATTTGATGGTGTTGTCTGGGAGCTCTATGAAAGGTGAGTAATAAATATTATACATAAATAAACCATCGCAGTCTGTGTACCAATTGTACTATGTCTAATTCAAGGTGTATTTTAGCCATTCAGGACAAAAACAAATTTAGTCAAGGGCAAGGTGAACTTATTTTTTTAGCAACAAAAAATATTTAATCAAGGGTTGAATCATTTTGCAGATGTATAGCTGCAAAATATAACCTGTCTTAAATATCTAGGTATATATTTCTGCTTCGATATCTCCAAGCTCGACTGAGAGCCATTGAAGCAAACAAGAGCTGGAAGATTTGAAGACATCGAAGCAGTTCCATCATCATTCACAGTCCTTTCCATCCCAATACTGGGTATATAGCCCTTTCTATCCCACTGCCTCTCTCTTATCATGCCATCTGCCTCGATCCTGTGCTAATCTAGTCCAGGTACGACACGCGATAGACACAATATCGTCCACCCATCTTGCAGCTGGACAACCGTAGAAGCAGTACCAGCCTAAATGAATCGAAGCGGCATACACTAGATATTTTAGTTTTCTGTAGTTTATATTTTAAAATCAGGATATTTAATAAACTTTATTAGCCTGTACTGTAATGCTGGAACACTCTGTTTGAAACTATACTACCTTCGATCTAGCCAAGAATCAGTACAACTTAATCGTGGTGTCTGGAAGTAGTATACGTGGTTAGTAAATGAAATCCAATTTTTTATTATACGTCGATAGGTTTTCTCTTGACCGCCGACTCGTCTGAAGTTGACGTTACGGTCGAAGATGGAGCGCGCTTGCTTAGAAGATACTTATTCAGTCGTGTTTTGAAGACACAAGCGTATTCCACATTTTAGAATAGCAATATAATTTCGTATAACAAAAGTTAAAACACAAACGCTTCATTCTTAGGTCTCATGGCTCAGTAGTACGACTGAGCACAAGCTCAGGAGGCAGGAAGCTCGTGGGTTCCATCCCAACCCAGGGCAAACATTTGTGTGATGAGCATGGATGTTTGTTCTGTGTCTGGGTGTTTCTATGTATCATAAGTATGTATTTACAAAAAAAAAGTATATATGTATTCTATCAACCATCTAGTTTCCATATTACGAACTTTGCTTGGTTTGGGCTAGATGGTGTTGTGTGAAATGTCCAGCAATATTTATTATTTATTCTGTTTTTTTAGGGTTCCGTACCCAAAGGGTAAAAACGGGACCCTATTACTAAGACTTCGCTGTCTGTCTGTCTGTCTGTCTGTCTCCAGGCTGTATCTCATAAACCGTGATAGCTAGAAAGCTGAAATTTTCACAAATGATGTATTTCCGTTGCCGCTATAACAACAAATACTAAAAATTCAAAATAAATAAATATTAAGGGGGGTCCCCATACAATAAACGTGTTTTTTTCGTATTTTTTTGCTCAATATTAAAAACGGTAACAGGTAGACGCTTCAAATTTTCACAGAATATTTACTTGTATAATAGCTTTCAAAATAAATAATTAAATAACAATAAAGTAAATATTAAAGGGGGGCTCCCATACAACAAACGTAATTTTTAAGCAATTTTTACTCGATCTTAATTAACAGGTAGAAACTTGTAAGTAAATATTTAGAAATATATTAACTATAAAAATAAATACCTAATCTAATACATAAAAACCTTAGAATATAGAAAAATACAGAAGGCGCGTCCAGATGCAGTTACAAAATCCGTGCTGTGTCCAAAAACAAAAGAATCGTCCCGCACCCTTCTCACCTCTCACCCGCATAATGTTGCTAGTGTAGGCATTATTTACCCGTTGCTGTGGTAAATCGTGGAGATAAAAATATATTAAAATAAAATATTTACTTTCTTAAACGGATATCATTATTTTTATAACTGTTCTCTTGACTTACTATTCGGATTAATCGGTCAAATAAATTATTTTGTGTTTGTATCTTATTACGTTAGCTTAGAATATTATACTTTTTTGTTTTGCTTGTGCATGCAAAACAAAAAAGTATAATATTCTAAGCTAACGTAATAAGATACAATTACAAAATAATTTATTTGACAAGAATAGTTCGCACATACGCAATAAATATGAGCCCATTGGTTCCGAACTAGTATATTACACTGAATAAATAGCCTCTCCTTTGTGGTGCACAGTATATGTCAAAATTTAGTTTTAAGTTATATATAATATTCCTGGCTACGGCCCTGGTAGGCTTTATAAGTTAACGGTTATAGACTACCACCACAAAAAAAAATACAAAATATCTGAGGAAAAATTTCGCACTAAATCCATTTAAATCGCAAAATCAATCAATATGTTCACAATATCAAACAAGTAGTTCTATTCTAAGTCCATATAGGGTGAACTGCAATTATGAAACGCTACCCTGAACGCTACTCGACATGCACTTGGCCAATTAATTTTTAATCGGATAAAAATATATTTAAATACCTACTCATTTAATTTACAAGCTACTAACTAAAACGGTAGCAAGTAAAAGTAAGGAAAATAAAAACGTTGATATTGGCAACACCAACAAAATGGACGATTCTTTCTCTACGATGATCAAAGACCGAACAATTTATTAAATAAATACGTAAGATAATGTCAATTGTTCTACTTACACGTGAAATGTTATCCCATCGTGTTTTTTTTTCACCCCAGCAGTATTTTTACACGTAGGAACGACACATGACGGCATATTTGAATTAAATTTAACACCAACAAAGCTTGCCACTCGATAGGACGTTCATAGAGCAACTGATCGCGCGCGCTTCAAACTACTCTATATATGAGTAGTTTCTGTCGCTTCAGTTCTAAGCATGTTCACGGTTTCTGTATTTTTCTATATTCTAAGATAAAAACTCACAAAATGAAAATAATCCGTGCATCTAAACGCGGTGCGAGCGCCGCGCCGCAGTGTGGTGGTGGCGCGAGCGCGAGGCGGTTGCTAAGCAACGGCCGCGCGGGTACCGGGGGAGGTAACATCACGGAGCGAGCCATAGCCGCGCGTATTCGCGCGAGCGTCGTCATGCTGCCCGGATGTGTATCGAAAACCTACCTATAAGTTTGCAATTTACTACTTGGAATTTCGTTGATTTCTCGTTATTTTATAAACAGAACTAAACTTTATAGTATTATTGATGATAGTACGGAACCCTTCGTGCGCGAGTCCGACTCGCACTTGGCCGATTATTTAAATATCCACCATGAAACCATGTAGCTTTTTCATGTTTCTGAGCGTCCGATAGAAAAATGGGCAAGATGAATATGTACAATACTTGAGAGATGCTATCCTGTGTAGCACGAATTCTATTTTCAATACTTTCAATCACAGACATAGCTTTCAATAGCTTAGCCAAACGCCTAACAATAATTTCATTAGAGAGCCAAATTAACTGTGCCAGCTAAAATCTGAGGTTACATTTTTCTTAATGAAATCTGTGCTTCTTTTGTTGTTGTATATTCCTTAAGTATCTTGAGCCGTATTCAAAGTAAAGTGAAAATTTCAATTACAATATTTAGCCATTATGGCATTTCATTCTTCACAATTGCTATGTAATGATTAATTATAGTTTAAAAACTGATAAAACCGACTTCAAAATACGCAATATACGCACATACGCGACTTCGTACGTTCACTTTTCTTCAGGCGCTTGGATGATATTTTACCAATTATTTTGTTATAAAAACCAAAGTACTGCATCGATTTTGATAAAATTTATATGGGACCACCTCTGAAGTATGTCACTACCAAATACAAAAATAATTATCAAAATCAACGCACAATAATTAGCTGCGTAATCGATGAACAAACATACAAAAAAAAAACATTCAGACCGAATTGATAACCTCCTTCTTTTTGGAAGTCGGTTAAGAATAGATGTTACTAAAATAATAAGATAAACATACACAGCTACTTAAACATTGGCCTCCTGCATGGATTTCCAAAAAGACCGATTGGAAGCGGCCTACATCCAGCATCTTCCCACCACTTGCATAAGGTCATCTGTCCATCTCGTGGCTGATCTTCTGCTAGTTCTGCTACGCTGCGCTTGCTGTTGCGTTTTATTTACTATATTGTTACTGTTTGTTTGTTTGTCGTGACCAAGTTTGGATATTACGTTATATTTATTATGGTAATAACAGACCAAATAACTTTTTTTTTTCTTTTCCCACAGACGCGGATCGAGTAGGATTCCACGACCTAGTATATGAGGTGACAGCCGCACCTATGGCTCTATCCAGCACCGCAGCTGGGCTGCGCAGCAGCAGTGATTCAATATATTTACTTAAATATATTCCTTTACTAACTTCTTTAATAATTTATCCCTAATATTAAAACATTATCTGCAAGAAATATATCAAAATTATTTTACATGTAAAAAATATAGGCAACAGAAATGTGTCAATTTCGTAGCAGATTAGGTATTTTCTCAATTTTACTGTGGAATATTTTAAAATGATATAAGTACCTAATATTAGTATTATTTTTTAAATACACAACTAAGTTGCATTAGAAGAGGATGTTTAATGATGATGATGAAGATAACTTATAAAATCGTTGAAAATAATTATGAATGTAACATGAACATAGCATAACATGTAAAATATAAGCGATAAACCATTAAACATCATTTAATTATTGTAACTCAATGTTGTAACCCATGATTTTATAGGCCTCTCTTGTAACACATGTTTATGCGTAGGTAAGTGAATGTTTACAAAATAATCATACTGCCGCATGCCGCCGGGACGTGGGATGCTTTCCAATTTATCTCAGCGCGCTGGGAAAACCAAGCTGTGAATTTTGTTTTTAATTTTGATCATAGCACGGGTTTACCGGCGCGGCAGCGTGTTGATGCCCTGTATGAGTCACCATTGGTTCCGTTCGTTCATTCGCGACCACAACACAACATTTTTTATTACCAGCCAGCAACCAGTTTAACATTACTAGCGTACTACCAGTCACGACGCGCGTTCCATCGACGCGAACGCGTACATTTCCCGCTCCAATTTTAAATTTCGGTTTTGTATTTATAAAAAGTTGTATAAACTTTTTTGTTGCGAACTCTGTGTTGTGTGACGTTTGGCTTGAAAACTTTTTTAGTGTGAAAAGGCTTGGTAAAAAGTGTTCATTGAGGCGTTTGAAACAATTTTTGTTTTAAATTTTGACTGCGTCCAGTGTTGAAACGGTAGAAATCCAGTGTTGGCGGTTACATTAGTATTGCAGCCTTGTTGGACGAGTGGTTTAGTAAGTATTGAAAGTAAAAGTATATACATACTTATCTATATACACGTAACCGAAGTATGTTTTTATTGAAAAGTAGCGGTAACCAACTGTGTAACCTGCTTTCATGTACTTACCTAGTGCTAAATAGGTAAGTATTTCTTCTGTGTTTTGAATAGTGTTTTGAAACCATAATATTATTTCTTATAGTAACTGATGAAAGAAAGCTTTTATTTCAGAGATTATATAGTGATATAATCTAATATAAATATAGTAATAATATAATATAAAGATAGTAAGGTGAACTTACTAGGTATATGTTTAAAAATAGTCCTTGATTTTGTTGAATTAAAAATATTAAAACACTCAGGCAGTAAAGACAAATCTAACGACACGCACATCAAAATCGGTCAAGCCATTTAGTTTACAGAAGGAACTTAATATAATATAGGTATGTACTTAAACCCATTTTTTTACATCGAGTGCATTCAAAATACACTTATTTGACCAAAGTTGTAAACAACTACGACAAAATTTTTGTCTTATATCATTCAGAATGATATTATAAGACTAAAATTTTGCAGTATAAAAGAATGATTCATTCTTATAGACTGCTTATAAGAGTCTATTTGGGCGCACTTTAAAAGCCTATTCACTCTTATAATCGTTTTATAATGATTTTGAGAAGAGTATTTTCAATCTTATAAAACTCTTACTGATGCTTTTATAAGAGCAAACTAGCTTACAAGGTATCTTATAATCTCTTAGTATAAGGCTTAAGTTTCTGTCTCAATCAAGACACTTATGACGTTTTATAAAATCATTGGTCTTACAAGCTTATGCTAAACTTATAGGACTATTTTTCTAGCTGACACATAAAGAAAAAAGTGTAAAGCATAAATAATAATAATAAAATATTGGAGTACATTTTCACACAACACCATCTAGCCCGGAAACTATGCAAAGATAAAAGATTGTACTATGGAATCCAGATGGCTGATAGAATACATTGCATACATATTATACATATAAACACCCAGACAGAACAAACAATGGGCTTTTAACTCTTTTTAGGGTTCCGTACCCAAAGGGTAAAAACGGGACCCTATAACTGAGACTTCTGTCCGTCCGTCAGTCTGTCACCAGGCTATATCTCATGAACTGTGATAGTTAGAGAGTTGACATTTTCACAGATGATGTACCTATTTATGTTGCCGCTATAACAACAAATACTAAAAAACAGAATAAAATTAATATTTAAGGAGGCTCTCATACAACAAAAGTGATTTTTTGCTCGTTTCTGCTCGATATTGATAACGGCAACAGGCGCTGGAAATATTCACATAATATTGAGTTATAATTATTATTCACTTTAAAAATAAATAATTAAATTAATATTTAAGAGGGGCTCCCATACAACAAACGTGATTTTTGCCGTTTTTATAGATAATGGCACGGAACCCTTCGTGTGCGAGTCCGACTCGCACTTGGCCTGTTTTTTATTGCAATAAGTATAGAGCAAATTTAAATAGGCTAGGTAAATACATACCCTATTATTAGGCATTGTACATACCCTATTATAAGCATGGTACATACCCTGTTACAGGTTAGGGCGTTGCAAAATTATCGTACCTATCTTATTTTTGTAATTCGAAAACAGAAACTCTCATTGCTCGCCAGTCTGCTTCTGTTAATTTTTAATTATTAATTATTTGACATGTACACTATAAAACGTTTTGGTGTTAAAAACCAGCCAAGATTATGGATATTTTAAAAACAGCTAAAACTATTAAAAGGATTTTATTTGCATTTAAAATTTATACAAATTTCAATGTCATTAAAAGTTGACCGTGGCCGGAATACATAAGTATAAGTATATAAGTAAGTATTGCTGCTTCATAACGTTTTAATAAATAAAATCAACCACGAATCAGGCCTCTTTCGCCACATACATCCTTACAACAAGTCTTAGTTTAGAAAACTCAAAACCCCCGACAAAAAAACGGCTGAACCGACTTTGATGAAACATAGCTGAGAGCACTCGATGAAATCCTCTTTCAAATAAAAAAAAACTAGATCTAAATCGATCCATCCGTTTGAGAGCTACGACGCCACAGGCAGACACAGATACACATATTAAACTTCTATAATTCGGTCGATGGTTAAAAATACTAGTTACACCTCGCGAATATTCACATGCGTAGTGATGAACAACGGTGATGATGATATAAAGTAGACCGTCTTCACTTCTCCAGGTTCACGACTATCTCTGTACCACATTTCACAGCAATCGGTTCATCCGTTTAGTCGTGAAAAGTAAACAGAGATAAAGACAGTTACTTTCGCTTTTAACCCGACTGCGTAAGAAGTCGGTTAAAAAGCAGGATTATGTTTTTCGAGTGTATGCATGTTTGTATGTATGTATATGTATGTTTCTATATGATCGCGCGTCTACAGCCTAAACGGCTTGACCGATCTTGATGTGTGAGGTGTCGTTAGATACGTTTTAATTTCCCGAGTGTCATAGGCTATATTTTAATATACTATTAATAATAATACTACTGTAGCCAAAAAAAATACGTAAAAAAGTACGTTATTTCGTAACCTCCAACGAATAAAAAACATGTGATTTTACTGGAATTATTCTAAAGAATGCGTATTTATAATCTTTTACATCGAATATAAGCATACTATTTCTCACAAAAATCGTACACTCAATATTCATATTCATATTTATTGATAAAATATTATTTTACAAGTCAATACATATTGTAAAAACACATTACAACCATTGTAATCATACGAACCAATAAGGGTTACAAAAATAAATAATAATTACAAAAAATCTACATTAATTCGATGTCAAACATAATTTAACAAATAATACCTAATAATAGAAATACCTAATAATAAAAAAATTATAAATTGTTATTTCAAATGTTGAATAAATTCGTTAAAATCATAAAAAGACTGCTCGATTAACCATTTTTTAAGTCAATAGCGTATCAAACGTAACGAAATCGTGTACGATTTCATACTTACAAGACTTATAACCTAGATTGCAAAACCTACTTTTCTCCAGTCGGGTATGTTGTTTTTCTTTAAATATAGATACTTGTATAATATAAATTAGGATCGATATAAGTATAGCTGCATCACATTGAGCGAGCGGAGCTAGTGAGCTTTTCAGAAGTACAAAAGACAAATTTCCTACTTATTCGTCGGAAATAGGAAATTTGTCGTGAAGTGTCGTGTCGTGAATGTGTCGTGAAACGCAAGCGTGAAAGAGCAAAACACACGCATTTTTTGTCTTTGTCGCTATAACAGTGACAGTGTTTATCTGTTTGTCGTGTGCGAACGACAGACAGGCATGCCGATAGACCTGTGCTGTGAAGAATCTCTCCTTGATCGGGCATAATTTTAATCAAGGTCTATTACTCGCAGAGATACTAGATTGTTAACATGCAGATTGTTTTTTTTTTTTTTTAATAATATTTTAGTATCAAAACCGTGTTATTAGTATGGATGACGAGCGAGGTCTATTGCTCGCCGACCTAGCTTACTTTATCTAAAAGTACCTGGGCGACCGAGCTCCACTCTGATTTTTTATGACTGAAAATACGAGCAAACCCGGGTTCACTAAAAATGAAACTTAGCAATATCGATTTATCGTCCCCTAATCTATCTACAAACCAAATTTCATGAAAATCGTTGGAGCCGTTTCCGAGATTCAGATTTACACATATAGGTACAAGGATTGCTCGTTTATAGGTAGGTATTAGATTATATTATTTTAGTAACAAATCCGTATTATTTGTATAAAGATGTCGATGACGATGGGATATTGCTCGGTTACAGCTTACTCATCGAATATTTTAGTTATAACAGTATTATTTAACCATGATTTAACACAATTATTTTTTTTTCAATTATCACAATTTTGAGAAGGCGATTCACGAAGCGCGAAGGTCGCAATTGTCACGCTATTTAGCAACAATACACACCGTCTGTCTGTCTGTCTGTCACTGACATAAATATACCGTTAATGTTTCAGCTTTTAAGCCCGTATTCTGATAACATTAAGGTCTAGGTAATTCAATTTACACACGTGTATATTTGATAAGCATACATAGGTATTTAATGACAATTAAAATAAGTACTTTAAAAAACTTTTTAACTTAAACAGTTTTTTGAAAATAAAGATAATGATTTAGTTAATGTATTTACTGTATTCTACTAGAAAAACCCTTTAATTTGATAACCGCCATTTTGTGGCGGCGGCCATATTGAATTTAGAATGATAGTAAATATTATGTTTCATTATATTTTCATCTAAACTAAAGGCGTGTACCAAATCAGATCAATCTGTCAACGAGAGGGGGATGATGATGACTAAAGACCCAAAAAACATAAACAACAATAAACAAGGGGCAAGCTAAATAAAACTTAATACGGTAAATTCAACGTCGATGAACTGGCGTCCAAATGCAATCCACTAGTCCCAACTATAGGAACTGGCGTCCGATTAAAATCCACTAGTCCCAACATATGTACCTTCTGGAAAAGAAAGATAACAAAACAATGTTTTCAAATTAATTAGAGTTGAATTAATCGCAACCTGTTTTTATTGTAATGAAGTCAACAAAGAATTACTCATTTGCATGATATACCTGTAAAACCGGTTTACCAACAATGGTATTAAATTAATTATTAAAAAGACTCGTAGTGAGATTCTCAGAGGATTATTAAACCTTCTGATAAGGAGATAAATGTCATTAAATAAGCGGCCAAGTGCGAGTCGTGGCACGCGCAAATTAATGTTCCATATTCATATATTTATTGATAAAATATTATTTTACACGTCAAGGTTTTACATTTAATAATACAACATTATGTTTAAACTTACAACCATTGGTAAGCATACGTATAAAACAAAGAATAAGTAAATATAACAAATTACAATAATAATAATATCAAAAATAAAAATAAAAAAGTAATTAGATTGTTAAAAATCAATAGAAGTAAAAATTATAATTGAAAAATATCAAATATTAGCATTAAAAAAAATAGTTGTACATCGCCCCACATAATGGGGTAAATGAGAAAAAAATAATCGTCCCCATTTCACGTGTATAGGTGGTAGTTACTTAACCCAATTTTTTTTTCACAATTTTATTCTACGACTTTCTCGGCATAACTAATATACATATTCATACCAAATTACAATTTTCTAGTACTAGTAGTCTAGGCTTTGAGTAAAGCCCCGTACGAGACAGAAATCTGAAAGACAGACGGACATAGCGAAACTATATGGATTCCTTTTTTACACGGAACCCTAATTAAAAAAAATATTATAATTAATAATAAATTTATTAATTAATCCTTTTTTACCCGGATAGGTATACATATAAATACATAATATAATCTGATCAACCATTCTTGTCTGAAAAATAAATAGTTTACCGGCTGGTACCCATGGAACACTCTGATGAATTGTAGATTCATATTTCGAATATACTCATATACCTAATCAGGACCTAATTATAGGGTTGCTAGCTGATGGGAAGACTAAAATATCGAGACAAAATTTAAATAAGCGGTCAAGTACGGGTCGTGCGTGCCACGCACAAAGTAGGGTTAAGTTATAAATAGAAGTACAAGGTGGTACGAGTCAAAACAGTAAACAAAATCTCGGTGGTGCAAAGGCGGCCTTATCGCCTTGAGTGATTTTTTCCTGGCAACATTTTGATGGACTGAAACTAGAAGAAAAAGTTATGGAAAGTTGTGCACATGCATAAGTACCTATATAAATAGAACGATCTTCTGAAGCGTGCCTTTGTCCTGGCAGAAGTGCCATGCATACTAGAACCTCCAGGCTTATCACGCTCAGATGGCAAGCGACCAGACGGTCTTACGTTGGTTCCATGGCGGAAAGGGCGCTGCCTCGTGTGGGATGCTACGTGTGTCAGCACGTTCGCACCCTGCCATCTCCCCGCTACCCAGCAGTCTGCTGGTGCGGGAGCGGAGGCAGCCGCCCGAGGCAAGCGCCTCAAATACGTCTGCCTGGTACCAACATATGACTTCGTCCCATTTGCCGTTGAAACGGCGGGGCCGTGGTGTTCTGCGGCGAGGGAATTTATCCGGGAACTCGGACACCGCCTGAGAGAAAAAAGCCGGGACCCACGGTCGGGATGGTTTCTCGTCCAGCGGATTTCCCTCGCGATACAGCGTGGCAACGCAGCGAGCGTGCTGGGAACTTTTGGGCCAGGGACCTGCGCGGAGGGCCGTTGACTAGTTAGCCTGAAACGCTAAATTTTGTTTTTGTGAAGTGTGTAATTATGTATACCTATATATTTATATCAAGGCAATAAATAAACAATTAAAATTTAATAAATATAAAAAAAAATTAAAAAAAATATGTTAATATATTAATAATATATTTACTATTTATATATGTTTCTTATATGGCACTGAAATAATAATATTGTAATTTGTATGGTTACCTACCTTAGGTCTAAATTTATATAGATCATCTGGTAATTCCTTTGGCATCATTGTTTGAAATAACTGAATGTTTACTGCAAAATAATATTTTACCTTATATGAGAAGTTTTAGGTAAGTAAGTTTGTATAGATTGAGTGGCCAGCCCGTGTCAGAGATATTAAGCCGCCGAAAGGACTCTGACCAAGCTTGACGATTGCTGTTTTTTTTAAAGGTACATTTAGGTAAGTAGATATGTGATACATTGTACCGAACTGGCTTTCATTATATGTTTTTTTATTATATATTTTTTTGTATTTCTCGTTACAGGGAAAAGACTATACAACTTAGGATATACGGCCTTACCGAAAAACGTTACTTAACTTTAACCAACGTCTTAAATTCTCTGTCTTCTTTCCGCATGTGTGATCACGTGTCAGTGAGAAGTTGACAAAATAAGTTAAGCATTGCTTAAAGTTAGGTAACGTTTTTCGGTAAGGCCTATAGTGTTGGAAACGTCAGATCATAAAATTATATAAATATACACGATAAATTCGTTAAAACTTGGGTAATTTCAATAAGGAAATACTGTTTTTTACCTCTAACCATTATCCGATTTTGATTATTATTTTTTAACCGACTTTCAAAAAGAAGGAGGTTGTCAATTCGGTCTGTATGTTTTTTTTTGTATGTTTGTTCACCGATTACTCAGACAATTGTGCGTTGATTTTGATGATTATTTTTGTATTTGGTAGGTCATACTTCAGAGGTGGTAGTTTCTCAATAATAGGGTAGTTTTACCCTTTGGGTACGGAACCCTAAGAACCTAACGACCTACATCAGGTGCTTTGACAGGATTTCCAACGCGGAAATCCTAAGCACCCGTGTCGATTAATTAGTAAACTAGGTCGTTAAGTGTTTTATGACTCATATTCAAATTCGAAAAACATTACACTCCTTGTGTAGTCGGATAGAAACTTGTAAAAAGAGTCAAGCGTTGACCCGACAAAGGAAACATTAAAATAAATGGCGATTTCCAAGAAGATAGTGGAAAGTAACGCGCCGCAAACACGTTATGTGCCCGTAAAGCTGCTTGGATTTACTTTGCTTGATTTAACTTATTGACCGACTGCCTAGAAAGAGAGAAGTGGTTTTGAGAAGAATTATAATTAAAAAACTGAAAAAAAACCGACTTCAAAATACGCAATTCGTTTACTTGGATGACATTTTACAGTTATTTTTTTATAAAAAAACAAAGTACAAAACTGATTTTGATAAAATTTCTATGGAACCACCTCTGAGGTTTTACCTACCACAAAAAAAGATCATCAAAAGTAATTCATAACCTCCAAACTTTTTCATACCTTCCAACGAACTTTTTTCTAATAAAGAAGTGATTTTAATAGAATTATTGTAAAGAATGCGCATTTATCTTTAACAGCGATTTTACGCATACTTTCTCATAAAAAAACGTACACTCAACAGCTTATCCAGGGTAACGTTATCGTAAGTTCTACTGAAAAAATCTCTTTTCTGCAGTCGGGTATTCTGTTTTGTTTTAATATAAATATTTGTGTATTATAAATATTTTATTAGATGCTACCTGGTAATTAAACAAAAAAAATATGTTAATTTTATTTTAAGAATACAACTTGCTTGAGTAATTCATTTTTTTTATATGTGTTTGTTGACTATATTACCTCCATTAATCTGAAGACAGAAACATAAAACAAGTAACTTTCCTCGATAGAAAAAAATCAGAACTTACCTCTAAAAATAATATTTTATGAATTTTATGTAATAGTCATGTACTTTCTGTCACATTAAATTAATGAAAAATGTAGATAATATCTTTTTAAACATTAATTAGAAACCAGTTTTTAAAGAAACATAACATTGAATTTTTATTTTATTTTTTTATTTAGTGTGGCGCTTACGTTATTTTTATCGAGCAGGTTGCATGTTTTCTCTCTCTCTATCTATTTACGTTGCTATCGCATAGTTCTATCACTCTCAACCATTTACCCAGTTCGCCCGTGAACATCGTGCGAGGTATCGTCTTAAGAGTAAATCTGGCAAAATAATTATACACTCTTTCGTAAACTCGAATGGACTTTTTCGTATTAAATAAATACGTAATTTTGCAAGAATTGATCAGAAAAATATTCACTTAATACCTTTTATAAATTATTAACAGGATGTAGCATCAATGCTCAAAAACGTCCGAGCTCAATGGGATCTAATTAGATCTCATAAACGATTAAAATAATTAGAAGCGGCTAAATAAACGTCTCTATACTTCTCAATCTAAATTAGGCTTTAGCGCGGTGACGTATTGTATTTATATCAAAACCTTTAAGTTCGTCATAGTTGGTACTTATATGAGTAAGATCTTTGATAAAGTATCAACGGAATCAAAAACGTCCGAGCTCAATGAGTTCTAATTCGACCCCTTACACGATTAAAATAATTTCGATTTTCAAAATAATTCGAAGCGGATAAATAGACGTCTCTAGACTTCTCAACTCAATCTAAATAATTAGGCTTAAGCGGCGACATAGAGTCCTTATATCAAAATCTTTAAGTTCGTCATTGTTAGTACGAGTAGGTATATGAGTATCGGTCAACCCAGGACACTATATTCGTGAATTTTATTTTAGACTTTACGTCCACGTAATGGGAATGTCATTGCTTTTAAATCGACTTTGCATTTTCAAACAAGAAGTTTTACGCTTGACAATATATTTAACCGACTTCCAAAAAAAGGAGGTTATCAATTCGGTATGTATGTTTGTTCACCGATTACTCAGCCAATTGTGCATTGATTTTGATAGTTCTTTTTGTGTTTGGTACGTCATACTTCAGAAGTGATACCATATAAATTTAATCAAAATCGATGCAGTACTTTGGTTTTTATAACAAAATAACTGGTAAAATTATCCAAGTGCACGTAGAAAAGTGAACATCAAGTCGCGTATGTGTTATATTGCGTATTTTGAAGTCGGTTTTTTCAGTTTTTTTAAACTATAATTATCTCTAACCCGGATTATCGAATCAAAGGTCGCATACAATAATATTGACATATCTAATCACATTGTATTCCGTGCTGTCAGTCAATAGCTTGGTATTTGGTAAATCGATCTTAGCGCCATGCCACTGAGCGAGATTTTGTACCAACCAATAAAGTAAAATCAAACCAGTAAAGTAATTTTTTGATGGCCGATGGGGCCGAAAAGTTGTCGAATGGAGACCACAAACCGGCAAGCGCAGCGTAGGAAGACTAGCCACAAGGTGGACAGAAGATATCATACGAGCGGCAGGAAGACGCTGGATGTAGGCCGCTTCCAATCGGTCTTTCTGGAAATCCATGGGGGAGGCCTATGTGGACAGCAGTGGACTTCTTGTGACTGAGATGGTGATGATGAGTAAAGTAAAATCACAGAATACATTAATAGTTGGTAAATACTAGCGCTCGGCGGGCACAGGTGAAAGTAGGCTCACACACGCTTCGTGCCGTTGTGAGACGTTGCATGCTATACTGTAAATGGATGTAATTGTTTGCATAATGATGAGACATCTTCATTCAATTATACAAGTTTTCTGACACAGTACAGTGCGTTGTTATCTGAGAAGTAGGCAATTTTTTTATTTTTTTTACCAGCCCTGTTTGTACAAACTGTCCCACTGCTGTCACACTGTCTACCACGCTGGCTAAGTGCGGGTTGGCAGACTTCACACATCTTTCAAGATCATTGAGAACTCTCAGATGTGTAGTTTTCCTCACGATGTTTTTCCTTCACCGTTTGAAGTTGGCGGCAATCGACAAAGTATCGAGAAGTAGGCACTATTATGCAAATATACTTTATTTTGAAGACTACGCACCGATAATCGTGACGTAGGATGACCAACTACAAATCTACAAGGTGGACAGATCATACAAGTGGCAGGACGACACAGCAATACTTGCGTAAACGTAAACTCTTGAGTAGATGAGTGTGTCAGTGACAAAATCAAGGAAATTTGACTTGCAATAATTCTTAAACCACACGTTCAAATTGAATGAAATTTGGAAATGTACTTAGTAACATTATATTCTCTTTGTTTCTGAAGTTTCAGACTTCTAGCTTTATCCACAACAAAGTTACAGGGGGTCGAAAGTGCCCTGAATGGCTTCGAGAAAAGGATGGTACGGCGTGGCCTTGCGCTCGACTTGGCCGGGGCCACTGCCGTGCCCCCAGATAACGAAAATAACTCTTTGTTTTTCTTTTAAATTAGGCACTAGTTTTGAAATCGGTAGTAACACATTTGGAGAGATATTTGCTTGAAAAATATTTGTGTACGCAAGGTAAAATAAGATGTCATAATAAACAGACCAATTATCGGTTTAACTCATGCGTGATAACTAGTAGTCCTTGGAATCACGGCTTATTGGCTGGTTTCAAAAAGTATCTATTAACATACTGTCGCTACTGCGTGGTTTATTTATTTGAAGTGATCATTCGCTGACCATGACTTGGCAAGAAAATACTTAACTTGCTTTTCGTTGGTGTCTGACGTCTTTGAGTCGTTGCAGCGTCACCAAGTGTTGTAGTTTTTATTTGCCGTCACATTTCGTTAAAAAAAAAAAGTCGAAAAGTTCTCTAATAGAGACCACAAACCGGCAAGCGTAGCGTAGGAAGACCAGCCACAAGGTGGACAGAAGATTTCATACAAGTGGCAGGAAGACGCTGGATGCAGGCCGCTTCCAACTGGTCTTTCTGGAAAACCATGGGGGAGGCCTATGTCCAGCAGGGGACTTCTTGTGGCTGAGATGATGATGATGACACACTTCAGTTTTAGTTCTGCGTCAAGTCAACCAAGGGTTCTTCTTCTTTTTTGTATTAGACCCCGCGATTAGCGATTAGCCAATGTTAAGTATTGAAATATTTTCAAGTTTCTTGAATAATACAAGTTATATGGTGATCTAGTCACAGTCTAAGTCACGTAAACAGTCATTTTCAAATTTAAGTCTTGCATAAGTGATGGCGATTTTAGCTTCTATGGAGTTTTGCCGACAACGTAAAATCACACGTTTCACTGCTTTATTTCACATGCCCACATTCACTCGGACCCGGACCAATAGCATAAAGTATAGGCCATATACTCTAGTCATCATCATCATCTCAGCCATAAAAGGTCCACTGCTGGGCATAGGCCTCCGCCATAGATTTCCAAAAAGACTGATTGGAAGCGGCTTGCATCCAGCGTCTTCCCACCACTAGTATGAGGTCATCTGTCCATCTCGTGGCTGGTCTTCCTACGCTGCGCTTGACGGTGCGTGGTTTCCACTTGAGAACTTTTCGACCCCATCGGCTATCAGTTCTACGTGCTATGTGCCCTGCGCACTGCCACTTCAACTTGCTAATCCGCGTTAGTATACTCTAGTAACCTTGACCAAGTGAATGTATACTTTCATGTCCATGCTATTGCATACGTCACTGGCATTGAGTTTATTAATACAAGCCTCTTATTGACAGCTTAGGTATTTGCAATAAACAGCAAAATTAAATTTCAACTACCCGGATGCTTGGATGTTGGTACTCGCATACGTCGTATTTATCAACTAATCTTGGCGAAACTTTGTATACTTACAGATTTTACAATTTGAGAGATTTTTGTCATCAACGATTTTTGATTGGAAGGAGGAGGATATTTCTCTCAATAAAATCCTTACGAAAACGTTTTAGTTTAAAAAGCTGAAAAAACTGACTTCAAAATACGTAATTCGTTTACTTGGATGTAATTTTTTCAGTTATTTTGTATGAAAACCAAAGTACTGAACCGATTTTGCTAAAATTTATATAGGACCACCTCTGAGGACTACTAACCAAAAAGTATCATCAAAAACAATTCATAATAAAACCAAAAAATAACATACAGTCGAATTAAGAACCTTCTTCTTTTTGGAAGTCGGTTAAAATGGGAAGAAATTTAATAGATGTAACTTGATAACTTGAGTGTGTTCAAAACACAAGTGAATAGGTTTCTTCTGTTTTGATAATATTTATTGGCAGATAAATGTACTAAACTAAGGTACCTACTAAATAACTAAACTAGAATTTCAAATTTAAGAACGATTTTGCTTATTCGTAATATTTTATCTGGTACATTAAATAATTACTCTAGCTACGACGCAATAAAGTGCAAGTCAGCTTCCATGCTAGACTGGGAGACGAAGGAAAACATAGAATATACCAGACAAAGTTAGTTAAGGGACTTAAGGGAAATTGGCGTTTATGTAGATTGTAGACGATGGGCTGACCCCCACTGCAAGTATTTGACATCACTGCAAGCCAATATTTCATCTTTTCCTCTATAGGAAGGAAGAGGGGTATTAGAGGGTTAGAGGGGACTCTAACCCGCTAATACCCCTCTTCCTTCCTTCTAGCTCTCTAACAACGGTCAAATGTGGCGTCAAACGGCCTGGTGGTCTTTGATGCTCTGCCTACCCTGTAAGAGAAAATAGACGATTATATGTATGTATGTAACTTAACAAATTCATTTCCCACTTTTCTAATATCCCCAACCAACGATTTTATATTTAAAAATGTTGTAATGCGCGAGAGAGATAGCTGCGCCGTTGAGCCCACCTATCTCTGTACCAAATTTCATAACAGTAGGTTCAGACGTTTCACAGTGAAAAGGTAACAAACAGACAGAAAAACATAACTACTTTCACTAATGTATAATGATTAGTTGAGTATTGGAACTCCAGTTAGGTAGTCATAATAGTAACTAAATGGTTCATGTAATTACTTAATCATTCATATGACTAATAGTTATTATTCAAATAACTAATTATTTTAACCATTTTATAGTTTAAAGCTGACTAACCATTATCACTGCACTAAAGGAAAAATAATAATTATTAAGCAATATGTCCTGTTATGGAAACTATTGTTAACATATTTTTGTTGTCAAATCAAAGAATCATCATCTCAGCCATAGGAAGTCCACTGCTGGGCATACGCCTCTCCTCCCCATGGACTTCCAAAAAGACCGATTGGAAGCGGCTTACCTCCAGCGTTTTCCCGCCATTTGTATGAGGTCATCTGTCCATCTCGTGGCTGGTCTTCCTACGCTGCGCTTGCCGGTGCGTGGTCTCCACTCGAGAACTTTTTCAACACGATTTCCACGGCGGCGGCGGGCCAGAATGACACTTGCCTATTCAATACAAAATTAATCATTTTAAACCAAATGTAACTATTTAACTATTTCTAAAAAGAGTCGGTGCGATAATTCAGAAGTATAGATACACATGTGGAATTTGTGCTGTGACGCGCGACGCATTTTGTATGTTCTTAAGAGTCCAGTTACGTTAAGTTCTATGTGGCAATAGTTCTATGAAACTAACGGAAATTCGGGCCTAGTCGGGAGACCGTCTGATTTGCGATCCGCAGGTCCTGGGTTCGAATCCCGCGCCACGCAACTCTGTCTTTTCGGAGTTATGTGCGTATTGTTGATTGCCACCAACTTCAAACGGTGAAGGAAAATATTGTGACGTAAGCTACATGTCTGAGAGTTCTCAATGATCTTGAAGATGTGTGAAGTCTGCCAACCCGCACTTGGCCAGCGTGGTAGACTATGGCTTTACCCTTCTCATAATGAGAAGATGGCCAGCGGCCAGCAATAGGACAATTTGTACAAACAGGACAGATAAAAAAACCAAGCATTATTAGTTTTATAGAACAAATGAGACACATTTCGTTTTAATAGTTCTACCATAGAAAGGCTTAAAAAGTTATAACAGTTCTATGACGTCACAGTTCTATGGAACTAATGGGAGTTACCGACGAGAAATAGCTCAGACCTTGAATACGCAGAAATCAAGTCAGTTGCCTTTTTTATCGAAAATTGTGGATAAATATAATTACTTGACATTTTTAAATCTCTAATAGTAACAGCGTAATCGTGATTTGTACAATTTTGTTGTAATCACTAATTCAGCTTCGTGTATTAAGACCAGGTAATATAACCAGAAACTCCCACGGAGTGTCTGAATCATCTAAACAGAGGTCAAAACAAATCGTTTGCCTAAATTGTTCAATGCCATTCAAGAGTTCAAGTTAAGTTGGTTTACGATTAGTGGCGTGTAAAGTTACGTGTAGTAAATTATTTCTTTATTAATATTGTGTAAATGGAATTCTGACCGACATCTCAAAAAGGAGGTCTCATACAAAAGTAATTTTACCTTTTTTCAACCGACTACCAAAAAGGAGGAGGTTATCAATTCGACTGTAATTTTTTTTTTTTATGTTTGTTACCTCAGAACTTTCGACTGGGTGAACCGATTTTGATGTTTTTTTTTGATTTGAAATCTGTTGCTACCCGTGTGGTCCCATTTCAATTTAGTCTTATTTATTTAAAGTATATATGTAGGTATATTCATATTATAGGTATATTCATATCAGCCATCTAGTTCCATAGTACAAGCTTTGCTTAGATGGTGTTGTGTGAAATGTCCACAATATTTATTTTTTATTATTTATTTATAATCATTACGCCAGTGAAACCGCGGCGCGCAACTAGTTTTAATAGTAAAACGAAAGCGAAATCGACTCGAAATAAATGTTTCTACGACGGACAATCTCATTACCGACATAATCATAATTCTAGTTTATTAATACCTTACGTAAGCCTTACGTCTTATTGTGATTGTAATATAAATGAGTAATAATGAAAATGACGAGCATTCCTCAAGGGGGAAACAACATGTATGTGATCAAATATATCAGTGAACATGTGGCGTCACTATGAATATTTATACAACGCCTATTGCGTGTGGGGAAAACCACTATCCGTATTTTGGCTGACAACTTGGCACGGGAACATAGAATTTAAAAATTATAATAATGACTGGCAAAATTAAAAAAAGGAAACCATACTTGCTCAATCATTAATCGTTACAACTATACAGAAAACACATAACACAGAACTGTTTGCTACATTTGTTTTAGTATTTTTCTCCTGTTTTATAAAAAGTACACATAATATAATAAGATTGCCGCGCGCGACAACTGTACTCTTAATTAGAAGCCTTATTTTTTTTCATATAAATTATAAAATGAAGACTCAAACAAAATCGTATTTAATTACGCTTAAAATCTTCATAAAGTTTCTTTAATCCCATAACCGCAGTCAGTAGTTAGTTGCATGCACAGTAATCTATACCATTATACAAAATAATATACTTAAATCCTTTGATAAAGTAACAACGGGATGTAGCGTCAGTCCTCAAAAACGTCCGAGCTCAATGAGATCTAATTAGACCTCTCACGATTAAAATAATTTAGATTTTCAAAATAATTCGACGCGGCAAAATAGACGTCTCTAGACTTCTCAAACTAAATTAGGCTTTAGCGCGGCAACTTAGTCTTTATATCACAATCTTTTAAGTCATTGTTGGTATATGAATCGGTCAACACAGGGCACTATATTCGTGAATTTTGTTTTAGACTTTACGTCCACGTGATGGAAAGTCATTGCTTAAAATATACAAATGCTCAAGGTCAAAAACCAGCACCACCAATTAGTAAAACTGTACCAGTAGCGCTATTCCTGGGGGGTTAGAATTTCAGGAACGCCAGTTAGAATAATTATAGTTTAAAACTAGGGTAAAATAGTTATACAAATAATATGGCAACCCTGTCTGGCCCACTTAGAGCTATGTTAGAGGTTATGGTATTTGTAACTTTTTGTTTATTTCAGCGATCTAAATAAAATCTTTAAGCTCAAATAGTTGTCCCCTCCCACATCAATTTACCTTGACAGGAGAGGAAAAATATAAAACTAACTTGTGGAAACGAACATCACATAAACATTACCCACTTAGAAGTGGTGTAGTTTTAGTTCGTAACAATAGATTTTTACGGCCTAAAACTACACACAGCACCATTTTACCTGGACGTAAAGTCTAAAACAAAATTCATAAATATAGTGTCCTGGGTTGACCGATACTTATATACTTACCAACAATGACAAAGTTAAAGAATTTGATCTAGAGACGTTTATTTTGCCGCTTCGAATTATTTTGGAAATCGAAATTATTTTAATCGTGTAAGGGGTCGAATTAGACCTCATTGAGCTCGGATGTTTTTGATCCCGTTGATACTTTATCAAAGATCTTACTCATATATACCAACTATGACGAACTTAAAGGTTTTGATATAAAGACTATACTTACGTCACCGCGCTAAAGCCTAATTTAGATTGAGAAGTATAGAGACGTTTATTTAGCCGCTTCTAATTATTTTAATCATTTATGAGATCTAATTAGATCCCATTGAGCTCGGATGTTTTTGAGGACTGAAGCTACATCCCGTTGATACTGTATATAAGATTTTACCACTAAATAAAACCGTTTTCTATATAATTATTGAGTTCAATCCTTATTTTAAGCTAGTATTGTAAATAAAAACTTGCACGTACATTTCTTGACCAAAAGACATCACTTAGTAAAAAACAAAATACCCGACTTTTCGACCGACCGACGATTTCGTAAGTTAGGTATAATTTTGTAAGGTATTTGTGAGAAAGTATGAGTAAAATCACTGTAAAAGATTATAAATACGCATTCTTGAGGATAATTCTAGTAAAATCTCGTGTGTATTACGAAAAAGTTCGCTCCCAAGTTTCACTCCCCCCCCCCTCGCCCCCGTAGTCCGCCAGTTTAGCATACTACACGGGTTACGCACCAAACACGCTATGTTAATTGCACGGCGAGCTCCTAGGCAACGGTATTTTATTATTGTTACGCATATAATTACGCAACCAGATTTTATCTGTCTTGAAGAGTGGTACAATTCGATTATATACTTTATCGCGTTAAGGCTAATACCTTCAAAGGTTCATTTTTAGGCACTAGGATGCATATAGCCAAGCCAGTGGCACTCTGCATTTTAGGTATAACGCTACAAGTACAGTCACGATCAAAAGTCCATTAGCAGTCTCATAACGCAGTATTTTGAAATAATGATTTGAGTGGATTTATTCTATGATTCGATTCGCACTCACACATTGTCATAAACGGAGGTCTCGTGCCGAGACACACGCACAAGCACATGTATGTATTATTGTCAATAATACATACATGTGCGTGTGTATCGGTCTCGGTTTCAATAATTTATTGAGCTGGTACGCGATTATTGACTTTAAGATGGTGATGGATTTTCGAACCCTGACTGTACATAGGTACCTGCCCTATGTCAGCTCGGCCAAGCACTTTTGCCGCGCGCAAAAAAAAATTACAGCTACACGATAGAACTAGATAAGAATCCAACTGACTTTTGCTTTATTTTGAAGTTGCAAGAGTCGCTATTTAAATGCAACTGGTATTCTAAACGTACTCGTATACGTATTCTGTGCCGTAGATGTCTCGCTCACTCGTGCCTTTTTTTAGATAAAATAATTTCATAATGATAGTCTAAATAATATATAAATACCATTATAGGTCTTAATTTATCGCACTATGTAAAGCTTTTTGTTATAAAGCCATTATGTGACTGTGTACTTTGTGACAAAAATCACATTCTGGCCAGTGCATCCAGCGCGAGAATGTGGACAGCCTTAAGGCACCTTCACACCGGATTCAGACATACAAGGTCACTTGACTGTTATTTATTAAGTAGTATTTTTTAATGACAAATGAATGTGAATATTAAAAAAAAACAGTAATTAACAGTATAAAACCAGACAAGATCGAGAAGTCGCAAGACGAAGGAAAACGCCGGGACCTATTGTTGGGTTATAAATGGCGAGCTGGCAATGTCTCTAAAAAGAAAAATAATAGACATAAGCATTATTCCCGTATGCACAAACTTGATCTTTGACTAAAGTGAAAAAAACCAAGCCCAAGGTTTGTCGGAGATCCATGGAGCGCAGTATCCGCGTCAGGTTAATTGACCACATACGCAATACAGAGCTGCGCTCCAGAATGCGGGTTACAGATTTAGCTCTCAAAGCTATCAAGGGCTGGGCCAGTCATGGGGCCACATGCCGGAAGAACTGGGCCAATAACTGGCCCGTCCTACCCAAGTCAGCACGGCCACTTGGCAGGCCCCGTAAGAGGTAGCGGGATGGACTTGACACATGTGTATCTAATACCTTTAAACGAGCAATTATTCTTGTATATATATAATCAAATCTCGGAAACGGCACCAACGATTTTAATGAAATTTGGTATGTAGGTAGATTAGGTGACGATAACCCGGGTTTGCTCGTATTTTCAGTCATAATAAATCCGAGTGGAGCTCGTCGCCCAGGTACCTTGATAAAAACTGGCACAACAATACACAAAACCGCCAACACTGGGCAAAGGCCATCTACAACAACTGACAAGCTAACAACACCAATTGACAATATACAAATTATAATAAATAGCCAAGCGCGTGTCGTGCCACGCGCAAAGTAGGGCGTAGTAGTAGCAGTAGTATATCTGTTTCCTGTGACCTACAATCTTAGAATTTTCAAGGCTAGAGTGAATAGATATCTTTTAGATCGACGAGCTCCATCCTCGACCACACCGTCGCTTAACATCAGGCGAGTTGGTGGTCAATCGTAGATCTATCTTGTATAAAAAAGTAGGGTTCCGTATTTGCACATCATAATTTATGTAACTTAAAACCGTGTCTTCTATTTGATACTATGAACATACGAGTTAACAGTTAAGTTAGTTTAAATTAAATTTGGACAAAATTTTCATTTCTTACTTCTATAAGTACATTTTTTATTGATCGATTATTACTCGTTAACTTATAAAATCTACTTAGACTTAGCTGTGATAGTTTTCCTTTTAATTTCGGTATATATGCTGTAGCATGGTATTAGCATGAATATCAGGAGGCTCCCTGAAATTCATGCTAATACCACAGAATTCGCCCTATTACATAGGACCTAATACCATGCATGATGAATGAGGGGGGTGACACGGCTAAAAAAAATATCGTTATTTATTGTTTTTATAGCGTTAAGGAATATTTAGAATTTAAGTAGGATAATAAATATATTAAAATAAATTTATAAGCAGATTTTTAAACATTTGCACGTCTGCCTGCAGACTGAAATGTGTCTACAAAATTAAAATTAAGAACTCTATGCACTTGTATTATTGCAAATGAACGATTTGATTTGATTTGATAAAAAAAATATCAATTCAAATTCTTAAATTAAATTCGTAATATTTCGCAAACGGAGCCCTTATAGTTTTGACTGCCTACCACCAACGATACCCCACACGCTGGGGTGGATGAGAAAAAGATAATTCATCCCCACTTTACATGTAGGGGAGATACCCCAAAAAATATTTTGGCTGGGGTAGATAAGAAAAAAAATTCACCCCCACTTTACATGTAGGGGTACAATTTTTTTTTTTATCAAAATCAAGAAGAAAATCAGAAGAGATCTATTTTTTCTACGACTTTTCGGCGTAATTAATATGCGTGTTCCAAATAACAGCTTTCTAGTATAAATAGTCTTTTAGCAAAGCCGCGGACAGACAGACGGACATAGCGAAACTATAAGGGTTCCTAATTTACTACGGAACCTTAAATATTTCTTTATGATGTTTATTTTTTTATTCATCGCTATACTTGGTTGGTTGAATGACAACTGATGGGAGCATGTCAAGGCAGTGCTTCTAACTGCATGATCGATTAAATTAATAACTATATTGCCATGGAAACTGCATATTTACGTACTTGGTTACCTACCTTGTCTACTTTTTTACTGACTTCAAAAAAGGAAGATATTCTCAAATCGAATGCTTTACCGCATAACTTCGTAATTAATAAGCCTTTGTGGAATTGTCTTTGTTTAAGGATATACTTTTGGATTGGTCCCATTAAATCATCAAAATCGATGTAAGATATAAAGCGATGCAAAATTGGCTCGCGCCCGTTTTTATCTTACTTTTTCGGCAAATAAGAACCCTCTTATTTGCCGACACAAAATTTAAGAGACTTAAAAATATATCAATTTAAAGTAGAAGCTAATTTGAACTTTTGTCTCACACCCTTAATTACAGAAAAAGCAAGGCAAAAACGAGTGCGAGCCAACTTTGCATCGCTATATAAGTTAAGCGTAGAATGTGTGAAATGTCCACAAATATTTATTTATTTATTTATTCACGGACTCTCACTGTAATATCAAATAAGTGTGGTCAAATTAAAGTTGTAGAAAAAAAAAAGAGAGAAAAAAATAAAATAAAACGAAAGTTAAAAAAATAGTTTTAAGGTAGCTTGCCTGTCTATATTCTATAGAATTCATTTCGAGGAATGAGCGCAAAAGCTTCACGACCTAATTCCACCCTCCCCCTTTCACTACAGGACTAGCAGAAAATCGGGGCATTACCCATTTCTCATTGAAATGCCAAAAATCAGTAATTAGCGATATCGAAATACGTTCTTGATGCGTACTGCACAAGAATGTAATAGTTGCCGCGATCTCAGTTTCCTGAGATCTATAATTTTGGAATTTTCAAGCCTAGAGTGAATAGATATCTTCTAGAATCTAGATCGACAAGTTCCATCCTCGGCCACACCGTCGCTTAACATCAGGCGAGTTGGTGGTCAATCGTAGTTCTATCTAAAATTTAAAAAATAGTTTTCCTAAATAACCTACCCAGGTCATTTAGGTTCACCCAGTCTCAACGGCCAACACGAAAAATCGATTAATTCCAAGACTTTAATTAATGACCCGTCACTCACTTTTCACACATAGTATAACGACCCCTAATCGTCCCACTTTCTACTCACAGTATTAATTATTCCAATTTCTTATAGGGCACTATTGTGTTTCAACCCCTGCCCTAGATTGTATCTACTTTACTCCTTAGTTGTGTAGTTAAAACAGAGATTTTCAAACTTTTACTTCAACATCCATACATCAAAATAGAATATACCTAAATCCTCCGAACTATTTGGAAGACTGTGATTAGTTCTCATGTATATTTGTCTCTCTCTCCATCTGTCTGCCTCACTCTCGTTTCAGCATATATCTTATACAAAACTAGTTACTTAAAATACAAACAGTGGTAAATAAAAAATTCAAATATGAAAGCCAGTCTATAAATGCACAATACACCCCAAGCGGGATTTCAGTGAAGGTTATATTAGATTGCCCCCACTATATAATAAAATAATTTATTTAAAAGTTTGACCTTTTAACCTGTCGAAAATATAACGCCAATTATCTAATGGTGTGATACTGCACCATTACTTTGGAAACGTTTTCCATACCAATTATGGAAAACTTGCCATCAATTCAACTTAATATTACATATATTGTATCCGTGGACCATTAAAAAAGTTTGTAAATCACTGGTCTAAGTTGTCCATCAAGTAAGCAATTGACACGGTTGGAGCATTCTTAGGTAAGTTGCGTGTTTAAGTTCACTTAAGTAATGTTGAAAAGTGGTAACTTGTGTAGTCGAAAAGCGGTCAGCATTGGTAATTATAATATCGCCGGTTGCTTTTTTTTGTTTTATTACTTGATTTTCAGTTTTTTTTCTCACGATCTTCTATATCATGGGTAAGAGTAACTGCTTATAATTTTTAGTTAATATGTGTTTATTTTATGTAAAATGTGTTTACTTAATATTACTGTCGACATTTTTACATACATATTTTACGTCAATACTTTCAAGATATAGCGAACTTTATTCGTATAAGCCCCTGAGGCGTGGTAGGCATAAATATTTTCATTACTGTTTTTGTTTGTTTGCTGTTTGAGATGGACAGATGATCTCATACAAGTGGCGGGAAGACGCTGGATGCAAGCCGCTTCCAATCGGTCTTTTTGGAAATCCATGGAGGAGGCCTATGTCCAGCAGTGGACTTCTTATGGCTGAGATAATGATGATGATGATGACTGTTTGCACTCTATAATGCGTCCAGTCCTATAGCGCCCACATGGGGGCATTATCGCCCACTTTGAGAAAGTCTGGTCGAGACTAATATTATTTTTTAAAAGATCAAGCAAAAAAAACTTCACTTTTAAACGGTTTTCTTTAGCTTTACCGGTTTGTTTGGGTCAAATTTAGTAAATGAAATTTTACCCCCTTGCAGTTGACGGATCGATCTCAAATTTGGTTACAAAAAAAACCTTTAGTCCTGATGAATTTAGTATATTCTGTATTATTGTAAATCCAAGATGGCCACCGCCACAGAATGGCGGATTTCATATTTTAACACAACTCCCACAATATGAGTATCAAATGAAAGGGCTTTTCTAGTAAAATATAGTAAATACATTACCTACATAATGATGTAGGTAATGTATTTATTAAAAAGAAAGATAATGATCTTTCTTTTCAATAAAACCGTTTAACTTTTAAAGTTTTTTAAGTAAGTACTTAATTAATGTAAATGTCCCATAATGAGACATCGTAGGAAACGTATGTATGTTAGGTAAAGTAATTCCAATGAATAGGTTATTCCGGTTAACAGGACTATTGTCCAAACGGATGACAGCTTTTTATCATCATGTGACTAATGTTTATGAAGTCACAAAATGTAATTACGAAAATAATATTCTATTATTTTACTTCTAACATATGATTAATCATAAATAACTATACTCTAATCCTGTTATGTATTTTGGTATAGACATAACTGAGAACCAGGACACGGGCAAAATCTTCATTCGATTACTTGGCCAGTTATGAATTGATTTTGTATTCGGCAGGTCATACTTTAGAGGTGGTCCCATATAAATTTTATCAAAATCGATTCAGTGCTTTGGTTTTTATAATAAAATAACTGGAAAAATATCATCCAAACACATAAAAATACCTCACCCAAAATTAGTCAAGCCATTTTAGCTGTGAGGTAATATGGAAACATACATTTACTTGAAAAACATAAACCTCCTTCTTGAGCAGTCGGGTAATAAAACAACTTAATGCTTACTCAACACATTCCTATGTAAAAAGCGCTCCAATTTAACGACAATACGACATTGGCTGACGGCCACAAGGCTAACCACTAGTCGACCTCTAAGCTCGCTTAGACGTCTAAATATTAGCTAATAAAAACATTCGGCTGTATAAAATTAGCACGCACGGTTTCATACTCTGTGATATCCGGATTTCTTATTTCCGGTAAAGAGTTAATGGCTGGAAAATATGTTGTTATATTTTTTTTATCAGCCTTGTTTGTACAAACTGTCCCACTGCCGGGAACGGGCCATCTTCTCATTGTGAGAAGGGTTAGGCCATAGTCTGCCACGCTGGCCAAGTGCGGGTTGGCAGACTTCACACATCTTCAAGATCATTGAGAACTCTCAGACATGTAGGTTTCCTCACGATGTTTTCCTTCACCGTTTGAAGTTGGCGGCAATCAACAATACGCACATAACTTCGAAAAGACGGAGGTGCGTGCCGTGGGATTCGAACCTAGGACCTGCGGATCGCAAGTCAGACGGTCTCACCACTAGGCTGCCGGAAACTCCCATGAATGAAAAGTTCCCAGGAATGTTGTTATTTAATATATATTATTAGTGTATCTTCATGTAATAAATCTCGTGAGCACTGTATACTACAGTACGTGGTGTTCAAATGTTTCAACGTTCAGCATTATTGCGGTACCCTTTACATTTGAACTCTGTGTGAAGGTCATTGTATCTGACTTTTACTTCAAAAATCAGCTGTTTGAAAGTAGTTCGTTGACCCCAGGCAATGCGATTTTGGAACAGCTGATTTTTTTCACGAAAGATTAAGTTATACATTATTATCTTATTGATTTAATAATCTTCATACCATGGTTGCCTAAAAGAGATCGCTTTTAGCGATAAGGCCGCCTGTTGTTACACTATTTTTAGATGTTTTTTAAAAAACTGAAAAAGAGAGTGTTATATGTTTGACGTGTGCATGTTATATATCTATGTCTGTCTGCGCCATCGTAGCTCTGAAACGGATGGACCGATTTTGATCTAGTTATTTTTGTTTGAAATAGGATTTCATCGAGAGTGTTCTCAGCTATGTTTCATCAAAATCAGTTCAGCCGGTTTTTTGTCGGGGATTTTTGAGTTTTCTAAACTTATACTTGTGTAATTATGATTTTGATTTTCTGGTAGGTAAGTACTTATACGAGTACAAACGGAACTTCCTTAAAAATGAGCATAAAACTTCGATCACAAATTTACAACTGAGGTCACTCGACCTCAGCAAAACCTACTTCCTTTATTACTACCTGATACATGCAAAAACATGACAACAGGAAACAACTTTCTGGGGCCCTATTCTCGTGCGGTCGAGATCATATCTCTCATTCACGTCAATTCAAAAAGTAGATACTAAGAAGCATTCGATTATGGTCGTCTACAACCGTCAAGTAAACGAAAGAGAAAAACATCGCATTTTATTTAGCTTTCTCTTTCTCTCTTCGGTCCACCCGCAGCATATATATTCTAGTACCTGGGCGACCGAGCTCCACTCGGATTTTTATGACTGAAAATACGAGCACTACAATGCCGCAGGCAGACATGTATAAGTTTGACGTGTTAGTCTAGTAAAAATAAATCCGTTTGTATGGAGCACATCACAGTATTTGCAACTGGGGGGATTTTTTGAAATTATGATAGGAAAATAGCTAAAAATCATAGATGAACAATAATCCCCGATTTATAGACTAGCTGCGTTCCGCGGTTTCACTCGTATAGTTATGAAAAACGGTGATGATTATGATGATGATAAGTAGCTTATGTCCGTCTCCAAGTCCAAAGCTATCTCTATACCAATTTTCATAACGATCGGTTCAGCTGTTTGAGCGTGTAAAGGTAACAAAATTAGCTATTATTTCATTATGAAATTGTGTCAAATGTATTTCAAAACACCAGTACATTCATTTAAATAACAATATACTTAGATGTATTTTAGGTTCACACAAATCTTATTTTACTAGACTATGTATACAGATACACACGTCAAACTTATAACACCCCTCTTTTTATGTCGGGTGTTAAAAATAGGGGTGATTTAATAGTGTGTTAGTTCCACTGTGGATACCATACGTCCATCCATACAAAGAGGCAAATAAAAAGTCAAAGTCAAAAGTCAAAGTCGAAAGTCATAGTCAAATCTAAAAAGTCTGCCGCAACATGCATACTCGATCGTTTCAGAGACATGAATGATGTCGAGCGTTCCAGAATATACCCTCAATGACATCAGCGAGGTCTGTACAGACAGAGAGAGCATAACAAAAGCATTTGTGCGAACGAGACGAAGTAGATCAAGTCATGCGTGGAAGGCCAGCAAGTGAAGGGCCTATCTCATGGTGTCTAAACGGTGACTTAGCTAGTGGAATTCTGAGCACGCATTATTTAATTAAAGTTACCTGATATTTTAGTTTTGAGACCGTAAATTTAATTTTAATGTTTTTTTCAATTTTCATTTTTTTATTTATATAATTAATATCTATTTATTTAATTTTAAATATTTTTTATTATATTTTCTCCCCCATAAAACAAACGTGATTTTTTGCCGTTTTTATAGATAACTTATATAAAGGTACGGAACCCTTCGTGCGCGAGTCCGACTCGCACTTGGCCTTTTTTTTATTTTTGTATATGTATTCTGCCATCTCGATTCCGTAGTACAAGTTTAGCTAGATGGTGTTGTGTGTGAAATATCCACAAATATTATTTTATTTATGGTCAAAGCATATGTAATTAATTTTCATTTTTTTTTGTCCAACAGGTCACACAGAATGTTGCCAAGAAAAAGAATAACGTGTCTGCTGGTGACGATACTGCTGTTGATCAAATCTACCGAGCAGTATGGTTCGGGGGCACCAGGCTCTGTAAGTGTCAGGCACCTTTCAATGCATATAAAAAAAAACTTAAAACAGCTGTGCAAGTTGAGTTGACGGTCAAGCGCAAGCTTATCGTCGAATAAAAAAATCAAATTAAGAAAAGCTGATAAACACATGCAGGAAACAAGTATCAGTGTTAAAATAAAAACAAAATACCGACTGCAGAAAAGCAGTTTTTGCAGTCTAACAGTTCTAACGATTTCGTTACGCTTGATACACTGTGGAGTGTACGTTTTTCGTGAGAAAGTATGCGTAAAATCGCTGTAAATTATTATAAATGCGTATTCTTTAGGATAATTCTAGTAAAACCATTGAATTGAATATCTGGCAATATTTTGAGGGATTCCTGGGGGAAGTACTGGCCTCGCAGCTCAGTTGGTAGTATGTCTGCCTACTAAGCTGTAGGTCGTGGATTTGATCCCATCTTGAAGACAAACATTAATGAACATGGATGTTTGTTCTGTGTCTGGGAGTTTATATGTATCATAAGTATGTATTTACAAATAAAAAGTATATATGTATTCTATCAGCCATCTAATTTTCATAGTACGAGCTTTGCTTAGTTTGGGCTAAATGGTCTTGTGTGAAATGTCCACCAATATTTATTTATTTATTCAGGTTATACCTGAATCCCTCAAAATTCAGGTTTAAGCTTTTGAAGAAAAAAATCCCACTTAAAACTCTCCCAAATTTCAGTGACAAAATCTTTTTTTTTCTTTAAACTTATTTTCTTAAACTTAACTTATCTAACTAAAACCTAACTTTAACTTAAATAAAACTTAAACTTTTTTCTCTAAAAATTTTCGAGAACATCTTTACCACCTTTCCCTTTCCTTACATTACTTTAAAGTATCCCCAAACTTAGGAAGATTCCCTCTAATCAATCATCAGTTTCAACTTGTTATTTCCAGGCATGCCAAGATCAAACGCCTCGACACAGAGATGTGCAACGACAGACGACCTCTCCTCCTTACTTCATCTTCGTATCTTCAGCTCAAGTGCGGCAAGGAGAGACCGTGAACGTGACCGTGGGCAGTCCTGCCGGCGCTCCTGTGGCGATTGGAGGGTTTCAGCTGCAAGCCAGAGAGATACAGGCAAGTGATTGGCAGATAAATCAACTGACAAATACTGGAACCTGGCTAAGTCTGAAAAACAGGCCATAGACATAGACATGTATTTTATTGAGACAAGAACTCCCATTCCTTGCAAGACCCTATTTTTGTGATTATTTTCTGATTTTTTCCTTGGATGTGTACTATAAAACAATGTTTCTTGCCAAATTTCATAGTTTTAGGTCGACTCTATAGGTTTTGATTCCTTTGTGAATTGTGACTGTCGAAATACGCGGTTTTTTGCGACATATACGGCTGTAATTTTTTTTACGATAACCGAGAAGTTTGATTTTTTCACAGCTGCAAGGAACTACAGATCTGTGTATACATATTATGGTTTTAATTTTAACTCGATACCTTTACGCGTCCCCGAGATAGAAGGACTTGACAGAGGAACAGACGACAAAGTCCTATAAGGATCCTGATCCTATAAGGGTTCCGTTTTTTTCCTTTTGAGGTACGGGTCCCTAATAAATTAACAGTACTCGGCTGTAATTGCTAACAATTACTACGGTTAAAACGCCCGAATATTCACCCAGATCCATCCAAACATCTAAGTATGATTATTTTTTTCAGAATCCTAATAAAACTGTAGGCATGTTTGTAAACGGTCCGTTGGCAATAAGCAAGTTCACAAGCTGCGAGCACACCAACGATACCGCCACCCACACCTCGCCTGCAGACAAACCAGCTCTAACCTTCACCTGGCAAGCGCCTACTGACTTTTTGGGAGGAGTTGAGTTCAGGTAGAGTACTCGCCAATTGTTGAGATCTCTGAGAGATGCCTCTCTCCTTTATGGCTGAAGCATCCTAATTAATCTGGTAAATTTTATGCATCGAGCATATAACCTCACGCAAAAAACTATGGAAAGGGTTATGCTCGGAGTCTGCGAAATCGAATTAGGGCATAGCATAGCAGATTAGCAAGTTGAACTGGCAATGGGCAGGGCACATAGCAAGTAGAAATTATGGTCGATGGGGTCGAAAAGTTTTCGAGTGGAGACCACGCACCGAAAATCGCAGCGAAAGAAACCAGCCGCAAGGTGGGCTGAAGACAAACAAGTGGCAGGAAGAAGCTGGATGCAAGTAGTTTCTAACCGATCTTTTTTGGAAATCCTTGCAGTGGACTTCTTGTGGCTGAGATGATGTTGATGGTACAACCTCGAAAGAAGAACTGCTATTACGTCTCATTCCGCAACTGAAGAGTGATTTTGCGCTATTATTTTATGCATTTCACTTACTGAAGTGTAAGATAATGAAACACGGACGCTCTGTGTAACTGCTCATTTTATTACTGGCCGGCGACCCACTCCAAATATAATATATATTCGAGCGCATATATATCACTCTTCCCTAATTTTCGAAGGATCTGGTCACAAGTTATACAGTTATTTCTGTCTATCTTTCCTGATATTAGACTACAAACCGTCACCTCCTATATTATAAATTCCTAAAGTTACGTGTATTTTTTCAGAGCGACAGTGGCGCAAAACTATAACACGTACTGGACTGGAGTGAAGTCACCTCTCATTTCGGTGGTCACTCCGGATACTTCCATCGCTCCCCCTGCTCCTGCTCCCGCTGCTCCAGTCAATACGCCTGCTCCACCTACCATTATGGAAACTAGGGTACGTTTTTTTTGTGCAACAGCGGGATACAACTATCTAAACCCGTATGCTGTCTGTCGTAGACGAAGAGACAGCAGGTTCTATACGATTTTGTGTTATTTTGTTGTTATGTTTGTGTTATGTTTCTATATTATCGCCTACAGCCTATAGCCGGCTTGGTCGCTTGTGCGAAGTGACGTTAGATTTGTCGTAGATAGTAAAAATCCTGACGATTCATATGATTTTGACTGTAACCTTTGAGTTTATTGACTTGGTACTCTGAGTACTTACCCGAACGGTATATTTTACTTTGTTTGATAGGTATATCTTTTTTTGTATTGACATGCTAGGCGTATTGCCCATTTGACATTTTAAATGATATTGTATTTATATAATGAATATTTTGTAATTTTAAAACATGAATTGTTTAAGAATAATTTTTGTATGTTGTGAGATAATTTTAATTGGTCTTTTTAGGGTTCCGTACCCAAAGGGTAAAAACGGGACCCTATTACTAAGACTTCGCTGTCTGTCTGTCTGTCTGTCTGTCTGTCTGTCTGTCTGTCTGTCTGTCTGTCTGTCTCCAGGCTGTATCTCATAAACCGTGATAGCTAGAAAGCTGAAATTTTCACAAATGATGTATTTCCGTTGCCGCTATAACAACAAATACTAAAAATTAAAAAAAATAAAATATTAAGGGGGGTCCCCATACAATAAACGTGTTTTTTTCGTATTTTTTTGCTCAATATTAAAAACGGTAACAGGTAGACTCTTAAAATTTTCACAGAATATTTACTTGTATATTACCTTTCAAAATAAATAATTAAATAACAATAAAGTAAATATTAAAGGGGGGCTCCCATACAGCAAACGTAATTTTTAAGCAATTTTTACTCGATCTCAATTAAGAGGTAGAAACTTGAATATTTGTAAGTAAATATTTAGAAATATATTAACTATAAAAATAAATACCTAATCTAATACATAAAAACTCACAAAATGAAAATAATCCGTGCATCTAAACGCGGTGCGAGCGCCGCGCCGCGGTGTGGTGGTGGCGCGAGCGCGAGGCGGTTGTGTAACGGTACAGGTTTACTGCCCCGTACAATTACACAAATATTTTTAATAAAAACTTACCGATGAAGTTTGAACATAAAGAATGGACACTAACAAACTTTATAATGTCATTTTAATTAAGCTCTCTACATGGTTTTACTAATAAAAGACTATATTATATAAAAAGATACCCCGATAGATTCATGTTTGGTAAAATTGTTATGAAAATCAACGTAAGCTTTCTTCCGTAATGATATTAGAAATAACTATGTATAATTTCTTGGCAACTCCTGCTTAGATAATGATGCGCCTTGGGTATATGCAGACCAACTTGAAGAATATTGTCTTGAACTGAAAACAAAAACAAACGCAAAATGATTATTGTGTCTAACTATGTTCTATTATTTCAATAGAAAAATGTGGTATAAATTATAGCCAAGATCTTCTAAAATGAAACTAATATAATCTAAAATACTAATTCTGACGTATTTCCATTTCTAAGACATGTTTAATGAGATTTATAACTTAAAATCCTGTATTTAGTGTCATTCAAATTACAATTTTGAGGTTAATATTGTTATTAGCTTATCAAGGACTTGATAAAACAAATTACGGCTAACTAATCTAACTGATTGATATAAAAGTCACTTTATTTAAGCCTTCTGCAACCTTTACTAATTATAAGAACAAATTAACATGAAGAAATAGGTACCTTTGGATGACCTTTGATTCTGTTGTCCATTGTTTGTTTAAAATACAATATAAATCTTCTTTTGGGGATATTCATAGAAACCATTGGTATTGTCCTTGGCTGGAATCAGATTTATAGTTGAAGAGGCATACGGGAGCTGTAATCAATAAAAATAGAATGTTATAAGGTGACTATATACATTGAGCAAAAGTCTAATGTAAACTTTTAAGAACATCAAAAGTCTTTGATGATAGAGTTAATATTGTGAGTAAATTAACAGGTTTAATCTAATCAATGATGAAATTTCAATGGGTTTGCTTTTGTAGCAATAGCAAAATTTTCATGATAGTTGGAAACTTGGAAAATTGAGGTTATGTATGTGGGCAATTAAATGAACAAAAATTTCTCTATTATTTTGAGAAGAATATTTGAAGTAATAATAATATAAAACTAAAGCTAAACTTACCTGAACATCAGATTATTGTTGTAGCTTAGGATCAGTTCAGGACATTTCTTGTATTTCCTGAATAACGGGCTCCATATTTCTATAAAATAGTATGGCGTCGATTCTTTTGTTGAAATATTAGATTTATGTAGAATAGGCTGCTTTCGAAACTTCAAAATATTCAATCGGGGCGAACATTTATTTTACAATGCTTATGATGACTTTTACACGAGAAGCATGACTAATTACTGAGAACTTAATATCAAAGAACAATTCTAGCTGGTTCTTCTAATGAGTTGTATGAACGCGCCGGGTCAAATTAATCTGGTTTGGTCGATCTGTTACAATGGAGAGATGTATCCTATTACGTTCATTAAAACGATTAGGTACATTTGTATGATTTGTGTGATAGGTACGTAGGATCTGTATCGTCCGTGAGATTTGTAAGATTTGTATCATCTGTAAGATTTGTACGATTTGTATCATTTGTGAGATTCGTCAGTTGTGGGGGAGAGAGAGGTAATGAGTTTAGAGTAGACGGCAATAGGACGCTATGAACGTGGATAAATAGGGCTGGAGCGTAGAAAAAGGGCATTCAGTATCCAACTATTTGGAATACACACACGCGTGATTTTTGTTCCTCTCTGTCCGAGGTTGCCTCAAATTGGGAATTTTTAAATTATTTTCTTTTCTTGGGTAAATTAAAGATCAGTAAAGGGGAAGGAATTTAAATATCAGTAATTTTAATTTATTATATTAATTGTGGATATTAGACTTTTATTTTGGTTAAATAAAATGTACTATGGGTAAATTGGGTTTATTCTGGAGATTAGTTCAGTATTGGGAAATGTTATTGGAAATAATTTTGTTCTTTTTGGCTACGTGATCGGAACATAGCTACGTTTTGGTTCGATGTTGTTTCCACCTAAGGTCGAAATGCGCGGATTGACACTTGGCTCTTAGTACGGGAACTCTAGTTGAAAATAACTGAAGTGATTAGGGAAAGGCAATCGCAGAGTCTTTTAATTTATAGTCCCAAAGTGACTAGCTGAGATGGGATTGTTACTATCAAAGATAGTAATAATTTCTATTCTCGTCCAGGGGTTTTAGGTAGGGAACGTTATGCTGTTTGTTGAGGTGCAAACAGGGCTGTTCTAACTTGGACATGTCTAGTAACCTCCGGTTGGGGATTGGTTCTCTCTTATGGTTCTTGTAACGTGCGTTGAAGAGTTCGTGAGGTCAAAAGACCGCAAGAACCTGAGTTGGAATGGATTCTTGATTGTCCCGGGCGCGAGTAGGAAAATCTTCTGAGGCTGGGCCGATGGCATCATTAGATTTTTTAGGGAACACTAGGAGCTGAATAGGATCTTGGATTTGCTATCCAGACTGGTTAGGGCAGTGTAGCAGGCGCGAAACCGAGCGTGGGGAAACGCCTTTGTAGGAGGGACAGTTCCGTGTGGAAACCGATTTCCACGGGGTTAGAGATAGGTCAACGTTGTTTAACAGATTAGGGCCGTATTGAGAAATAGGTTTCGTCAGGAAGGTTTTAGGTACACTAACAATGAAGCAGACACACCTTTCACCACAATTACACACCTTTAGAAACCCCTTGGCTTTCTGGAGACATGCACATATCGTAAAGTTAAAACTTCTTTAGGTCTTTATTAAGTAGGTAAATTCATTTTAATAATGGACATTAATGTACTGAAAAACAAAAATCCATAAGGTCTCTAATTGTCCGTGAACAAAATTATAGGTAGGGATACTAGGTTGATTTAGGGAAATATTAGGAAAGTAGGAGGTTATGAATAGTAGGGAATAATAGGGACTATGAAGCTCTAAAACTTAATTCAACAAAGAGCATTAATACTAATTCTAGGGATGGAGTAATTTTTATGGTAAACAAATTAACTAGTCTTTAGTGTTCTAAAAATACATTCCATAAGGAACGCTGAAGCATTATAATCATATTTATCAAGTTTAAGAAATTTCATCATTGTAGACGGAACCCGGTACAGAATAATCGAGTCTTTCTTTACGTTATACCAAAAATGATATCGGGGAAAAAACAGACATAGACAAAGGAAGCTCTAGGAAAAACTAACCTCTAAAATATTGTTGAATATAAACAAATAAACTGAAATTATAGATTTGATTTCTTCTCAAATTAAATATCTGATTAAAATTACAATGATTTGCTTGAATTCTAGCTAAATATGTACATAAAAGTTGCAGAGAATTGTGACTACATATGGGCGAATAGACCCGGTGTTTTACTATAGTTTGGTGAACGTCAATTTATATTTTCAGTCAAAAGGTACTGTGTGAGTTTTGTTCTCCTTTAATGAGATCTAATAGGGCAGATTATCCCTAAGGTCAATTAGAATTCACTAGAAACAGGAATTCGACCTTTCTACATTGGATTTATTGGAGGATAGCATGACAAACCGAAGTCAGATTGACTGAACGATTTCATATTATTAATGGATGAAGATTATACTGGTTAAATTGTACAATATTTATAATTTCAGTTTATCTTGTACTTAAATGAAAACAAGTATGACCTAGAGAACAGGAAAGATATACTTAGGATATGACTAGACTCAGAATTATGACAATTACTGACTTGACTTCCAAAACCCCAGGATCGGGCTGAGGGTTTGTTTTTGGTAGGAGTGAGAAATATCTTACAACAGACAATACACACGTCCTCTTGAAAGAAAAAAGGGAGAGTCCCAGTCTTTTGCTTGTAGCTATGACTGAGTATAATTAATAAATATGACTTTTAAGACTGAATTTTACAATTAGAATCTATACGGAAGCCGTTCTTCCGAGATCCCAAAATGGAGGTCACTCATTCCCAGATAGTCGGCGGAGTGAATCGAAACAGGCGTTGGTTTTGGGGCCTGTTTCATTACAAAAAAATGAAAAATATTTTCTACTGACTCGACTCAATCTTACAACTTCCAAAACTACAGACTTAACCTTACTCAAATGTATATCTTTCTAGGTAAGCTCTATGTTTCTTATATGATTACTGATTGAATTTATTATAATGCTAGGCATGACAGACATATTACAATTATGTAGGGATCGTTAACTTCTTCACATTTCAGGTACCAATTCTCAGATAGGCTAGGTTGATTTAATATATTCATTTCCAATGCTTTACTGGGTTACGACTACGACACACAACGAAAGGGGTCCTATTCACTAGACGATACACGAGCCATTTCTAACTACTAGACGATACACGAGCCATTGTTATATTCTAGACTTTCACGAACCAATACTAGGTAGCACAATGTTAGAATTTACCCACATTCATTTACTAAATTACTTACCTGTGTTCTAATACCACCTAGGTTTGCATAGTAGGAATGTTAAGCGACAAAAATAGATTTAAACACTTACATTATAAGTAGAGAACCTTTCTAATATCCTTCTTTTGTGTTGTAGGGTAAATGTAATTTCTTATTAGGTCATGTGTTTTATAGTGGGTAATATATTATATTAGTGGGGTCAGTTAGATCAGGAGTTAGTATAAAGTAAATAGGGGTAGACATATTGTAATTAGGTGCTGCAACATAGGGTATCAGGCTTCAGGTTTTATTATATATATTTCTTAGACGCAATTTAGGTTTAGAACGTGACCAGACTAACCAGGTTTTCTTATATCTATATTTCTTTTAAAGTAATTTGGGGGTAGAGGGCTAAGTAGGCTGAAGTAGGATGAAGGGGTTTTGGTTACGTTTGGTTGGTTTGGTTAAGTGTGGTTACGTTAGACGTAGATCATTATTCTATTATTCTTTATTTCTTTTAAAAAAAATATTGATAGGCAGGGACCATGTTACAAAGTGGTGGTGCCTTTGACCAAGATCTGAACTTCTGTTAAATTCATCATCATTCTTTCAAAATAAGTGATGTGCCTCTCACATCACAAAGTTTTGCCGTGTAGTGATACGAATTGCGATTGGAAATGAATATATTTATGTAGGAAATGATTTAATCTATAGGAATTTACTTTCTTTTTAACTAGGGAAAACTTTAATTTCATTTGTGTAATAGGTCAAGAGTTTTTACTTTAGGAACACTAAAACAATTAAAACTAACTTCAAACTTCTAAATAAATGACACACCAGGTAGATAAATATTTTAATAACATTAGGTTACCATATTTTACAAATAACATTTTTAAAATCAAATAGTAAATTCACAAAACCTATAAAAAAAAAATGCAAGTCACTATTTCAAATTAAAATTTCATTATAACAGGCAAAGCCAGGAGCAAAAGCTAGTATAGTAACAACTTCAGTAGTCAATTTTGTTGTTTGATATTAAACATATATTCCAGGGATAATTTATTTCATTTTACTAAAATAAAATTGTCAATTTTCAGCAGATTTAAGTAGCACTAGATTTACAATATTCTTTTGTTTTATTTTACATATAGTAACATACAAATTTATGGTTTAAATAAATATAATTTGAAAGATATAAATCTACTTTACAAATCTTTCAAGACATGATTTCATTTACTTACATTTAATAACTAGGAATTGTTGTTTCATAGAATATTAACTAGAGTTTTATGTGATTGATTTAGACATTGCTTGATTAAGATTCATTAAATCAGGGGTTGTACTATTTAGACAAATTATTTTCCATCAACAAAGTAAAAGGTCAGTGTTACCGAACGTTGGTAAAAAGGTTATCTAACTTTTGGGTAAAGCTTATTGTAAAGATGTAACTTAAAAACTTTGTCAGGTCATTCTGTGTAGTGTAATTAATATTTTAGTCAAGTTTCATCAAAATCCATGGGCTAGTTTTGATTTTATAGTCGACACCATAAAAAACAGAACAATAGAGAAAAGGTTTTAAAATCACCGTTTTAATACCAAACAATGCTTTCTCAAGTTAACAGCTTTAGGAATATCTTTTGTACATACAAGTAAATGGGTAAATTATAAACTCAACACATATTCACTTAGGTTGCCAACTTTATTTCAGATTATTATAAAATAAATTCACTTTACTTACGGGCTCTATGGCATGGTTTGACTTAGTCTGGTATATGATCTTTGCTTTTGCCTTAAAAGACAGATTTTAGCTATAAATAATCACATTAAGGTACCTTTTAACACTTGGAAATTAAAACACTATCAACACATCTAGCTACATTCAATCAATAGGTTATCAACTTATCACTTTGTATATTTCATATTTGATAGATTTTTCAGCAATTTCTTCTCATATCCACTTGCCAACCATATCCAATAGAGCTGATACGACGGTCGTAGGAAAAGGTTATTGTTTAGTAACACAATAGACTTGAAAATTCTTGGTTATTTCGTACAGGTTCCATTTAGTCCGGTTTTCTGTATGTTTGCAGTTTTATTCTATGCGTGTATTCTTCTTTGTGTATTCTGTGTCTTTGCATGTATTCTGTAACAAAAACATGGAACATTATAGCGTAGTTTCGACAATGATAGATAATTGAAAATCGAACGTAATAATTTTGATACTAAACAAGACTAAGTACTTACTTCGTCCGGGATGATAATTTTATTCTGTACTGAGATAAAATTAGCGGGATATTGCGGTTGTCTTGAAGCGCAAATCCGAGATTTTCTTTCCAAATTCTATTATTTTGTGTTTCATAGCCATTTTGACTCTTGTATGTCTGTTTGCTAACGAGAGAAAATTATTAGTGATGTACCTTAATCAAAATTAGGACGTAATTATGTAGTCGATTATTTTATTACGATTCGATTATTATGTGTTAGAAATGTTTTTGATCTAACAACTTGTTTTCAGTTACACAATTGATTCGCGAATAGAACTTTATTTACTCCTATATTTTCTGTGTATAATTTATATTTCGTTCGTTTTAGCTTATGTACTTTTCAATACATTAACATCAGGCAAATTACTAGCAAGCTAACGTATGCAACCTATCGATATATTAGAACAAATTTAAAAAATAATGCGAGCGAAGTCAGGGTAACATCTTAGTTATAACATATGTCAACTCGATTTTAACACAAAAATAAACTGATCAAATTTACAATTACGTTATAGTTAGATTAAATTCACCTACTTTTATTTTCCGTTAATCAAAATTGTAATCGATAAAATGTAAAGTAAGATTTTTAATAGATAAAATATCACATCACTCATAAGCTTAAAAAATGAAATTAACATTATCTATGCTTTTTTTATTTTTTAATTTGCTCTACGGGCAGGCTAAGGTCGTTTAGCCATACTGCCATAAGGTTGATTGCTAAAGACGAAGACAGTTAGTTCCAATTTTGTTCGTTTTATGCAGCGCTATAATCGTTTAATCAGTAAAACTTTATAACTAGAGGTCATTGACATTTTATAGAGAAAACTTGCGGGAATATTTGAATTACAAATATTTATTAGTGATGTAGTGACGTGTTTTTTCCTTTAATATTGCGGTATTAGAAGTTCAAATTGAGCAGGTGATAAGATTTACTAATTTTTCAAATGTACAATTATTTTCGAGGATAAGCACTGGTGGTGTTAATGATGTCTCGCGTATGTTTTGATGTTTATTATTGTGAAATTTTAACCGACTACATAAAGGTGGTAATATTTTGAAAAATACCTGGGTTCGAATCCCGGATGGTGAAATTATTTGTGTTACGTATTTTCTTTGATCTTGTTTTGTAGAAACGTTATGTTATTTATGCTACTATTTTAAAATCTTATCCGACAACATTAAAGAGGCGATGTTTTCGAGTGTGAGAAAGAAGTTTAGTACTTGGGTTTTGTATACGTTGATAATATTACATAATTTTTTTATTATGCGCAAGGTACCAGATTTAGGGTTGCCAGTTGAGTGTCTTATAAAAATCTAGATATAAGATAATTTTGTGGTCAAACGATTTATTTGAATTTTTCTGAAAGGTTAGAAGTTTTTCAGACGGGGGGTCGAATTTTAATAGGTTGTATTGTAAAAGGGGAAAGTTATTAAGGGGAGATTATCTTAAGAGGAAAGTAACGGGGTTTTGTTAAGAGTAAATTTTAATTATAATTTTAAGAGGGAGTTTTGGAGTAATTCTTTTTAAGAGGGTCAGGTTTGTTAAGAGTAAAGTTTTCTTAAGAGGGGGTTTGTTAAGGGTGTAACTTCATTTTTATTAAAATTATTTTTTCCTTTTCTGGGGTTCGACGAAAACCTGACCGGACTTATTTAGTTGTGACTTTGACTTTACTATCTTTGACTGAGTTCTTAATTTTATAAGTTGCGACTTTGACTTTACTTTGACTGAAATTTTAATTTCGTAAAAATTTCTTTACTATACCTAGATGATGTACTTGTGAGAATAGGGTTGTCATATAAAAAAAAATAGGGTTGTCAAAATAAAAAAAAAAATGGTAGAAATAATTTTGTTTTTTTCTGTAATAGGGTTGACAAAAAAAAAAATTATTAAAATTATTGTATAATTAGAAATAGTAATGTTAGAGATGGTTGCAGCTAAGAGAAAATACACAATTGATAAAGCATATATACAAATTTTATTCAGTATGAAGGTTTCTTAATCGTAACATGGTTAATATGTTTAAGGTAACTTTTACGGATAAATATAAATTAATGTTGTTGGGTTTTCGATTAGATTTTATGTATGAATTGTTTTGTAAAACATTCAATAGTAACATACATTCATTAGTTGGATGTTTTCTTTTGTTGAAATTTAACCTTTCAATTGTTCTTTGAAATTTAATAGACGGGGGGTCGAGCATAGTTAATAATTGATTGAAGGAGTAATCAGTTATTACTTATTAAATTAAATTTTAATAGTTTGTTTTGGAAAACAATCCAGAATTTGATTATTTTGAGTAACGTAAAATTTGTAAATGTGCAAAATTGCTTCGTTCTATTTCAGACAGTACGGTATTACGCAGAGTCAGTGTGATAGTACAAAGAAAGGCGTATTGGAAGTAGAATGAGGTTTTTGTCTAGATTTTCAAATGTAAGTTAGTATGATGAATGGTGGGTGATGAGTGTTTATATGTGAAAGTTATCTTTAGGATTATAGAGTGGCATGCGGCATATCGATGCTAGATTTAGGACGGGTTTGTAAGGATTCGACGTTTAACATCACACTACCTCAAGTAAGTCTCTTATAGGAGAAAATTTGGTGCTAGGGGTAAATTTTGACGACAGCAACATATGTTGCTTATAAGGGGCTTTAATACTGCACAAGAAGCGGACATGATACCTACTCACACTCCACATGCGCCCGACGATATTACTTAAACTGTGGTTGCGGCTTATGGTGAGATACAGCGGTCATCCGGTTTATTTTCATTTTTGCTTAAGGAGGTATCTGAATCTTGTTAGGGTCGTGTTATTTAGTTCTAAGGTTAGCAAGAGCGATTTTAGACTGGTGACACGGGGTCAATCGGATCAAAGCAGCCTCACAACCTGTTTCCTTTCCAGGGTTTGGGAATCTCTGTAAATATGTTAATATAACGATGGCTAATGTATTAATAAGCCATAATGTCAAGACACTGCAGGTTGACTAAAATTGGATGGGTTTAAATACACTTTATTCATATTGTGATAGGGATACACTTTCATTCATTGACACATAATTATTATGTTGGAAATCGAATCCTAAAAGACTTAAATTTTGCACTTGCTTTCAGTTAAATATGAATTTTATTAATTAAATAGGAAAATATTTGTGATGAACTTTAAATTTATTTTGAAAAATTCGCTTCGTTTACATAACATTGCTCCTTCACGAATTTTGGGGGTCGGATGTAACGGTACAGGTTTACTGCCCCGTACAATTACACAAATATTTTTAATAAAAACTTACCGATGAAGTTTGAACATAAAGAATGGACACTAACAAACTTTATAATGTCATTTTAATTAAGCTCTCTACATGGTTTTACTAATAAAAGACTATATTATATAAAAAGATACCCCGATAGATTCATGTTTGGTAAAATTGTTATGAAAATCAACGTAAGCTTTCTTCCGTAATGATATTAGAAATAACTATGTATAATTTCTTGGCAACTCCTGCTTAGATAATGATGCGCCTTGGGTATATGCAGACCAACTTGAAGAATATTGTCTTGAACTGAAAACAAAAACAAACGCAAAATGATTATTGTGTCTAACTATGTTCTATTATTTCAATAGAAAAATGTGGTATAAATTATAGCCAAGATCTTCTAAAATGAAACTAATATAATCTAAAATACTAATTCTGACGTATTTCCATTTCTAAGACATGTTTAATGAGATTTATAACTTAAAATCCTGTATTTAGTGTCATTCAAATTACAATTTTGAGGTTAATATTGTTATTAGCTTATCAAGGACTTGATAAAACAAATTACGGCTAACTAATCTAACTGATTGATATAAAAGTCACTTTATTTAAGCCTTCTGCAACCTTTACTAATTATAAGAACAAATTAACATGAAGAAATAGGTACCTTTGGATGACCTTTGATTCTGTTGTCCATTGTTTGTTTAAAATACAATATAAATCTTCTTTTGGGGATATTCATAGAAACCATTGGTATTGTCCTTGGCTGGAATCAGATTTATAGTTGAAGAGGCATACGGGAGCTGTAATCAATAAAAATAGAATGTTATAAGGTGACTATATACATTGAGCAAAAGTCTAATGTAAACTTTTAAGAACATCAAAAGTCTTTGATGATAGAGTTAATATTGTGAGTAAATTAACAGGTTTAATCTAATCAATGATGAAATTTCAATGGGTTTGCTTTTGTAGCAATAGCAAAATTTTCATGATAGTTGGAAACTTGGAAAATTGAGGTTATGTATGTGGGCAATTAAATGAACAAAAATTTCTCTATTATTTTGAGAAGAATATTTGAAGTAATAATAATATAAAACTAAAGCTAAACTTACCTGAACATCAGATTATTGTTGTAGCTTAGGATCAGTTCAGGACATTTCTTGTATTTCCTGAATAACGGGCTCCATATTTCTATAAAATAGTATGGCGTCGATTCTTTTGTTGAAATATTAGATTTATGTAGAATAGGCTGCTTTCGAAACTTCAAAATATTCAATCGGGGCGAACATTTATTTTACAATGCTTATGATGACTTTTACACGAGAAGCATGACTAATTACTGAGAACTTAATATCAAAGAACAATTCTAGCTGGTTCTTCTAATGAGTTGTATGAACGCGCCGGGTCAAATTAATCTGGTTTGGTCGATCTGTTACAATGGAGAGATGTATCCTATTACGTTCATTAAAACGATTAGGTACATTTGTATGATTTGTGTGATAGGTACGTAGGATCTGTATCGTCCGTGAGATTTGTAAGATTTGTATCATCTGTAAGATTTGTACGATTTGTATCATTTGTGAGATTCGTCAGTTGTGGGGGAGAGAGAGGTAATGAGTTTAGAGTAGACGGCAATAGGACGCTATGAACGTGGATAAATAGGGCTGGAGCGTAGAAAAAGGGCATTCAGTATCCAACTATTTGGAATACACACACGCGTGATTTTTGTTCCTCTCTGTCCGAGGTTGCCTCAAATTGGGAATTTTTAAATTATTTTCTTTTCTTGGGTAAATTAAAGATCAGTAAAGGGGAAGGAATTTAAATATCAGTAATTTTAATTTATTATATTAATTGTGGATATTAGACTTTTATTTTGGTTAAATAAAATGTACTATGGGTAAATTGGGTTTATTCTGGAGATTAGTTCAGTATTGGGAAATGTTATTGGAAATAATTTTGTTCTTTTTGGCTACGTGATCGGAACATAGCTACGTTTTGGTTCGATGTTGTTTCCACCTAAGGTCGAAATGCGCGGATTGACACTTGGCTCTTAGTACGGGAACTCTAGTTGAAAATAACTGAAGTGATTAGGGAAAGGCAATCGCAGAGTCTTTTAATTTATAGTCCCAAAGTGACTAGCTGAGATGGGATTGTTACTATCAAAGATAGTAATAATTTCTATTCTCGTCCAGGGGTTTTAGGTAGGGAACGTTATGCTGTTTGTTGAGGTGCAAACAGGGCTGTTCTAACTTGGACATGTCTAGTAACCTCCGGTTGGGGATTGGTTCTCTCTTATGGTTCTTGTAACGTGCGTTGAAGAGTTCGTGAGGTCAAAAGACCGCAAGAACCTGAGTTGGAATGGATTCTTGATTGTCCCGGGCGCGAGTAGGAAAATCTTCTGAGGCTGGGCCGATGGCATCATTAGATTTTTTAGGGAACACTAGGAGCTGAATAGGATCTTGGATTTGCTATCCAGACTGGTTAGGGCAGTGTAGCAGGCGCGAAACCGAGCGTGGGGAAACGCCTTTGTAGGAGGGACAGTTCCGTGTGGAAACCGATTTCCACGGGGTTAGAGATAGGTCAACGTTGTTTAACAGATTAGGGCCGTATTGAGAAATAGGTTTCGTCAGGAAGGTTTTAGGTACACTAACAATGAAGCAGACACACCTTTCACCACAATTACACACCTTTAGAAACCCCTTGGCTTTCTGGAGACATGCACATATCGTAAAGTTAAAACTTCTTTAGGTCTTTATTAAGTAGGTAAATTCATTTTAATAATGGACATTAATGTACTGAAAAACAAAAATCCATAAGGTCTCTAATTGTCCGTGAACAAAATTATAGGTAGGGATACTAGGTTGATTTAGGGAAATATTAGGAAAGTAGGAGGTTATGAATAGTAGGGAATAATAGGGACTATGAAGCTCTAAAACTTAATTCAACAAAGAGCATTAATACTAATTCTAGGGATGGAGTAATTTTTATGGTAAACAAATTAACTAGTCTTTAGTGTTCTAAAAATACATTCCATAAGGAACGCTGAAGCATTATAATCATATTTATCAAGTTTAAGAAATTTCATCATTGTAGACGGAACCCGGTACAGAATAATCGAGTCTTTCTTTACGTTATACCAAAAATGATATCGGGGAAAAAACAGACATAGACAAAGGAAGCTCTAGGAAAAACTAACCTCTAAAATATTGTTGAATATAAACAAATAAACTGAAATTATAGATTTGATTTCTTCTCAAATTAAATATCTGATTAAAATTACAATGATTTGCTTGAATTCTAGCTAAATATGTACATAAAAGTTGCAGAGAATTGTGACTACATATGGGCGAATAGACCCGGTGTTTTACTATAGTTTGGTGAACGTCAATTTATATTTTCAGTCAAAAGGTACTGTGTGAGTTTTGTTCTCCTTTAATGAGATCTAATAGGGCAGATTATCCCTAAGGTCAATTAGAATTCACTAGAAACAGGAATTCGACCTTTCTACATTGGATTTATTGGAGGATAGCATGACAAACCGAAGTCAGATTGACTGAACGATTTCATATTATTAATGGATGAAGATTATACTGGTTAAATTGTACAATATTTATAATTTCAGTTTATCTTGTACTTAAATGAAAACAAGTATGACCTAGAGAACAGGAAAGATATACTTAGGATATGACTAGACTCAGAATTATGACAATTACTGACTTGACTTCCAAAACCCCAGGATCGGGCTGAGGGTTTGTTTTTGGTAGGAGTGAGAAATATCTTACAACAGACAATACACACGTCCTCTTGAAAGAAAAAAGGGAGAGTCCCAGTCTTTTGCTTGTAGCTATGACTGAGTATAATTAATAAATATGACTTTTAAGACTGAATTTTACAATTAGAATCTATACGGAAGCCGTTCTTCCGAGATCCCAAAATGGAGGTCACTCATTCCCAGATAGTCGGCGGAGTGAATCGAAACAGGCGTTGGTTTTGGGGCCTGTTTCATTACAAAAAAATGAAAAATATTTTCTACTGACTCGACTCAATCTTACAACTTCCAAAACTACAGACTTAACCTTACTCAAATGTATATCTTTCTAGGTAAGCTCTATGTTTCTTATATGATTACTGATTGAATTTATTATAATGCTAGGCATGACAGACATATTACAATTATGTAGGGATCGTTAACTTCTTCACATTTCAGGTACCAATTCTCAGATAGGCTAGGTTGATTTAATATATTCATTTCCAATGCTTTACTGGGTTACGACTACGACACACAACGAAAGGGGTCCTATTCACTAGACGATACACGAGCCATTTCTAACTACTAGACGATACACGAGCCATTGTTATATTCTAGACTTTCACGAACCAATACTAGGTAGCACAATGTTAGAATTTACCCACATTCATTTACTAAATTACTTACCTGTGTTCTAATACCACCTAGGTTTGCATAGTAGGAATGTTAAGCGACAAAAATAGATTTAAACACTTACATTATAAGTAGAGAACCTTTCTAATATCCTTCTTTTGTGTTGTAGGGTAAATGTAATTTCTTATTAGGTCATGTGTTTTATAGTGGGTAATATATTATATTAGTGGGGTCAGTTAGATCAGGAGTTAGTATAAAGTAAATAGGGGTAGACATATTGTAATTAGGTGCTGCAACATAGGGTATCAGGCTTCAGGTTTTATTATATATATTTCTTAGACGCAATTTAGGTTTAGGACGTAACCAGGCTAACCAGATTTTATATATATTCTTAAAAGTAAATTAGGGGTAGGAGGGTAAGTAGTGGAAGGGGTTTGGTTACTTTTGGTTACGTAGATCAGTAGATCATCTTTATTCTTATATTCTTTTAAAATTATATTGATAGGCAGGACATCTTTTACAGTTGCTAAGCAACGGCCACGCGGGTAGCGGGGGAGGTAACATAACGGAGCGAGCCACAGCCGCGCGTATTCGCGCGAGCGTCGTCATGCTGCCCGGATGTGTGTCGAAAACCTACCTATAAGTTTGCAATTTACTACTTGGAATTTCGTTGATTTCTCGTTATTTTATAAACAGAACTAAACTTTGTATTATTATAGATAGTACGGAACCCTTCGTGCGCGAGTCCGACTCGCACTTGGCCGATTATTTCGTTTTTATCTCAATAAACGAATTTTAATTTGAATTTCCCTGATCGAGTGTCATAGGCTATATATTTTTGTAATGATAATTTAATAATACGTCTCTTGTAAAAATAAAAATAAATGCATTTCGTAACGTTCAACGAACTTTTTCGTAATAAATAATTTACTGGAATTATTCTGAAAAATGCCCATTTATAATCTTTTACAGTGATTTTACGCATACTTTCTCACAAAAACGTACATTTTAAATAAAAACCACGGGTCACTCACATCTGTTGTATGAATCGAAAAATCCGACTATTGTTTCAACCGCATTCGGCGTTTTTTTTCTTCAAAGGAGCAGCGCAAACATTTAATATGTGTAAAAACCACGTTACCTAGTTTCCATATTAGAAAAAACGTACACTCAACAGCGTATCAAGCGTAACGAAATCGATAGTTAATCTACAAAAACTCCTGTTCTGCATTCGGATATTATGTTTTCCTTTCACAGACATAGTAAATGAAGCATGCGACTTCATTTATATGAAAACCTTGCGTGCGACATTTCTGGTACCGACTGTTAGGTCACACAAACGATTTTGTGACGGAATGTTCTATCCGCATGAAATCTATTCAACCCAATGCATCCGCACGCTTGTACGCTAGTATACTTAGTAACTAGTTGACAAAATATCGAATCGGAAGTATATATCACCTGAAATTAAATATTTTTTTGTCGTCAACTGCGATTTTTTATCGTATTTGTTGATACGCTAGTTACATAGATTTGGGGTATCTATAGAAGTCTATGTTTTCTTTTAATCATACTTGTTGTCGTTTCAGGGCAAGCCTATGGATGCGCCTCGAGACATCATCTACCAAGGTTGTGATGACACCAAGCTCTGCTTCGGTGCCCCACAGAACTGCATCCAGAATAGGAATTGCCAAGCTGTTGTCGCGATATTTGTCGCTGGCGAAGTCTACGAATTTGAAATACAGGGTACTGGCAATCCCAAATATGTTGCTGCTGGATTAAGGTGAGGATAACATATAACATTTTATAGTATTATAACTTTTTACAGTTTTTCAGCCCAATTTCCAATAAAGCGTATCGCATTATACTTTATAGGCTGAAAAAGGTATAGACACATACATGCCTACATACACCATCACAATTATATACACCATCGCTTAACATCAGGCGAGTCGATGGTCAATCGTAGATCTATCTAGCATAAAAAAAATACATTCTTACATACAAACATACATGCGACCGAAAAACCGAAAAATATAATCCTCTTTCTTACGCAGTCGAGTAAAATAAATACAACTTCCCTATTTTAAACTGTCATTGCTACTCCCATTACCTAAAACATGATATAATCAAATATCTTGCAAAAAAAATCACAAACACGTCTCACTATTGGTAAATAGATACGGCAATTTGGCTACTCTCCAAAATTAGTGCTGGGTTTGTTTTATTGATGTTCCGAGAAGTTTAGACTATTAAGAAATGACATCATTTTGTTCGGCAGAAGTGAATCTTTATTGGAATTTCAATTTATGATCACATTCTTCTGTCAAATCTAACTAATAAGGTAGGTATCATTGGACTTTGTAGTATACTCTCATTGCAAACGTTTTATAGGTATATATGCCTACCCTTTAATAAAGTATCAACGGGATGTAGCGTCCGTCCTCAAAAACGTCCGAGCTCAATGAGATCTAATTAGACCCCTTACACGATTAAAATAATTTCGATTTTCAAAATAATTCAAAATAGACTAAACTTCTCAATCTAAATTAGGCTTTAGCGCGGCGACATAGAGCCTTTATATCAAAATCGTCATTGTTGGTATAGTTCCCTCACGTAAAAAGCTCGCATTTACGAACAAACCAGCGTTCTTTTTACGTGACGGGAACTATATATGAGTATCGGACAACCCAGGACACTATATTCGTGAATTTTGTTTTAGACATTATGTCCACGTGATGGAAGTCATTGCTACTATGTACCTAAGTATTTACCGGCTCATTTATTTCTTCTCAATTTATAGTAACTACGGGCTTTGATTAATTTGGGCTAAATTATAGGAGTCGTTGAAAATGTCCACCAACTATCGAATTCATTTATAAATTTAAGTTTAACATATTTTAACTCGTAGGTAAACAAAGGAAAACTGCAACAAAACGCAACTGCGGTTATAATAAGTATGTTTTGAGCTTTGTCTAGGCCCTTTCTAGGTCCACTTTACAATTGCGTCATCGAAAAAACAAAGTTTTTAATATTTTTACCCGACTGCGTAAGAAGGAGGGTTATGTTTTTCGTGTATGTTTGTGTATATCTGTCATGTAGGTGTATAACCTACATGACAGCCTACAGCCTAAACGGCTTGACCGATTTTCATGTGCGAGGTGTCATTAGATTCGTCTTCACTTCCTGAGTGTCATATTTTTTTGTAATAATAATAATACATCTTTACTATGGAAATTAACGTGGTTTTCACACATTTTTAAATGAAAACTACGGGTCACTCACGCAGTGCAAGGCGCGTCACCGACCGAGAGTGACGTGTGTGCTGCTCCTTTGAAAAAGACCGCCGAATGCGGTTGAAACTATAGTCGGATATTTCGGCTCAAAACAGACGTGAGTGACCCGTAGTTTTTATTTAAAAATAATAATACATCGCTCGCAAAGATAAAAAATGCGTTTATTCGGAACCACCAACAAACTTTTTCGTAATAAACAAAACAAGTGATTTTACTAGAATTATTCTAAAGAATGCGCATTTATTGTCTTTTACAGCAATTTTACGCATACTTAAAAAAAACGTAGATACATTCAACAGCGTAAGTATCAAGCGTAACGAAATCGTATCTTGGACTGTAAAAACTGCTTTTCTGCAGTCGGGTATTTTGTTTTTCTTTTAATATACATACTTGTTATCTATACATCAGTAGTAGGTTTGCACTGGCATTTGACCTAACTCTAGCTCGCCTATAATGTTAAGAGTCCTTCGTGGTCTATGATAAAGCACTCGCTATTTGAAGACACCCAATTTATAAAAACCTATCCAAAAACACCCATTCTTAATTTCTGAGTAAATAACATTGATTTCATCACTTTCAGCATGGATAACAAAATGGGTGACGACAGCGCGATGGAGTGTGTAAGAAACGACAAAGGGCGAGTCGACATCTTCACATCCTGGACTTACCCTAAAGAAGAACCCTACGTCAGCCGGTCTGACTCCCCTCAGGATATAGTCCAGATGATCAGCTCCTCGACCATCGACGGGAAGCTGTACTGCAAGTTCAGGAGAGACGTGGTCTCCACCGTCAAAGGAGTCACCTTCGATCTAGCCAAGAATCAGTACAATTTGATGGTGGTGTCTGGGAGCTCTATGAAAGGTGAGTAATAAATATTATACATAAATAAACCATCATAGTCTGTGTACCAATTGTACCATGTCTAATTCAAGGTGTATTTTTAGCCATTCAGGACAAAAACAAATTTAGTCAAGGGCAAGGTGTACTTATTTTTTTAGCAACAAAAAATATTTAATCAAGGGTTGAATCATTTTGCAGATGTATAGCTGCAAAATATAACCTGTCTTAAATATCTAGGTATATATTTCTGCTTCGATATCTCCATGCTTGACTGAGAGCCATTGAAGCAAACAAGAGCTGGAAGATTTGAAGACATCGAAGCAGTTCCATCATCATTCACAGTCCTTTCCATCCCAATACTGGGTATATAGCCCTTTCTATCCCACTGCCTCTCTCTTATCATGCCATCTGCCTCGATCCTGTGCTAATCTAGTCCAGGTCCGACCCGCGATAGACACAATATCGTCCACCCATCTTGCAGCTGGACAATCGTAGAAGCAGTACCAGCCTAAATGAATCGAAGCGGCATACACTAGGTATATTAGTTTTCTGTAGTTTATATTTTAAAATCAGGATATTTAATAAACTTTATTAGCCTGTACTGTAATGCTGGAACACTCTGTTTGAAACTATTATTTGCTGGAACGAGCCAAATAATTATCTAACCTTTTTTTTCTTTTCCACAGACGCAAATCGTGTGGGTTTCCACGATATAGTATTTGAAGCGACAGGCGTTCCTATGGCTCTATCCAGTGTGGGTATGTATCTAATTTACAAATATAATCTAACAAAATACTATCTTACTTAAAAGACATTTGAATGGCACTGGCCAGTGGAATTTCCATGGAAATGAGACGAAAATGGCAGGCATCATGGATCTGATCGAAATTGCATATTTGGAGTGTCAAAATGTCGCCATAAAACGAAAAATATTTGAAAAAATTAATATCCTTAGAAGAGTTCATATAGTTACACGAAAACATTGGTTAGCATCTGCTAATACACCGTGCACTTTTATTCATTAGGAAGCTTTAACGGTAGTGATCTTATACACTATATGAAACCCACTACACCTATATTAACATCAGTTCAGTGTAAATAAATCTTGAATCTTGAATCTTGAATCTTGTACCGGTAGAGATATGCCAAAAAATAGAAATTCAGTGTTTCTCTACCGTATCATAGACACTCTACGCTTACCCTCACGATCGCTTCCTAATGAATAATATAGCACTCTGTATATTGCAACCCTCTCAGTGGCGTCAAACGACCTAAATTTCAATCATTGAAACTATGTCTACCCTTTAAAAGATAATAGGTATTCGTAGGTGTGACTTAATGAATATAAATGAATAAACTTTTATGGACTTTTCTACTGTTTCAGGTACGGCTGCTGGAGCCTCCAAGGTGTCGATAAAGTTGCATGGATGCTTCATGTTGGCTGCTTGGCTGGGAGCCGCTTCTCTAGGAATGCTGCTCGCTAGGTGTGTAGTGTGTTTGTTTCATTCTTTCTTGCCCTATGTGAACAGCACCGAATTCTGTGATATTTTTCTCTAGAATTCAATTACAGTTATCCCCAGGCAATCCGCAGATAATAAGAAGAGGAGCTTGCGGATTGCAAGTCTTCAGGTTGACTGGATCTATTTTGCTTCAAATAAATTTTGGCCACTGTGTGTATGAGTTCTAGGGCTTTATTCCACCCTATAGCAAAAAAACAAGTTGCCCACTAGCATGTAGGATTAGAATAATTATAGTTTAAAAACTGAAGAAAAAAAAACAAATTCAAAATACGCAACTCGTTTACTTGGATGATATTTTTTCAGTTATTTTGTTATTTAAACCAAAGTACAGAACCGATTTTGATGTAATTTTAAGAAACCACCTCTTATGTATTACCTAGCAGATAAAAAAGGAATCATCGAAAATAATTCATAATTGGCGGAGTAATCGCTGAACAAACATACAATCGAATTGATAATCTTCTCAACGAAAGATGACGAGGAAGGGAAGTGGACCAAAGTCATCTTGAGAAAAACTTTTTTTTTTTGTTTTGCGAACTCCTATAAGTTTTTGAGCTTATAGGAGTTCGTAAATCTTGTCAGAGCTCACATAAAACAAAAAGGTTACATAGGTAGTGAAAAAGTTATCGCGACGTGGATATTTGGCCTGTTGGTTTAATTTGGGTTCCATAATATTCAAAATGCAACTCTACAAAAACTTCCGGCCGTTTGATTTGAAAACGAAAATGAGAATGAAGATTTTTTGCAAATCGTGCTACTTCTACTATTCTGTTAAACTGCCCTATTATAATATTTTTTACTTTTGCTTACAGATACTTCAGACAAACTTGGGTAGGCAAGCAACTAGGAGGCAAAGACATGTGGTTCGCTGTAAGTATCTATTTTTATTTTTATAATATAATTATTTGTAAACGTTTTTAAAGTTTTTTTTAATGAATAGCCAATGATTTTATCTATAGAGAGGTATATTAATTAATTATGAAGAAAAAACATGGCAAATCTCAGTTCTCAGTACTTTAGAGGATAAGACAAATCCTTAAGGCAAGTGTTGTCGTACGAGGTTTTTAAACTTTAGGTATTTGTTTAGGTATTCCAGTCTCCATGCACCCGAACGGCACCCGGAACACACAAACGTATTCCTGACTAATTTTGATGTGTGGTATTCGTTTTTACCCCCAAAAAACACAGAGCTTGTAATTGATCATACTCATACTGACTAGATAGTAGGTACATATTAATAAATATAATAGGTATCTGTAGTTTTATATGTAATAATATATACTACCTATAATATTAACTATTATGCCTACGGAAACAAATTCTCTAAATTGTTTTCTTATATTTTTAAATCTACACGATGTTCGGTTGGATGATGTATATACATATTTCGAACGTGTACTCAAATAGACCTTATATAACTACTGTGCAGTTCTGACAATATGACATACATACAGGTCAATAGGATAACCTCCTTTTTTTGAAGTCTGTTATCGCACGGATTCTCGGATATTCATTTTAAGCATTTTATTACGCCCATCGGCTATCCGAACACCCAGTATATTTACAATGCTGTTTTTGCATCATCATCATTGCAATTAATCGACTTCAAAAAAGCAAGAGGTTATCAATTCCGTTATTTTAATGTTTGTTACTTTACATCTCCTTGATTTATAAACCGATTTGAAAAAAAGAAGTTTGAATTTACTTTCAGATTAGGCTTATATAAGTTTTATCAAAATTGGTAGATTAGTTTATTTTCTAAAAACAATATAACTGGATAATAAATTATATATGACTATCTGCGCCCCCCGGTTTCACGCGCATAATAATAAAAGCTGTGATGATGATGAAAATTGGTCTATGTCCGTCTCCAACTTCATAACTCTTTCTTAATATTAAATCATAACGATCATATAAAATATTGTAATAGAAAAAAAAAAACCCGTATGGCGCGACTCGCAAATGTCCCATTTCAAAATAGTAATGTGATGCAGTATTTATATTTTACAATCATTATTGGAAGCTTTTTAAATGAAATGGTATTTACCAAAAATATTTAAAAGCAGTCATACGGACGGATCGATCAGACGTTGGATGAGTGACCGTGAGTGGCATTTCTTTCTGAGCACTACCATGGGTCAGATGACACGATAAATTATAAGTCCCGGTTGTTTGTTCTTAAAAACGGCAATCATCAAGCCAGGTCCGAAGCCTTTCGGCGGCGTAATAACTCTGACATTAGGGCTAGCCACTCAGTATATACGAATTTACTTTATCTACAAACTTCTAACGTTTGACCCGAAAACTGTTTTAAACAAATTTTGTTTTAACAAAATAAGTACAATCGAAAACTTATTATCGATATTTTTTCCTGACCCATCTCTAATTTTGTTTTTATTTTATCCATCCCTACTGCCTATCTGTGTTAAACACGAAACCCTCCCGACCCCCTAAACATGCGATAGAGACGCCTGCAGCTCTCGCGTTTTGTAGGTATTTTTTTGTTGAAATTCGTGTTTACGTATTAGTGAAATTCCTCCCCCTAAATCACAATTATATATTTTGATTTTGGTATCAATCGATTTTCTAGACAATAATCTATGCTTCTGTGGTTTACTTTTAAAAAAAGTCTTAGGTGCTGTAAAATATCAACTTAATTTCAACATATTTTTAGGCAAAAAATCCTAGGTGTCAGTATCTACAAAAGTATAATAAAATTTGTTGAAACAAACCGTGACGTCATAGAAAGTTTCAGCACCAAACACATAATTTTTTTTATTTTTTTTTAATATCTATCTTGGTGTTGCTCTTTCTATACAAACAGGATAATATTATCACTGTTCACAAGTCACGACACGCGTCTAAAAGTGTAGCCTGACGAGTCGCGACTGAAGACGAGTCGGGCAACTTACTTGAGTTGCTACGCAGAGCCAGGGAAACCTATCTAGGTATAATATAGCATTGTGAATGGCCGTATCTTATTCCAGTGGCATAGAATCCTGATGGTGACGACCTGGCTCTTGACCATGGTCGGATTCATACTGATCCTGGTGGAAGCCGGCGGCTGGGTGAACAACAACCACGCCATCACAGGCATCGTTACCGTCATATTATGCTTCATACAGCCTATTGGTGAGTACTGAGTACTTCCTCTTTTTAACTGACGTGCAAGAAGGAGGGCTATGCTTATTGGATGTTTGCATGTATCATTATATATTACCTCCTACTGCCTTAATAGCTTGATCGATTTTGATGTGCGAGTTGTCTTTAGATACGTCTTTATTTAAAGTCCACTGTTTTTTGTTATATATTCCTATCCGTGCATGGTTGCCTGGAAGAGATCGCTCTGAGCGATAAGACCGCCAATTAGGCGGTTTATCTATTTAACACGGTTTCCCTCTTTTTTGTGGATTTTAATAATGAGCTACCTATGTAGGTATCTATATTATTTTGAATTTTTATTTTTAATATATAAATGATTTTCACCCCTCCATGCTGGACTGGGAGAAAAAGAAAAACAGAATGTACTAGCCGCTTCTCTTTCGGGAATAGTATACCGATAGCGTCAACCCTTTGTTGTCAATACACCTTCCTTCTCCCTTTCCCAACAAACAACTTTTTCCCACAAAAAATACCCTCTGACCACGGTCAAATTTGACGTCAAACTACCTCATGGTCTTTGATGCTCTGCCTACCCCATACCCGTGACATACGCGTACCAAAATGGGCGTGAATTTATGTATGTACAAATTATTTTCAGGCGCATACTTCAGACCGCACCCTGGCACTGATAAGAGGCCCATCTTCAACTGGGCTCACTGGTTTTTCGGCAACTCGGCGCATATCCTCGCAAGTAAGTATTCACTGTTACGTTTGTTTAAATATATTTTTTTTTTAATTATTTTTTTATCTGGAAAAAATACAGTGTTCTAAAAACTAGTTCAAAACTTAATAATAACTAAACACGATTCATTCGTTTTCGCACAGCGAATCTACATAAACACACTTCCTTGTCAAACTGAACAAAGCGAGACGCCAATCAGGATCCAGGAACGTCACATGAACCATTATTAGTTCATATGACACTCCTAGATCCCGACTACCATCCCGAGTTTATTATGATACTATAATAACTACAAGAAAAGAAAAAACTCTAGGAAGCACCGTCAAACCATTATTTGATTAAAATATTGCTAACTTTATTCGGAGTCAAGTTAAATAGGTCGAATTCAGGCAAGTCCAGGTTATTGATAGTTATAGGAGATCTGACAAAGAAAGAATTTTGCCTATAATGGGTAGCACATCGAGGGACGTTTAGATACCTAGGGATACGCGGAGCACGCGTAGGTGCTAATATACCTATCTTGGAGAGGAGATCTGGAGAATCGATTTCAGACTGCACTATTTTCATTATCATTATGTCTGCTAAGTTACGGCGTTCGTGGAGAGGAGGATATATAAATATCGTGTCAAAACCCTGGTACTACCGTCTGGAAGTATATACTACTATCAATGAGTTTCCATCACGTAGACATAAAGTCTAAGACAAAATTCACGAATATAAGTGTCCTGAGTTGACCGATCGTATACCAACAATGACGAACTTAAAGATTTTGATATAAAGACTCTATATCGTCGCGCTAAAGCCTAATTTAGATTGAGAAGTCTAGAGACTTCTATTTTGCCGCTCCGCACAGTTGGGAGACTGACAGACCCCTGCCCTACTGGTATTTATGATAATCAAAATTATGTTTTCTATTCCAGTCGTGACGATATTCTTGGCGGTGGATCTGACCAAGGCTGAGCTACCGCAGTGGAGTTCCTACATCCTGGCTGCATTCGTCGTCTTCCATATCATCATGCATGTAGTGTTCTCTGTAAGTATCTCTACACATTGATAGTAGTTAGATATTAGATCTAGACATGATTTGGATTTGAATTTCGAATTTGACGTAACTTAGTAAAGTACGGACGCCGTACAGGAAGAATTTCGTACATTGACCTATGATTACCTATCACTGTCAGGTGCCGGTCGTTGCACCTGTGCGAGCGCGATGGCAATATAATCACGCGGGAGTGACAGAGATAGGTAATCATAGGTCAAAGTACAAAATTCTTCCTGCTCATCGTCCGTACTCTACATAAGTATACTAGCTGTAGATGAGTATTGGGTATTTTAAGTATATTTTCACAAAATATACTTAGTTAACTGTTTTACAAAAATAGATCACCTTATCGCTACTGTAAGAACATCACAAAGTAAAGCACTTAGATCTGTAAAATATTTTGAGCACAGAATTTACTCTGCCTACAAAGCATAGAAGCTAGCTTTCGAGCACAGAGTTTGCTTAGAATTACTGCTTAGAATTTATAAAAGTTACTGAGCACAGAACTTATCCTGCCTAAAATAAAAATAAAAATTAAGAGCAATATGTACCTTAATTAGATTAAATAGATAAACTTTCGAGCACAAAATTTACCGTTTAGTTTTTACAAATTAGAATTAGTTCCTACAAATAAGAATTTGCTTTTAAACATTAAAATTAGTTTATACAAATTAAACGGTAAATTTCGAATGGCTTTCGAACTCATAATTTACATTTCGTAAAAGCTTTCAACCACAGAATTTACCCTGCTTAGAATTCGTGATAGCTTTCTAGCACAAATTTACCCTACTTAGAATGAGTAATAGCTCACAATCGCTGAATAGTAGCTTTCAATGTGCTAACGAATGGTCTCCATTCCCAAGCTGACGGCGTGCATATCTGACGGTCGCATCAGCAACGGACGAGTAAACTCCTTCCCAATGAAGGACATGATGGGCCATACGCGACACAATACTCAGGTGGACAGGAGTACTGACGCACCGGTAAGGATTTCATGATCTACAATGTGTATGAAATGAGGAGCATCTACCTACCCCTGTTGACAACTTCTATTTATTTATTTAGTTTATTGGTACACGAAACAGAATACATTCATTACAATTTTTACAATGTACTTCTCGGATCGGAATCGGGTCGGAAACTGTACATCCATCTCTGTCATTTCGATACAGAATGACAGAGATGAAGATATAGTTCCCGATTCTGAATCCGAGAAGTTGTCATGAAGTATCGCTAGACTTGTAGGACCATGGGGCCGATCGCGTTATTTTGAACGTCTATAGTTCAGCTGCGGTTCAGCTGCGCTTGTAGTCGTGTTACGGTTCAACTTTGGTAAAATTTGGTATTGCGCTAAAGTTCAAATGCCAACCAAAGGTGGTTAGTGTTTTGAGGCAATTTATAAGGTGAAAATTCCACAAGATACATTTTATTACAAAGCACAATGACCCAGTGCAACGGCTGACATTTTGTAACTTTTCTCAAATGTTTTTTTGACAGCGGTAACGTTCCAGCTGCGCTCCAGTTGCGTTTCAACTTATGGTTAAAACGTTAACGCGATACGAAACGTACGAAAAGTTGCGGTGCATTCAACGTTCAATTGCGCTTCACCTGAAGTATTTTAGTGCGATCGCCCCACACTACACGATTTATCGTGCCCTGTCGGCAGGGACAGAGTGGTGTAATAAGAGACAGGGTCCCGATCCGCATAGTTCCCAGATAGGGACCCGAGTTATCTGGTAGAGTAACAGGCCTTTAACTTTACTTCCCTTGAAAAATACCAACTTCGACGGAAGTTCGTTCATGTAATCAATGGTGCTAAAGCTCCTTTTTAACCAACTTCCGAAAAGGAAGACCCGTGCACTGTAACTATAACGTGGTGAATATGCAATGCAAACTAAATGTGACAGAGCAATTGAGAGCAAGTCACCGATATAGCACAGCGGATTAGCAAGTTGAAGTGGGCAGTGGGCAGGGCACATAGCACATAGAACTGATGGCCGATGGGGCCGAATGGAGACCACGAACCGGCAAGCGCAGCGTAGGAAAACCAGCCACGAGATGGACAGATGACCTCATACAAGTGGCGGGAAGACGCTGGATGCAAGCCGCTTCCAATCGGTCTTTTTGGAAATCCATGGGGGAGGCCTATGTCCATCAGTGGACATCTTATGGCTGAGATGATGATGATAATGAATTGAGAGCAATAAGTTCATTGTATTAATATTTTTTCATCTTACTAAAAATAAAACTCGTGAACCTTAATGGCGAATTCTAACATTTTAGCCTCTCTTTTTCTTTCAATTACAATGTATCTTTCTGTTTCAGTTCTCCAGCTTCAGGAAGCTCCTGCTGGGCGTGTATATTCCAATCATCCTGCTGTTCACCATCGCTATGATCTGTCTAATAGCTCTCGCGCCTATTGCGCAGACTTACAACAGTGTTATGGGAGCTTGAATCTTGTTTTTTTTTCTTTGTTGTACGGTCATAAAAGAAATAACAATTGATTATAAGAACCACCACAATTTTGGAGTGCTCGGTGAATGTGTGCACTAAAGTACGGACGCCGAGCAGGAAGAATTTCGTACAGGTGCAATGACCGGCACCTGTGCGAGCGCGATAGCAATATAATTACGCGGGAGTGACAGAGATAGGTAATCATAGGTCAATGTACGAAATTCTTCCTACTCGGCGTCCGTACTTTAATTTAAAATACAACGCAGTGGCGCGACTATAATTCCGTCAGACAGACTAAAAAAAAAATCTACTGCGTATTCACAATCAATGGATTACAAGCCTACAAGCTTCTGAAATGGAAAGGGCCCAGCATCAATAGCGAGTACATCACTCACCTTCGGTCTGCCGACGATATAGTAGTCATGGCAGAGTCGATGGAAGACCTCAGCATGATGCTCGAAGACCTCAATCGAGTTTCTCAATGGGTGGGCCTAATGATGAACATGGACAAAACGAAGGTTACGTTGAAAGCCCATGTAGTACCCAACCCAATAACTGCGGGAAACTCCACTCTTGAACCTAGGTTTATTGAATTCCTCGGTGTGCTCAGGATTCTACTAAAGAATTCTTTGCTACGCTCTGGGTTCTACTTTAGAATACTTTACTATGCTCTAACTTCAAATAAACTCCGTGGCCGTACCATACAAACACAATTTTGCTCCGTATTCTATAATCTCTTATTTTCCATTTATTATCGCGGTAAATCCCCAAACCTTCTTCCGTCTTCCTAAACCTGTGCCCCAAATATGAATATATTTGAATCTACTTACTTGTACCTGCCAAAAACAATAAATGTGTATTGTTGGAAATTTTAATGTTTGCAATAAATTATAAATTTGTTTTAAACTTTAGATTAATAAGGCCGTACATATGCTAGTAAAATCCATCTCCAATGATTTTGGATAATCCCGCCGTCAGGAAAAAATCGTCACTGAATCTTAGAACAATGATGGAATTCGGTCGTGTCGTGGCAATGTCCCTAGTAAAAATTAATAATGTCTTGGATCTGACCTTAAAATAATGTTTTTGTTTGTATTTTTATTAAATTACTAGCCGCAATCCGCGGGTTTACAGCAAGGGCAGTGGTTTAAGCTGTACAATGTTTGTCAGTCACTTAGGAGTATAGATTTGAACTGTCTAATCTATTCTTAATTTGGCCAGAATTTAATTTAAACTACTTTGTAGAATAGTAATACATTGATATTGTAATGTATTGATCACAACAGTTTTTAAACATTGACTTGTTGAATTTAGTTTTAAGATTAATTTACATAAGTTTTAAATTAAGCATAATGTGTATTTTTAAGTTAAAATATGATGTAAATAAATCTTATTTATGAAAATAAACACTTAACTAAATATATTTTGTTTATTCAAAAAATTGCAAAAGTCTTATAATGTTAACAACATAGGTAGTCCAATGAAGGCTCATCTTTCAAAAATAACAGTTATCATTGATTGACAGTCTACCATTTCATTTACATTATAAGATATGTAATGAAAGATGGACTTTACATAACTACAGCAGACTTAAAAAAGTGGCAAACATTTATATTTCCATAAACTCTCACACTCTGAAATGCTAAGAAACTGTAACATGCTGAAACATTACATTTCGTTAACTAATGTCAATTCCATACATTTACATGTCGTAACATGCTGTCATATGACATTGCGCTAACTAATGTCAATTCCATACATTTACTGCTGCCATTCACAAAATTAGAATGCCACTTGTCTAACCCCAAGATCCCATCATGAATAAAAAGCACACCTTGAAAATAGTGGAGATTATCCCACAGCAAGATAAGACCACTGATTTTATCATACAATGTTGCTTCACTATTGACTTCTGCGTATTGAATTTCAGTATTTTTATTCATGACAGGTACTGTACTGCGACTACACAGCCATAAAAAGTTTCGTCTTAGCATCCTTGGTACAGCCTGTATTTACATCAGTATATGAAAGGACCTTAGTTATTAGCATAGGCACAAAGATCAATGTTTTAAAAGTCTTCTTTAGGTATCTGGGAATCTTCAACAGTCCGCGTGCCTGGTATGTACACTTTGAAAGAAAACTCTGTCCTTGGGAAAGATCCAGGGTTAATCATTTGACAGTCTTGATATGTCCTGGCGTAAGGTTGAAAATGGTCCGCAACCACTATCAAATCTGGTACTGGGTATAAACTTAATGCGTCAGCATGCTTCCAATATACTGGCTGGATAGCTAACGGCAATGGTGATAATGTACATTGACTTAATAATGTCTTAATCAAATGCTCAGGAATATCACCGGAGTCCGGAAACTGTATTGTGTTTCTGCACATTTTCATCACTAAATCTTGTCTTATAACGACAATTTCTTGTGTACAGTACTGTATTCTGCAGGGATTCGTAGTGAAGATGACTGCATCACCCAATCTATCTCTTATATCTTTGGTAATAGAGTTTGGAATCGCTGGTCTTGGCAGAATATTTGCTGCGGCAGGATCGCTTCTACCAGGCACAAAAATGAATTTTGTGGAATCTCTCAATTTCTTGAATTGGTTGATCATTTCTCCTAAATTTGTTAGAGCAATTTTCAATTGTGTGCCATGTTCATGACCATATGGATTAGATAAAAATTCTCCAATAAACACTATAGCTAGCGGAGGAAAGTCATTATAACCTGTGAATAAGGTTTTAATTTTCGAGATAACTTTTATGCTATCGAACCAACAATCAGATAGGAATATTATCATTCCATCTCTGTCTTCCTTTTCAATTTTTAGTAGAGTTTTCGAATTTTTGAGTAAAGTTTTTGATTTCCCTCCAAATGTATTCAAATTGCCAAAATATGGAAGTGATGAGTCTCTGTTCTCCGATGGTGGCAGGACAAGGCCTGTGACATGCAACAACTTGTCATCGTAATAACCTTCTACTAAGACAAAACTATTCTCAGTAAATAGACCAGAATGGTACCTTGCTTCAGATATATCTAACAAAACACTACCTGTAGGATCTTCTAGGTAATATTTTCCTTCAGTGAGCTGTGTCAACAATCCTAATGCTATAACCTCATCAATTCTACTCGATGAACTAAGCAACACTTCTATCGTACGTAGTTTGAATCGCGTTTCACTCTCGGCTGAAGGTAAAATTTCTTGTGCAAAAAGCTTGTTTCTCAAAGTCCTCTGCCATATTACGGTGTATCTGTCTATCAAAAACTGTGCTTTCCATTTAGGATCAGGATATAATGTGTTGTTTGTACTTACATCTTTGACGAATCTCTTCCTTTCGGTGTCGTAGCAAAGCTTGGGGACCGTAAATGCGTCTATAACATTAAGCACAGTCTCGGTCTCTTCAAGACCTTGTGTGGAACATTCCCTGTATGCAGTTTCTAAGTGATGTTTTTCTAATACGGGCTGAGATAGACACTGGTGAAGTAGATGAGCAGTTAGTTTGTCGATAGTGGCTTGCCGCTGCTCGATTGATTGATTTGAAATTTGTTCAGCTACGAAAGTGCTCGCTTCTCTTCGGATGATGAAACCACTGAGTTTGAATGCATTATTGACTTCAGCGCGTATTTTTTGTACGTCTGTCATGATTTCGATAAATTTATGGGCTAGTTTATATGAGTTTTTTAACAAGAAAACACCAAAACAAACAATAGTTTCTCATGATTGACATTTGACAGTGGGCTGGCTGTTAGTGCTGGCCGTTTTTTCCTATAACGGTTTTAAAAACTAGTTACTCTACGAAAAACGAACAAACGCTTATGCCGATATGACACAACCAGTTACAAAAAAAACGAACGAACGAACTCGCGTCGCGCGACTGCTGAGTGCAGCAAAAATAACGAAACGAGAAAAACGAAAACGTATCCACTTTATGAGCCATAATGTTCTATCTCTATTGCTTAAGGTCTATTTTTGATTGAATAGTAAACTCGTTTTTTGTAACTACATTTTGGCCCAAGTTAGAAAGTTCTCTATCTCAACTCAATAAAGTCTATTATTGATTGAAATTAGAAACCAGTTATTTTCTAACCACATAATGATACAAGGCAAAATATTCTTTAACATAACAACTTAAAGACTAATATTGTCTGAAATAAGAAAAAAAACGTTTTATTTACAATCGTTTGGCCGTTTTGTGTTACCGTTACAAGGCAAAATATTCTTTAACATAACAACTTAAAGACTAATATTGTCTGAAATAAGAAAAAAAACGTTTTATTTACAACCGTTTGGCCGTTTTGTGTTACCGTTTCAAGCAACCAAGAAACGCTTTTTACAGGAAAATCCGTTTCATTTCACGTAAAACTAAAAAATTGCAAGTGATATAGAAACAACGAAACGTACCGATTTCATGATCGAATAATATAATAGTATTTGTGCTATTTCTATTGAATACGGTCTACTTTTGATTGAATAGTAATCCAGCTATTTGGTACTAGACAATGGCCTGTTTTTGGCGGGAACGTCTTAGTAAAGTGTTGTTGCTATGTTTTATTTTCCTAAACTTGTGTTATTTTGAACATTAATGCTATAAAAATGGTGGTGTTTTATTCATTAAGTGTTCGATAAAGTGCGTGTGTGTGGGCAAGTGAAATAAAGCAGTAAAACATGTGATTTTACGTTGTCTGCAAAACTCCATAGAAGCTTCTAGTAAAGTCGCCACCACTTTACTGAAGCAGGACTCGACTTATAAATTGACTGTATACGTGACTTAGATTGTGACTAGAACATTTACAACTTGTTTTATTCAAGAAACAAAAAATCCTAATACTTGACACTGGCAAATGCTTTAATGCGGGTCCAATACAAAAAAAAAGAAGAAGGATGCATCCTTCTTCTTTTTTTTGTATTGGACCCGCATTAAAGCATTTGCCAGTGTCAAGTATTAGGATTCTAGGTTTAATAATTAGACTAACAATTATAAAATGTGCAAGCATGATGCCAACATCAAGCAAAAAAGTCTCATCGCGTCATACGGCTGATTGTCTAGAGTTTTTTTTCCCTTGATGTTGGCATCATGCTTCCACATTTGCCATTTGTCGAGTTTATACGTGTCTAGAGTTTAATTATATACGTTTTGTAATATTTAAAAAAAAAAACCGTTTTTTTTACAACCGTTTCTAAAAACGCTTTTTTCTATAAAAAAAACGTTTCGTTTCGTTTTTCGTAAAACTCAAAACGACCCAGCTCTACTGGCTGTGGGCAGCGAACGAAGGTAGGGAAGGTGCGTATTTACGCAACCAGGTTTTTACACCAGGTATTTGCTTGCAAGTATGTCGACCAGGTGCCGCCCGAAACACTTGCAAGGAGAAAAAGTATTTACTTTACGGGATTTCGCGAATGCTATTATGCTTCTTATTGTAACATGTACAATGAACATTTTCCTATGCAAGTATTTTAGTTGAAAAACTCGCTACGCAATTGTGCACCTTATTATAACTTAAATACAAATCAATTTTCTTTAACGAAAAAAATACTTTCAAGGGTTTTGACCCTGGTTTTTGGCGCTTCACTCGGGTGTCATCGTCAAATACACGGAACGAAGTAGGCAAGCAATATATATCGCGCTCGCTCAGTCATGTTTGGTGTCGTTTGGAACGTTTTGAATTTCGTGAATGCCATTATGCTTCTTATTATAACGTATATAATGAACAATATCCTATGAAAGTATTTTAGTAGAAAAACTTGTTACGCAATTGTGCACCTTATCTTAGTTAAAATACAAATCAATTTTCTTTAACGAAAAAAATACTTTGAAGGGTTTTGAGCCCTGGTTTTTGGCGCTGGTATTTTTATGTGGGCGCACTTGGAAGCTCTGGTATGAGATTTTGCAAGTATAACCCATCCCTAAACGAAGGGACCGTAAATTCGCGCGAAAATTTGACAATGACAGTGGTTAATCAATGAGAATGACAGTGACGAACGGGAGTTTTGGCGGGAACGTCTTAGTAACGTGTTGTTGCTTTGTTTTATTTTCCTAAACTTGTGTTATTTTGAACATTAAAATGCTATAAAAATGGTGATGTTTTATTCATAAAGTGTGTGAGTGTGGGCAAGTGAAATAAAGCAGTAAAACGTGTGATTTTATGTTGTCGGCAAAACTCCATAGAAGCTTCTAGTAAAGTCGCCACCACTTTACTGAAGCAGGACTCGACTTATAAATTGACTGTATACGTGACTTCGATTGTGACTAGAACATTTACAACTTATTTTATTCAAGAAACTTGAAAAAATCCTAACACTTGACACTGACAAATGCTTTAATGCGGGTCCAATACAAAAAAGAAGAAGAAGACAGTGACGAATAGCGGCATAGCTTTTGACGTTTCTTTTTTTTTCTTTTTATTAAACACACACATTTGCCAGCCCGTCTTTTGAGCTTTGGAAAAATTACAAGGATATTAACAAATTATCCGTCTTAATTATAAACGCTGAATAAACGCATTTTAGTTAAACGGTGTTTTGTTCCGTTTTCGCGTGTGACAGTAATTCCCGTCTGACAGAAAATAACAAAGCCCTTATTTAGTGAATAAGTTTTTAAATGCGTTTATAGGTAAGACGGTTAGTTAGTAACAGACTTCCTTATATGTATTACAAAGTACTCTTTGGTAACAGACGAAGGGCCCGGCTCCATGTCATCCAGCACGGCGAATGTATGTTTCTATAATAATGATCACCTACAACCTAATATGGTTACCTACCTAAACGGCTTGACCGATTTTAACATGCGAGTTGTCGTTAGGTTCGTCATTACTCCCTGAGTGTCATAAGCTATATTTTTTGTAATAATAACAATACATCTCTCGTGAAATAAAAAAAATGCGTTTTTCGTTACCTCCAACGAAGTTTTTCGTAATAAATAAGTGATTTTACTGAATTTTTCTAAATAATGCAAATTTAAAATATTTTACAGCGGTTTTACGTATACTTTTTCACAAAAAACGTAACGAAATCTAGTAAGATAGACTGCAAAAACAGCTTTTCTGCAGTCGGTTATTTAATATAGATACTCGTTTTTGTTTTTCTATAAACATACTTTATTCTAAATTTAGTATCAGAATAAAAAAAAACTAAAAATAAGTGAATAAAATAAAAATATGGAAGTACCTATAAACTTATTTGTACAAATATTTTTATTTTATAATAAAATATGAAGTAACACTACATTATTATAACAACAAAATTATATGGAAATAACATTATTTTGCCAATAATAATTAAATAACATACAGGCTATAAGTTGGACATCTTGGATACTATGTCATCCAACTAACATAGTAACTACGATGCCACAGACAGACACGCAGATAAACAGATACACACGTCAAACCCATAGAAAAGGACAAACTTATAACACCCTTCTCTTTGGGTCGGGGGGTCAAAAACAAGTAGGTACTTACCTATATTAAAAGAAAAACAAAATACCCGACTGCAGAAAAGCTGTTTTTGCAGTTTAACTTATGACTTCGTTACGCTTAGTACGCTGTTCGGTGTACCTACGTTTTAGACAGTTATGCGTTTTGCTATAAATGGTTATAAATGCGCATTCTTTAAATTAATTCTAGTAAAATCACTTATAATTCATACGAAAAAGTTCGTAATTTACGAAAAATTGAACTTTTATTTTTATTTTTGCGAAAATTATATTACTATTACAAAAAATAAGCCTGACACTCAAGTGAAGATGAAGTGAGTGAAGACTAATCTAAGGAAACCTCACACATCAAAATCGGTCAAGCCGTTTAGGCTGTAGAATATAGAAACATACATACATATACTCGATAAACATAACCCTCCTTCTTATGCAGTCGGGTAAAACACCGCTAGACCGCTACTTGGCTTTTTTGAGATCATCGATGAAGCCGAAATCAAATCTGGCTTCTCTTCCTCCTACCAGGAGCCTCAAAACAGCACTCGAGTATACCTACCATACAGGTAACTTTATTTACACAAAGTTGTTGAATACTACAAATTTATAGACAGTTAGGAAATTGCACACATCCGAAGGGACTTGAACCCGCATTATCCCGATCTGTACCTGAAAGCCAGCATGATGTCTTTCATTTTGGCCACACAGGTGTTACGTGGGATGGTCGAAACTTTCGAACACTCCTTTTTCCTTAAACCAACCAAGCGTCGGTGGCGCCACCTGTAACACACGCTTCATGCTTTTGTACCAATCTTACTTTATAATTTGTGTTTTAACTGTGTATTTTGTAGATACTTCAGAGCGTAAAACACTCCAAAATATCAACTAATGTTCTCTTACTGCATTTGAACGAAATACTTACATTAATCTTATAATTATTTTTACCCGATTGCGTATGGAGGGTTGTTTTTCGAGTGTGTGTATGTATGTTTTTATATGACAGCCTACAACTAAACCGCTTGACCGATTTTGATGTCCGAGGTGTCGTTAGATTAGCATTTATTTCCAGAGTGTCATAGGCTATTTTTTTTTTAATAACAATAATGCATCTCTCGTAAAATGTATATAAAATAAACTAATTATAGACTATTTACTATTTATACTAGAAAAATGCGTTTCAAAGAGTACTTTGTAATAGGTATGCGTTTTTTCGTAATCTTCAACGAACTTATTCGTAATAAACACGTGGTTTTACTAGAATTATTCTAAAGAATACGCATTTATAATCATTTACAGCGATTTTACGCATACTTTTTCACATAAAACGTACACTCAATAGCATATGAAGCGTAACGAAATCGTAAGTTTTGCAGAAAAGCAGTTTTTACAGTAAGACTGTAAAAACTGCTTTTCTGCAGTCGGGTATTTTATTTTTCTTTTAACATAGATACTTGAAACAAATACAACAATGGCTGGGCAAACCCCTACCACAACAATGGGGATGTCCCAGAGGAGACATTCTAAAGCCGCTAATAACTGTATGGCACCTGACTTCATCCTCAATATCATATTTTGCCGTTGCACGACTGGGTATGTGGTGTATTGTGGCTATCTCTAAGCAGGCATTGCCATTAAATGTTGTGCTATCAAAGACACCACCGCCGACGATGATGATGATATTTTAAATATAGAACATAATTAGGAATTTCATTTTTAATTAAATACCATGCCATACTAAAAGAAATGATTATATTTTTTATCTTTCATTTTCTTCACCCATTACTCTTTAAATATTGATACTAGGAAAAATAAGTGTATACCATTTTTTGGGAGAAAATTTTATGTAAATTATTTATAAGATTTTTTTTTGCTATAGACCGCCATTTTCGAGTTATTTACAAAAAACTAAATAAGGGACCTGCACAAGTGTACGATCCCCTCCCCTTTTAGCTCGACTCCCATACACCAGTACTTTTAGTACGTTCAATAAAACATCTTTCCTTACAACTATGCCAAAATTTGGCTTTATATGAATTATTTCCTCTATTTTTAACCGCTCAAAAAGGAGGGTGTTATAAGTTTGACGTGTGTATCTGTCTGTGGCGTCATAGTTCTCAAATGGATGGACCTGTTTTTATTTCAAAGAGGATTTTATCGAGTGATGCTGTTTTATTAAAATCAACTCAGTTGTTTTTTTTTCATGTCAGAAGTTTTGAGTTTTCTAAACTTACACTTGTAATTCTTTCATTGCTCTGGCTTTGTCCATTTTCTTTTAAAAAAATGTTTCATTCTGTAAAAAGTAGGTACTGATGTTATAGTTAACAAGATAGAATACAAAATAAAATAAAAGTGTTACTTTGTTTTCTAAAACTGGCCAAAATTTTAGTAGAATCACTTTGGTTCCAAAATATCCTGTTTTATTTTAATACTAAGGCATATAAAATATTCAAATAAGCAACACGAGTCCACAATTACTTTTACCTACGGTATTCTCAATATCTCACTGCAAGCAGAATCAATGATAAAATGGAAGTGGTGAACATTAACGGAACATAATTCCATTATTAAGATGACATAAATTAACACATTATTATTTTATTAAAATTTAATCATTTTAGTAAATTATCTTTTAAAATAATACGAAATCATAATAAAACAATTGAATTACAATTCCTTTTTGTTTGATTGTTTGTATGATTTGATTTTGTTTTACGAAAATTGACAAAAAACAAACTAATAAACTTTTTCAACATAAATAATTGATTTTACAGGTATTATTCCAGAATATAACTATTTAAAAGCTGAGTGCACATAGTTTTCAGGAAAATGTACACTCAACATAAGTGAAACTAAGGGAATCACTCTTTAATCATGAGGAGAAATGTCTGAGAATTCTCAATGATATTGAAAGATGTGTGAAGTCTGCCAACCCGCACTGGGCCAGTGTGGTAGACTATGGTCTTACCCTTCTCACAATGAGAAGATGGCCCACGCCCAGCAGTGGGACAGTTTGTACAAACAGGGCTGATAAAAAAACACTCATTTGCAATCAGGCTTTTTCACCCTTGTTCCATGAACTAGCTGCCTCAGTTCAAATCATCAATGATGTTGATGACATACAACATTCAAAGGATAAATAAAAACAAAATAACACTGCAAAATTGATTATCAATTTAGAAATAAATTAATGATTACAGTGTGACTTAAGTGTGATGACTTAAGCAACATAATCAAATTAAATTAGAATGTATTGTTACTCAGAGACCAAACAACAGACTGACATCATTTTAGTCGTAAATAGTAGGATGATATCCATACATACAACATAATTTACTTGACAAAATAATGTCTAAAATAACTCATTTTATTACTGGATTCATTGTTTCATGATCCAACATGCAGTGATACATTAATGTGACCAAAATGAATTATATTAATTAGGCACTGACGGACTCATGATAAGATTTGCCCAGATGCATCTTGGCCATCATTCCCTTGTGTTTCTACCTCATTTTCTGCCTGCAATAACATGTTATCGATTGTATCGTCCCCTACTGTCATAGTACATTCAAAATCTATATTATTATGTGTTTTTAGATGCGCTTTCAAATGTACTTGTTGAATACATTTATAATCACATAAATGACAATGGTATGGCTTTTCTCCGGTATGCTGTCTAATATGTCGCTTCAAGTCTCCGTGTTGTGTAGACTTGTAATCACATATATGGCACTGGAATGGTTTTTCACCCGTATGTGTCATCATATGCCGTCTTAACCTACTTGTAGAGTCTGTCCGATAATCACACACTGTGCATTTTATATTTTTTTCTCCATAATGCACTTTAAAATGTTCTCTGAATCTCACATAATGTTCAGTTTTATAATCACATCCGATGCACGAGTAGATTTTTTCTCCCGAATGAGATTTCATATGCAATTTCAAATGACCGAGTTGTATAGATTTGTAATCACATAATAGGCAATGATACGGTTTTTCTCCAGTGTGTGTTCTTATATGTTGCTTTAAATTGCTGGGTCTTACTGATTTGTAGTCACACACATGGCATTTATACGGTTTTTCTCCAGTATGCCGTCGTATGTGTTGTTTTAAATGCCCAGGTTGTCCCGATCTAAAGTCACATATATCACATGCATATGGTTTTTCTCCTGTGTGGGTTCTCATATGACGTTTTAATGTATCTGCTTTCCTTGATCCATAATCACAAAGTTCACATTTAAAACGCTTTTCGACTGAGTTTGTTTGTCTACTTTCTTTTGCTAAGGACACCGTTTCTTTTTTATTCATAGAATTTTTAGTGCATGTAGGTTCGGTTTTGTTATCGACTTTTTGGGTAATTGAGTACACAGTATCAGTGTCAGGACAATCAGAATATTCATAATCTGATTCAACTTCAATTTTCACCGCCAATAAAGAAGAGTGATAGGAAAGTGGCTCATCAGATTCTATCTTTATTTCTATAGCAGTTTGTGAAGAACTCGCTAAAGATTCTATCGTGGAGTCACTCATGGCTGAACTGATTTATCAGCTGCTTTATAGTTAATAAAGTAGACACTACTCTAAAATACTGGTAGCAAGATGAACATTCTCACAAATTATTATTTGTATGTCCAAGGATACATTCTGTAATCAATTAATGGTGATGAAGAACAGTGTTTTTCTTGTGCCACGTCAGACAATTGGTAGTAAACGTTATGATTATTGAGATCCTTTGATTCCTTCAAAGTTTTGATAATCACAAGTGAAGCAAACGGAGTAAAAAAAAGCTTTTTTTCTATAAATTGTTTAAAAATTGAATAGCAAGACACAACACAAGACATTGAAACGATGTATCTTTTTTTTAAATTAGTTTTGGAATTTTGGATCCGCTTTAAGGATTTGCCAGTGTCAAGTTTTTTTGAAATTGATTTTGGACTCGCTTAGAACATTTACCAGCGTCAAGTATTAATTTCTTCAAGTTTCTGGAATACGTATACAGTCATTTTCAAATTCGAAAAGTGCTTCAGTAAAGTGATCGCGACTTTACTGGAACCTTCTATGGAGTTTTACCAACAACGTGAACGGCTAAACCACCTTAAACACAACCAAACCAGTCATAATCACCATATTTTTATTTGTTAAAATAAAAAGGCGCTAGGTGCTAGATAAATGTACTGCTCTAAATAATCGGTCACGCGACCCACTATACGACCGAGAAGGTCACAGTACACGCTGCTTTTCGGTTTAGAAATCGCGCGTTTGACGAAAATATAAATACACGTGGTATCCTAATAATACTCCCCCCCCCCCCCCTGCGATATTTCGTGTTTTTTTTGCCAAACCCCCTCCCCTTTTGAGCCTCACTAATGATTAATGGACGGCCCCTTACTGAGGCAAGGCTCCAAAGTTGAAAGTTGAAAATGTCTGTTTACGTGACTTAGACTCTAGAATATTTATCTTACATATCTTTTTTTTTTTTTTTTATTCATATTTAATTTAGGGACATTGAGTCAAATGTTGACTATGTCAGTCCCATAGGATTAACAAAGGTACCTACTTAAGGTCTATTTGTAAGTAACTTGTGGGCCAACTGGTAGAGCAGCCTAGCAGCGCCAGAAACTGGTTCTGCTAGAATACTCTGCATCAGTCCCACTTCTAATCTATTTAATCTATAGGTTACATTCAAGTTTTCTCGCATAGCCGCACTCTGGTCACACTCCGCCAAAAAATGATGTGCATCTTCAACGCTGCCGCATGTATCGCAGGCAGGACTATCAACTTGTTTCATTATAAATTTAAAATTGTTTAATGGAATGTGACCAGACCGCAGTCTATGAGCCATCACAACATGTTCCCTACATATCTTCATGTTGGTCCACCAGGGTACATGAGGAGGTTCGCATTGGATGGTGCGATACCATATGCCTTTTTCTCTAGAAGCAACATCAAAATATTCCTTCCATTGAGAGCGTATGCTATTTTTATACTGGATGAGTACTTCGGTATATTCTGGCTTGAGATGAACTTCGGTACCTTTTGAAATTGCTTCTCTAGCTAGCTTATCTGCCTCCTCATTGCCGCTAAGACCAACATGTGAAGGAACCCATTGCAACCTCAGTTCCACTCCCGCAGTCGTCAGCACAAGAATCTTATTTAATATGGTGTAGGCTATCGATGCACCTCTGTGACCATAGGCACATCGAGCCAAATGTTGTAAGGCACTTTTGCTATCACACAAAATAACTGCCTTTATGAATCCTGTGCTCACGACATAAGAAAGCGCCTCCGAGATCGCAAAAAGCTCTACAAACATAATTGAATATTCTGATGTATTCAGCTTAAAGCCCTCTCTCACATTGCAACTGGGATCATAGTAAGCCGCACCTCTACCTTCCTGCGTTTGAGAACCATCAGTGTAAATTTTGTGATAGCCACAGTATTTATTCCCCAACATATATAATGTATTTAATTTCAAAATTTTATTATCATACATCTTTTTAGGTTGAATTATGTCATCAATGTGAGTTTGGATACAATCTATATCTATGTTAGATACCCAAGTATCTAAAGTATACATAACTAGGGGATTGCTTGTGTTGATTCTTTCATTTCTTGTTTCATCATAGACAGATATAAGTAAAGGACACCTTTTTAATTTGGACAAATTTAAATTTGCGAAATCGTCTAGGATACCTGTTGTAACATTTCTTGCCAAGGATTGAGATCGAAGACAGTATCGTGTAGCTAGATACTTTCGTCGCAAGTAAAGTGGTGGTACACACAGTTCATTTTCCATTACATGAATTGGAGTAGTTTTTATAAACCCACCCACTACACGCAATGCAGCATTTTGCACTTTGTCCAGTTTTCTAAGATTAGTTTTAGCCGCATTATCATATATAAAGCTTGAGTAATCCATCCTACTTCTTATTAAGGACATGTACAATCTACGGAGATGTTTTGGATGGACTCCCCAAGAGGATCCTGACAGAATTTTGAGAATATCGATAAGCTTTAAAGATTTTTCCCGAATTTCATTAATGTGTTTCTTCCAGATCAAAGAACTATCCATCCACACTCCTAGGTATTTGACACAATCTACTACTGGCAGTATACTATCATTTAGATACACAGTTATCTGGTTTTTTCGTCTACCTTTGCTAAACAGACACAACTGAGTCTTTGAAATCGAGATAGTAAGTCCTATTTGGTCCAAAAAAGAAGAGACCCAAGCTATACAGTCTTGCATATCCAATACGCTATTTTCTATATTCTTACTCTGAACATAAAACACGAAATCATCAGCGTATTGTAGAGTACTTAGTTCACGAATGGACTGATTTATTTTTGCTGTAACTATATTAAACAATATCGGAGCCATTGGATCTCCCTGAGCTAAACCCTTACGTGTCCATCTCGATAGAGTAATATCTGCATCTTCTTCTTTAATATTTAAGCATCTCGATCTCAGAAACTCAAATATATATTTACACACAGTGGCACCGATCTTATATTGATCCATTATCTTAGCGAGTTGGTCTACCAGAACATTATTGTATGCACTGTCTATATCCAAAAAACAAGCTAGAGTAGGTACATTCTGAACAAAACCTGATTGTATGTGTAAAACCAATCTAGTTATGCAGTCTACACTAGACTGACATCTACGAAAGCCAGATGTTGTACAAGCTAATATGCCTCTACGTTCTACAAACCATTCTAGTCTTTTGGTGAGCATTACATGAAAGATTTTACACATACAAGATATTAGTGATATTGGTCTAAATTTACGTTCAGCATTATTGGTAGAACCTGGTTTAGGAATTGGTATCACCTTGATTTGTCGCCATTGTTCCGGCACTGTTGCATGAAAAAATATTACATTATACATTTTTAAAAGTAGTGATTTACCCTCCTTAGGTAGATGATAAATCATACTGTAAGTAACGGTATCTTCACCTGGTGCCGTATCTTTTTTCTTCAAGCAATTAATAAGTTCCTGCAGAGAAAAAGCACTCTCTAACTGAGGATTTTTTGAGGTAAAAGATGGTGAAGGCGGTTCCACAAAATCAGGTGCTAAGGATCGTAATAAATTTTCTTTTATTTCACTAGGAACATGAACCTGGTCTTTTTTTGTCCCTTTTATCCATCTCATTTTTTCCCACATGACAGAAGCATTTGTGGTTTCATTTATTTCGCTGCAAAAGCCTTTCCAACTGTCGGACTTCGCTTTTCGTATACATTTTTGCGCGTCCGCTATACTCTTGGATAGAATGTCATAATTGCTTGGCGTCGGATTATGTCTAAAATTTTTAAGGGCTAAGCGCCGTTTGGCAACCGCGTGTGAAAGAGAAGGGCTCCAGTAAGGTTTTGGTTTAAATGAGTTTGTTGGATTGGGATTAATTTTTATGTATGGAATACTTTTGCCAGCTGCGTGATTTAGCTTTTGTATAAAAAAATCATATAATGGCTGGACATTGTTTTCACTAAATTTAACTGTATTGTGATCAGCAAAGCTTTCTTGGCATAAATCATGATATAATTTCCAATTAGCATATTTATAATTTCGACGTTTAATTGGGCTGGAATTATGATGAAGTTCCAAATAATATTTAATAAAAATGTGATCACTACCCAAGTTCTCATTCGTTACAAGCCATTTAAAGAAAATGGCAATGTCTGTTGAGGCAAAAGTGACATCTGGTGACGATTTTTGTAATATACCATTTGCTAATTTAAAATATGTAATTTCACCGCTATTTAAACTAATAAAATTGTTGTTTAAGCTTGCTTCGTATATTTTTTTACCTCTAGTCCTACCCCCAAAGCTTGTACTATTCGACCAATTTGAATGATGTGCATTAAAATCACCACCTATGATTGATTTTTCTTTAAATATTGTGAAAACCTCATCCCAGTCGCTTTGTGAAGTACTTACAGATGACGGACAATACACAGATGCTACAAATTTAATATGCATACAGTTAAAGATTTGTATACATACAATTTCTATGCCCGGGTTAGATAAGGTGACCGGATACAACTGAGACTTAATGGTTTTATTGATTATAATAGCTACGCCACCATATGGCTCATCTCTGTCAGTCCTATATATATTATACCCGTTTATTCTAATATCTTTATCTGAAGTTAACCATGTTTCGCTGATCAGACACACATGAATCTTATCTCTATTTAATAACAATTCTAGGTCTAATAACTTATTACTAATGCTTCTGGAGTTCCATTGTCCAATACGTAATTGGGTAACCGAACTCCCGAAGCCTAAAGCGCGGTTTCTTCTATAATTTAAATTATCCATTATAGAAGACATTTATTAATTTAGTAATCATATCTTCAGTATTTAACGCTCTCATCATGAATTTTTTTAGTTCTTCTGCCACACACTTTAAACCTAACACAAGCTTTTCTTCAAGACTAATATCAGCAAAGAATATATTCTTTAAACTGCTAAGTAAGACTTCTAAGTTGAACTTTTCCTTTTTCTCGCGCCTGTTTCTTACTTTTTTCTTAACTTCAGCTTGTCTCGTACTTTGTAAATCTGCTTCCAGTTGGTTCTTTATGCTTTTCCTGGTTGCATTGGCTTCATTGCCACTAATGGTAGCATACATTTGCTCTTCTATTGTCCGTACCTTTTCTTTTTTCTTATTTACTTTCAGAACTTTGGAATAACTTGTCCTTGCCTTTTCTTGTTCTCCCAAATAGTGACTTTCAGCTTGAGATTCATTGGAGCCTAAATCATTATTATTTGGTATGCGTTCTGTCATCAGTGTTTCATCTGATGATGACTCTATCCCATATTTCCTTTCTGGTTTTTTCTTCCATCCTTTTTGTATGCCCAAAACTGTAGATAACGCAATTTTATAGGTGCAGTTGTCTTTGCACATGATTTGTCGAATGCGTTTTTCTTTCAGAAATCTAGGGCAGATTTTACTGAACGCCATATGGTCTCCTTTACAGTTTACACATACATATGTGGTTATATCACAATTTTCATGCTTTCCACTGCATTTCGGGCAAGTTTTCTTTTTTGATGGACAAAACCTGGCTAAATGACCGTAGTTCCAGCAAACTGAGCATTGTGACACAGGGAATGTGTAGGATTCTACCTTAAAGCGGCTACCAGTTCCGTAAACATATCGTGGTAAGGTAGCACCTTTGAAACAAAAGCGCACTGTCTCACTGTCTTCCCACTCTTTTTTATCATTCAATCGTTTAAGTCTTTTTATGGACAATATTTCTGTTTCACAAGTAAAAAACTCCGCTAATTCCTTTTCTTTCATATCCAGCTCTATATATTTTACCACTCCATATGTAGTGTTCACCACGTTTGTCATAAAACATCTATATCCAAGTTCCTTGAAAACGCTATTATTGATTAACTTGTCAGCATCATCTTTGTGTTCAAACCTCATCACTACCTTGTAGGGGCTTTTATATCTTATATGAGTGATGCTTTTTATGTTTTCTGACTTAAGCAGTTTAGCGAAGCCAATCTGCTTTGGTAAAATTTCGTTAGCTGACACACTCACTTCAAATAAATCTTCAGTTTCCATATTAATTATTGTATTGTTACTATGGTGCACATTTTTTGTTCTTTTAGGGTTTTTTTTCTTCTGAACTAATGTAAATCCATCATTATTTTCACCTATGTCCTGCTCGTCACTCTCCTCTCTTGCCCTCTTCTCTGACCTTGTATTACTCACACTGCTGTCGATAGTTGAGCATGACGCGTATTTCCCTGTATTATTCACTAGCTTGCCGCTGAGGTCGAGTTGTTCATCGTCACTCATGTCATATTCTCTAAAGTCTACTACTTCGTTTCTACTTTCTTCTCTACCTATGGATCGAGGTCTATCGACCTCTCCCATGGTGATACAACGTCAATATTTAGTTTTTGTTTGAAGATGTCGCGCTTAAAATTGAATAAAAATGTTAATACGTGCGCTCGCCACAGAATGCCGCGCGCGACTGTCGCTTACATATCTTGTATTATTCAACAAACTTGACGATATCATTATACTTTATATTGGCAAATCGCTAATCGCGTGGTTCAATACAAAAATAGAAGACGAAACACGAACAGTTTGTCATATTATGTACGTCAAACAGCAGAATTAATCAAAATCAAACTTCAAAGCTTTCAGCCCCCGTTTCTGAACCCATTCTGTTTCGGAATCGATTCGATTTGTATATCTCCGTCTCTGTCATTCTCTATGGAAATGACAGAGGCGGAGATATACAAATCGAATCGATTCCGAAACCGAATGGGTTCAGAATACGGGTGAGATCAAAATTCAGAGGAAGTTTGTGAATTTCTGCAACTAAAATTGATAATGGCAAATGTGGAAGCATGATGAAATCGAAAAAAAATACTTGAGAGTTGAGTTTTGTACAGAAGACGACAGAAGTTTACAAGCAATTATTACCGCTTCATCTATGCTCAAGCAGTTATCTCTACGTATTTTTTTAAAATTATCCTCATTCTCGTACCAAGTGAGTACCGTTACAGCAAAGACTATTTTGTGTTATTTTGTCTGGTTAATAATGTTTTTTTTTTGTTTTAATAAGTAAGACCGGTTTCATAAAACAAACGTGGATAAAGATTTGATCTCGCATACCTAGTTATTTAAATATTTAATTAAGCATAAACTAAGAAAAAGAATGCCTCAGTTGTTACTTTAAATTAATAGTGTTTTGGTGATCTTACTCTGCATTATTCTTAAAACTTGTATAAATAAACAAAACTACAAGTCATTGCAGCTATCATTCTTTTATCACACTAGTAGAAAGTTAAAGATAGTAAAAGCACATACAAAGCAGTGAATTATGTAGCTATGCATTTGTATAAAAAAAGATAGCATTTAGCTGTGAATTATGTGAAATAATTATATTTATAGAACTTTTACAATAGAATTTTTAGTTAACTTGAAGGAAGACGTTAGAACTAACTGTCTAACAAACTCTATGACAATAGAGAGTTTTCTTCATATTAAAGTAGGTTCTAAGCGTAGGATGCATATCTTCACATCCTAGGATTGGATTGCCTGGAAGAGATCGCTTTTAGCGATAAGGCCGCCCGTTGTTACACTTGTGTAAAATTTATTTCTTTGTTGTACTTGCTTTTGTTAATTTTAATGGTGTGTCAATAAAAAGTTTATCTATCTATCTATCTAGGATTTTCAAGAATTTAAAGATAAATTCCTTAAACCCATCTCAAAACTCAACTTTTGGAGTCTGGGACCATAAAGTGGTTTATTTAATAGATCAGCCAAATGTAACTCCGAGGAAACTTGCTTGACTGTGAAGTCTCCATTAGTACACTTTCTCTCACAAAGAAATATTTTGTTGTAATCTATTCCAGGTTTCCTAAACACCCATTTACAAGGTAAGGCTTTGCATCCTTTTGGTAATTTAACCAAATCCCAGGTTTGGTTTTCTAATAATGAAGTCATTTCATTGTGCATAGCTTTTTGGCATTTTTCTTTATCAGGAGAGTTGATTGCTTCATTAAAGGTCATAGGTTCTTTTGGCTTATGAATATTTTCTAATTCTTCAGCTGTTGCCAATATAAAATCACCATAGCGCTTAGGTGCTGTGATATTGGACCTATTTCTTAGCGACCTCGTTTCAGAAGGATTAATATCGTCAGTTTCATCAATGAAAGATCCAGAAAGAGATTCGTAATCGCTTTAGTTATTTCTTGGTTCAATTAGTTGAATTGCTTCGATAATACTTTGCTGCAACGTTTCGTCGTCAATTTCATAGTCTGTCTTAGTGTCAACCACTAGTTCTCCTTGGTTATTATCATAAAAAGTAATATCCACTTGCTTGCGTGGTATTGATTCCGATGTTTGCTTAATTGAATAGTTCGAAGTCACTTATCATCGATGAATTAGGATTGTTCTGTTTGTTGTAGAACATTGTCTTTATAACTCTTATATCCATTGATATCATTATATTGTTTTTCGATGGTACGAAGATTCTGAAAGCTTTAGATGTTTCAGAATAACCAGCAAACATTCCAGGAATTGCTTTTTTCTTTTGAGGTACGGAACCCTAAAAACGGAATCCTTATAGGATCACTTTGTTGTGTATGTCTGTCTGTCCGTCTGTCCGGTGTCAAGACCTTTATCTTGGGAACGCGTAAAGGTATCATGTTAAAATTAAAACCATATATGCAGATCCATAGCATCTTGCTGCAGAAAGAAAAATAAAATTTCTCAGTTTTCGTAAAAAAAAGTTACAGCCGAATATGTCGTAAAAACGCACATTACGACACTCACAAAGGAATCAAATCTATGGGGTACTTCCCGTTAACCTAGAACTATGAAATTTGCCAAGAAGCATTGTGTTAGAGTACACATATAGGAAAAAATCCGAAAACTGGACATTTTAAATTTAATCACAACAAAATAGTGTCTTTATGCAAGGAATGAGGGTCCAAATTTTAAAGTTCTTTAACCGTATCATGTGGAGTATCATAAGAAAGAAATTCATTAGCATAAGCTAAAACAGGGTTTTAAATATTATTACGATATATATTTTTCGGTTTATGAAGGAAAATATAAAAATTATATGATTTCCCCCTTTTATCTAGTTGTATGGAATCCTAAAAAGCATTCATTTATAAACTTTTCACTTTTATTGTGAAAGTACTGTTTATAGTTGTTTCTTAGGATTGTAGGTATATATTAAAAGTTTAATTTGAATATTCTATTTTATAACATTACTATAATCAGCACTGTTCTAACAGCAAAATTCTGCATATTGCACACTCAACCATGTTGTACAAGAGAATATGGTTACTACTCAACATAATTATCGCTTCTTGTGTAAGATATACTTTTTTGAATTTTTGAAATTGATAAAAGTTAAGCGAGGAAAGAGATTCTTTCCTATCTTTATTTTTTCGGCCATACCGAAAAACGTTACTTAAAGCATTGCTTAACCTACTTTGTCAACTTCTCGCTGTCACATATTGACACTAGAGGAAAGAAGACATTATTTAAGACGTTACTTAAAGTTAAGTTATGTTTTTCGGTAAGGCCGTTTATGTGTCCAATAAAGTTAATAATAACGACAGAGAGACAACTAATGAGGACTGACTTACAAAAACATGAGCTGTAATATGTTTTTGAAAGCTAAGAATTAAAAAAAAAGTATTCTTGTTGTTCTTCAGTCTGGTATTGTATTTACTTTAAAACTTTAGAGATACATTGGAATTTTACATATTAGGTTTAACATTGAATGTTCACTCAAGAGAATATTTATTTCAGGTGAAATTTACTACAATGGAAAAATTGCGGCATTTTCAAAATTTTTCATGGTATGTATACTCTGAATTTATATTCTTTTTAACCGACTTCCAAAAAGATGGAGGTTTTCAATTGGACTGTTTGTTTTTATTATGTTTGTTCAGCGATTAATGTGCCAATTATGAATTATTTGATGATTTGTTTTGTTTGGTACCTCAGAGGAGGTCCCATATAAATTTTATCAAAATCGGTCCAGTACTTTGTTTTTTCTTACAAAATACCTAAAAAAATATCATTCAACTAAACAGATTGTGTATTTTGAATACGGTTTTTTCAGTTTTTAGGGTTCCGTACCTCAAAAGGAAAAAACGGAACCCTTATAGGATCACTTTGTTGTCCGTCTGTCTGGATGTCAAGGCCTTTATCTCGGGAACGCGTGAAAGTATCGAGTTGTAATTAAAACCATATACGCAGATCCATTGTCTCTTGCTGCAGAAAGAAAAATAAAATTTCTCAGTTTTCGTAAAAAAAAAGTTACAGCCGAATATGTCGTAAAAAATTCACATTTTCACACTCGCAAGGGAATCAAAACCTATGGGGTACTTCCCGTTGACCTAGAACTATGAAATTTGGCAAGAAGCATTGTGTTTGTGTACACATATAGGAAAAAATCCGAAAACTGGACATTTTTTATTTAATCACAAAAAATAGTGTCTTTATGCAAGGAATGAGGGCCCAAATTTTAAAGGGAATTAACCGTATCATGTGGGGTATCATATGAAAGAGCTTCATTAGCATAAGCTAAAACAGGTTTTTAAATATTTTTATGATGTATATTTTTCGATTTATGAAGGAAAATATAAAAATATATATATGCTTTCTCCCTTTTATTTAGTTTGTACGGAACCCTCGGTGGGCGAGTCTGACTCGCACTTGTCCGGTTTTTTAAACTATAAGTATCTCTAGCTATGATAAATAAAAACGTACACTCGAAAATTGGATCCTCCTTACGTAGTTATGCAGTTAAAGCTATTTAGTGATGAAGTAAATATGGGAAATCAGTGGAATTCTTAAGTTGAAGCTTGTAACAATTATCTGTGACTACATAAACCAACCTGTTTTATCTTGAGGAAAATTGTAGGTGTGTGTGACAATAATTTCAGGCGGATATTTAAAAAACCGGAACGAAGCCTTTTTTCTGCACTTTTAAAATACTTCTAAATTGTGTGTGAAATATACTTCTTGAACGGGTCTTCTCTGATTGATATAAATCTACGTGTCTTTCAACCGCGAGTAAATCGGTTACTTCTAAATCTAAGCGCGCTCCATTGTGGACCACATCGTCACTGAGCATCGTTAAATTGGCGGTTAAGCGCCGAAATAAATTACAGTTTAAAAAACTAAAAAACACGCTACAAATTATTGTGGTCAAAGTTCATTACAAGAATTACAAGGCTCCATCATCAGATCAGTTCGACAGTACCATATTATTGTATTGTCATCAGAACTACATACAGCTGCCAATTTTCATGACGCTACGATCCTTGGAAGATGGTTCCTTAGATTTTATTACATAGTAGTTACATACAAGTCGACCTAATAAAAGCGTGTTAAAAAGTAGTCTATGTCACACGTCGAACATGCCATACAACGGTGCGCTAATACACGTACGCAGGTCTGTATATAACGCGTCACGCGACGGAATCCGAACGGTACCCGTGACCCGCGGCCAAGGCGGAACACCGTGGGGTTTTATTTTAGTGGGTTCAAGCCCCACGCGAAGGCATTTTAACAAACGACAGGGCGAGCGCGGGGAGCGGGTGAGGAACTCGAGGTTGGCGGGAGGCGAAGAGTGTCCGTTCTGTATGTAACTATGTAATACTATTAACAAACGACAGGGCGAGCGCGGGGAGCGGGTGAGGAACTCGAGGTTGGCGGGAGGCGGAGAGTGTCCGTTCTGTATGTAACTATGTAATACTATTAACAAACGACAGGGCGAGCGCGGGGAGCGGGTGAGGAATTCGATGTTGGCGGGAGGCAGAGTGTCCGTTCTGTATGTAATACTATTAATTTCTTAAGTACCTATATACAAGCTGTTTATGCAGAGTAATCGTCGCTTAGTGCAACATTAATGTTAATTTCAGGTGTAAACCGGACTGGTGTCTTCCCAGTACCAGTAAGGAAACCGACGAGCTTCTAAGACAGTGTGCTGGTATACCGTCCCCGCAACCTACTTGCATCATCGATGACGTCATCAAACGTAGCAAGGCGTTCCCTATACCGTTCCCTATTGAAACCGTCAGGTGAGAAAGATTACAAATATCTATATTAAAAGAAAAACAAAATACCCAACTGTAGTCAAGATAGTGATGATGTCAACAATATTTATTTATTTACTCTATCTGATTTTTTTTGCAAAATTTTATATATTATGATATGGTAACCCTACTTGTCTATGCTCGAAAGCAAAAATTCAGGGATTCCTAAAATCATTGTTATTGCTTACTCGCTCTCACGCGGTTTTATGGTTAAGTTAGAAAGAACGGAAGTAGGGGCATTACTGCGCGCGCTCTTCCCTGGTTTTTTTTTTAATAATATCCACTAAAAATAGGGTACAAGCATGATCTTAAAGCGAATTCAGTCCGGCCTATTTTGCCATTTGTTGGCATGTCTAATTAACTTTTTTCAAAGTCAGAATGAGTCAAAAACAATCAAGTGAAATCTTAGTAACTAGTAGGTAGGATAATTTATATTGTGCTTATTCAATAATTCGTCTATATTGCAAAAACATTGTTTGGTTTCATATTGGTTCAGTTCGGTATCATTGGATTTGGCGTGTTCTAAGTTTGTTTTTTCATTGATCCACTTTTGTCACTGTTGAAATGTTTTAAAATGTCATCTAATATAGACAAATCCAAGTTATATCAATGTTTACTTAAGCATACAAGGGAGGAGTAAGAGCTTTGCTTACTTTTGCTGACAAGGGGGAGAGGAGAGTAAAAAATTACAAAAATTCTGGTTACGTAATACTTGAATAGGCCCATGCTAACATTTAAATATATATGACTATGTCTATTATACACGACGCATTGCGTTTAAAGCAATAATCGCAATGCATTTGACGCAGCAAATGCTATACATTGGAAAGGTTTGTTTTAAATTTTTCTTGACCATGGAAACAAAGTCCTTCAGTCGAAATAATAAAGAGTTCTTTTAAAACGTTTGTGAGTCCTCAGTAAAGTGATGGCGACTTTACTAGAAGCTTCTATGGAATTTTGCCGACAGCGTAAAGTAACAAGTTTCACTGCTTTATTTCACTTGCCCACACTCACGCACTTGAATGAACACTTAATGAATAAAATACCACCATTTTTATCGCATTAATGTTCAAAATAACATAAGCTTAGGAAAATAAAACAAAGCAACAACATGTTACTATGACGTTCCCGCCAAAAACTCCTATTGGAAAGGTGAAAGTTTAAGTGTTGCCATATTAAAATTTGTCACAATCTCATTAAATTTATTATCTTATTTCCAGATTAGAAACTCTAAAAGAAAGGAGGCCATTAGATAGGCTACAAAGGAACGTAGTGTCTGCATACCCCGTCGTACACGAGAGGGTATTATTGTTGATGACCCATTTTCTTATTTATAAGAGGTGAGTGAAATATCACAACACAAGTGCACAATGTTGCCATTCTAATAAAACCTGGATTCTAACAGAAATGTTCACTTTAAAGCTTAATATTTCGCAAATTTCCCTGCTCTACACATTTACAATATTTTTAATTACCTATCTAATGATCTTATAAATAGGGTCCGATTCTAGTATGCACTTCGAGCGATTAGGTCCATTTGTGCTCACCACTAAATGTATCTAAATTATCTCTAATGATATTACACACCATTAAGTAGACAAAAAAAAACATCACCACTTTACATTTAAAAAAAAACTACCAATTTAATTGGGTTTCGAGCGCTTAAAGCACGCAACACCAGCCACGACTGTCAAATGAATTTGCCATACAGGCAAACGACCGGGTGAGCGTGGGGACCGGATGAGGAAGACGAAATTGGCGGGATGTGGGGAGTGACCATTCTGTAATACCTAAGTACTATTAATGTATTCTGTGTCCATAGCTAAATTCGCGATTTATTGTACTATCTGTTAGTACTATCAAATTGTAAGTTCGAATCAACTGATATTGAAATTAAACTCCATAGCATAATTTTTAATGTTTTATGACTTTATACAAATTGTATATGAATATATGCGTCTCTATAATCTGTCAATGCCATACAACGTTAGTACGACGTTGACGACTCGAAAAGCGCGTATGAGGAGGGAACACTGAGAGTCCCGAAACTAGTCGAAGGCTAGCTTCTTGACAGGATATTTTTTTTAAGTTTTCCGGACAGTACATATACTTTTTTTTAAATACAAACTCGCAGAGGTATTTAGAACTAGTTTACGAAGTTTTTATCCTGTTTTTAGAGAGTTTGGTAGCAGTATAGAGAAGGCGTTCTACAAAGATATGACAGTGCAAGAGTTCATAGACAGACTGCTGACGAAACGCGCCGTCTCCTTCGTCGGTCCACATGACTTGTACATATTGTTGGGAGGGGAGAAAGGGTCTGTATTAATATTTTTATTTTGTCATTGTTTGTCCTTTTTACCCGACTGCATACGAAGGATAGTTATGTTTTTCGAGTGTATATACTATGTATGTTTCTATATGATCGCCTACAGTCTAAATTGAGTGTCATAGGCTATATTTTTTGTAATAAAAATAATATATATCTCGTAAAAAAAGTTTTTTCTTACCCTCCAACGAACTTTTTCGTGATAAACAAAGGATTTTTTTAGAATTATTGTAAATAATTCGCATTTATAATCTTTTACAGTGATTTATGCATACTTTCTCACAAAAAAATTTACACAACAGTATATCAAGCGTAACAAAATCGTAAGTAGATTGCAAAAACATCTTTTCTGCAGTCGGGAACTTTGTTTATCTTTTAATACAGATACTTGTTCATATATACATACTGTATATTAATACTTGTATTTCTTCTTAATTAGGCAGAAAGAGCAATGGGAGAATGTAGGAACAATGCATCAAAGAGATCCACTCGTACTGAACAACTGCCTCAGTTATGATGAGTTGAAAATATCCGCCATGTTGTTTGTCAGCTCGCACACGGAATGTATCAACGATGGAGAGAGAAGGAACAGCGGCGTGGTGGACGAGACGGATATAGAGGACCATGCGGTTATTATAGGTAAAAATAATAGGTAAACAACGGTTACACAACAACAACAACGGTTACACAACAATAACGGTTACACAACAACTACAACGGTTACACAACAACAACAACGGTTACACAACAACAACAACGGTTACACAACAATAACGGTTACACAACAACTACAACGGTTACACAACAACAACAACGGTTACACAACAACAACAACGGTTACACAACAATAACGGTTACACAACAACTACAACGGTTCCGGCGATTTCTGCGTGTATAGGGAACGTTTTGCATAAAAATAGTAGGCGGTAGTAATTAAATATTTTCATACCAAAAAAAAACAACTGTCATCTAGTCTCACCTGTGACCACGGACGCTGCAAAGTGTTCTAAGTGTCAGGTCATAAAATTATGTAAAATATACGCAACAAATCCGTTAATATTTGTTTCATTTCAATGAACAATCGCGAAAACCTTAGAACTTACTAGATCGACGAGCTCCGTCCTCGGCCACACCGTCGCTTAACATCAGGCGAGTTGGTGGTCAATCGTAGAACTATCTTGTATAAAAAGAAAACATTAACAACGGTTACGTTAAATAATCAATATTGGTGGACATATTCGATATTTATGAGTATTTTACACACCGAACTTTCTACAAATTTATAGACAGTTCATAAATTACACACATCCGACGGGACTTGAACCCGCATATCCCGATCTGTTCCTGAGAACCTTTACTATTTTGGCCACGGAGATGTCACGTGGGATGGTCGAAACTTTTAAGTCTTTTTTACTTAAATCAATCAAGCGTTGGTGGCGAAACTGTGTCTGGACACAGTAGGTGCGTATCGCACTCTTTTTACTATGGAAACTAACGTGGTTTTCACACATTTTAAATAAAAACTACAAGTCACTCACGTCTGTTTTAATCCATAAAATCCGACTATAGTTTCAACAGCATTCGGCGGTCTTTTTCAAAGGAGCAGCGCAAACGTCACTCTCGGTGGGTGACGCGCCTCGCACTGCGACGTGCCTCTCGTGCCGCACGTGACATCACCGACCGAGAGTGACTTGCGCTGCTCCTTTGTAAAAGACCGCCGAATGCTGTTGAAACTATAGTCGGATTTTACGGCTTAAAATAGACGTGAGTGACCCGTAGTTTTTATTTAAAACGTATCGCACTCGTTACAAGTTCGCTTCAATGATAACTTATTCATCGCATAGAGTGAAACTCGCTCAGGCGAGGCCCGGCCTTATATTTATATCCCACTTAGGTGCTTCCAGAATAGTCCAGAAATATGAACAAAACATTTTGCTATTCCCAGGTGTAATAGGCCCCCGCTTCGAACGTCCCGAACGGATGGACTATGAAGACATACTGATAACTGAGCAACAGAACTGTCCCGAGAACGGTTACGGAGAGGAGGTCACTCCTACGACGTGTCTGAACGTTTTGAAGACAACGTACGTGAGGAACAACCAGTCTGCGAAGCACATGTGGAGACAGATGTGGGCGGAATTCTATCAGGTATACATTTTTGACGTGATAACGTCTTATAAATCGATGAACGCCGGCTGCACGCACGAAAAGGTGTTACGTTCCGTCTGAGCCGAGCCTGCAAGCGAGAGCGCGGAACAAGCGATAGAGAGGCACGAGCAACCTAAGCGTTCGGCTTGTGACGCATCGTTATCACGTAAAATTATCGTCCGTAAACCGACTTTACAGACAACCATTTTTTTGGCTTGAAAGTTTTACTACCTGACATTTTCACCGGATGTTAAGCATTGTCGTTGGAGATGGTTTTTTTACGCAAGATCGCAAGATTAAGAATAAGAAGGCCTGAGGAAGGACATAGGCTATATTTTATCATTGTCACCTTCACCGTTTTTCTTCACTATGCGGGTGACACCGCGGAGTGCAGCTAGTACGATTATACACACAATGCAAATATCTCTTAAGTGCTTGAACCTCATTCATGCTGGCTAAACACCGTTGGATGTTTGAAGATGTCAAAATAGAGGGTAGTATTTAACCAACCGGGCCTTTGTATACAACGACCTTTACTAAAATCGGATATAATGGTTCTAATGATTTATTACAGGTACCAAGCTATACGTACCAAGAACTGTCTTCGTACATAAACACTGAACCGAAGAGCGACGAAAGAAGATATACAGACAGGTATGTGTGCCACTTTTTCTTCTAGTTATTGGACTCGCTCAATTATTGCATTTGCAAATTAAGATCCATATATATATATAACGTCATACGTGAGATATGTGATCGAAGATGAAGCACGTAGACCTAGAATTAAGGTAGGTGCTTGTTCACTTACTTCTATACTTAAAGATACCTGGGTTATAGTTTTTGGAAACAAGGATGGTGGTAATGCATTTTATGCCCAAGCGGTTCGCATTTCTAAGATGGAAGCAAACCGCTTAATTCGAGATTTTTTATCTATTCACTCTAGCCTTGAAAATTGCAAGAATGTAGCTCTCAGGAAACAGAGATTTATGTATATATATATATTTATTTATATATATAGGCAATTTATGATAATAAGAAGAGCAGATGACATATCTACCATGAAGGGACGGTTTCGTTGCGTTTTCTGGCTTGTCCTGTTGCAGAGAGGGGAAAAGGGGAAGCAGAGATTAGGTAAAAGCAGCACATGTAGAACAATCCATACAAACCCCCCCCCCCCCCCCCCCCACACACACACGTACGTACGAAGTTATGGTTGCTGCTCGCTCGTGACGTCAATTGGAATTCGAACGCTTGTCTCGTCTGACAAATGACAGCTCAGTCGTTTGCCGACTTGACTTTTGTCTGCAAACGACAGGGCGAGCGCGGGGAGCGGGTGAGGAACCAGAGATTGGCGGAGGGCGTAGAGTGTCCGTTCTGTACGTAATAATATTAATATACTCTGTGGTAAAAGATACGATATTTTTCTTTCAGATTCGTATCGGTTGAAAAGAAAGCGGCCATATTCGACAACGAGGCGTATTACAAGCGACTGTCCATCATAGCTGAAACGACGCTACTGGAGGCACAGCATAGAGCTGAACAAGTCGAGAGAGACGCCTTTATTAATGTTATAGGAGCTGGTATGTCATTTAACCTATAGGTTTGCGCTTGACCGCCAAATCGCCTGATGTTTGCTGCAGTCAATGAACGACCAATTGTGATTGAAATTAAACAAAATTTAACGGATTTATCGTGTATATTTTACTTAATTTTATGACCTGACGCTTAGAACACTTTGCAGCGTTACGGACGCGCGCTGCTATGAGCTACATTGCCGTAGATAGATATACAGATACACGCGTCAAACTTATAATATCCCTCATTTTCGTCGGGTTAAAAACGAGAGACGAATCAATCAATAACACTTTATTGACAGCACATAAAGTAATAAGCCAATAAACACATAAGAAAATGGCACAAAAGGCGGTCTTATCGCCTTATGGTGACGAATTTGTGTCTGCTCTCTTACGCTGGGCGAGATTATGCAAATGTATCAATTTTGTACACTACTTTTTAATATTTCAATCGCCATCCGCTAAAATAAAATAGACATATAAGGAAGTGTTGGGTTTGGCTACATTTTGTAATAGAGTATAATTTTACACGAAATTATTAAATGCGTTAAAAAGTCCGTAGTTCTACCATCGTCCGTCTCGCTCGCACATACTCACATTTTTGAAGATATAAAATGATTGAATGAACTTTAAAAAAATAATCGTTTGTAAAACTAGAAAACAACATCACAAATATTCGACAAAAATTATTTAGATCCAAGTTAATTTTCATACATAAAAACCAATTTTGCGTTAGTAATTTCTATAAAATAAAAATATTTATGTATGAAAATTAACTTGGAATCTATTTTTTTTTTCTCCCCGCAGGTTTAGGAGTGTGGAAGATATCACAGCACCAAAACGACGTGTACGTGTTAACGTTTATAGAAAGAACGCGCGCGTTGCTGCGAAGAGACGCGCTGCCTCACGTTACTGACGTCAACTTCGCGTATGTCTCTACTACGGACGGCATCAGAGGTGAGAAGTGCGCGTGTTAACGTTTATAGAAAGAGCGAGCGCGTTACTGGTAAGAGAAGCGCTTTTTAACGTTACTGACGGTAACTTCGCGTATATCTGTACTAAGCACGGCATTAAAGGTGAAAAGTGTACGTGTTAACGTTTATAGAAAGAACGAGCGCGTTGCTGCAAAAGGACGCTCTTTTAACGTTAGTAAAGCTTTTTAACGTCAGTAACGTTAAATAACGCTTCTCTTAGTAGCAAAGCACGCGTTCTCTCTATAAATGATCATAGACAATAGTAAACTAGTTGGGCATATTGTTTTTAAGTCAATTGCACTTATTCCACAGCTTTCTTCAAGAGTTCACCGGAGGGAAACAGTGAAAACGCTGAAATGAGGATATTTTTGGAAAGCAAGAAACACCCGAAAGGTATAGAAATATGAATTTTATGATTCAATTTGTGTTTAACCTCATTTCGTTTGATCTTAATAATTGAAAGAAATATCATCAAAATCAGTTCACTAGATTGGTTTTTAATACAAAATTACTCATTTTGAAGTCGGTTTTTCAGTTTTTTTTTACCGAATTTCAAAAATTAAGCGGTAGACCTATAGTAAGATATTTGTTTTGTATTTACTTTCCAGGAGGCATCAACGTTCTGATGCAGAATAGAGAGCCGTCCGCGCGTCTCACGGGTGAACACGCGGGCAAGCTGCTAGTTATGACGTACCCGTGGGACGGGAATGCACACCCAGGGAACGAGTTCTGGTAATTAACTGTTTTATGCCTTTATTGACTACAACAAAACGATATAAACTAACATATTTAACAAAATTACTACCACAGAAGACATTAATAGTATTACATACAGAACAAACACTCTCCGCCTCCCGCCAATCTCGGGCTCCTCACCCGCTCCCCGCGCTCGCCCTGTCGTTTGTTAATAGTATTACATACAGACCGGACACTCTCCGCCTCCCGCCAATCTAGGGTTCCTCACCCGCTCCCCGCGCTCGCCCTGTCGTTTGTTAATAGTATTACATACAGACCGGACACTCTCCGCCTCCCGCCAATCTAGGGTTCCTCACCCGCTCCCCGCGCTCGCCCTGTTGTTTATCTAAGTTTGGCGGTACGGCGCTTTCATTTGTCAATCGAGACAAGCGTTTGGGGTTCAAGCGTTCGAATTTCCATTGAAGTTACGAGCGTGCGGCAATGGGACTACAACCATAACGTCATACATGTGTGTGTGTTATATACAGACATCAACTTGTGTATGTGTCACTGATTAGCGCGCCGTTATATGGAGTATCCAACGTGAGTTTGGTATTTAGGCATACACACTTTATTGCGACCAAAAAAACAGAGAAATCGACAAATAAGAAACAAATGAAATGACTACAATAAGTAGGTTTTATGTTACCGGTCTGGCGCCCGACCAGCACTGGTCTTCAAGAAGCATTATCTTATTGTACTCATAAAGAAAAAAATCGGAAAACTGTATTTTTTTTTATTTAATCACAAAAAGATAGTCTTTATGCTTGGAATGCAGGGGTCCAAATTGAGTGAAAAAGTGAGTTAACCGTATAATGTGGGGTATCATATAAAAGAGCTTCATTAGAACAAGCTAAGATTCGGATTATGGCTAAAAATGAAAAATATATATATTTAGATAATAATTTCCCCCTTTTATCAATGACTAGCTTCGCCCGGTAGTTCTTTTATCTAGACGTTACGGAACCCTCGGCGGGCGAGTCTGACTCGCACTTGTCCGGTTTTATTTCCAGGTTCGGTAGTCTAGACGGGTCAGGCGACCCGGCGGCCGCTTGCTCCACACAGGTGGCAGAGCTACACAACGCACACATAAACAGCAACGTGTGCGCACACAACGCTAGGGTCGTCGCGACCACACACGGCTGCGGCCTGCGACCACTCAAACAATACTGCCAGGATGTAGCCCCGTAGGTAGTGGACACTGCTACTTCACTTACACAGTACTTTGGTACTACTTTTATCATCATCTCAGCCGTAGGAAGTCCACTGCTGGACGTAGGGCTCCCCCATGGATTTCCAAAAAGACCGTTAAGAAGCGGCTTGTATTCAGCGTGTTTTCGCCACTTGTATGAGATCATCCGTCCATCTCGTGGCTTGTCTTCCTAGTACTTTTATAAAGTGGTCAATTCTGAAGGCACTGCTAACTAATTACAATTCTTAAACTTGCTTAATAAAAAAATAAAATAAAAAAATTGGGCGGGAAATTCGTTCGTTTTTTGAATTTAGTTATTTTAAACATTATAATTAGTCAAGTGATGCCTTCAGAATAGCTCATAAGAGTATGTAGCTCGATCATCACCCGGCTCGCTCGCGCATATCAAAATTTTTGGAGATATACATAAATTATTTAATATACTTATGAAATAAATAAAATTTTCGTTTTGATCCAAGTCAATTTTCATACATAATAATTATAGTTTAAAAAACTCAAGCAACCGACTTCTCATGGATGCTATTGTCAGAACTGGGCCAAATTGAAATAGGACAACACGGGAAGCACCAGCTTTAAAAAAAAAAGAGAATCATCAAAAATCGGTTCACCCAGTCGAAAGTTCTGAGGTAACAAACATAAAAAAATACAGTCGAATTGAGAACCTCCTCCTTTTTTTAAGTCGGTTGAAAATGATTTTTACCAATTATTAACGGAAAAATGATTTTTATGTATTTAAATTGGATCAAAATGTTTTTTTATCGAAAACTTGTAATTTTGCTTTTGTTTTCTGTGGGACTATTTTTAACACCCTTTTATTAGGTCAACCTGTATGTAACTATGTAATGAAATCTAAGGTAACTAATTTAACGTTCTTCCAAGGATCGTAGCGTCATGAAAATTGGCAGCTGTATGTAGTTCTGATGACAATACAATAATATGGTACTCGAACTTATCTGATGATGGAGCCGGAAGATATGAACTAGAACTTCATGATGGAACGTATCATAGCTGTGTTTGGATTTGTTAGAAAAGTCTTGTAATGAACTTTGACCACAATAATATGTAGCGTATTTTTTAGTTTTTTAAACTGTAATTTATTTAATAAGTGCACTCAGTCATTTGATATCTTAATAAATGTTGATATGCGCGAGTGAAACGGGCGATGGTCGAGCTACAGGCTCTTAATATCTGTTTATTAAAACAATAGGTAGGGTAACCTGTCTATAATCCAAAATATTTTCAAACACGAGATCCTGACACTATACACTGCATTTGTCCGAACAAATTATTAGGTTATGTTCGTTAAGTTTCCTGTTTATTATATATGGTAAAATTTATTACAAAGATTTGGTTATCAGACGAGTTGTCAAATGAGCTTTCGGGATTTGAATAAAGTGTCATTTGAAAAATAAATCGCTTTCGGGGAAAATGAGATTCGATATTCCATAATCTGGATTATAGATAGGTACGTAGTAATAATGAAATTTAACACGCTTTGGCAGCTCATAATATAATATGAGACAGTTGTGTAACGCACAACTGTCATAGACAGTGATGTGTGCGAACACGACCACACGTGACTGCGTGCTGCGAGAACTTAAGAGGAACGTTGTTGCGAACTCTTCCATACAAAAAGGAGAACAACTGTTTTATACCGCTGATCATTATCCGGTTTCGATATGTTTTTAAATCTGATTGGAATCATAAATGGTTAAATACCTTTAAAGTATAGTATAAAATATGCATAGCCTCTATTTCTCTGTTTTCCCCTTTGTTTCAATATAATACCTAAAATGTGTTTGCTCAAATGATGTATACATGCTTTGGAGTATAGTCTGGTTCTGATTGATTGTCACATGTTATCTTATATTATGTTAGGCTATATTCTGTTTTGTATACTTAAATAAATAAAGTTTGATTTATTCAAATTTCTTTGGAACTACGTTTTTTTTTTTTTTTTTTTAACAAAAATTGATGAATTCTACTGAACCATTATGAAAGTTTTTCTTTCACAATATGAAATAAGAGGTTTCCAAGTCGGTTCCTAAATGACGAAGTTATGAGATAACAAATATATAACCGAATCGAGAACCTCCTCCTTTTTTGAAGTTTGTTAAAAATCATATCGTTTTTTGGTAAATGATGCGAAAATTGTTTTAAGAGACGGATCTGAGACAGCGCGAGGCGTTCGCGGCGCGTGCGTCTGCGCCCCTATACTGCTTTTTTTATTATTACCAGTATATACAGCTTTATTTTTTAATTTAATCGAATATTAAATTAATACAATGCTCTCCTTATTTAGTAAGAGTTAATTAAAGAAAGAACTATATTTTTAGTTGAAACATGTCAATTAATGTATTATTTTGAAATTGTGATTGTAAATGCAACATTTTACAAAATACTACATAAGCAATTATTGTGAAATAATTTTTAAATTACTACCTAAGCAATTATTATTGTATTGTATTTAGATAAGTAGGACAATATAATCCATAGAAATGTATTTATATTTTATGTTATGTATATATACATGTAATGTTGTATTATAGATAATGGTAGCCTATGTATGATCGGAAATTAATTTTGTTCGAATTTTATTTGCTCAAATTAGTTCCATAAAACTGTCTGATTTCAGATGTTTGACTTGATATGTGTTACTGATTTCATAGCTTTAAAGTCATGATTTTTATTTGCCCGAATAACTATTCAGTTCGGTTAGTTCATTATTTGATTCCAGAATCCTTATTGTTCACAAAGACTCTGTTGTCCGACAAGTTTACAAATGAGCCTTCTGGATTTTGAGAAAACATGTTTTGTAAAAAAATCGTTTTCGAGAAAGTGATATTCGATATTTCCAATCATAGATTGGTAACCAGAGCGGTCATCTTATCATGTAAAAGTAAATTAAACTAGTTGCATACATTGTTATAGCTCTAGTTATTTTACCTGTATCTGTAATGTTGGCTAACCAGTGTAGAGTAATATACCAATCTGACGAAAATAAATAATGATAAAAAATGTCAGAGGTAAAATAAATGTCAATGGAATATATAGTAGACCCTGCGAAGCTGCATTCCCCACGAATAATTATTTTTCTATGACTCCTCACATGTCTAACAATGTAGTTACTCATCTATACTACAAGCTCTCAATGGTCACCAGTTCGTCGACTGGTGACCAATGAGAGCTTGTGATTTCGAAAATAAGAGGTGCCATTGGTCGCTGGCCAGCAATCATTGTTAACATTATCGGCCTTACCGAAAAACGTTACTTAACTTTAAACACTGCTTAACATATTTGTCAACTTCTCGCTGACATGTAATGACACATGCGGAAAGAAGACAGATAAATTAAGACGTTGGTTAAAGTTAAGTAACGTTTTTCAGTAAGGCCCATTATAATATATCGGGGAATACAAATTAGTTTTATTCGTTGACCAAAATTGCATAGCTAAAAACATACCTACCATTTTTTTTATGCCATGACAATTTAATCAACTGTAGTGTATATAAATATTCGTTGGCAGCGCAAACGACACGAGTCTGTTCATTTAGAGAACTAATGTGGCATTGAGAGCGCTGAGGTCCTTATTTCATTTTGTTCAGTCCAGACCACAGAATACCGGTAGTATGTACATCGAGACTTTAGTTCCTATTCTTTGCCACGATAGAACTTAAACAGATTCTAGCGTTTACGTTTATAGCTACATAAGTATTATAGATAACGGACTTGGTCGGCAAACGCATGACAATCAATAGACTAACATCAAAAATCCGCCGACGAAGTCCTTAGTCTACAGCGACACTTTTATTATTACTTCGACTTTTGACTAAGACAATATTGGACTGGAATTGCTGTGCCTCTTTTAATTTAATATTAATACAATAAAAATATTTACTAAAATTTGTATTTTTTTTTCTGTTATCTATAATTTAAAATTTTGAGATAATAGTGACGAGGGAACGCGTAGTAACTGCCTTCATGATGGTTTAATATTAATGAAAACTTGTAAAGCCATTTCTAAATTAAATTCACTTGCATTAATCTCAGAGTTGCAATTGATTGCACGTAAGTAATAGGGGGAATATGCATGAATTTTATTTCATAGGAATACAATACAATACAAAAACGCTTTATTAACACCATAATAAAATAACATTAGGTATATAATTAAGGCGTTAGAAAGGTACAAAAGTTTAAAAGGAATAATAGTTTAAATTGATAACATACTAAAATGTAATACCTACCTATACTAAAAAAAAAAAAAAAAAAACTTTAGGGGAAGCTCTGTCCCTCTCTCGCAAAACAAGTTTGTATTGAATTTGTACGGCAGACTTGAACCATAACGTCATCGTTTGCTATCGTATGCTCTCTGTCTAACATGAAATTAAAATGCATGTAACTTTCTTATTTTTGAAAGTATTATTGATATATACATATCAATGAAAATAAGTTTAGTACTCCCTACTCCTTTTACTTACGCGCAATTGGTTTACCCCTTTTGGTAATTTACGAAAACTTTTTAGTTTTAGTCTCCAACTCGGCGTTACTAAAACGAAAAAAGTTTAGTTGTGTGGTTTATGTTCTCTTTGTAAGGTAGCACGGTGCATTTGCTACGCTAGCGCTATGCGAGCGAGAGATATTTTCGTAGAGTGCTTTTTATTCGTGTCTCGTAATTCGTGTAGACGGATCTATGTACGTACATATACACATTTTACAGATTTTATCAATACAACACAAATTACGTTTTAACGACATTGGAAATGCAAATAGATCGATACGGGTATTCAGAACTCATTTGGTTTCGGAATCTATATCTCCATCTTTGTCATTCTCAATGGAAATGACAGAGACGGAGATATAGATTTTGACACCGAATGAGTTCTGAATATGGGGGCGGGTGTTCATTACTTTTCGCATTCCTAATAACCATGCCCCGTCATGCCATTATAGTTTATATTCTATGACATTAAGGAAAACTAGGCTTAAAGTTATACAAGTTTTTGTAGTGTGGAATTATTTCACTGTCTTTTTTTTTAATTTATATTCATTTTCATATACAAACTATAGTCTGTTTACCTACAAATTAGTCTCCCCAGATAATCCAAATGCTCAAAGCCTCTACCAGTCAACAAGTTATCCTACAAGCAAATGGATAAACCAGCATTATGTATGATCATACATTACAGTCAACAATACACTCTTTATCGTTATTTTCACAAATTCAGTAATGGCTGATGGCTGAACAGATTTATTAGCATGGCTTACTATTCTCTGTTACCATCAATAAACTTCTCAAAAATATCCAAACATCTGGTAAATAGAGTTTGCCACTGTCTCTGCTGTTGTAATTCTCTTTCCCGAAGCCTCACAGTTTCTTCTCGCAGCCTCACATTCTCTGAGATAAAATCTGTTGCCAAATTCTGCCACTGTGTCTGCAGCTCAAGCTCTCTTTCCCGAAGCTTCACATTTTCAGTTATAAACTCTGTTGTCTGATTTCGCCAGTCTGCATCATGATCTAAAGATTGCTTAGATGCTTCATTAACATCTATTTGAGGAGAGCGCCGTATACGTTTTGTGGGTTCCGGAATCGAGTATGACTGATGACGCTTCATCTGGTCTCTAGTAGACTGAGGCTCTACAGATTTAGTTTGTAAAATAAAGTAGCGCGGTTTCACCTGATCTGTTGCATTAGATTCTAGCTCCTGTTCCAGTGGTGACAAATTGACTTTGATCTCTTCTATAGGAGACTGTGGCTCCATTGATTCCGACTGAGGCGATGAGTATCCTAGTCGGGTCTGATCCATAGGAGATTGAGGCTCTATGGTTTCTGTAGCGGATTGAGGCTGTATGTACTTTGGGTGTGGAGTTAAATTGCGTTTGACATCTGTGACATTCTTATACCCCGATAAATAGATAACACGTTCCTCTAGATTTGTTAAGGTCAATCCGGACCTGAGTGTTTCTCCACTATTAATTCTCGCCGCTTTTCTTTTTGTGTTGTTTTTCAAGTCACTCCACACCTTTACATGAAAAGTAATAAAAGGGTATTATGTACATATGAAATATTTGTTTATTAATACTAAATATTAAAGGATGCAGATACTAAATATTAAGGGAATTAAAGCATGAAATTGAATATTATTATACCTTTTTCCACTGTTCAGCTGTCTTATCTTTACCAATGTTAGCAATATTCAGGGCACCGCACAACTCCTCCCATTTCTCATGATTTCTAAGTCTTTCATGTATTGTTTTACCAGTCCTACCTATGTCACCGTATCTATAATAAAATATTTTATTAGGTACTTACAACAAATTTTATCTATACGTATAATACATAATTGACTTACAAACACAAAATTAGCTCTGATTATGATGTAGCTCAAAAAATACTAGGTAGAGCATAACATGGAACTCACCTTTCCATGAAGTCAATCATTAATTGGAATTGAGATTCTGTTGTCCTCATTTCCTTTAGGTTTGTCGTTTAATAGGTTTAATTTAAAATAATAACAAGCTAACAATTCGAAAGTTCCCGGATCATACCCTGCCTACGTAAGTACATATTTACATTATTTAACGTAGGCAAAACGATCGTTTAAAAAAGGTACTCTTTGGACACGATAGTAAATCTACCATGAGTAAAAGATTTACGAAACGTAAACTGTCACAAAACTAACCTCACATTACAACAACACAAGAATAATTATGAATGTCAACCAAACACAGATTATTAAAAGAACGCTACGCGTTCACAGACGATAAGAAGTATAGTAGGTAAGTATCTACTTAAGTTATAATTATAAAAAACTGAAACAACCGACTTCAAAGTACGCTACTTCGTTACTTGTAATATTAGAAAGGATTAGGATAGATAAAGTTCATATCATCATGCTCAGTCGGGTAATAATTAAACAAAACGTGTAATCGTCGCCCTATTTATTTGCGTCGAAGCATAGACCGTCGAAGTAACTCTATTTTCACAATTGGATTTGGGGTGCTGAGAGCATTTGCCAGTGTCAGTCAAGTAGGTATATATCATAAATATTTCTTCAAGTTTCTTGAATAAAACAGGTTATTAATGTTCTAGTCACAATCGAAGTCACTTAAACAGTTATTTTCAAATTCGAGTCGTGCTTCAGTAACGTGGTGGCACATTTACTGAAAGTTTCTATGGAGTTTTGCCGACAACGTGAAAAATACAAGTTTCACTTATCCACACTCACGCACTTGATCGAACATTTAATGAATAAAACATCACCATTTCTATAGCATTAATATTCAAAATAACCCAAGTTAAAGAAAATAAAACAAAGCAACAACACATTTCAAGGACGTTGCCGCCAAAACTCTATTTTCATCTTAAAGTTTAAGATCTTAAGGAGGCTGTACACATTGTGCCAAGATATTGGGCCAGCATGTTGGGCCAACGTGTAGAAGCCTACTTGGCGGTATGTTGGTAAATGGCGCCAACATTGACCGGCCAAGCGAATGTTGTCGGTTTTTCGTGCGCACATCAAAGGATCTTGGCGCGCTCCGCCAACGCCGTTCACACGTTGGCATCTTATTCAGTTCGTTGTCATTCGTCAGTAAAGACGGTACTGTCGCGCGTGAGTGAAATTGTTGTTCCCGAGTTACGATGGCGTGGACAAACACTGAGGTTTTACAATTCATAGAAATGTATCGAAATGAACCAATAATATGGAACCCAAAGCATAGACAACATAAAAACAAAAACAAAGTAAGTTATTTACGTACCTAGTTAAATGATGAATGAATGAATGATGATGATGAATATCCTTTATGAATTGAAACTTTCTCGTTATTACACCGTAATTATTAAATATGATCAAGTGAACTCATCTTTGTCGAGAAATTCTGTAAGATATTGAAAATAATAATTACTTATCGATATATATTTACGAGATTTGGAATGATTTTAAAGTACAAAGTAATTATTATTTTCAGTATCTTATACGGAATCGTTATATGGAATCTATCCGAATTCCGAATGCATGTTGTTCGTATTGAATTCAAGTCAATACTAGTTATTTTTTTAAACCTTTCTATTCTTGTCTCGTCTCGTTTCGCCTTGTTTCGCCGAGGTTCAGAGCAGTGTACTTGTTTAGATGACAGTAGGTATTTGGTTAGGTTATTAACAAAAAAAAACTCAATTTTTTATACTTTTATTACAGGTTAATGATGCTTGGAAGCGTATAGCAGGTAATATAAGTATTCCTGTTATTGAACTAAAAAAGAAAAAGGAATCTTTAATGACAACATTCCGAATGCATCACAAAAAGAAGATTCAATCAATAAAATCAGTGCACTTTTAGAAAATAATTAAACGTAGTGTACAAACACATTGCCGCGGCTGTTCTACGTCCATCTTTATTGAAGAGCCAATGTAGAATGGTCAATACACCAATGTATAAACAGGGACATTTACAATTCACTATTTTGGCCCAACATGCTGGCCCAATACCTTGGCCCAATGTGTACAGCCGCCTTAAGACTTATTAGCGATTGTAATAAGAATGGTTCCAACTGTAAAGGTTCACGAGCTCGTTTTCATATTTTTTTTCTCTAGGGGGCAGCTGCCCCTCCTGCTCCCCCTTGGCGACGCCCTTTATTCCGAACCCGAATGGGTTCAGAATACGGGGGCAGGTCAACAATTATTCGAATGCTATTTTTATGTCTCACAATCGAATTGTTCGAGTACCGTTCGAATGAATTGATCATTCATATTCTTATTCGCTAGTTCTCCGATTCGTCTGTCTGTGATATTCGCGCATCACTACAGTACTGTACAGTCACTACAGTACAGTCAAAGAGTATTGTACTAAACAGGAAAGTACAGTACTCGTGAGTAATAATGTTCCTTGATCACTAGGTAATAGAAATCGTGTTCTTTGATGGTGGAAGATACTCAAAATACTCCCCTTCTTTATTTACTTTCATGTTTATTACTTTGAATTCCTTTTTAAAAGGTGCATAATATGGCATCTACATCAAATGATAGTGTAGCTGGTAGTTCAAAAGTGCCAGAAAATGTTTCTGATGACTTAGAACCAGGAGCATGTCCTGAGAGCATACTGAATCCGACTGATTCTTTTGAAGAGTTTGCCTCAGAAATGAGCTCTAGCCTCCAGGATCGAAATACGAGTTTGAACGCTAAAAGCAGCACTATAAGTAAAATACAAAGTGAAATTGGTGAGGAGGAAAAAGCACAAATTAAAAACACAGCATCTAGTGATGATCTACAGAATAAAGATGTAAGTTCTCTCACGACGTTCTTCATAAATATCGTTGTAGGTTTAATCTTAGACTAGAGAAAATGTTCGCTGAGCACAAAGAACAGAAGAATCAATATTTACAAAGTTATAAACATGTTTAGGTGAGAAATTATACTATTATATTTAGAAGTAACTTTTTGATAAGTATTAAATTTAATAGTGAGACTAGAAACTAGTTAAATATGTATAAAAAGTAATGTTTCTTGTTCTCTTATTTGGCCTAATTAAGTTTCTGTATCGTAGTCTGAAGGCTTAGTATAGAAATGTGTACTTGCTGTAACATGAAAGATGTCCATAAAAGTTACCCTATTCATGATTATTTTTAATTCATAATTGGGTCGGAAACAATATCCCCATCTCTGTCATTCTTTATGGAAATAGCCCTACCGAGCAATTTCCCACACATGTTATTCTGAATTACCTATATTTGTTGATGAGAGATTGCATGTCTGTAAATATTGGATATTTTTGAGTGTTTTACACACTGTTATATCTATGAATAAACAGACAGTTCAAAAGTTGACTGGCCTTGTGGCTCAGTTGGCAGTACGTCTACTTGCTAAGCTGCAGGTTGTGGGTTCGATCCCCACTCAGAGCAAACATTTGTGTGATGAGCATAGATGTTTGTTCTGTGTCTGGGTGTTTCTATGTATCATATGTATATATTTGCAAAAAAAAGTATTTATTTATTTTATTATAGCTATACATATCCAATGGAACTGTTTATAAATTTGTAAATACTGTGTAAATCACTCAAAAATGTTCTATGTTTATTTGTATTCTCTTAAAACATTCTTTTTCAGGATTCTATGGCAGCATCACATAGCTGTTCTAACCTAACAGAAGAAAATGGAGATGATGATGATGAGAAAGATGATTACTTACAATCGCCAGAACTAGTTAATAAAGAGAAACATGTATTCATATTGAGCTCAGCGGGAAAACCTATTTATTCTAGGTAATGTGGTAATAAAAATCAGCCCTGTTTGAGTACACTGTCCTACTGCTGGGTGCATGCCATCTTCTTATAGTGAGAAGGATAAGGCCCATAAGTGGACACAGTTTATCCAAAAGTTAACTTTGTTAATTTGTTAGTTAAAAAGTTAACTTCGATAATCGGAAGGGCGTTAAATTCTCGAAAATTTAACACAAGTTAAAGTTAACCATTAAAATTTAACCATTTAAAACTTATACTGCTTTTGGGCTGAGAGAAATAGGTAAATAAAACAAAAACAAGTAGAAAGAAGAATTAAACACACATTTATTTATTTCGATAATAACATATAAAATAATTAATCGTAATTTTGCATTAGGTAATTTAGGTGCATGTTCCCCTTCATAAAAATTAGCATAAAAATTGACATCCGACAGCGATGATTGTTTAGCCCGTAACATCTTTGTCCGTTGAAAAAAGACATTCTACTGCAGCACTAGATGAGATAGCAGTGTTATATTTAATAAAAAAGATTTATTAATACTGGTTCACCTAGAAAGGCAGCATCCGTAAAAGATTCTTATGACTTTGTGTCTAGCCAAGTTCTTATCAAATTCTGAGCTTTGTTTTTCAGAGATTTGTGGCCTTTAGACCTATTTTCTTCAGGCTTCAGACCATTTGACTCGCCGACAGTCGCCGAACATACGAGCGTGGCGTGGCGCGTAATTCATACAAACAAAATGACAGCTTGTCATGACAAAATGACAAACGACTAATGTATGGGACTAAAGTTAACGGAAGTTAACAAGAGCGTTAACATTTTTTGAAGTTAACTTAAAAGTTAATCCATTAAGCAGATTGTTAACTTCGTTAATTAACGAGTTAATGCCCACCTTTGATATTTGATTTGATATTTGCAAGAAGAGATGGGCAATCATTTTTGAGTGTATAATTTTGTGTAAACAAACTAAATCTGAATTACATCGTCGTGTTTTGAGAGTTTGTAATTTAAATTTAGTCAATTTTTGTTTATATGATTTAAGCTTTCGTTTTAGGCCCTGTCTATAACTCTTTGTACTTTTCACAATTATCAGTTTAGCCATTAAAGGTAACAAAATAGAGAGGCAGACTAGGCCTGGCTGGCTCTTAGTGACTACTCTGGGCACTTACCCAATTTCCCCCTCAAAAAAAATCTTACTAAAGTAGAAAAATTGTTGCTAAGCTTCAAACTGGTTCACTTGAGAGCCAGGATTCATTCTAGGTTGCTTACTTTCCATGTCTATTGAACATAAAAAAATGCAAATCAGCATGAAATATAGATAATAGACATACTTCAAAAAAACACAAAATATTCTAGATACGGTAATGAAGACAAACTGGCAGGTCTGTGCGGCGTCATACAAGCACTTGTCAGCGTCGTGGAGGAGCAAAACCAGGATATCTTGAGATCCATCTCTACCAGCGATTGCAAGGTTGTGTTTCTCGTTAAGGGGCCTTTGATTCTGGTCGCTGTATCTAAGTCAAATGAGAGTGAAACTCAACTGGTATTGCAGCTAACGTAAGTAGATATGTTATTTTTTAAAGTATTTATTATGAAATAATTAGCCCTTTAGTTCATAATAAATTCATGCAAGCAGTCATTCATGCAAGCTTAAAAATACACAGGGTAATTTCAAAGACTCTTATCTGCTTGTTGCGTCCAGTGAAGTGCGTATGTCACTCGCTAGCTAGACCCGTTAGTGAGGCTTCTGTATCTAGTCTCAATAAGATGATATGGGCATTTGAATTTATGATTTATTTATAAAGGCAAACAGCCGTCTTGTCTTCCCGTAACAATGTATGTATTAAGCAAAATTGACAAAGGTTAAAAATTAAATAAAATAAATAAATGCAAACAGCTGTTTCTGTTATTATAGTTATTATTGACTACCAACCCCACAAAATAGTTTTTTTTTTTTTTTTTTTTTTTTAATCAGCCCTGTTTGTACAAACCGTTCAACTGCTGGGAACGGGCCATCTTCTCATATGTGAGAAGAGTTACGCCATAGTCTGCCACGCTGGTCAAGTGCGGGTTGGTTGGTCTAAGGGTAAGAAAATGATGTTAAATTGATACTGTTTTTCTTTTCAGGTATGCTTTTAACCAAATAGTGTCAGTTTTGACTCTGACACAACTGAATCGAATATTTGAACAAAGGAGGAATTATGACTTGAGGAGGCTGCTATCTGGGGCTGAGAGGCTCATCGATCATTTGTTGATTTTTATGGAGAAAGACCCTGCTTTTTTATTAGGTAACGCATCATGTTTTTTTAGGGTTCCGTAACTCAAAAGAAAAAACGGAACCGTTATAGGATCACTTTGTTGTCCATCTGTCCGTGTGTTAAGACTTTCTATCTGGGGATGGGGTGAAGGTGTCGAGTTGAAATTAAAGTTATATACGCAGATATGTAGGCCCAGCTTTAAGCTAGAAGTTTGAAAAAATCAATCTTCTCAGTTATCGCAAAAAAAGTTACAGTCGTATATGCCGCAAAAAAACGCATATTTCGACACTCGTAAAGAAATCAAAACCTATAGGGTACTTCCCGTTAATTTGGCAAGAAGCATTATCTTATAGTACACAAATAAAAATATTCGAAAACTGTACATTTTTAATTTAATCACAAAAATAGGGTCTATATGCAAGTCATAAGAGTTCCAAATTTTAAAGCGTGTTAACCGTATCATGTTGGGTATCATACGAAAGAACTTCATTACCACAAGCTGAAACTGGTTTTTAATTATTTTTACCATGTATTTTCGGATTATGACCAAAAATGTAAAACAATATATTTATAATTTCCCCTTTTTATCAATGACTAGCTTCGCTCTGTAGTTCTTTTATCTAGTTTGTACGGAACCCTCGATGGGCAAGTCTGACTCGCACTTGACTACGACTCTGTATTGTACCGTTTTCAGTTACCGTGTCGACACCTAAAGACATGAGACTGGGCGTTGATAGCTACACAAATATACATAATTATATATATTTTTTTAATATAATATTGATATGTTACACTTAGGCATAAAAAACAACGTATATTTAATATTGTAACCTAAAAATAAAATAAAAAACAATAACTCATTCCAGGTGCCGTCCGCTGCCTCCCTTTACCAGAAAAAGCTCGCGAGAACATAACCAACGCTATAACAACGACATGCAGCAAGATCAGAGATCTAGTGTTCGCCATCATGCTGGCAGGTAACCAGCTCATAACCCTGGTCAGAATGAAGAAGTACACCTTGCACCCAGCTGATATTCACTTGCTGTTCAATCTGGTCAGGAGTTCAGAGAGTTTCAAAACCGCAGAGAGTTGGACGCCTATTTGTCTGCCTAAATTTGATGCTACGTGAGTGTATTCAGTTTATATTTAAACGGTTTTCTTTAGCTTGACCTGTTTGTTTATTTGTTTGTTTGAGTCAAATTTAGTAATTGAAATTTTACCCCCTTGCAGTTGACGGATCGATCTGAAATTTGGTATACACCTTTAGTCCCGATGACAATTTAGTATATTCTGTATTATTGTAAATCCAAGATGGCCGCCGCCACAGAATGGCGGTATTCATATTTTAACACAACCCCCACAATATGGGTATCAAATGAAAGGGATTTTCTAGTAAAATACAGTAAATACATTACCTACATCATTATCTTTCTTTTCAATAAAATCGTTTAACTTAAAAAGTTTTTTTTAAGTAAGTACTTGTTTTGACTAAATATAAACTATTAGACCAATAATGTATTACATGTAGGTTTACATGTAGGTTTACATGTATATATTACATGTAGGTTTTCTCCGGCTCTGTGTGACAAATAAAATCTCATTGTGTTAAACCTAAAAATTCACATAAAAAACAACAATAATACAGTCGCCGATCTGACCATCAAAAAAGTTTTTAGTCATGGCCACTCGAAAAAGAAAATCGGATTTTCGAATTTAATACTTTGACTAGAATTTCGGGGGGTATTATTCCCCCCCACCCCCGAAATTCTAGTCAACCCCCATCCCCCCTAGGTACGCCCATGCTCCATTCAATCTATTTTTAACTAAATATGAATAAAAGCAAAATGTGCCGTTAGCATTTCACTACAGGACTAGCAGAAAGTCTGCGAATTACCACCCATTTCTCGTTGAAATGCCAAAAATCCACACTCAGCGATATCCATCCACATTCCTGTTGCGTACTGCACAAGAATGGGATTCTTTGCCGCCATCTCTGTTTCCTGAGACCTACAATCTTGGAATTTTCAAGGCTAGAGTGAATAGATATCTTCTAGATCGACGAGCTCCATCCTCGGCCACACCGTCGCTTAACATCAGGCGAGTTGGTGGTCAATCGTAGATCTATAATGTATAATAAAAAATAAAATAAAAAGCTATCAAAAACTCCAAAGCATGTCTTTCTCACATTTTCCAGAGGATTCCTCCACGGCCACGTTTCCTACATATCAGATGACTGTCAAGCCTGTCTCCTACTTCTGACCGTCCAACGCGACGCATTCTTCACACTGTCGCAAGCGAAGCACACCATTGCCGATAAACTGCGTCGCTCCAACTGCCTGGTCGCTATAAACGACGCATTGAATCGCAACCAAGAATTACCAACGACGAATCCATTAAAACACATCGGCATACAGGAAATAAGGCATTTCATGTACAAATGCAAGTCTACAGCTCAGCTGTTCACATCAGATCCGATCTGTCTAGATCGTCTCCAAGATTATAGAATGAGACACAAAGAGGGTGGTGATGTGTGCGAAAAGAAGATAGAGAAGATGTCCGATATAGAGTATGTGAAGAATTACAGGAAGTACTGTAGTCAGATGCATTGCACGTCTACGCCGGCTAAGTTGATTTTTAGGTCCAATTCGGATGATACGATTTTGGCTTGGGTGAGTACTTTTTACAAGATTTTATTAAAAGTTAGTAGCTCGACGGGATGGACGCAAATGGCCAAGAACGCAAAAGACCATTTGGCCATTTGCTTATTTAAAAAAATATTTACGCGAATGGCCACATCAGCGAGAGGCCAAAAACGCAAAAAAACCATTTGGCCTTATGCTTATTTGAAAAATATTTACGTACAGCCCACCGCTCACCTCGACCATCGTCCATCTCGCTTGCTTAAAAAAATAGTCTCACAGAATAGTAGAAAGGCAATTTTTCGAAATTTTTCGAGTTTTTTCAAAATACAATTTTTCGGCAAAATTTTAATTTTGATCCAAGTTCATTTTCATACATAAAATTTTTACAAATTATTAACTGAATAATGAATTTTATCTACGAAAATTAACTTTGATCAAAATGAAATTTTTGTCGAAAACTTGTTGTTGTTATGTTGTTGATGTTACTTTCTAGTTTTCTGTGGGACTATATTTTTTATAAGTGCATTCTATAATTTTATATCTTCCAAAATGTTGATATGCGCGAGCGAGACGGGCGATGGTCGAACCACAGTCTCTTGAAATCATAGAATTCGAGGCCCTATTTTCTTTGCTTGCAATGTTTGTATGTATATTAGAGTCAAATCTTACAACAGAATTTTTGTGAAAAAGAGGTTATCCTCAACGGATTGTAATAAAACTAACATCTTTTTTGAGGTTGGATGCGTGACTGAATTTTTCAACCGACTCAAAAAAAAGAGGAGGTTCTCAATTCGACTGTATTTTTTTATGTTTGTTACCTTAGAACTTTTGACTGGGTGAACCGATTTTGATGATTATTTTTTTATTTGAAAGCTGGTGCTTCGTGTGTGGTACCATTTCAATTTGGTCCAGTTCTGGAATGGCATCCATGAGAAGTCGGTTATTTCAGTTTTTTAAACTATAATTATTGTTTAATTTTCTAAAAGCCCCAGTGGATTTCTTGTGAGCGAAATAATGAATAATTATGAAGGAAAAAATATAAGATCATCACAATATTTAATTGTTGCAGGTAACAAACGGCTTCGAGTTGTATGTGACGTTCGACCCTCTAATGGAGAAGGAGCAGGCCATCCGCGCCGTGGACCGCCTCCTCAGGTGGATCAAGAAGGAGGAACAGAGGATATTCATCATGCACGCGCCCACATTCTAGCGGAGGGTCAGTGCCTTCAGGGAATACTTGGACAGTTCGAGGAACTCGACTGAGGAACGACGAAGGAAATATGATTGTTGAGGAATATCGGTGGTGAACGTTTCACACAACACCATCTAGCCCGAACTAAGAAAATCTTACTCTATGCAACTAGATAGCTGATAGAATCCATGTATACTTTTTTTTGTAAATATATACTTTTTATATTGCTTATATAAAAATCTAGACACAGAACAAACATCCATGCTCATCACACAAATGTTTGCCCTGGGTGGGGATCGACCCACGACCTATGCCTTAGGCAGACATAATACCAATTGAGCTGGGAGGCCAGGGGCCCAATTCAGTTATTCACGACCGCTCCATAGTCGAACCATATGTGGAGCGTTTCCCGTCGGACGCCATAGTTTTTTGATTCAGTCATACAATTGACACATTTGATGAAACGTAACACGTCCTTCGCTCGTTACTAAATCAAAAAATGATAGCAGCCGACAGGAAATGCTTCGCACAAGGTTCAGTTACGGATCGGTTTTGAATAACTGAATTGCCCCCCAGTCATATATTATGATATTAAGTTATTGATTTCCGGTTATAAGTTTCCGGCAGCCTAGTGGTGAGACCGTCTGACTTGCGATCCACAGGTACTGGGTTCGAATCCCACGGCACGCATCTCTGTCTTTTTGAAGTTATGTGCGTATTGTTGATTGCCGCCAACTTCAAACGGTGAAGGAAAACATCGTGAGGAAACCTACATGTCTGAGAGTTCTCAATGATCTTGAAGATGTGTGAAGTCTGCCAACCCGCACTTGGCCAGTGTGGCAGACTATGGCCTAACCCTTCTCACAATGAGAAGATGGCCCGTTCCCAGCAGTGGGACAGTTTGTACAAACAGGGCTGATAAAAAAAAAAAGTTATTGATTAATTATTTGATATTTATTGAAGCGTTTTTCTACTTTTAAAATAAGCTTGAGAGGCGCCACTAACTTTTGATTGTTAAGGTTCGATTTCCATACCAAAATATTTTTACCAATGGGGTACCTAAAGATTTTTTTCGGTATTTTTTTACATTAATGTATAAGTATACATTTATTTTAATAATAAATATTTGGGGACATTTCACACAACACCATCTAGCCCTAACTAAGCAAAGCTTGTACTATGGAACTAGATGGCTGATGGAACACATATATACTTTTTTTGTTGTAAATATATACGTATGATACATAGAAACACCCAGACACAGAACAAACATGCATGCTCATCACACAAATGTTATATGATATATGTTTTAGATACATATAATATCGAAATAGGTTTGGATGTTATATTTTTCTTTACTTTTCGACCATAATGGAGCATTCCATTATGGTCGAAAAGAGTATAGTCTTACAATAAAGTAATTGTAATTAAAAACTACGGGCCACTCACGTCTGTTTTGAGCCGAAATATCCGACTATAGTTTCAACCGCATTTGGCATTTGTGTGCAAGCGCGTCACCGACCGAGAGTGACGTGTGTGCTGCTCCTTTGAAAAAGACCGCCGAATGCGGTTGAAACTATAGTCGGATATTTCGGCTCATAACAGACGTGAGTGATCCGTAGTTTTTATTTAAAAATGTGTGAAAACCACGTTAATTTCCATAGTATAATTGTAATTAGTTTTAATATCGGTCTTTATTTGTGGTAAATCACATTTGTTGAAGAAAAAAGTTGAGATTAATAAATAAAATAAAAAAATTATATCGAAAATTATGGATAAATAATTATCTTCCAACCGGTCTTAAAATCCATGGGGGAGGCCTATATCCAACAGTGGGCTTCGTGTGGCTGAGAATATGAAGATTTAATTGACATTTTTGCTATGAATGAATAAATTTACTTAAATAAATGTGAGCCTGATATTAAATCTAACAACAATTACTTCATTTTGAAAGTATACCCTCTTTTCTACTACTCTTTACTCTTTTCGACCAAACTTATTAAAATCTTAAGCGTGTGTTATAGGTGGCGGCATCAACGCTTGATTGGTTTACGCATGAAGACTGTTCAGAAGTTTCTTACATCCCACGTGACGGGCTCCCAAGTACTGTTGGGATTGGGATTGTTGGGTTCGAGTCCCGTCGGATGTGAAAATTTTGTGGAAATTTTGAACTGTCTACTTTGTTGGTGAATTGGTTTAATTTATTTGTGTAGAACAAAAGGCGTTGTCTAATTTCAGACTAGTATTTAACTTAAATAACTTTTAATAGTTTAACGTATATTACGTAATTTTAACAAATGCGTCTTTTTGGATTTATTTTTTTTACTTTTGAAACCGTTGCAATCACGTGTGGCGCAAGTGATAATTTGCAGTGCAAAGTGCGACGCCGAGCTACTTTGAAAAAGGCCGCCGTATACGGTTGAAACTATAGTCGGAAGATTTTAGCACAACTGAGCCAACGGTAAATAATACTAATAGTACTACATGCAGAACGGATACTCCGTCTCCCGCCAATCACGGTACCCTCACCCGTTCCCCGCGCTCGCCCTGTCGCTTGCGCAGTTGTCAGTCGAGACAAGTGTTACGGGCGTCACATGTTCTAATCCCATTGATGTCACGAGCGACCGGCAATCAGAAGACAACCGTAACTTCATATATGTGTGTGCGTATTATATATACAAAGTATTTATTTAAAGATAAAATGTATTTGACGAGTCCATTCAGAAACAATCATATTATATTATACCTATTTATAAAATTTTGTTAGTGTGACTTTTTGACAATAAATATCATTCATTCATTCTAACGTCAACCTACGTATGTGTATGTGAAAAGCATGCCATAAGCCATTGTATGGAGGTTAAGCTAATAAAGCTCTTTCATATGATACCCCAAATGATACGGTTAATTCACTTTAAAGTATGGACCCTCATTCCTTGCATAAAGACCCTATTTTTTGTGATTAAATAGAAAAATGTCTTCGGATTTCTTCCTTATTTGTACTATAAGCAAATGCGAAAACTGAGAAATTTGATTTTTCTTTCTGCAGCAAGATACTATGGATCTGCGTAAATAGTTTTAATTTCAACTCGATACCTTCACGCGTTCCCGAGATAAAGGTCTAGACACCCGGACGGACAACAAAGTGATCCTATAAGGGTTCCGTTTTTTCCATTTGAGCTACGGAACCCTAAAAAAACCGAAATGAGACAACCGGAACCGGTGTCCGAAGTGTGCGAACGGCTCGATTCGAAATGTATCCGGCGACCGGAGACCACGTTCACGGCCGTTTTTGCATCTAGTGCACTAAAATCGCTGTATCCGTTATTTTTTCAACTCTACAGCCAATTATTTCGCGAACTTTTACTTGTGCCCATAGAGTAGAAGTTATTTATTATTTATTTTACCCCGCATATAGCTTTAAAATTCATTTTGCACCTAATATACGTTATTTAAAATCTATAACAAAAACTTAGAAAATTTTATGCTGTTATTTAATTATTTTTTAAACGAAGCAGACTTCGACCCTGTCTTTTGAGTAGACTATTCTACGAGAATGAAATGAGTAATATCAAAGGTAAATACAGTTTGATGTCACAATATCTATTGTGACACGCAATATCTATTGTGGCGCGTCACTGCGACCATCGCAGAGATCTGCAATGGACGCGCCGGGGCTGCCCAAGCCCGTTTGGCCCCCAACGGTTTTAAATTTTTTTTAAAGTTTGAACAGGCTAGTCACTTTTTATTGGAAATGAATAATAGTCTTTCGAATTTCTCAAGGGATAATAGGACCGACGTTACTTAACTTTACCATCGTCTTAAATTCTCTGTCTTCTTTCCGCAAGTGTCATTACGCGTAAGCGAGTTGAAAAAATATGTTAAGCATTGCTTAAAGATAAGTAATCAGCTAGAGAACTAATGCGGCATTGCATTGGGCGCTGCTGTCCTTTTTTCATTGTTCAGTCGCGACCACATAATACCACAGTAGTAGGTATACTTCCAGACGTAAGTACCCGTCTTTTGCCGAAATAGTTCTATATTTAAATAGACTATAATGTAAACAATAAACTGACAACCAATGAAAGCTCTTATTTTCGAAAATGCAAGCCTTGATTGGTTGTCAGTCCGCCGTTATTGTTTACATTAAAAAAACACATTACATAAGGCGACCGAAACTAGTACAAAATAAGTATTTGCTCTTTTACTTGGCGTATCGTAAGCAAGTGATGAAGGCTATCAGAGACCTTGATTTTTTTTGTAGGACTGGACAGTCTTCCCATACAAGTTGAAGCTTATTAACCCGCCAATTAAAACACCATTGTGAGTAATTTGACGTACCAACATTTACGTATATTTTTCACTTGTTAGCGACCCGCCAATAAAAGAACCTCACTTTGTATTATATTTTCCTGCTCAAGCTAGGTGTTAAGCGTATTCTTAGAGCTGAAAATGCATTTCTACATCGTTATATACGTAAACAACTCACACCTATTTTTACCTGACTATCCAAAAAGGAGTATTATTTTGAGATTGTTTACCACGTCATGTTCATTGGTTCCGTGCCGTCTCGCTCGCATCAACTCCTTTGCATGATGCGTATGAACGGGATGGCATTCGAATACATATGTATCAAAACTAGGAATTATAATTGCTGGATTTGTATCTATTTTGAATCTCAGGCGAAGTGAGTTAATCCATTGTTTTTATTGCTAGCCGGTTAGGCTGTTGACCTCAGCTTACTTTGACTAAGAATTACGGGGTGATTGGAACCCCCTAGGGGTTTCAATCCATATTATAATTTCACAGTTACACCCATGGTAGTTGTGCAATGCGTTATACTCTCATACGTGCTATCCGTGTCTCTCGTACTATACGTGCGAGTGTCCCAAGGAAGTAAAATTGTGAAAACTTGAAATATCGAGTCAATATTTACTATCCGCTGCAGCCATTTGGAATGTACGTCAAGCTAATTTCTAAGACACTTCTGCTGTCATTTTGTAAGAGATAAGCCTGTCCAGCTTTAACACAAAAAAAAAACAATTTATAAAATATATATTGGATTTATGGAATTGGAAGCGATTCATATAAAAAAAAACAATATTGTTAAAATTGTAGTTAGTTAAAAATAGAAACCTAATTATGTACAAAAGAAAACTTAGAAAAATATACATATTGATCATGCCATTGGCATTAGATGTAAGCAGCTATCGTTTGGGTTTACTGGTGCGTTGGCCCGAAAAGAGCTAGCGAGAAGTTGATATTTATTTAATAAAACTTTAACTTGCAGTATGGATTACATTACTTAATAAAATTGTAGTATATAAACTGAAAAATCGATTTTTAGTGGCAGGCGCCCTAACTAAATATTCATATACATAATTCATATTAATATGTTAATTCATATATATTTTTTTATATATCAGTCAGAATCTCTATAAAGTATATATATATTGAGATTCTGACTGATATATAAATATACATATATAGATTCTAACTATCTGCATGAAACCTTGTATGAATTAATTCTAAATCATTGTCGAAATTCCTTTCATACCCTACAGAGTAGTTTTAAGTACATGCAGTCAATTTACATCTACAAAAATGTATTGTGCGTGAGCGACACAGCAATAGTGAAGGTTCTTTAATTTAGAGTAAGTTACATATAGCTTTCTCTTGATGGGCTAACTTTAATAGAGATCTTTCAGTCAATGCATGCCCCATTTCAAAATATAGAGATAAAGCTTTCAGAGATGTAAAAGACAAAATGTAAGTTTCATACACAAGGAGGGTTATTTTTAGAGTAAAAGGTCTCTACTACTCTCTCTACCTACCTACTATATTTACTATTGCAAACATCATCAAATGAAATGTAGTTAGTACTTATGAAATTACTCTGTTTACCTAGGTAGATTATTTTAACAAAACATGCATCCGCTATAACCAACATATTATGGAAATAAATATGTTTGATAATACTCACTGGTTTTATTTTTTTCTAACTCCTTATGATTTTTGCCCTACAAATCATATATATTATAGGTAAATTAGATAAAAAATTGACAGAAAAGGGAACTATTAGGTATCTTTTGAATATGTTCAGGATACAGCAAAAATAAGATTCATCAAACTCTGTCCCCTTTTCCCAGACTAAGCATATAGACATTGTAAAAGCAATGAGCAGTGGTCATAACTAAAACAATAAAATATCCTTATCACTATTTTATTCCACACAATTATAAAGCTTAATAACGGCCACCCCTTTCCCTCCTTCTTTCACCATCTCTATCCCTTTCCCTCCTCTCTTTTTCTCTTTCCCTCGGCTCCCTAACGCGTTCTCTGTCCCTGTCCTTCTCGCGTTCTCTATCCTTCTCTCTCTCGCGGTCCCGTTCACGCCGCCGGTCGCGATCTCTGCTTCGAGATCGATCTCGCTTACGACTTTTGTCAGGGTCTCTCCTATCACGGTCTCTCGATCTGAAATGGTTCAGTACAATAACATTTTACAAATATAATAGAATATCACTAGTAACACTAGTGTTAAAGGATCCGATTTTGAGGTCAGGCTAATTGAGACCAAAAAAGCTACCATTAGTTTTTTTTTTAAAAGGGAATAATTAATTAAATACATGCTGAAATACTTGAAAAAAAATTTTTTTGACAAGTTTGCATTTTGAATTATTTTTCATTTAAGGTGCAGATAAATGTCATTGAAACAAAAAAAAAAAAACATTTTTAACTTATATTTATAATAAACATTTTTACAATCAAACTATTTTAAGCATCATCTGTTTTTATTTTTTAGCAAAATTATTTAGTTTTGTTTTCATATTCATAATTGTTTTATTTTTACTTTAGCACCCAAGGTGAATCAAATAATAGGTTAGGTTTTTTCATGGCAATAGGAAAATTCTGTTCAAGCTCCCGAAGAGGATCCATTAATAAGTTAGGTTGGTAGTTTTTTTTATGACACCAAAAGCTTGTCTTGTTGTCAAAAGAACTTGTCCAAGTTTGTCAAAATGGTGCGATTTTGTATGGGAATTTTTCAATCACTGATTTGTTTCACAGAAAGTTGGATTCCACAGAGAAGGTTTTATTCAGTTTACCTAGGAAAAGATCTATCCATGAAAAACATGAAGTCTCAACCTGATTGGTCTCAAACAAGTTTTAGTCTATTTTAACACAATAACTGCCGATAACATACACTTGTGTATTTTCTACTCCTATGCAGGTGCGGCTACACATGCCAGGCTTGTTTGCCCAAGTTTCTTTACAACAGTGTGAAAAAACATGCAGTGATTTGCGAGTATTTAAAAAATACCTCAGCAGTTATTGTGTTAAATAACCAATTCAAAGGTAAATTTGTCATGTTTTTAGGTTATAGTTGAGCTCAGGAACTCCGCTATATATTGGTGGAATGTGCTTACTAATTAACCATAACTTCACTTAACATCAGGTGACCTGTTGTCAAATGCATGGTTTTGCACTTCACTACATACTCATCACAAAAAATCAATGTACAAATCAAAACTATTCAGCTTACCTGTCTCTTCTTCTTTCTCTGTCCCTCCTATCCTTATCTCTTCTATTTTCTTTGGATTCACCATCAGCATTGTCATCGTCTGAAGGCATTTCTTCATCTAAATCGTCATCTAAAGCAGACACTTTAGGGTCTAATTCGTTATTCTCTTCCAGAACATGTCTCTTTTGTACTCTTGGCAGGATTATGTCACAAAGACGCTCCTCCCTGAGCAGTTCATCAATGAACTCATCCATGTGCACTATTTCAAACTGACCCTCGCGGTTTTGCCTCCTTAACTTTCTGTTATCATTGTAAAGAGGTTCCAAATACTTGTAGCAGTCAACTGAAGTTCCTGTTAGCCTCATGTAAAAGGCTCCAAGAGCGCGCACATACTTGAACTCCTCGTTCTTGATAAATTCAACCACGATATCTTTTTCTGGCTGAATTTGAAGCATCTTCAAAACTAAACACAAGAACGGCGTGGGATAAATGAAGCCACCATGCACTCCACCGATATAACGTAGTTCCATAGCCTTGTCGACTAATAACTCTGCAGTTAACGCGAAGCATTCTTCTTTCCAGAATTTGGAATCGTAAATGCGAGATCTGATGATCTTTTCAATTAAATATTGAGGATTTGTCCCGCGAATTGATCTCGCGTCCTTTACCGTGCGATTCGCCATTTTTGTTTATGTTAACCTGACTGACAGTGAAATCTTTATAAAGTACCCTTTGGACATGGACAGTGACTTCTGTGAAATTTTCAGTTGTGGCGATGTTGTTTTTAGGGTTCCGTACCCAAAGGGTAAAAACGGGACCCTATTACTAAGACTTCGCTGTCTGTCTGTCTGTCTGTCTGTCTGTCTGTCTGTCTCCAGGCTGTATCTCATAAACCGTGCTAGCTAGAAAGCTGAAATTTTCACAAATGATGTATTTCCGTTGCCGCTACAACAACAAATACTAAAAATTAAAAAAAAATATATATTAAGGGGGGTCCCCATACAATGAACGTGTTTTTTTCGTATTTTTTTGCTCAATATTAAAAACGGTAACAGGTAGACGCTTCAAATTTTCACAGAATATTTACTTGTATATTACCTTTCAAAATAAATAATTAAATAACAATAAAGTAAATATTAAAGGGGGGCTCCCATACAACAAACGTAATTTTTAAGCAATTTTTACTCGATCTTAATTAACAGGTAGAAACTTGAATATTTTTAAGTAAATATTTAGAAATATATTAACTATAAAAATAAATACCTAATCTAATACATAAAAACTCACAAAATGAAAATAATCCGTGCATCTAAACGCGGTGCGAGCGCCACGCCGCGGTGTGGTAGTGGCGCGAGCGCGAGGCGGTTGCTAAGCAACGGCCGCGCGGGTAGCGGGGGAGGTAACATCACAGAGCGAGCCATAGCCGCACGTATTTGCGCGAGCGTCGTCATGCTGCCCGGATGTGTATCGAAAACCTACCTATAAGTTTGCAATTTACTACTTGGAATTTCGTTGATTTCTCGTTATTTTATAAAGAGAACTAAACTTTGTAGTATATAGATGATAGTACGGAACCCTTCGTGCGCGAGTCCGACTCGCACTTGGCCGATTATTTTTGTTGTGTTCTTTTTCCTTATAGGGAACGGCAAACGGAATGGAGCCCATACAGACATCGTTTATTGTTCTTTTCTTCGTTTTTAACCTTTGACTCTTGACCCAAACGAAGGGTTTTTAAGTTTCACATAGTTTATCTCTGTGTCTATTTATCGGTGTATCTGTGTATCTATCTGTGGCATCGTGCTCACAAAAGGATGGACCAATTTTGATCTAGTTGTTTTGTTTGAATGAGGATTTCATCGAGAGTATTTTAGCTGTGTTTCATCAAAATCAGTTCATCAGTCTTTTTGTCGGGGGTTTTTGACTTCTATAAACGTATACTTGATTTTTTATTCTTATATTTGCGTTAACAGAGTCATAGTCAAAGTTAAGTAAGAGTAATCACGCTCAAGTACTTGTCACTTTACTGGAGGAGTTTTGCTGAAAACATAAAAACATACATCACCGTTTTTTATTTTACTTGCCTACACTCATTTGCTCCAGAAAAAGTGACACCGTCTTTGCGTACATTATTATAGTATGAATTAGCAAATATGTTAATGGCGCGAGTCTAATACAAGTTAAAACAAAAGTTTGCCGTCAAATGCAAATCACCAAGGTCTATGTCATACAGTTTCTCTGGACGCCATCACACAACCATCACACATAGGAGTATCTGTAAATGAAAACGTAGATAAGTTGGCAAAAATTATCGTAAACAGTAACATTGACATTCAAGTAGAAAGTGCTGCCATTCCATATTCTGATTTAAATTACATAATTAAAGAAAAGCAGACAGCGATGTGGTACCAAGATTGGCAGAAAACTTTGCAATTTAAAGGAAAATGGTACGAAAAGATTAATAAAAAAATTGGAGTGATACCTTGGTTCACACGATCGAAAGTACCAAGAAGCCGTAATTTCTATTCTACCATAAATCGCCTAAGATTTGGTCATGGCCGATTCAACTTCCATTTGCATAGAATGCATATAATCGATTCACCTTTATGCAGAGATTGCTTTTATTTTATGATAAATTATCAATAATTTATAAGCCTCAAGCAAACATCCCGCGCGACATTCAAGATTTGCTGGAAAATCCTGACAACTATACCTTGATTTATGATTTTATTAATTCCACCCCCCCGTATTCTAAACCCATTCGGTTTCGGAATCGATTCGATTTGTATATCTCCGTCTCTGTCATTCTCTATGGAAATGACAGAGACGCAGATATACAAATCGAATCGATTCCGAAACCGAATGGGTTCAGAATACGGGGGCGGATGTACTATATAACCATTTGACTAGGACGAAACTCCCTGATTATGATGATGTAATTGATGTTACAGACCTGGCTTTGGCCTTACTTCTATATTGCTTCATAGAAAGATTGATTGAAGACTTGGCTTTGGCCTTACTCTCCTAATAATTGAGATATAATTAAATCAGACGAGGCTGTATGGTCAAATGACCTTTGCCTGCCAGTACAAAATGTACGGCGAAGAAAAAAAAATAAAAAATCAGGTCTATGTCAAAATCAAATGCCAATTGTCGTTAATTGTTCAAGTTATAAACTCGGCCAATGGCAAATGTGGAAGCATGATGCCAACATCAAGAAAAAAAAAAAAAAAAAAAAAAAAAAAAAAAAAAAAAAAAAAAGTTCAAGTCGTTCGTTATTTGTTTACTAATTTGAAACCGAAGTTGTTGTGGAAACTACAAACTTTAGGACAATAAATAATTCTTGTACCTTCAAAGCTTTTGCTGCTGGGAAAATGCGGTTGGAGCCCAAATCTAAACGGAGGAAATCCTCTAACGAGCCAATGGAAGTCGACGAAGTTCCGAATGGCGGGAACGGTGATCATGACGAAAACAACCAAGGTTTTGATGACTTAGACCACATTTCTGATGATGAAGAAGGCGGGATCCGTCTTGGCGACATTTATATACCACCTGCTCCGAAGCCGGCGCTTTCTTTCGATACTGCCGGTCCAAGGTTGATCATCACTCACATAAAAAACCATAACTTCAAAAGTTATGCTGGCACTCAAATTCTTGGACCTTTTCACAAGGTAAGTTATTCATGTATTTCTAAATGGTATTTTATTCATTTAGTCTACTCTAATAATCATTATAAGCTCATCACGGTTGTCTATGTTTAGGTTCACTAGTGATTTCATATGTAAGACTGACTAAGCTATGTCACAATTATATGGTTTTGAATTGCTTTAAATTTTCCAGAGCTTTACGTCAATCGTCGGTCCAAATGGCAGTGGGAAGTCCAATGTAATAGACTCCATGATGTTTGTATTTGGATATCGAGCCTCTAAGATCCGCTCCAAAAAAATATCTGTCATGATTCACTCTTCAAGCTTCCACCCAAATTGCACAAGTGCTACTGTGGAGGTCCACTTCTGCCAGATCATCGATGGGGTAAGTTATTTGATATTATATTATATCTCACAGGTTACTTATAATTACTGCATGAGAAAACACTTCTATAAAGCTACAAAAAAGTTCTGTCAGCATGGATAACTCTCTCTAACAAATATACATTGAAGCTAGAGCCATAAGTTTGAATAGGCACACAGCTTTACCCTATTTTGCTCCACTTTACAACTTTGCCATATTTCATGAAGGTATTATCTGGTTGTATCGGATATATTTATTGTTAAAAATAATTATTATGACAGAAGCAAAATTTGTGCATGGCACAAAATAATTGACTTGCATTTTCGAGTTTAGATCTACCAATTTTCAGAAGAAATATTTTTTATGTATTTTTTATTGATATTGCATTTTAATATTCAACACTAATGACAATCCAGTGACTATGAAACATATTTACTAAAACTTGTGCTTTTTAAATATTAAGCTATAGATACACAAGCAATAAAAAACCATTATCGATTATCAAATATTTATTTGCACTTTATTAAAATTACGTTATTAAAAAGAAACTGATTTTAAGTATGAATTCTGGATATACTGCAAAAAAAAAATTTCTTTCAAACATGAAAATTGACTCTTATTATTTTTCAGCATATTCATTTATGCAATAATGCAAACAAGCACACAAATTACCTGATGGTAACTCTTATTGTCACATATGGATGCTGATTTTAATATGGTAGACAAGGACCATCATATAACTTATATAAGCCATAATAGTCCTGATCACAATTCATCTCACACTCTCCATTATACGTCATCCCATTGCTGGCACATATTTCAGGAGCCGGAGGGCAACCGCACAGGAATTCCTGTCGCTTACAAGGACCATCATAAATCTTATACAAACCATAATATTCATGGTCACAATTCATCTTACACTCCCCATCATACGTCTTCCCATTGCTGGCACATATTTCAGGAGCTGATGGACAACCGCATAGCAATCTATGTCGTTTGCAATGGCCATCGTGTATCTTATACAGGTCAATATAATCTTCGTCACATCTCATTTCACACTCTCCATTATATGTTTTTCCATTGCTGGCACATATAACTTTCCCAGTGGGGGCCTGAACACATTCGCATGATGGCTTCGGCCAGATGTGTATACCAGTTGTCTTCGAAGCCATGATTACGGCAGGAACTGTAAAACAATTTAATACCATTAGAACTCACATCTCACAGTTCATTTTTTAATTTATTTATTTTTTACATAGAATAGCTCTACCTTTAATATAGCTTTGTTATATAGCATTTGTTTTGCCCGTGACGTCATCGAGGTAGGGTAAGCACCTGCTTATTATGAATGTGAATTAAATTATTAATTTGTGAACCTTTAGAACTAAGGCTTTGTGATTCGTGTGTCATTAATTCAAAAGAACTTTATTGAATATTTAAAGTAAAGTACCTGGGCGACCGAACTCTACTCGGATTTTTTATGACTGAAAATACGAGCAAACCCAGGCTCACTAAAAATGAAACCTAGCAAGAACGATTTATCGTCCTCTTATCTATCTACAAATTTCAAATTCCAATTCCAAATTTCATTAAAATCGTTATCATCATCTCATATTAATTGTAAATATGCGTGTTATAATAGAAAACGCAAATCAGAAGGAAGTCGCATCAAGAGGAATTAAAAAACCTATCAAGTATCTATGTAACACAAAAGAAAAGAAAAAACCAACTGCATAAGAGCGTTTTCTGCAATTTACGATTTCGATACCTACGCTTGATACTCTGTTGAGTGTACATTTTTTGTAAGAAAGTATGTCCTAAGTCACTATAAAAGGTTATAAATGCGCATTCTTTAGAACAAGTATTAAGTTTAGAAAACTCTAAAACCTCCGACAAAAAAAACGGCTGAACAGATTTTGATGAAACATAGCTAAGAACACTGCCGACTAATTCACCTTTCAAACAAAACAGAAACAAAATCAAATTCGGTTTATCCGTTCGGGAGTTATGATGCCACAGACACTTCAAACTTATAACACCCCGTCGTTTTTGCGTCGGGTTTAATAATTCTAGTAAAATTACTTATGTTCTTATGAAAAAGTTTGTTGGAGGTTACAAAAAGCGTATTTTTTTACTTTTGCGAGAGTCGTATTATTCTTGTTATTATAAAAAAAAAATAGCCTACGACACTTATGCTGGGGCTTCATTAGCGGGTTACGGCGAATATTCGTATTAAGGCGATGAGTATGGCCTGGTAGATCGTTGCAACGCGTATCATTCGGGCGAAGACGATGTATTACCGGGGCACTGTCGGTAAACTGGCGCCCATCAAAGGAATTTGTTGCGACAATATTCGCGTGGGTGGCTACACCTACGTCACTTCGTGATGCGGGACGGACGTGCTTGAGTTTTTTGGTACGTCATGGAGTGGAGTAACGAAAAAGTGTTGGAGTTCATTCAGTTGTATGAAACGGAGAGTATTATATATATATACCACCATCTTCGCTTTCTTCTCTTTTTCATATTATTTTGCAAATGATACTCTTACAATTGTAATAAATAATAATTTACCGACATACAATGCAACGCCACTACTTCCTCAATTTTGAATTATGTCTAGTCCTCTTAAGTATTTAGTTCCATGGTCTAGTCCCACAGCACACCACAACACAACCCGGCACGATGTATCGCGTCAACGCGACACGAATCTTTGCCCGCTAATGTAGTCCCACATGTGTGTTAGATTTGTAGCCCCACCATTAGAGGCTACAAATCTAACAACACCTCGCACGTCAATATCGGTCAAGCCGTTTAAGCTGTAGGCGATCATATAGTAACATACATAATACACACATACAAAAATACATACACTCAAAAAACATAACACTCCTTTATTCGGGCAAAAATATAAGAATAGTCTGATTAAATATTACTAATGAGCTATTATAACAAGTAATCTGAAGAAATACTTACATATTATCAGCAGGAGCGTGATTTTCATGTTTACGGTGTCTTTTAGCTTATAAATTGATTGTATTCATGTAAACTAGTATATAGGTACAGCTCACCCTTTTATATATTTATTAATCATGTATGTCTAATGGTTTAATCAATTTTTCATGGGACAATATTATAATTAAAAATATGAATTAATCTTATTTTTAATATTGTCCCTGGAAAACCGCACAAGGCAGATTGCAGATGACTTTACTAGAATCAGTAAAATAGGTAGACATTTATTTACCTGACTTGCAAGAAAGAGGAGATAGAATTCCATTACGGTACTAGCATAAAGTCAGCACCACCCATTTCTCATTGAAATGCCAAAATGCCGTAGTCAATGATTTCCACGCTTTTTACCCGACTGCGTAAGAAGGAGGGTTATGTTTTTCGAGTGTATGTATGTATATTTCTTTGACACGCCCTAGAGCCTAAACGGCTTGACCGATTTTGATGTGAGTGGTGTCAATAGATTCGTCTTAGTTGTGAGAGTGACACTGGGTACATCAAAATTAAAAAAAAAAAGGATTTTTGAGCTTGTTATGCGTACTGCATAAGATTGGAATTTCTTGCCGCCTTCTCAGTTTTTTGAGAGATAATCTTGTAATTTTCAAGGCTAGAGTGAATATATATCGACGGCTAAAGTGCATATATTCTAGATCGACGTGCTCCATCCTCGGTCACACCATCGCTTGACATCACGCGATTAACCGGTTTTTTTACATCCACATTATTTTTCAATAACTATCCAATGACACCCCGCACTATGGGATATGAGATAGATGAGAAAAATCTCTTCCTTACTTTAATGTTGGGAACGTACGAAAAAAAACCACTGTGCTGAGCCGCGGACAGACACACGGACAAACATGGCGAAATTGTAAGGATTCCTTGTTGACTACGCAACTCTAAAAATACATGGTTTGAGAAGAGTTAGTGAGTTAGTTTAGAATTCGTTACGAACATAAAATTGGGGTGCATACTGCACGTGTCGACTGCACGGTCATGTGCAATAAATATCCACCACACAAAAGAAATAAGTTGCCAAAACCGTGTCGAGACACGATTATAGTAGAGTTCCGTAGATAATGCTGACGAATTCATGAATCTCCCGGACCTCTGACATTTCTTAAATTTATATAATTATTTGAATTTGACATTTGAATTATTGCAATTTTATTTATTATTATTAATCTATACAATATTTTTATATGACTTCTAATATTATTACCAATAAACGATTTTTATTTTGTATTTTTGTATATGTAATCTAAAAGAAAACCACTTGGCGACCACTTGGCGTTTATTTGGATCACTTTGCAAAAAGGCCAATGACCTCTTACTAAAACGACTTTAGTGTTTTACATAGTAATAAATGCTTTATCTCGAAAAGCTGTAGTTACAGAGTGTTCAAAATAATTTTCATTGTATATTTTTGATATGGTCTACTTCTATGGTTAATCTTGAATATCTAAGTTATTATTTGTATTTGTATTGTAATAGCAATGTAGTATCTTGAATAACATTTATTCATTCATCCAGTTTTATCTTTTAAATGTAATGATAAAGTTGCTCACTTTGCTCGCTCTACTAAAACTAATAATAATAATAATTTGAATAATGAGACAAAATAGGCAGGTGCCGTGCTCTCATTCTGATGCTCCCACACAGAAGTACCACATCCTGCTCACTGTGTGGGAGCATCAGTCAATAAACTAGTTTTATAAGTCATATCCATATCATCTCAATAGCCCCGATTTGTCAAATTCCATATAGTACAATAGTTCCATCATCTATCCACATACCAAAACCCTGTATTTTTTTCTTTATTTTATATAAAGGGCCTCTCACTGTTGGCTTCGGCTCCACTGATGCCCATCAAAGGACCGGGCTGCGACCCGAGATTTTAATGAAATAAAGGTGATAATAAAATAATAATTCGCTCTTCTATACTTGCGGCGTAAAAAAATTTAATAGTAGCATTTTATCAAAAATTATACATTGTTTTTGTTTAATGCTACCATTATATTTTTATTAACATTCTGTTTCTTGGTCCGCCGGTTTCGCAAAGATATCAAGTCGAGAAACAAACGTGGACGTCTGTGTATCCCGAGTGATTCACTGAAAAGCAAGAGTAATCCTTTACTAAAATACACTAGATACCACTTTTTCTACAAAAGAGGTCGTCTTCATTTCATACGATTTATTGGCAGATGTAAACTAGAATTTGCGGAGAGACTCAAGCTGCCCAAACTCAGGTCCGCTTGCTCAAAATCTGGTCAGCATAATTGAATTGGTCGTTGGTTGCAACGACCAATTATAATGCTTAAAATTATTGAGTATAAAGTCAAATAAATAAAAGCCTAACTTAAAAACTATACAATAAATATATTTTTTATATTCAAAAAGGAATGATGAATACACAGTCACGCACGAACACACACACACACACACACACAGTTACATAGTTTACCATTTTAGTAGCAGTGACCAGTAAATTGAAAAGATTTCACTTTACTAGTCTCTGCTCTGCTGTTTATATATAATTCTGCAAATACAAACGTTTGGCTGGCTCGACTGGACACTTAAGTACTTTGCCGCGCACGAGAAATAATTGGAATACTTTAGTATACAATCATCCATTAAGTAATTTATTATGTTACATGTAGTCCAGTCCAATCAACTGCTGGACGCACGCTCCATCGTAGACTTTAAGTGGCAAATCTTTGTTAGACAGCAGGTGTTGGCAGAACATTTTGCATAACCCATGGTACGTCTGGCCATCGCTGGCGCATATTGGCGCCGCCTCTGGACAATCGCATGTGATGTTTTTTTGGGCCTTCGTAACTGTTGTTGTAAGCACCACTGGAATAGAAAATAATTTATTTTAGTGTTTTATAATCATTGAATTTTTTTGAGGGCGTCAATTTCCATTACCCGTCTGCATAAGAAGGAGGGTTACATGGGCGTACCCAGGGGGGGGCAGGGGGGGGCAGCTGCCCCCCCCCTGGAAGTCTCGCAGAAAATGTATGAACTCGCCTAATTACTAGTCAAAGTGTAAACGGGGCCTTATTATGCAAATTTTTAAATAAACCACGCAGTAGACTCTGGCAAAATGCACGGTGCAATTATTATAGCCATAAAAAACCTCGCACTGAGCAAGTGCTATAGTCGTCAGCCACCGCCGCGGCGACGATGGCGGACGAAGGTTACCGAATCTAGCTGAGCGTTCATATTCTTGGCGGTAAGGAGTTGCGAGCGACTAGCATTTAGTTTATTTGACATGTTATGCTAAGGCCTTAAGGCTTTGAATCTTGAGAGCTGCGTTTTCCAAGGACAGCAAGCCGCCAACAATATAGGGCAAATCAACCAGCTGGTTCGTTAAGCGAATATTTTCGCCGATCGTTCAAAGTTATTTAATATCCTTTGTATTTTGAGCAATATCAGTACTGTGACAACATTAACAGCAAATCAGCATATGAATACCTAAAATTTGATATAAAGTTTCGAAAAAATTCGCGCTCGCTTCGCTCGCGCCTGATTATTTCCTATTATTTTTAGCCGACTGTGTAAGAAGGAGGATTATGATTTTCAAGTGTATGTATGTATGTATATGGTATGTTTCTATATGATCGCCTACAAGCCTAAACGGCTCTATGAAGTCATGTTTTGTAATAAGGAATAATAAATTTGCAATCAATGGATTCAAATGGTTGTATTTATAATTTTTGATAACGTAAAAGTCGTTCTTATCCCTGTCGGATATTTCATTTTTCTCTTAACATAAATACTTGTTTGGTTCATCTGAGCCACAAAAACCTAGGACACGCTAACAAGATCAATGAATCAAATTACTTTAATAGATTTAATTTAAACCTTTAAAACCATTTTATTTAACCTTTTCAATTTTCGCGTTTAACATTTTTCCAATTTAATATAGAAGTACTGTGGGCTCACTAATACGAGAAATAAAGCTTATTACTATAAAAACATTACAAAAAAATTCGCGCTCGCTTCGCTAGTTCGCTGTTCATTACCTATGCTTTTATTTACTTGGCCATGCAAACGCTGAGCGCTCGTTCAAAAATCATATTACTAACCAAAAAATTGTTACCCCCCGCTATGTTTCATGTATGTTTTTTTGTGTAGTGAGTATGACTAAACAGCCGCGCGGGCGATCTGACCTAAAAAAAACTGACTTGCCCCCCCCTAGACCAGAAGCTGGGTACGCCCATGGAGGGTTATATTTTTCGAGTATATGTATGTTAGTATGTATGTATATTTCTATATGATCACCTACAACCTAAACGGCTTGACCGATTTTGATGTTAAATGTCAACATCATTGGAGCTACAGAAACCGAGATAATCACGAAAAACTGATTTTTGTGACCTGAAATAACTTACGGCGCAGACACGACATTTTATGAGACTTTTGAGACAACTTTTAGAACACTAAAATAAAGGTGTATACGAGTTTACAGCTTATTATCTCTCATTCCGAGATGAAACCCCTAATGTGACTGGCCTAACAGACCCTAAGTTTATAATGCGTCGCGTACTCACATAAAATTATGTGGATTTTCATTTTGTCGCTGGCTCTCGAAGGATTTGGAATGAATAAAATCGGATTGTTTTATTTGTTATTAATTTTACGCTAATAATGTTTCATATGTATGCTTAATGTTACTACAAATTAACTCATGTTAGCGAATGATACGTCATGGTTCCAACCATTTAACCCTTCAGTGACCGCACTGATTGATGTAATCCACACATACAAAATCGTCATATAAATACAAAAACCGGCCAACTGCGAAGAAGCACGAAGGGTTCCGTACCATTATCTATAAAACGGCAAAAAAATAATGTCTGTTGTATGGGAGCCCCTTTAAATATTAATTTTATTTTAATTTAATTATTTATTTTTAAAGTGAATAAAATATAACTCAATATTCTGTGAATATATCAAGCGTCTACCTGTTGGCGTTATCAATATCGAGCAAAAAATCACGTTTGTTTTATGGGAGCCTCCTTAAATATTTATTTTATTCTGTTTTTTAGTATTTGTTGTTATAGCGGCAACAGAAATACATCATCTGTGAAAATTTCAACTGTCTAACTATCACAGTTCATGAGATACAGCCTGGTGACAGACGGACGAACGGACAGACAGACAGCGGAGTCTTAGTATTAGGGTCCCGTTTTACCCTTTGGGTACGGAACCCTAAAAACATACATACAGACGAATTGATAACTTCCTTCTTTTTACAACGCACTCACACACTTGGTTAAAAATAGGCTTGCGCTTGACTGCTAACTCTCCTGATGACCGCCTTGATCGCCTTGACTAGCCTTTTGGCTCAGTTCGTAGTATTGATCTGTGTCTGGGTATTTCTATGTATCATATGTATATATTTACATAAAAAAGTATATATGTATTCTATGAGCCATCTAGTTCCATAGTACACGCTTTGCTTAGTTTGGGCTAGATGGTGTTGTGTGAAATGTCCACTAATATTTATTTATTTGATGTTAAGCTACTGTTGTTGCGGTCTACGGTGGAGCGCGCTTGCCTAGGAGGAACCTATTCACTCGCGATTTGAAGACACCCAGATTATATGGATATAATAAAAATAGCTATGAGCACTTTTTGATAGGCAAGTTATCATAGGCATATTTGTTTATAAATTATATTCGATAAAAAATACGTCTCATCTGGTTATCAGATCGGTGAAAGTCGATCTTCCACGTCTCCTCTACTATTATGTTAGTATGTAACGGAAACTGAACATGATTTTGACCCACTTCAAGCGATCAGATTTCATTCAAACTTTGTAGACTTATCTAGGACCAATGACAATACAATAATTTGATAAGATTTAGCGTTTTTTTTTTAGTTTTTTTTACTTTTATATTTTATTTTATCTATTGTAAAAAACTTATAATAAAAAAATAGATAAATATAATAAAAAACTTACATAAAAAAATCAAGGTTTTCATGGTTGCCAGTGAATTCTATCACAATGCACGGTATAGCTCTTTATTTTATACCAAACATATCAATAAATTCATAATTTTACGGTCTTTGCCAACGGTTCCATGTTGGAACTAATGATTTAAACGTTGTTAATATAACTGCTTTATTGTTTTACAGACTAGCTACCTCTCATCTACCTCTCGTGGTTTACAAATTTTTATGCCTATTTGTTTTTCGAAGAAAAAGTTCCTATACTAAATTTAACACTTTCTATCCCATATTGCCAGACTGCCGAATGAGACTCCTCAGTTAGTGACTCGTTCTCGTCCATAGCCGCGCATGCACAGGCAAGGGAATTTATGGGGTCAAAGTTTACTCACCTAAAAAGGGGGTGGAGTAGGATTAGAGGGGCAGAGAATTGGCCTCGTCCTTAGCCACGCATCCATGTTCTAGTGATAACCTAGGGATATATGGGGCAAACTTTACTCCTCCAGAAAGGGGGTAGAGTAGGATTGGAAGGATTGGAAATAGGAGGTTATTAAATGGGTTGGGTGGGACTTGAGGGGCAGAGGATGGGATCATCATCATCATCATCTCAGCCATAAGAAGTCCACTGCTGGACATAGGCCTCCCCCATGGATTTCCAAAAAGACCGATTGGAAGCGGCTTGCATCCAGCGTCTTCCCGCCACTTGTATGAGGTCATCTGTCCATCTCGTGGCTGGTCTTCCTACGCTGCGCTTGCCGGTACGTGGTCTCCACTCGAGAACCTTTCGGCCCCATCGGCCATCAGTTCTGCGTGCTATGTGCCCTGCCCACTGCCACTTCAACTTGCTAATCCGCTGTGCTATATCGGTGACTCCTGTACGTCTACGTATCTCTTCATTTCTGATTCGATCTCGTAGAGAGACTCCGAGCATAGCCCTCTCCATAGCTCGTTGCGCGACCTTGAGCTTCCTTATGAGGCCCATAGTTAGGGACCACGTTTCAGTGCCGTATGTCATCACTGGTAACACACACTGGTTGTAAACTTTCGACTTGAGGGATTGGGGTATATTGGACGAGAAGACGCTTTTAAGTTTCCCGAACGCTGCCCAGCCGAGTTGGATACGACGATTGACCTCCCTCGCAAAGTTGGACCTGCCTAATCGGACCGTTTGTCCTAGGTAGACGTATTCGTCAACAACTTCAAGAGTGGAGTTCCCCACAGATATTTGGGTGGGCACTACATGGGCGTTCGACATAACCTTCGTTTTGTCCATGTTCATTTTGAGGCCAACCCGTTGGGAAACTCTATTGAGGTCTTCGAGCATCGTACTGAGGTCTTCCATCGACTCTGCCATGACTACTATATCGTCGGCAAACCGATGAGTGAGTGATGCACTCGCCGTTAATATTGATGCCAAGCCCTTCCCATTCCAGAAGCTTATAGGCATCTTCCAAACCAGCGGTAAACAGTTTCGGAGAGACAACGTCTCCCTGCCTCACGCCTCTTTTCAATGAAATTGCCTCTGAGTTCTGGTCTTGTACTCGGACTGACATGGTGGCGTTGTTGTACAAACACTTCAGCACTTCGACATACCGATAGTCAATACGGCATCGTTGGAGAGCCTCAAGCACCGCCCAGGTCTCAATCGAATCAAAGGCTTTCTCATAGTCCACAAACGCTAAGCAAAGGGGCAAGTTATACTCTTCGGTCTTCTGTATCACTTGCCGCAGCGTGTGGATGTGGTCTATGGTACTATAGCCTTTTCGGAAACCGGCTTGTTCGGGAGGCTGGAAGTCATCGAACCTGCGTTCAAGACGATTCGTGATGACCCTTGAAAACAGCTTATAGACATGGCTCAGAAGCGAGATGGGTCTGTAGTTCTTCAGCAAAGTGTTGTCTCCTTTTTTGAAGAACAGCGCCACCACGTTTCTGTTCCATGCTTCTGGCGTTGTACCTTCAAGCACGACTGAATTAAAGAGCCTCTGAAGGACTTTCAGTACTGGTGTTCCACCCGCTTTCAGTAGCTCTGATGTAATTCCGTCATCACCCGGTGCCTTGTTGTTCTTTAGCTGTTTCAAGGCCATCCTAATCTCGTACAGGCTGATGTCCGGGATATCTTCGGTATAATGTCGAGTCAGCTTGGCTCTTGGATCTTTGCCCAAACTGCTAACAGGTTTTGCGACCGATGTGTATAACTGTCCATAGAACCTCTCGATCTCCCTCAAGACTTCTGCTTTGGTCGACGCTAGACTGCCATCTTCTGTCTTCAGCTTCGTCAACTGGCTCTGCCCAATAGACATGTCTTTTGCGAACACTTTGGAGCCTTTATTCCGCTCTATCGTCTCTTTAATACGATTAGTATTAAAGGTACCGATGTCGTGTCGCATAGACTTTGATATGAGTCTATTGAGCCGCCTATATGATTCGGCGTCACCGGAAGACTGCAGTTTCAATGAGCGTCGTTCAGCCATGAGGTCGAGGGTATGGCTCGAGAGCTTTTGCGGTCTATTTGTACGGTGGGGTTTATAAAACTTCGCGCCCACCGTACGGACAGTTTCCACAAACCTGTTATTGATCTCATCCACCGATGCGCAGCTTTCCAGGCACTCGAAGCGATTTGATAGTTCGAGCTGAAAGCTCTCGGGGTCTTGGATATGAGCGCGAGTAGGTCGGAGTGTAGACTTCATCATACGGGACCTCTCAAGTTTAACATTAATATTCAAAGTGCCTCGTACCATTCGGTGATCACTTCCGGTTTTAACCATGTTGATCACAGAGACATCATTGAATATTTGTTTCTTGGTGGTCAGGACGAAGTCTATCTCATTTCTCGTAGAACCATCGGGACTCAACCAGGTCCATTTCCTATGAGGTGGCTTCTGGAAGAAAGAGTTCATCATGAAGAGTCCCTCTTTCTCCAGGAAGTCGGCCAACCTCTGTCCCCTGGGGTTCCGTTGTCCATGTCCAAATTGCCCCACTTTCAGCTCATTTTCGCATTTCCTGCCCAGCTTCGCATTGAAGTCCCCCATAACAACACTAAAATAGGTCTCAGAAGTGTGTATGGCCCTACTAATGTCCTCATACATCACCTCTACCTCATCATCGGAGTGTGCTGAGGACGGTGCGTATACCTGGATGACCTTCAGCGAATACCTCTTGGATACTCTGAGTATCAGGTACGCAACCCTGCTCGATACACTGTCGATGGCAAGAATGTTGTTAACAAGGGACTTGTGGACGAGAAACCCGACACCACCTTGGGATTGTTGGTCGCCCTCCCGGTAGTAGAGTAGGTTGCCAGATTTCAGGGTTATCGTGTCCTCCCCCTCTCGTCGGACTTCTGATAACCCCAGGATATCCCAATGTAACCTACCCATTTCTTCTTCCAGCTCAGCTAGCTTCTCGTCTGTCCTCATCGTACGAATGTTGTGTGTTACCAGGGCCAGTCGTCGTTTATGCAGGGGGTGGTAGCCGGATCTCTTCCGGAGATTCTTAGCACCCCTTGCTCCGCCGTGACCGGGACCGCTACCATAGCCCGGAATAGCGGAGCTGCCGGGGACTGGGGGCCTGGTATTTTTGTCGTCTGTCATTTGGGGTTTTTGCCAGTACTCGCCACGCTTGGCAGGCGGGTTGGCGAGCGCAGTAGTTGGCGTTTTACTCAGAATGTGCTGCTGCCCACTTCTGGTAATATTTTATGATGGGATGGAGGATGGGATAAGTGTAGGAAAATACTGCTCCAAGCCGCATCACTTTTACCTCGACGAGTTTTTTTTTACATAAGATAGATCTGCGATTGACTACCAACTCGCCTGATTTTAAGCGACGGTGTGGCCTATGTCCAGCAGTGTACTTCTTTTGGTTGAAATGATGATGATGTCAGTTTTTTTCCGTTTTCACGGTTTCAAAACCAAAACGATTATTATAGGCAGCTCCCAAATGATCTCCAAAATTGATTGGCACCACCTCCCTCAAGTGGTCTTTGACGGAGTCTCTATTCCCGTTAGTGAGACAGTAAAAAACCTGGGAATTACAATCGACCGACAGCTTTCTTGGAGTTTCCAAGTTGCTGAGGTGAGCAGGAAAATTTTTGGCGCTGCCGCTTCCCTTAGAAGACTTCGTAACTTCTTACCTATTACCACCAAAACTGCGCTTGTAAAATCTCTCTTATTCCCTATTCTGGACTATGCAGATGCTTGCTATCTGGATTTAACCGAAGAGCAGCTGGACAAGCTTGAACGCTTACAAAATTTCTGCATACGGTTCATATTTGGTTTACGCAAATATGACCATGTCTCTGTTTTTCGCAAACAGCTCAAATGGTTACCTATCCGCTTTCGCCGTAATTCTCATATCCTTTCCTTACTCTACAAAGTTCTTTTTATTCCCTCTACCCCACTGTACCTAAAAGAACGCTTTGAGTTTGTTCAAGGCCACTCCTCTAACCCTCTGCGCTCTTCCCGTGCCTTTAAACTCTCGCTCCACACCACTTCCCATTCTAATCTCTCCTATAATAAGTCTTTCACTGTACAAGCTGTCCTGCTGTGGAACGCGCTGCCTGTTACCATCAGGCAGGCTAAATCGCTAAACATTTTTAAGAATCTTATTTATAATCATTATTTATCCTTATCATAGTTGGTATAGTTCGTATGTATGTATTAATATATCTATTTATATATATGAAAATATATATATTTATTTATTTATACATTTATAAAATATGTAAGTAGCATATTTAAGTAGGTATATTTATATTTATATATTAAAATATTTATTTATTTTATATAGGTACACCACCAACCCTAGCATTTTACTTTTAACCCAGTCCATCCTAAGGTTGCCTGGAAGAAATCGCTTTAGGCGATAAGGATTTGCAGTTTGTATGTTCGAGTCAAATCTTGGAACTCAATTTTGAAGCGGTTATCCTCAGCCGATTGAAGTCAGTTATGTGTCCTGTCCACTGCTATTTCGACTTGCTAATCCGCTATGCTATGTCGGTGACTTTCGTACGTCTACGGATCTCCTCCTTGCTTGTATCTTGAAAATTTTAAGGTATCATTTAAATTGATTGAAATGTTCCATCCTAAGCAACGAATTATCATCGTGGCTTACCGTAAGGTCAGATTTTTCAAATGTGAATAAGGTCATGTGACGTCCGTGGCGATCGACGTCGATATAAGAGCTTAGGAATAGACGTCGGTATAAGAGCTTAGGAGTCGACGTCGGTATAAGAGCTTAGGAATCGACCTCGGTATAAGAGCTTAGGAATTGACCTCGGTATAGGAGCTTAGGAAGTGTCTGACGATATTCGACCCCGTCGTTATTATACATCAGGTGAGTTGTGGTCAGATGCCTCATCTATGGCTTTTATACCCGTATCTGTAAGTTTTACGTTATAATGAAAATTACTTACTTATAATTAAGTAGATTTTCATTTTGCCTCTGCCACTAGTAGAATTCGGAATAAATGAAACAAAATTATTATACGGTTAGAGTTATACGATTATTCTTTTGATTGTATGCTTAATTAACCATGTTGTACAAGCAATTTTATTAATGGGAACATAAAATACCCGACTGCAATATTAGTTAAGAGACGAGTCGCAGATCGCAGCTGCATGCGACAGCGCGACCTGCAGCCACAGTCGCCACAAGCCACTATATTTTCACCTGCAGTTGCGGCTATTTCTATTCAAAGAGAGACTGCAGATACAGATCACATCATCATCATCATCAGCCACAAGAAGTCCACTGCTGGACATAGGTCTCCCACATAGATTTCCAGAAAGACCGGTTGGAAGCGGCCTGCATCCAGCGTCTTCCTGCCACTTGTATGATATCTTCTGTCCACCTTGTAACTGGTCTTCCTACGCTGCGCTTGCCAGACCACATATCCCGCGGCAATTGGTCTCTCTCGTTTCTGTATTTTCACGTGAGACAGACAGAACGCGATACGTGTGAGCCAATGACCGCTCTGCGGTCAAATTCCTTATTATGTTCAAATATCCATCAGTACCTTCGCTAGTGGGGGAGGTGGGCATGTAAATATACTACATACTAATGTAGATGTACTCGTAAAAACACAATATTGCCGTTCTTTATACCATAATAAGTACATACATATGTGTATAAATATTTCTACTGAGCAACCGTCGCGTCGTCGCTAATAAAATAATGTCATATTTCATTATATGGCGGAACCAATGATTTATATAACGCCTAATAACATTTTTGTTGTACTAGTTTCAGCCTGCGGTTTCCTACTTTTCTTGATTTTTAGGGTTCCGTGTCACAAAAAGAAAAACTGTGTTTCCCATTTAATGGGCAACTTCATTGGACATCTGTCTGGCTGTTAACACAATTTTTCTTTCTGTCTCTGAGTAAAATGGCTGTGACATAAACTGGACAGACAGACGAGCATGGCGAATTTATAATGGTTCTTCGTAGTCACTACGTAAACTTAAAAAGTGCTTGTAACTGTGCCTGTTTACCAGTTATACAATGGAGACAAATAGATATATCAAATAAAAAATATAACAATTTTATTTTTATTCTTAATAAAATATATACATATAAATTAATAAAACCCAACAGACCAGTTCTCTGGTTACCTTCGATATTACGCTATCTCACTTGTTCTTCTCTTGTACGAGGAGGATAGGAAGAAATGATTGCGAGCGGTAGAGAACCGATCCTGCCGGTCATTGACCCTAACAGCTGATCAGTAATGGCCGTGGCCATCGCAGCTTCCGTCGTGCAGTTTGGTGAGGTCATTGTATTCGCGGTCGCATCCCATGGCGCACACTCCAGGGTATGTCTTGAAGTTGCTCGCACAGATGTCGTCGGCGGGGGGACAGCCGCAAAGGGGTTCTGTTTCTGCCACTGCCACGTAGACTAAGGCGAACAGGACGACTGTAAAAAAATAATTGAAAACTAATGACGCATACATACAAAAACAAAGCTATAGTACAAGCTTTGCGTAGTATTGGGCTAGATGGTGTCTTTGTATCTATTTATTTACATTTATATGTGCTTTTAGTTTTTATTTATTTGTTACATATTATCTCATTTATTTATTTACAATCTTAATTTTATTTTTTTTACAACATAAATATAAACTTATAAAAAAAAAACATAAATATTATAAAAAACTTAAAACTAGGGTGCCGCCGGCAGCGGAGCGGGGCTCAAGCTGCCGGTGGTAGGGGCTACAGAGAAAGGAACCTCCTGACAATACGTGCCGTTCTAGGATGACTGCCTTCTGTATCCGACCCTTGACCCAACCATCGAGCGAGAGCCTCTTGAGATGTTGGTCGAGGCTCTTCGCTATGACACCGTTCACCGAAACGACTATCGGGACAATGATCGTCGAGTCAACATCCCACATGGCAGTTATCTCGTGAGCCAAGTCAAGGCACTTGCTGAGTTTGTCCTTCTCGGCCTTCACGAGATTCTCATCATTACATATTATTATCTTCTTTCTAAATATATATCGTAGATTAGATATTACTTCATTAAGTTTCTATCAAACATTGATGTAATTGTAATGAAACCTATTTAAGTTTCTGTTTATTTGTTGCTATGTTTTTTTTGCTGCAATAAATTTAAATTAAAAAAGCCTTCTGATAATTGAGTGCGAGAAAGAGTGCGAGTCTCATTTTGTTTTAAAAACCAAAGTACTGAACCGATTTTGATAAAATTTCTATGGGACCAATTTGAAAATATATCCTTAAAAAATTATTTTCAAATCGCTTTATAAATGATAGGCTTAAGGGCTACAGACTGGGGAACCCCCTGAAAATACGCGCCGTGTCTAGGTTAACTGCCTATTGTATGTGCCCAATCTCAATCATTTAAAAAATGTTGTTAACTTTGCTATGTACATATAAGTATTGCTTATTTCATAATTATTATAGTTAAAAAAACTGACTTCAAAATACGTAATTCGTTTACTTGGCTGACATTTTTCCTGTTATTTTCTTATAAAAACCAAAGTACTGGATCGTTTTGATAAAATTTATATGGGGCCACGTCTGAAGTATTATCTACCAAACAAAAAAAAAAAAAACATCAAAATTAATCCATAATTGGCGAAGTATCGCGTAACATACAAAAAAATATACAGTCAGATAGTATTCTGACTGTATATTTTTTTGTATCTATCTATCTATTTATTGGCGCAGCGACCCAAAATGTGTCTTGGCCTCCGATACTAGACGACGCCACTCTTCTCTATTTTGTGCACGTTCGTGCCAAGCATGAACATCCAGCTCCCTCAGATCTTTCTCCACTTTGTCTCTCCATCTATACTTGGGGCGCCCGACGGGCCTTCTCCCTTGCGGCATTCCCAAGTAGGCCCTTTTTGTGGCACGATCCTCCCCCATCCTTTTTTTGTATATGTATATTTTTTTCTTTCTTTTGAAATCGGTTAAAAAATATAATTAATAATATAACTTACCGAAAGCAATGCAGGTCTTCATTTTGCCAGGGTATTCTCTTGCAATGTACGGTTTTAGTTCACAATGCTGTTTTTATACTAAACATGGCAATTAATTCGGAACTTGACGTCCCCACCGCAAACCATTAGTTAATGGTGAGAATAATCGAAACGTCAATCATGTGCATTAGTAATATTTTCTAGTTTTTCTGCGTTTTTTTTTGTATTTTCAACCGACTTAAAAAAAGGAGGAGGTTCTTAATTAGACTGTTAAATATACATACATACATACACTCGAAAAACATAACCCTCCTTCTTACGCAGTCGGGTAATAAGGACAGCAGCGCCTTTGTTCTCGAACAAAATACTGAAATAAGGACAGCAGCGCCCTTGTTCTCGAACAAAATAGTAAAATAAGGGCAGCAGCGCCTTTGTTCTCGAACAATATAGTGAAATAAGGACAACAGCGCCCTTGTTCTTGAACAAAATAGTGAAATAAAGTTGACTTAAACTACAAGATGACACAAAAATTATCACTTCAAAGCTTAATATTTCGCTTAACGGATTCCTAAATCCCCTAAGTTTTCGCACACACCCAATATTTTTATACCAACTCTTCTACCTAAATTAAGCGAATTTACAGTCCATGTTGAAACGCGCTTGCTTTGCTTGAGGAGAAACCCACTTGTCATTAAATACATACATCTAGTATCTAGTATTATCTAATAATATAATATCTAAAATAATCAATAATAAAATAACTAGATTATATTAGATAATAAAATATATTATCTAATATAATCTAGTATTATTATAATCTAGTGTTATTATAATCTAATATTATTATAATCTAGTGTTATTATAATCTAGTATTATTATTATCTAGTGTTATTATAATCTAGTATTATTATAATCTAGTGTTATTATAATCTAATATTATTATAATCTAGTGTTATTATAATCTAGTATTATTATTATCTAGTGTTATTATAATCTAGTATTATTATAATCTAGTGTTATTATAATCTAATATTATTATAATCTAGTGTTATTATAATCTAGTATTATTATTATCTAGTGTTATTATAATCTAGTATTATTATAATCTAGTGTTATTATAATCTAATATTATTATAATCTAGTATTATTATAATCTAGTGTTATTATAATCTAGTATTATTATTATGTAGTGTTATTATAATCTAGTATTATTATAATCTAGTGTTATTATAATCTAGGTATTATATCTGTCGGAAATCGGAAAAATGTAAACGTGTATTTGTTATCTTGTTCTCAGGAAGGTGAAGCGTTCGAAGTAGTCCCGAACTCGGAAATCGTAGTGACACGGACTGCGTTCAAAGACAACTCCTCGTTTTACCAGCTGAACGGCAAGCGGGTGCAGTTCAAAGAAATCAACAAGATGCTCCGGTCGCACGGCATCGACCTGGAACACAACCGGTTTCTCATCTTACAGGTAAGTAAGTTCGTATAGACTGAGTGGCCAGCCCTAGTGTCAGAGTTATTAAGCCGCCGTAAGGCCTCTGGCCTGGCTTGACGATTGCTGTTGTTAAGAACAAAAGGGTCGGATAACACTTTAAATTGTAGGTTTCGGTCAGAAATAAATACAAATCACGGTCACCCATCCGATGACTGACCGGTGCGTCCCTTGCTTGACATCGGTGATCGTCCGAAAACACCTAGTCAAGTTACGTCACAAGAGTTACTATTTAACCGACTTCTAAAAAGAAGGAGGTTATCAATTCGACTTGTATGTTTTGTTTGTATGTTTGTTCACCGATTACTCCGACAATTGTGCATTGATTTTGATGATTATTTTTTGTATTTGGCAGGCCATACTTCAGAGGTGGTATAAATTTTATCAAAATTCGGTTCAGTACTTTAGTTTTTATAACAAAATAACTGGTAAAATATCTTCCAAGTGCCTGTAGAAAAGGGAACAGAAAGTCGCGTAGGCACGCTTTAAATTGTATAAATTCAACACTTGCGACCTGACCGTGTTACCGAACACCCAAATGTATGTTTTATAATTTTCAACAATACAATTACTAGAGTTTGGAGTTTAATTGACACCAGTACATCCTCTAAAGATTTAACACCAAGTAAACAAATTGCGTATTTTGAAGTCGGTTTTTTCAGTATTTTAAACTATAATTATTGGACAATCTAATTTCGTACAAATTCTATATAAACCGTTTACTCAATCAATATGTTTTTTATCAAGTTTTTATTATTTTACAAGAAGATCTAGTCTTTCATAATGTGATGTCCCACTATCCAAACACTGCACGTAACACGACACACACTTGGCAGTTTTTTTTTTTTTTTTTATACATTATAGATCTACGATTGACCACCAACGCGCCTGATGTTAAGCGACGGTGTAGCCGAGGATGGAGCTCGTCGATCTAGAAGATATCTATTCACTCTGGCCTTGAAAATTCCAAGATTGTAGGTTCGGTTTTTATGAAGTGTACATTTATGAAATAGTATATTTTTGTGTCAAATAGCACAAAAATCAATACATCAAACATCGACATAGGGCATCGAGGCAAACTTTTATGGTTTTCATAATGTTTTAGGGAGAAGTAGAGCAGATCGCTATGATGAAGCCGAAAGCGCAGACGGAACACGAGTGCGGGATGCTGGAGTACCTGGAAGACATTATTGGGACGAACAGATTCAAGGTAAAGTCTCTTGAGGTCTATGCCCGTGGAAATTCGCTATCACCGCTCATGCATATTAGTCTAGTAAAAATAATATTTGTGACAACATAAAAGACACCTAAGTATATTGTTATTTAAATGAATGTACTGGTGTTTTGAAATACATTTGACACAATTTCATAATTATATTATAAAAGCTAATTTTATTACCTTTACACGCTCAAACGGCTGAACCGATCGTTATGAAACTTAGTATAGAGATAGCTTTGAACCTGGAGACGGACATAAGCTACTTATCATCATCATAATCATCTCCTTTTTTCATAACTACGCGAGTGAAACCGCGGAACGCAGCTAGTCTATAAAGCGGGGATTATTGTTGATTTATAATTTTTAGTTATTTTCCTATCATAATTTCTAAGAATCCCCCCAGATGCAAATACTGTGATCTACTCCATACAAACGGATTTATTTTTACTAGACTGTATTTTTTAAAATATAAATTGACTGAATGTGTTTGCGACTAATCTATACGTAAGGAAACTTGACAATAATATTAAGCATTTATCACAAAGTATATTTTGATAAAATATACCTGAGTATATTTTCCAATTAATAATGAAAGTATTGAAATTTGTAGTTTTTTTAAAATGTATGATAGATCTATAATTGACCACCAAGACGCCTGATAATGGATATAATCTAGGTGTCTTTAAATCGCGAGTGAATATGTTTCTTCTAGGCAAGTGCGCTCCATCGTAGACCGTAACTGTCGCTTAACACCAGGTGAGTTGATGATCAAGCGCAAGCCTATATTCGAATAAAAAAAAAAAATTACAGCGACGTTGTGGCCGAGGATGGAGCTAGTCGATCTAGAAGATATCCATTCACTCTAGCCTTGAAAATTCCAAGATTGTAGGTCTCAGGAAACAGATAGTTCAATATAGTTTCGAATAAATGTACTTTATAATTATCTAGAACCCCTAAAATTTTCTTAAATAAAATCACATAATATTATTGTTCGAAATCTTATAAAGTTATAGATATTGTGGATATTGTTAAATGTAAGCGAATATGTTTTAATATCACAGGATCCGATACAAAAACTCGAAGAGAAAGTGGAGATCCTGAACGAACAGAGGAAGGAGAAGCTCAACCGAGTCCGGACCGCCGAGACGGAATGGAAGCGGTACCACGAGCCCTGCGCCGTGGCGGTGGATCTCGTCAACAAGACCAACGCTGTCGTTAAAATGAGGAACTTCGTGCTGCAGAAGTACATGTAAGTGTGATGAATATAGTTATTGTTTATTATACTTTTTATTGACGTGATAACTTCTTATTTTATTTATTTATCATTAGTACGGTTCATCACCAATTACACTAATCACATAAATGTATAAAATATAAATCGATGAACGCCGGCTGCACGCACGAAAAAGCATGACTCATTGTCACGTTCCGCCTGTACCGAGCGTGCAAGCGAGAGCGCGGAACAAGCGATAGAGAGGCACGACCGGCCTAAGCGTTCGGCTTGTGACGCATCTATCATGACGTTATCACGTAAAATTATCGTCGGTAAACCAACTTTACAGACAACTATTTTTTTTACGACAAGCGGTACTACTAGAGATTGCAACCCGGTATGTTTCTCAACCCTACCGGGTTGCTGGTTGATGTGTTAGCGATGAAACCGTTAAAGTATTTTATGAAAATTTGCTATATAAGAATGGAAAAGGACAATGATTCAAGGTTACGAATTAGTATTTATTTCAAACTAGCAAATCAACAATAATCACAATAATCAGCCTCACTCAAAGTCTCAAAATCTCTGATTTAATACAGAATTGATTACTTTTACTTATGAACGGAATAGTAACATTAGTATTAGTAATTATTAATTTTTATAAGTTTAAGCAAGCAGGACTTTCTCTTTACTCGTTATAGTGTCCATTTGAAACATAGTATTAGAATAAGAAACTAATAAAGCTTAAAGCACTAAACTTGTCATAACAACTTAGATTAGATAGATAGATAAACTTTGGTAACTTTGGTAATATTTGGTATAATCAAAACAAATTCTTATTGGCACGTCAGAACGGCAACGTGGCAGCTCGCAGCGGTTGTAATGCGAATTTTCTATGATTTCCCGCGCCGCGGTTTTCATACCTACCGGATCCGGTAACCGGGCCCGGTAAGAAAGGCCGGGCCCGGTGGGTGTCTTAAAAGGCACCGGGCCCTAGGTACCACGCCTTAGCCGAGACGGAATGGAAGCGGTACCACGAACCCTGCGATACAGAGGTGGATCTCGTCATAAGAAAACGTCTGGGTGGCTATCTTGAAACGGGTAGGGATCGAACTACGACCCTACGGCTTACTACCATGGCTTAATACTTAGAAAGCAGGCTTTACAGACAACCATTTTTTGTTTGTTTGTATTCACATAACTCAGTCATTTCCAAATTGATTTAAAAGATCTTCAATGTTTCTACTTTTTATGTTTTCACATCATCTCCTGGCACTGTACACAATTGAAATATGCAATATTTTTTTTATTTCAGTCATGAGAGCAAAAAGATCGTATCTAATGAGGAGAAAGTTCTAGAAGAGTTAAAAGACGTAGTGGCGAAGATCGACGAGAAGCTCGCGAAACTGCAAGACGAGCTGAAGGAGAAACGGGGCGTACTCGACGCGGGCTCCGAGTGAGTGGAAACAATTATTTTTACACGAAACTAACCATATACGGTGGGTTTACTCGCTATCAATAAATCTTAGTGGATACCCACACTTTATAATGATGGCACTCCAAATTGACACTCTGAGACTAGTGTATCAATTAGTCCGTCAAATACCTATATAAATTTATTAGCATCGATTATAAATCGAGATATCTTTACAGATTATTGTTATATTCGAAGCGCAAGTGCCACGTACAAGAGTTCGATGAGAGTTGGCGAGTTGGCGGTCAAGCGCAAACCTATTTCTAGATAAAAAAAAGAAGAAAAAAACGTCGGTGATGCAACAGCCGATCATCTAACCTAGCTTAATTAGTCGTACTTAGTCGTACTAATTACCCACCTTCTTCATTTTACTACAGGACTAGCAGAAAATCGGCGAATTACTACCTTGTCGTTGATATGCCAAAAATCCGTACTCAGCGATATCGGTCCACGTTCTTGATGCGTAGGAATGGAATTATTTGCCGCCATCTCTGTTTCCTGTGAACTACACTCGTGGAATTTTCGAGGCTAAAGTGAATAGATATCTTCTAGATGGATGAGCTCCATCCTCGGCCACATCGTCGTTTAACATCAGGCGAGTTGGTGGTCAAACGTCTTGCGTAAAAAAAAAGTTAAGGTGCTATTCACAAACATCAGGATTCGGGTTTCCGTCCACAGGCAAAAACGATAATATAAAGAATAATCTGAGATTGTCCCAAACCTTGGCATAACTTAATTTAGTTATTTGAGCTTTAAGGTAGGATTCCACTAGTGTGCGCACTATAGCGCACGGAATATAGCACAAATATTATGTAGACTCTCGCGGGCAAACATTAACAAAATGTGCGCGCACTCTATCGGACAAACCGATATAATAAACGCATTTTGTAGCTCAGGTTCGCGCACTGCAGGAGTTTTGCACAAATTATTCGTTAACAAATGTTCTCAACACAATTTTGATTTAAAAAATTTAAAGTTAGTTAAAAAAATAAAATGTAGTCGTTTATAAAAAGCACGGACCCCGGAGTATGTGGTGCTCAAATTTTTCAAATAAAAAAAAAAACAATTTTGGTGGAATTCTACCTTTATAATTACATAATTTGCTTGAAATTCGAACTTCGTAAGGCACGTTTATCATTCGCCAGCAAATATAATCTTGGTGTAACCTTTTTTTACGTAGAAAATATAACAATCTCCGCAAGCAAAAGGACGAAGCGACAGAGAAACTCCAAGCTTGCAAACGTAAGACAGTATCGGTGCAAGCCGAAACGACGCAGTCTAACAAGAAGAAGAAGAACCTGGAACAGCTTATAGAGCAAGAGAAGAAGAAACTCATCGAGTTGGAGCTGGTGAGAATAAGAAAAATTACAGAATACTTGGTCATTATTATCCCAAAAGTAGTCCACGGTTGGGGATAAGCCTGCCTAAAGATTTCCAATAAGACCGGTTAGAAGCCGCATGCATCCAGCGGTTTCCTGTCACTTGTACGTGGTCTTTTGTCTATCTTGTAGCTGGTCTTCCTACCCTGCGCTTGCCGGTGGTCTGAATTCGAGAACTTTTCGACCCCATTGGCCATCAGTTCTACGTGCTATGTACCCTCCTTACTGCCACTTCAACGTGCTAAGCCGCTGTATTATGTCGGCGACTTTCGTACGTCTCCGGATCTCATTTCTCATTCAATGTCACAGAGAGAATCCGAGCATAGATAATAAATAAATGATTGTATAATGCATTTTTTAGAATCGCCGTTAAGAGTGCGCCTAGTTTTTTAAATGTGTATTTTATTGCAGATACCGGAAAAGAACAAGAGGGAGATAGAAGATTGCGAGAAGCTGCTTGAAAGACACAGTGAGAGCAAGCGAGAGGCAGAACAAGAGCTGGAAACTGTTATGGCTGGTGTTAGGTATAGATTTTTTTTTATACGTAAATAATAGAAAGAAATTGGGGAAGACCTTTTCCCAGCTGTGGGACTGTACGAGTTAGATAGATAGTTAAGAAAAGAAAGTGCGATATCTTCAAAGCTCTCAATAAGATTTGCGCGTAATATAGACTCGCTCACATGGCGTGGGCACGGTCTTGCCCCCAGATTTGATTTCTATTATTCAGGATACTTGAACATATTGAAATACTTGACAATGGCAAATGCGCTAATCGTGGGGGTCCAATGCAAAGGAAACGAACGAGTCCAGACTCACACTTTATTTCTCTTCAGGACTCGAACGCAAGGATTCCAAGAGCAAAAGGACGGTCTTCAGTCTCGTCTAATAGAGTTGAAGCGGATCGTGGACGAAGCAAACCAACGATACAAGTTAGCGGAGTCCGAGCTCAAGATATACCTCAGCACTGAGACCAAGGAGACGGACAAGCTGACCAACTTGAAGGAGGCTTTTAGCAAAGCTGAGAAGGATTTACAGGAGAAGAGAGCGTAAGTACTCTCATCGGATATCACAGACAGTAGACGACGCATGCGACTTCATTTATATGAAATCCTCGCGTGTCACATTTTTGGTATCAAAAATAATTTTGGGATAGAATACAAATTCTCCTATTGTATGAAAAATGGCATAATGTACTGGTGAATATTGCCGCGACAGCTTTACTCTAACTCATTATTACTTTTCAGAGCACAAAATGAGTTGAAGTCGTCGTTGCCCACTCTTGAGAATGATTTGGAAAATCTGAAAATTCAGCACCAGAACATCAAGAAGGAAGAAGCCAGTGTTGCCGGACAAGTTAGATCTCTCAGGTATACTACTTACATTTACAGTAAAGAAAATGAACCGAAATCGTCACAAGAACACGGGTTGTCAATTTCATAAATATTTCTTTTTAAATGGTAATGGTCTTGAAATGTTGACACTTGTGAAACTTAAAATAACTCTATTTTAACTCCAGACGCAAAAAGAGGGTTGTAAGTTTTATATACATATGTATCTGTGTCAAAAAGATTGATGTGTGTCTGTCTGAGGCAGTAGCTCTCAACGAATAGACCGATTTAAATCTTTTTTTTTTTTTATAAAAAAAAAGGATTCGATCGAAAATGTTCTTTAGCTATGGGTGTTATACGTTTCACGTGTCTGTGTGTGTGTGTCTGTTTGTGGCATCGTATCTCCCGAACAGATGAACCGATTTTGATTTTGTTTGAAAGGTGAATTAGTCGGGAGTGTTCTTAGCTATGTTTCATCAAAATCGGTGCACCCGTTTTTGTTTGTCGGGGGTTTTTGAGTTTCCTAAATTTATACTTGTGTTTCACTATATAAAGGAGTACCTTTATTTTTGTTTTACTATAGTAATGCAATAATGACTATCTTTATTTTTGTTTCATTGTAATAAAGATTATATCTTTTTGTTTCACTACAGTAATGACTGCCTTTATTTTTAGAGCGCAACTGGAAGAATCGAAGCAAGCGATGACAGCTAACAGGTCTCGCGGCCGTGTACTAGACTCTCTTATGAAGGAAAAGCGAAATGGAAACCTTCCTGGGATATTTGGACGACTGGTAAGATAAAACAATCATCTTAATAGCTCGAAAATATCACCTTTTAGGGTCTAGAACAAGCAGGGAAAACCGCATTAAGGCAGAAAATAATTTCAATATTTTAACACAACAGAGTTAAGCAATTTCAGTAATAAAACTTTCTAAAGTCTTTGTACAACAACTTCACACGAAAACAAATAGTTCGTTGATGTAAATCTACAAATACTAAAAACTGGTCATAAGCGAGACAAGCTTGCGTAAATAATTTTCGAAAAATAAGGGACATTATTGTGCGACATAAAGCCTTGTTGATTCCACACAAGAGAAACGAAAATTGACAAGTAAAGTTTCGTTAGCAGTAGGAGTCATGTGTCATATAAAAAAAAAAAGTAACGGTAGTGTTACAATCTCTTTGGATAAAGAAAATAGGTCTGTAACATTTACTTATTTGAACCTAACATTTCAAGCTATTCATACTGTAAAAAATATGTACCCAGGTATCAGTTCACGTTCATGTATAGTCATGCATAGGAGAGTACAGAAGTCTTGGTGTGCGAGTGAAACTCACACTTTGCCGGATATATTTTTCTATTACCAACAAACTGAATCCTGCGTTTGGACTATATAAATGATACATCTTAGCTCCCATTGTTATCTTTGCGGTTGATTATTATGTGTGACATTCTGTTATCCAGGGCGATCTAGGAGGTATAGACGCTAAATACGACGTCGCCATCTCCACGTGCTGTGGCGCTCTCGATAACATCGTAGTCGACACCGTGGAGACGGCGCAAGCCGCCGTCGAGTACTTGAAGAAACACAACATAGGGAGAGCTACCTTCATAGCGCTGGACAAACAGGAGCATTTGAAGCAGTATTATGAGAGGAAGGGGAGTTAGTGAGTATTAGTTTTTTTTTTATTTGATTAAATTGAACTTTAAATTTTATTTGAATTTGTTTATTTTGAATCACACCATATTCATACCTCGGACTGTCCTCTCGCCGTTGACGTCAGTTGGGATTCGAGCCCGCAACGCTTATTTCGACTAACAAATAAATCCGCCATACTGCCAAAGTCCGATAAACGAAAGGGCGAGGGGGGGGGGGGGGAGCGGGTGAGGAACTCGATACCCTCACACTTACGTTGCTTAGGTGTATCAGAGTTTAAATCTCTATTAATTATTTCCATATTGTTGTTTTTTTTTATTTGACAAATTTAATCTCCACGGACTCCGGGGTCCGTGCCTTTTTAAAATTAATATATGTATTATTCTACTTACTTATTTTTTTTAAATTATGCAACCCATTTCATCTCATCATATTTATGTTGTTATTTTCAGCCCAGAGAATGCACCTCGGCTATTCGACTTGATCCGAGTAAAAGACAACCGCGTGCTGCCAGCGTTCTACTTCGGCCTCCGCGACACGCTCGTCGCTAATGACTTGGAGCAGGCTTCGCGCATTGCTTACGGCAAGACGCGCTACAGAGTTGTTTCGCTCAACGGTGACGTCATCGAAATAGCCGGTAAGTGAGTTGAAATAGCTGGTAAGTGAGTTGAAATAGCTGGTAAGTAAGTTGAAATAGCTGGTGAGTTGAAATAACTGGTAAGTGAGTTGAAATAGTTGGAAAGTGAGTTAAAATAGCTGGTAAGTAAGTTGAAATAGCTGATAAGTAATTTGAAATAGCTGGTGAGTTGAAATAGCCGGCGAGTGGGTTGAAATAACCGGCATGTAAGTTGAAATAGGCGGAAAGTGTGTTAAAATTGTTGCTATGTGTTCTTCAGTAATAGAAAACGATTTTGTGGCTCATTTCTATGTTATCGGGTTTCCTATTGGTTCTTGTGTCTATAGCAACATTAAGTATGAAGATAGATATTTAAAATAACGGCATAATAATATGTTTGCTGTCGGTCTCTTTCTCTCCCGTAGAGTATTGGTAAGATCGAGATATCACTTTTCCACGCTTTGTTGGTCTTATAGCAAGAAAAAACTAGGTTTATAAGTTTGTTAAAGTTAATATTTACCTTATTATCTGCGCTTTTAGGTACAATGTCCGGTGGCGGTCGCTCTACGATGCGCGGCAGAATGTCTAGCTCGGTGCAACAGGAGACCGGCGAACAAGACCCCTCGGTCGTAAAGGAACACGAGAAGAAACTGGATCAACTCGAGACAAGGTAAGTGGTTTCATTCAATCGAAGCATAATCACATAACTAAATGTGCCACCATAGTAACTTTTCGTAACAAAAACATAAATTATAATTTCGTGCAAAAATATATAAATAAAGGCTTTAGTTATATATTTTTGCAACGAAAACTTTATGGTGGCTTTAGTTATGCTTTTGTTACGAAAAGTTACTTTATGGTGGCGTTAGTTATGTTTTTGTTACGAAAACTTACTTTATGGTGGCTTTAGTTATGTTTTTGTTACGAAAACTAATTTTATGGTGGCTTTAGTCATGTTTTTATTACGAAAAGTTACTTTATGGTGGCTTTAGTTATATTTTTGTTACGAAAAGTTACTTTATAATGGCTTTAGTTATGTTTTTGTTACGAAAAGTTACTTTATGGTGGCTTTAGTCATGTTTTTGTTACGAAAAGTTACTTTATGGTGGCTTTAGTCATGTTTTTGTTACGAAAAGTTACTTTATGGTGGGTTTAGTTATGTTTCTGTTACGAAAACTTACTTTATGGTGGCTTAAGTTAGAAGCCATCACGATAGGTGTGATTTTATGTATGTATTTATTCTTATCTCTTCTCCAGACTAACAGAGCTCCGTTCGGAGCAGTCGATGGTCGAGGAGTGTATCACGAAGCTGACCCAAACCGTCCGCGAGGGCAAGAAGACACTCAGCAAGCTGGACTTCGAGCTGAAGAGCTTGACGGATCAAGTGCCGCTGTTGAAGGTACGACCAGCGTAATAACGCTAGAGGTCAATCGTAAACATCTCTGTTTAAAATGTGCTGCTTCTACCAATAACGTGAAAATTCTCAGAAATCTTACATATGTATTTGTAGGCTATAGGCAGTAGGCAATTCAAATTCTATTCGGTAGAGGCTGTTCAAACAGTCTCTAGTCAGTAACTCTTCAGCCAATTTAATAGATATCGAAGGAAAATATAATAAGTAAAATAATTCCCCACCTTTCTAATATTTACCCACCTCTCATTTATTTAACATATTTAGAAATGTGATGAGCGAGAGAGATAGCTGCTAAGTTGTTAAAATCTTAGGGCGAAGCCAGTCATTGACAAAAGGGGGAAATTATATACTTTAACTCATTAATATTTGGACCCTCATTCCATGCATAAATACCCTATTTTTGTGATTAAATAAAAAATGTTGTTTTCGGAATTTTTCCTTTATGTGTACTGCATGACAATGCTTCTCGCTAAATTTCAAAATTCTAGGTTAACGGAAAGTACCCTATAGGTTTTGATTCCATTGTGAGTATGTAATATGCGGTTTTTGATACATATACGGCTGTAATTTTCTTATAGTTTTTTTCCGCGCTCGCAAGGTACTACAAATCTGCGTATATGGTTTTATTTTAAACTAGATACCTCCACGCGTTCCCGAAATAAAAGGACTTGACTGACGGACAACAAATTGATAATGTCGCCCCTGAATCGTGCCCGTCGCCACTTAAACGAACTCCTTGCTGCCAACCCTGATTGTGACATCTTTTGTGATAACTGGAAGACTATTTTAAGTACCTCCTTGACTTATTGTGAAAATCAATTGGATCAATGGGACAGGTGTAAAAAGCCTGATGATTCATTGGACTTTGACGATAACCTTTGAGTTTATTGACTTGATACTCTGAGTACTTACCCGAACGGTATATTTTACTTTGTATGACATAATTATTTTTTTGTAATGACATGCTAGGCGTATTGCCCATTTGACATTTTTGTATTGACATTTTAAATGATATTGTATTTATATAATGAATATTTTGTAATCCTCAGACATTTGTTTAAGACATTGTTTAAGAATAATTTTTGAATATTGTGAGATAATTGTAATTGGTCTTTCTCCGTTTTTATCTCAATAAACGAATTTATCATTTTATCATTTATCATTATTTATAAGGATTCCGTTTTTTCCCCTTTTGAAGTAGACATAGACATATTTTTTATTTGCGGTAAAAACAACCACAATATATAAAACATATGAAAATAAACAAAAACGACAGTCGTTTTTGTCACAAACCTGTTCCAACTCAGCATTAGCTGGTTAAATTAACCAGCGCTGGTCTTCCGTTGGGACCGGCAGGTGACGTCACGCACGTACGCGCACTATATTTACAATTACCAACCAACATGCATTGAAAAAATAAATTTTTGATGTACGGAACCCTAAAAATATGTTGTATGTTTGTTTACAGAACCAAATAGCTCAGCAAGAACGTAAAGTGGCGTCTGTGAAAGTGGATGCAGCGCAAACAGCGCGCCTCGATAAGAAAATGCAGGAGGCTGCCAAGGACTTGGAGAAGGCTAAAGATAACTCTAAAGAGGTAACCCTGAAAAAATAATTGATTATTCAAATTATAAATAAATAAATAATAATAATAATAAATAATAAAGTAGTTTATTTGAACAATTTAGATGATAATTACAATAGTAAAATACATATGCATCAGAAACTAAATAGTTATAATTTAGATAAACTATTGTATTTTTCGAGAACCCTGGATCCCACACTAGGGTAGTCCTGTGTCGTGAGATCCAGTGCCTTCCTTCAAATAAGAACAATTTAATTACTATGTATATCTTAATAATATATCTATAGCTTAATAACTAACATAGGATATTATGAAATGTTGTAAACATCGCAAGTATATATATATATATATATATATAATATCTCTTTTTCTTAGTTCAACAATTACAATTATTTAGAGTATGTATGATGTGTGTGTGTAACGGGGTATGTGTATGTGCGTATGCATGTGTTTTAGATGATCATCTCCATCACCTCCATCATTTATGTTAATTGATTTTATCGATATCATCTTGATGTTTTTCAGAACCGAAATGTCACAGCGGGGTAAACGTTTGACATTCCGAAAACTATATTTCGCTAAATTACCTATACCTACACATATACCTACTACCGGTAGGATAGGAAAGGTCAAGAAATTCTTAAAAGAGTTAATAAATATGTAAGACGCCACCCCTACCTACATTCTACAAGGTAGATACGTGCATAAAAAGAGCTTCCAGTCCATATTTCTAAACCTACATATAGCCACAATTCGGAATAGTCTACTGGAGCGTTATTCGCTGTGACTATATTAGCCAATTAGTCATAATAATATCCATGGACAAACAATATTTATCTATTCGCCAAGTTCGTTAGTTGTGATTCTCATTGAAAATAAAACTTTAAAGTGTCGACTTTAAAGTATAATATACAATTTTAAGTTTTACACGTTACGTGTAAAACTTCACGTTACGTATGTGGAGGATGACGAAGGTGTGTACGTGTATTCTCTAGTTTAATTAACGAATGAGATTGGACAGCGTTTGCATAGTGTGATTGTGTGGCTTATTTATTGATTGATTAGGTTTATGATTATTGTAGAATGATTGAGGCTAATGAACAAAACATGAATTTTGATTGCTATAGGGGTCTGGTCCCTCACAGCTTAGTTATCCATAGGAATATGGTTCAATGCTGATATTTCTTTTTCTGTGATTAGAGTATCTATATAGCGATCCGCTGGAGGTAGGTAAGGGAACAGACCCCTTAAGGTTATTTAGTTATTTCAATTACTTTCTCTGTCTCGGTATAGTCTAGCGTGGACAGCCATTCAAATTAATTTAGCTTCTGGGCCTGGGTACAAGGTAAGATAGGTAAGGTAAGATAGGTATTAAGATTAATTATTAATCTGCCAGATCCTGTTTTGTAAGCATACAAGCAGTTAAGAACATGAAATGATGGACCACTTTGAATTTGGCCCAGTCCTGACAATGGCATCAATGAGAAATCGGTTGCTTCAGTTTTTTAAACCATAATTATTATAGAAATAATATTCGAAATAACATTAGTTGAGGAAAATAAAACAGAGCAACAGCATGTCTCAAGGACGTTCCCGCCAAAATTCTCAATTATATACCATACGGTTAGATAAACTTGTATCAGGCTGAATACTGTAGTGGGCTGTTGACCACCGAATCGTATTCATATTTTAACAGGTAGAGATGCAAGTGCACGAAGTGGACCAGAAGATATCGGAGCAAGCCGGCGGGAAAGTGAAGGAACTACAGAAGGCGGTCGACGAATTTACGAAAAAAATCAATAAGATCACCTCCGAAGTGACCAAGTTGAAGGTCGCTATTAATACCAGCAAAAGGTTAGTTTTTTAATGTCAGATAGATCTACGATTGACCACCAACTCGCCTGATTTTAAGCGACGGTGTGACCGAAGATGGAGCTCGTCGATTAATTTTTCATTAATTTTTCTTTAATTTTTTTGGATAAATTTTTCGCATGTGCATGATGCTGTCTACCTGATATTTGTACGCCTAATCGGCACAACATGATTTTAAGCGACTAAATTTAGTGTAACATCTTTTATGCACTTGTTGTATAAAATTCTCGTGTTGTATGCAAATAAATTATCTTTATCTTTATCTTTATCGATCTAGAAGATATCTCTTAATAGATACATTCTAATCTTGAAAATTCCTAGATTGTAACTCTCAGGGAACAGAGGTGGCGGCAAAAAATTCTGTTCCAGCACGCATAAAGAACGGGGACTGAGGGGGCGTTGGGGGTTGGGTTGGGCTGGGTGTCTTTAAATCGCAAGTGAATTGGTTTCTTCTAGGTAAGCGCGCTCCATCGTAGACCGCAACGTTGCTTAACATTAGGCGAGTTGGCGGTCAAGCGCAAACCTATTTCTACAAAAAAAAAAGATTTTTTACATTTCAATGAGAAATGGGTGGTAATGGTAATAATGGTAGTATACACTGAGTTCTCTTCAAATAATTAAAAATAAAATCTATATTCAAACATACCTACTAAATATGAAAGGTCGGTTTCAAACGTGTAATTCACGATTGGCGAATAGAGATAGCGACAAGGTTATGTGATATTGGTCTGTTGCCTGCAATAAATGTTTTTTTTTTTAATTTATTTATTTATAAACGCAAACAATATTTGTCATCTATCTGTACAGAGAACTATAGTGGCAAAAAATGGGAATTAACGTCTCGATCGTATAATATAATGGAATAAGGACAGCTCAAAATTAACGCGAATCACCTTAAATATCCCGTTAATAATAATATAGCTTTAATGAATGACCGTGATAGTTTAAAAAAGTGATATTTCAAAAACTTTATTTTCCAATACACACTTTATTTCATAATACACTTACAATATTTTACACCTTTCCTATTTTAACATTTTTTTCATCGATCTGAATCAGATCTGTAATCGGTATCTCTTTGAACAGTTGGTTCAAGCTTTTCATGATTTTCTTGATGTTGCTCTTAAAGATTGGTGTCTGTAGGAGACCTCCGAATAGTCTGGGATTTTGTTTGGCAAAATTGTGAACATTGTCCGCTGAAATGTATAAAATATAAATTTAAACAAGTATAAGCTTAGAACTTTCAAAAACCTACCACAAACAAATATCTATGTGATAACTATAGTTTAAAATGAAATGGGACCACACGGGAAGTACCAGCTTTCAAATAAAAAAAATAACACTCAAAATCGGTTCACCCAGTCAAAAGTTATGAGGTAACAAACATTAAATTTCCAAATTTTCCTCAAACCCTAAAAAATATATTAATTAAAAAGGCTATTATACGTTAGAAGAGTTTTTAAAGACAAACACATAGAATAAACCGTTCCGCTCCGCACTTGATTGCTATACCCTATTAGGGTGATTATGTATGTACCTACGCTATGTATGTAATTGTAATGCAATGAAATAAACAATAAAAAAATACAGGTAAATTGAGAACCTCTTCCTTTTTTAAAGTCGGTTGAAAAATAAACACAAAATACCCGACTGTAGAAAAGCAGTTCTTGCAGTGTAACTTACGATTGTCTAATATCAATAAAAGATTATAAATGCGCATTCTTTAGAATAATTTTGTTAAAACCACTTGTTTATTACGAAGAAATTCTTTGGAGGTTACGAAAAAACGCATTTTTTTATTTTTGCGAGAGATGTATTATTATTATAAAAATATAGCTGATACTCTGGAAGTGAAAACGAATCTAAAGACACCTCGCATATCAAAATCGGTCAAGCCGTTTAGGCTGTAGGCGATCATATAGAAACATACATAACATAACCCTCGTTCTTACGCAGTCGGGTAAAAAAGGCTGAATCGATTTTGATGAAAAATAATGATGTAAAATGTTTAAAAAAACAAGTCTATTGATTATTAAGGTATATTTGTAATATAATTCAAACTTTATTATTATTAATTTAAGGGAAAAAAAGGCGCCATGTTCAGCTTTCAGTGCTTTTATGTTTAGAATAAAAGTAATATGCTATTTCTTGACGTCAAAGAATAATTTTGCGTGTATTTTTCAATTATTTTAGTACCAGCTTCTGTACATTTTTGACCTCTCCTTTGGAAAAAAACCCAGGCATAGAAGAAACGGCCGAACCAATTTTGATAAATAAATAATAATTGACCGATTTTGATTAACTTTTTTAACCGTTTGAGAGCTATGATGTCAAAGACAGACACAAGTATGTACATACGTCAAAGTAGCCTTTTTGAGTCGGGGGCTAAAAACGTAAGCCAATAATGCTATGATAATTAATTATAATGCTTACATAATTCCTTGTCCCCATCAAAAAGATTCTTGAACTCTATATCTATTTCTCCCAACAGATCAGCGTTAACCGTGAACGTTTTATGTTTGAGGTATAAGTCATTGCCTTGTTTGTAATACACCACGTTGGTTTCTAGGAAGACATGATATTTGGCTGTAAAGAAAAATAAAATAAATAATTACCATCTTAAGACAACAATAAATTGAGTAAAAATATGGCCGTCTCGGGACGCCCGGCAGATTTGAAACAAAAGGTGATATTGTCAGCATTGATTTATGATACATAGAAACACCCTGATACAGAACAAACAGCCTGGGTGGGGATCAAAACCACGACCTACAGCTCAGAAGACTGAAATACTACTAACTGAGTTTGAGGCCATTCAAAATACCAAAAACGAAATAAGTTTGTTAAAACAAAACTGCGAACTTACTAGCGTCGACGTAATAACTAAGTTTGTAAACAAAGCTGATAACTTACTATTGTCGACGTAATAACTAAGTTTGTAAACAAAGCTGATAACTTACTAGCGTCGACGTAATAACTAAGTTTGTAAACAAAGCTGATAACTTACTAGCGTCGACGTAATAACTAAGTTTGTAAACAAAGCTGATAACTTACTAGCGTCGACGTTATAACTAAGTTTGTATACAAAGCTGATAACTTACTAGCGTCGACGTAATAACTAAGTTTGTAAACAAAGCTGATAACTTACTAGCGTCGACGTAATAACTAAGTTTGTAAACAAAGCTGATAACTTACTAGCGTCGACGTTATAACTAATTTTGTAAACAAAGCTGATAACTTACTAGCGTCGACGTAATAACTAAGTTTGTAAACAAAGCTGATAACTTACTAGCGTCGACGTAATAACTAAGTTTGTAAACAAAGCTGATAACTTACTAGCGTCGACGTTATAACTAAGTTTGTAAACAAATCTGATAACTTACTAGCGTCGACGTAATAACTAAGTTTGTAAACAAAGCTGATAACTTACTAGCGTCGACGTAATAACTAAGTTTGTAAACAAAGCTGATAACTTACTAGCGTCGACGTAATAACTAAGTTTGTAAACAAAGCTGATAACTTACTAGCGTCGACGTAATAACTAAGTTTGTAAACAAAGCTGATAACTTACTAGCGTCGACGTAATAACTAAGTTTGTAAACAAAGCTGATAACTTACTAGCGTTGACGTAATAACTAAGTTTGTAAACAAAGCTGATAACTTACTAGCGTCGACGTAATAACTAAGTTTGTAAACAAAGCTGATAACTTACTAGCGTCGACGTAATAACTAAGTTTGTAAACAAAGCTGATAACTTACTAGCTTCGACGTAATAACTAAGTTTGTAAACAAAGCTGATAACTTACTAGCGTCGACGTAATAACTAAGTTTGTAAACAAAGCTGATAACTTACTAGCGTCGACGTAATAACTAAGTTTGTAAACAAAGCTGATAACTTACTAGCGTTGACGTAATAATTAAGTTTGTAAACAAAGCTGATAACTTACTAGCGTCGACGTAATAACTAAGTTTGTAAACAAAGCTGATAACTTACTAGCGTCGACGTAATAACTAAGTTTGTAAACAAAGCTGATAACTTACTAGCGTCGACGTAATAACTAAGTTTGTAAACAAAGCTGATAACTTACTAGCGTCGACGTAATAACTAAGTTTGTAAACAAAGCTGATAACTTACTAGCGTCGACGTAATAACTAAGTTTGTAAACAAAGCTGATAACTTACTATTGTCGACGTAATAACTAAGTTTGTAAACAAAGCTGATAACTTACTAGCGTCGACGTAATAACTAAGTTTGTAAACAAAGCTGATAACTTACTAGCGTCGACGTAATAACTAAGTTTGTAAACAAAGCTGATAACTTACTAGCGTCGACGTTATAACTAAGTTTGTATACAAAGCTGATAACTTACTAGCGTCGACGTAATAACTAAGTTTGTAAACAAAGCTGATAACTTACTAGCGTCGACGTAATAACTAAGTTTGTAAACAAAGCTGATAACTTACTAGCGTCGACGTAATAACTAAGTTTGTAAACAAAGCTGATAACTTACTAGTGTCGACGTAATAACTAAGTTTGTAAACAAAGCTGATAACTTACTAGCGTCGACGTAATGACTAAGTTTGTAAACAAAGCTGATAACTTACTAGCATCGAAGTAATAACTAAATTTGTAAACAAAGCTGATAACATACTAGCGTCGACGTAATAACTAAGTTTGTAAACAAAGCTGATAACTTACTAGCGTCGACGTAATAACTAAGTTTGTAAACAAAGCCGATAACTTACTAGCGTCGACGTAATAACTAAGTTTGTAAACAAAGCTGATAACTTACTAGCGTCGACGTAATAACTAAGTTTGTAAACAAAGCTGATAACTTACTAGCGTCGACGTAATAACTAAGTTTGTAAACAAAGCTGATAACTTACTAGTGTCGACGTAATAACTAAGTTTGTAAACAAAGCTGATAACTTATTATTGTCGACGTAATAACTAAGTTTGTAAACAAAGCTGATAACTTACTAGCGTCGACGTAATAACTAAGTTTGTAAACAAAGCTGATAACTTACTAGCGTCGACGTAATAACTAAGTTTGTAAACAAAGCTGATAACTTACTAGTGTCGACATAAGTTAACTAAGTTTGTAAACAAATCTGGAACTTACTAGCGTCGACTTAATAACTAAGTTTGTAAACAAATCTGGAACTTACTAGTGTCGACGTAATAAATAAGTTTGTAAACAAAACTAGTAACTTACTAGTGTCGAAGTAATAATCTCCATTCCCCCTTATGGGGTGGTCCACCAGCTTTCCATCGATTTCGTACTGTCCATCCATGTGGATTAGTGGGCATACGAAGTGTATATACAAAGAACTCACGTCACTGATGCTAAAAATAAGAGAGAAAACACACATAGTAAATGTAAATTAGACAAATAAAATCCGAACGCGAGCATTGGAAGTAATAGACTGAGAAGAATCTATTATTCTATTAGAATTATAAAGAATAACAAAAGACCAAGACTGCAGAAGAGTAAATTTTGCAGTGTAACTTACGCTTAATAAGCAAAGTCGCTGTTAAAGGTCATAAATGCCTATTTTTTTTTAATTCAACATTTGAGCTCCACAGACTTCAGGGTCCGTGCCTTTTATAAGCTAATATTTTTTTTTATTTAACTAAGTTTACATTATTTTTTTTATACAAGAGGAAGACGGATATAACACTTAACTAACATGCATGCGTGTGTACGCCGAGCAGTCCAGCTCCCGCAAGCAGCACCCGTTCACGAGTTGACGCATGTGCCAGCCATCGCTCTCCTCAACCATATATTTTGAGGGAAGAGGGCGACCCGCCACACGACGCCGCCGCAAGAAGAAGCCTTTAAGCGAGCGTGAGTGCTCTGGGTACACACGCTTTCCTAATACTATAAGGGATAGAGACTAATTTTCCTATTCAGTGCCTCCACTACCGCCGCGTTACGATCTTTGCCTATTATTTAGAAGCGACGTTTGTTACCTCTTCACGATTAAACGACTGAACCGATAATTATGAAATTTAGTATAGAGATAAGCTTCATCATCATCGTTTTTCATAAATATGCGGGTGAAACCGCGGGGCGCAGTTTATTAATCGGAGATTAATGTGAATCTGTGTTTTTCTAGACATAGACATTGTAGGCAACCCAGTAATCTCGGTCGCGGCGGATGCGCACGGCTCTAAATGCGCGGGGCGGGGCGAGGGTGCGGGCGCGGTAACCCTCGAAGAAACACGCCACCACGCGACGCGACGGACGAGCAGTGCGCCGCTGCGCCGGCGACAACCGTAAAAAACACCCGTGCGCATCGGCCGCGCGCTCGCCGACGAGCGCGCCGCCACGGCGGTCATTTTCTCGTTATAATATATTCGTTTAGTTCTCTTAATTAATTCTATTATACCTGTTTGTGTTTCTGTACTTTGCGTGTGATTGTGTAAAGCTGAATATACCGGCATTTTAAATCGAACGTGTGTTCTTTTATTCGTCAACATCCCCGGAGACCGTCGTCGTGTCGTCACCCTGCGCCTAAATTAATTACATTCTTCGAGCCGGATCACTTACGGACTTCAAGACGATGGAGAAGATTGGATGTACGACGAGACGCCAAGCCCAGGCCGCTGGAGCTGGAAAAGAACGCTCGGAATCGGATGCGACACGCGTCGCCGTTGCTCCGACTCCGACCCGCACAAAGAAAACACGTTCGAGCCGCGCCAGCCGCGAAGCCGCGCGATTACGTGCCGAGTACGACGCCGAAGTCGAAATAGCGAAAGTACGAGAAGAAATAGCGAAAGGAAGAGAAGGATTAATTAAGAAGAAGTTAGCGTTGGAAATGGCCGAGATCGAAGATGAATTCAGCAGCGGAAGTGAGAATCGGAGCGTAGTGAGTGAGACGGAGAAGACGAAAAACGTACAGAGTTGGCTTGAAGATGTCGCTGTGAATCCGCCGGCGGGCGAGGCGACACGTTCTAACAATATCGGACGGAAAATTCCACTCGACGCTCCCCCCGCAGCTCCCATGCACGACGTTCAACGTTGCTTAGCGACGAGCCCGCGCGAGACGAGACAGCGCGAGCCGTGCGCGACGATAACGCGCGATCCGCGCGCCCGAGACGAAATTGCGCCAGTGGCGCCGCCGCCGCCGCCGTCAGCGCCGACGCAGATGGCGACTTGTGACGTTATGCAACTAGCCGATGCAATAATATCCTTATCAGCGAATCAAGACCCGAGCAGAAATCTACCGGAATTCGACGGGAACCCTGTAGACTGGCTCGCATATCGTAGAGCGTTCGAGAACACGTACAAAAACTTCACGGAACACCAAAATATCATCAGATTACAAAAGACACTGCGTGGTTCAGCCAAGCGCGCCGTTGAGGATTTGCTCCGCACTGGGACCGCCCCTGAAGAAGTGGTCAAAGCCCTCGAGGAGGAGTTTGGTCATCCAAACCGTTTATTAGAAAATGCTATACGAAAAATTCGAAATCTGCCGAGAGTGTCAGATGGGGGTGCTGAACTGCGACAAATGACGACCGAAGTACGAAATTGTGTTTATGTGTTGAAAAATATCAGAGCAGACGGATACATCAACAACCCGCAGCTTACTCAGGAGATTTTAAGCAAACTGACTCCAGTACAACGAGCGCAGTATGGGGAATATGTGATGAAAATGGAGAGCTCACAACATCAAAATATAGATATGCGTATATCGCCGAGTTTAGACGTAATACTCGGATTTCTCCGTCATCTTACGATCGCATCGTCGTATTATTTGCCGCTTTACCCCACCGCCCGCAGTGATAACGCCATGAGATCGTATGACCACCGTCGAGCCCATAGGGTACACACGAGCGTAGAATATACGGACGAGTCGTCGGGATTATCGAGCGTCGGTAATGTCGTCGCGTGTCCACTGTGCAACAAAAATCATTCGTTACCGGAGTGCCGTGTTTTCAACGATAAAACTAATGACGATAAATGGGACTTTGTGAAACACAGAAAAAACTGTGCTTCAAATGTTTAGTGGAACAACATTCGCGTTTCCAGTGTAGGGCTAAGCGTTGTGCGAAGTGTCGTGCCCCTCACCACGTAATATTACATTTTTCGTCAAACGAACGGACCGGAAATCGTTGCCGTGTGCGTTCTATAGCTGATCGCTCGCCCTGTGTTCGCTTGCGCCGCCGCCGATGCCCCGGCGGCGCCACCACCGCCATGGCTTATCACTCGCTCCGCGTATACACGACAGCGCGCGGGGGTATCGACGCCCGCGCCCCCGCCACCGCCACCGCCGCCGTGTGCCGCCCCGCCTTCGTCTGCCGCGGCGCGGGATGGAGAGGTACACCCAGTGACCAATGTCGGTGAGCGTTTTTCCAAAACTTTATTAAAAATCTTACCGGTCAGTGTGATAGTGAATGATTTTCGGTGTGAGTGTTATGCGCTACTCGATGATGGCGCCACGATATCGTTGATAGACAATAAGTTGATATGTTTAGATAATAACATGTGTAAGTTTGTTGAGAAATCGCCGCTAAAAATTGTAAGCGCAAGTGGCCATGTAGTTACGGATAATAAGTCGTATAGGGTGAACGCGGTAATTACCGGCCCTAACGGTGTACAACATGATATCGTCCTGCGAACGATGCAGAATCTTAACTTGCCTCCCCAGAGCGTGCCCGCTAAACTTTTCGAACAAAATGCGCATCTGCGAGATTTAGGGTACTGTGCAATGTCGTGGGTTAAACCTTTACTATTAATAGGTCAGGATAATTGGAAGTTAATCGTAAATAGCGAGATACGTCAGGGTAGGTCCGGTCAACCCGTAGCGTCACGTACCGAACTAGATTGGGTAGTGCACGGACCGATGATGGGTAATTCTGAGTGCGACGATGAACTCAGGGGTAATTCTGTTAATTTTGTTACGGAACAGTCTGAATTGTATGAGTTAGTAAAACAGCAGTTTGAACTCGAGTCTTTAGGCATTTTAGAGACTTCACGTAAAAATGTCGATCACAAGCGTGCGTCTGAAATTTTAAATAAAACAAGCCGTCGAGTGGACGGCGGATGGGAGGTCGGATTATTGTGGTCGCATGATGAGGTACATTTACCCGACAATTACGATGCTGCTTTAAAGCGCTTGCGTACGATAGAGAATAAAATGGATAAAAACGGTGAATATGCGGATGCGTATGAACGACAAATAACGCGATTATTAAACGAGAAATATGCCATACCAGTGAACGAACCTTTAGGTGTAAATCCGGTATGGTGGTTACCGCATTTTGGGGTAACCAACCCTAACAAGCCCGGTAAATTGCGTCTAGTGTTTGATGCCGCCGCGAAGTATCAAAATACTTGTTTGAACGATCATCTACTCACAGGGCCGGACTTATTGAATTCGTTATTAGGCGTGTTACTCAAGTTCCGTATTGGACCGATAGCGTACACAGCGGATATTGCCGATTGTTTCATGCGTATTAAAGTAAGAAGGCAGGATCAGGGTGCACAACTCTTTTTGTGGAGGGGGATGGAGCGTACGCGTGACCCTCAACCCTACGTCATGGATTCCATGATCTTCGGGGCCAAGTCGTCTCCGACTTCGGCCAATTATATTATACGAAAAAATGCCAGTGATTTTAATCAATCACATCCTGATGCTGTAGCAGCGATTAATACCAAACATTATATGGACGACTACTTAGATAGTAGACAAACAGTAGACGAGGCGCGTCAACTTATACGAGATGTGACAATGATTCATGCCGCAGGAGGCTTCGATATAAGGGGGTGGGTGACGAACTCAACCGAACTACGTCGTGAATTGCCGGCAGTCGTACCCGGCGCGGTTAATTTTGACAAATCACCTAACGGTAGTGAACGTACTTTAGGTATGATTTGGATACCCGAGACGGATGAGCTCGCATTTGACCTGTCCTTTAAGCGGCTGCCATCAGAATTAGTGGGAGGTAAGGTTGTCCCTACTAAACGCGATTTCTTAAAATTTGTAATGAGCATTTATGATCCTCTTGGTCTATTGCTGCCTTACTCAATAAAGTCGAAGATTCTCCTTCAGGCGATTTGGAGGTCAGGTATAGAATGGGATCAACGATTAAAGGAACAAGAGTGCGTAGAATGGCGAAGATGGTTACAGGATATAGAACAACTACCATGTCTGCGTGTTCCTCGTTGGTACGGATTGGTTCCTTCGCGATTGGACTTACATGTTTTCGGAGATGCTAGTGAGCTAGGATACGCAGCTGTGGCATATCTGGTCGGTGAAGATATTTCTGAAAAACCTGCAGTAGCGATGGTCGCTGGTAAGGCTCGCGTTGCGCCATTAAAAGTCGTATCTGTGCCGCGATTAGAGTTGCAGGCCGCTGTATTAGCTTGCAGACTAGCTGGTGTGGTCGAGAAGGAGCTAGGCTTGCCAATAGCTCGACGATTTCTATGGTCTGATTCCAAGACTGTATTAAAGTGGATACATTCTAATCCTCGCGATTATAAAAAGTTCGTGTCATATAGATTAGCCGAAATCGACAGGAAATCTAGGACGATCGAGTGGCGTTGGTGTCCAACGACTGAAAATCCAGCGGACGAAGCAACGAAGCTGTATTGGCCTACGAGGTGCAAGTTGTGGTTCTCGGGACCTTCCTTCTTATGCCTCCCGGAAGAACAATGGCCGGTCAATGAATTCGAGGATACTACGCAATATGAGCCTTTAGTTGATGTGAGTCGATTCTCTTCCTGGATACGGGTGCTTCGAGCGACTGCTCGAGTGTTTGCGTTTATAGGAATGTGTCGGAAGAAGCAATCTGAGTCGTTAACTGCCCAGAATATTCGTGACGCTGAAAAGTTTTTGATTAAGCAGTCTCAAGCGGAGACATACAGCGACGAGCTTAAAACCTTAAAAGATGGGAGCGTCTTATCTAAAACCAGCAAGATTCGTGACTTAGATCCGTTTATGCTTGAAGACGAGAATATGATGCGAGTGAGAGGGCGTTTAAGCGCTGCGCCTGAATTGACGTTTCAAGAAAAACACCCGATCATACTAGACGGACGTAACTATACATCGCGACTTATCGTGCTTGATTATCATAAGCGCATGCATCATGCCAATCTTGAGACGGTGATTAATTGTATCAGGGAAAAATATTGGATAACCCAGCTTCGACGTACGGTAAAATCGGTCGCGGCTACCTGTCAATTCTGTCGTGTACGACGCGCGTTACCAGTTCCTCCGAAAATGGCTGATTTGCCGCCTGTTAGGGTAACTAACACTAAGAGAGCATTTGTAATGTGCGGTATCGATTATTTCGGGCCTATGGAAGTGACTGTTGGTAGGCGTCGTGAGAAAAGATGGGGTATACTTATAACGTGCCTTGTCACGAGGGCAATTTATTTGGACTTGGCTGGTTCATTAACTGCGGATTCGGCTATTATGGCCATTCGTCGCTTTGCTGCGCGTAGAGGAGAGCCGTCTGTTATTTATAGTGATAGAGGTACTAACTTCGTAAGGGCTGATAAAGAGCTAAAAGCTGCGTTGCGTAATCTGGACCATAACAAGATCCAGGATTTTGTGACAACAAAGGGTTGTCACAAAATCCAAACTTGGCGCTTCAACAGCCCATCCAGTCCGCATTTCGGCGGAGTTTGGGAACGGCTTATTCGTACTATTAAAACGGCGCTTAAAACTGTATTAAAAGAGCGTGCTCTGCGAGAAGAGATTCTTCTTACCTTGCTTGCAGAAGTAGAAATGACGTTAAACAGTAGACCTCTAACATATGTTAATACTAATTTCGGTGAGCCGATCGCCTTAACGCCTAATCATATATTGATAGGAACTGCGTCTGGTACGTCCACTTTGGGGGCGTTCGACGCCTCGGATTTAAATGGTAGGAAAGCGTGGCGCAAGGCTCAAGTATTGGCGGACATGTTCTGGAGGAGGTGGCTAAAAGAATACGTCCCTACACTTCAAAAGCGTCAAAAGTGGACGAAGGAAGTACCACCGCTGAAGGTAGGCGAGGTGGTGCTTATATTCGATGACAATCAGCCGCGTAATGCTTGGCCTAGGGGTATAATTACCGCGGTACACCCGGGTCGTGACGGCCAAATCAGAGTCGTAACTTTAAAAACTTCTAAAGGCGTTCTGACAAGACCAGCTGTAAAGGTCGCTGTGTTGCCTACTGACGATGTTGTTGTAAAACAAGGGGGTGAAATGTAGGCAACCCAGTAATCTCGGTCGCGGCGGATGCGCACGGTTCTAAATGCGCGGGGCGGGGCGAGGGTGCGGGCGTGTAACCCTCGAAGAAACACGCCACCACGCGACGCGACGGGCGACGGACGAGCAGTGCGCCGGCGACAACCGTAAAAAACACCCGTGCGCATCGGCCGCGCGCTCGCCGACGAGCGCGCCGCCACGGCGGTCATTTTCTCGTTATAATATATTCGTTTAGTTCTCTTAATTAATTCTATTATACCTGTTTGTGTTTCTGTACTTTGCGTGTGATTGTGTAAAGCTGAATATACCGGCTTTTTAAATCGAACGTGTGTTCTTTTATTCGTCAACATCCCCGGAGACCGTCGTGTCGTCACCCTGCGCCTAAATTACTTACAGACATATATTTATTTGTAGAAAGCATTAAATACCTACGTACATAACAAAACTAGAAAAAAATACAAAATTATTATTGAATTACATTAGAATGAATTATTAATTATTTTTTTATCAGCCCTGTTTATACAAACTGTCCCACTGCTGGGCGCGGGCCATCTTCTCATTGTGAGAAGGGTTAGGCCATAGTCTGCCTCGCTGGACAAATGCGGGTTGGCAGACTTCACACATCTTCAAGATCATTGAGAACTCTCAGACATGTAGGTTTCCTCATGATGTTTTCCTTTACCGTTTGAAGTTGCCGGCAATCAACAATAACTTCGAAAAGACAGAGGTGCGTGCCGCGGGATTCGAACCCAGGACCTGCGGATCGCAAGTCGGACGGTCTCCCGACTAGGCTGCCGGAAATTAATTAATAATTAAATTAAATTGTCAAAGAGAAATAAATTAAATTAACCAAATCATATAATCCTCCGATTTGTTTTCAATATGATCTACTCCGTGTTAAGGGATTTATTTTGACTAGACTAAATATTATGAATACACGGCTAATACCTCACATTTGCCACTTTGCAATTTTTGAAACCTTCAATATTGTTTTTTCTTATCGTGAACTTGACATAGCCCAGGTCGGCTTCAATTATTTCCTGGTACATAGGATCTGAGCTCTCGATGCTCTTCTCAGGGTTGGCTGGTATGGCTGAGTCGTACATCCATTGCATCATAGCGATGATGCATTTGTTGTCTTTGAGTTTACATGGTAGCCCGGACGCTGACGAAGAAAAACAACACTCTTTACTTATAAAAAAATGCATAAACCCCGATGACACGACATGTGTGTCATCGATGTCTCATTGTATGGCTGGTGACACAACTGTAGTGTCATATGCGATTTGGAAATACTTCGCTAAATTGTATTTTGAGAGGTCTACCCTAAGTTAATCCCAAACTATTTATTCAACTCCAAAAAGTATAAGTTTAGAAAACTCATAAACCCCCGACAAATAAAAACGGCTAAACCGATTTCGATGAAACATTGATGAAATCCTCTTTCAAACAAAAAATAATAATAACTAGATCAAAATCGGTTCTTTCGTTTGACGAGTGCAAGACGAGGCATCATAGTGCCACATACAGATTTACAGATACACACGTCAAACTTATAACACCACTGTTTTTGGGTCGGGGGTTAAAAAATATACACGTGCGAGCGAGATAGAAGAGTTACTACCCAGGGTGTCTTGTGGTAAGGTGTTTTAAACTTACGTTTCTCTAGCCCACCGCCAGAAACACTATAAATGCACAAACTGAGCGATATAAATATTTTGAACATCGCGATTCCTGTTCTGTTCACAGAGCAACTAAACGTAAATAAATGCAAAACTCGTTCTTTTATACCTTATTCGTTTATATTTTTAGTTTGTTAAGTTTAAGGTCATTTGGGTCGAGCTTTTTATTTATCTACCGAAAAAGTAAAAAAACCGGATTTATTATAGCGACACTGGTCAAACTTGATTTTAATATTTTTGTGTTAAATCATAGTATTTTTTTTTTATTTCTTTAAAAGTTAACCTACACGGGCTTTGCGTTAACTTAAAATTGTTACTTTAAATTGTTTATTTTTACCCGACTGTGCAAGAAGGGTCGTTTTTGAAAACATATGGGTATGTATGTATGTAAGTTTCAATATTACCTCCTACAGCCTAAACGGCTAGATCGATTTTGATGTACGAAGTGTCGTCTCCACTTCTTGTGTGTCATAAGCTAAATTCTAATAATATTAATATAACTCTCGCTATAAATTATACTTTTTTAACCTCAACGTACTTTTTCCTATCAAATACAGTAAAAGCTCCTTGTTCGCGCTTCTCTCATTCGCGTTTTCACCATTCGAGGATTAAAAAAATAGCGATTCAATTCCTATATTCCCGGCTAAAGATATCTTTATTCGCGGATCTAAACGGTATATCGGTACATACATATTAATAAAAAGCATTAGGTATCCTTTGTAAACGCGTCGGCTAAATAAAAAAGTAAAGTAGACCTTATTACAACAACACCTAAAGTACGTTGTTAAATACTATCGCCGTTGTATAATTGGTTTGGATTTTCCTTTGAGATAAGCCGCCTTCGCCGCGGTCGGTGTTTTTGGGAATGCAAACAAACATAATGTTAGTAAAGCAACCTTATTACTTAATGCATAACACTTTTGCATGCATGCACTTTTAACAATATACTTTGTTAAAAGCTGCCACATATTAGACGTTCCGTCCTTAAAATTAATCAATATGGTCAAAAACTTCAATTAAATTGTTTTTATTTTTATTTTTATACATTTGTTTTTTATTTTGTCGCCTAGGAACGTATCCCCTATAATCCCACATACATTAATATTCCATATTCACGGTTTCTGTATTCGCGGCATATTTACGGAACGTATACCCCGCGAATAAAGAGCATTTACTGTAACTGATTAACAAAAAATATATCAAATATATTGACTGGCCTTGTGGCTCAGTTGGTAGTGTGTCTACGTCTACCTGCTGAACTGAAAGGTCGTGGGCTCGATCCCCACCCAGGGCAAACATTTGTGTGATGAGCATCGATTTTTGTTCTGTGTCTGGGTGTTTCTATGTATCATATGTATATATTTACAAAAAAAAAAAAAGTATATATGTATTCTATCAGCCATCTAGTTCCATAGTACAGCTTTGCTTAGTTTGGAATAGATGGTGTTGTGTGAAATGTCCACAAATATTTATTTATTTTATTTATTTATTTATCAATAAAGAATAAAAAACCGGACAAGTACGAGTCAGACTCGCCCACCGAGTGTTCTGTACAAACTAGTAGATAAAAGGGGGAAATCATATTTTTTTTTACATTTTCCTTCTTATACCGAAAAATATACATCGTAAAAATATTTAAAAACCTGTTGAATTTGAATTTGACTATTTATTGTGATTAAATTAAAAATGTCCAGTTTTCAGATTTTTTCCTATATGAGTACTCTAACACAATGCTTTTTGCCAAATTTCATAGTTCTAGGTTGACGGGAAGTACGCCATAGGTTTTGATTCCCTTGTGAGTGTCGAAATGTGAATTTTTTACTACATATTCGGCTGTAACTTTTTTTTATGAAAACTGAGAAATTTGATTTTTATTTCTGCGGCACGGTACTATGGATCTGCGTATATGGTTTTAATTTCAACACGATACCTTCACGCGTTCCCGAGATAAAGCCCCCGTATTCTGAACCCATTCGGTTTCGGAATCGATTCGATTTGTATGTCTTCGTCTCTGTCATTCTCTATGGAAACGACAGAGACGGAGATATACAAATCGAATCGATTCTGAAACCGAATGGGTTCAGAATACGGGGGCTGGTCTTCACACCCGGACGGACGGACAGACAGACAAACAGACGGACAACAAAGTGATAGGAAAGGGTTCCGTTTTTTTCTTTTGAGGTACGGAACCCTAAAAAAGAATAGCTTTCATTTCAGGGAGTGTGCGCAAGAGCTTCACAACCTAATTCCACCCTCCCCATTTCATCTCCAAGAAGTCGGCGCATTCGCCATCTCAGTTTCCTGACACCTACAAACTTGGATTTTTTAAGGCTAGAGTGAATAGATATCTTCTACCATCATCATTTTCGCACCATCGCCTACCATAAGGCGAATTTCTGGTAAGTCGTAGATCTATTTAATTTTTTTTTATTACAGAAACGCGACCAAATCCAAAGACAAGATCGCACAAATGGAGACAGACCTGCGTGACACGGAAGCCAATCTTGAAAACTTGAAGGCTCAGAAGAAGACCCTCACCATTGAGACTGCTACCTATGAGAAAACTATCGAAGAGGTATTTATAATGATGATAGGGAATATCCTCGTATTTTTAACCGACTTCCAAAAAGAAGGAGGTTTCAAGTTTTTTTTTTGTATGTTTGTTCAGCGATTACTTCGCCAATTATGAATTGTTTTTGATGATTATTTTTTGTTTAGTAGGTAATACCTCAGAGGTGGTCCCATATAAATTTTATCAAAATCGATACGGTACTTTGGTTTTTACAAGGTTTTATTTAGTTTCACCTGTCCCGATGTTTGTCATCAAATCTTGTAATTAGATTTGATCCACTTCTCGGTAGAGGTGAGTCGTACTCGTACTCCACGAGTATTTACGAGTATTTCCGCCTTTATTTAAAATAAACGTATACGGAACGCTTAATTATGTATTGTCTAGACGTATATGCCGTGTACACACAAATCAGTCCAGTGATGGAAGTCTCGAAGCAAAAAATCATAATTATGATACTTATAGGTACACGCGGGACAAACAGAGTATAAAGTTAGTCTATATGTCCCACGTTAGGTATCGTCGTCTAGAGATACGCCTCTAAAATATTATTTGAAATCATGTATACGTAAAACAGGAGTTTTGTTGTAATCGTAATAAAAAATTGAAAACTTCGGCCACCACACCAGCAGTAGCAGTTTCAGAAGTCGCTTCCGCCATTCTCTCAACAACAGAAGTGAGTTCTAGCCTAGGTACTAATTGAATAGTGCCATGCTTCCTGTTGATATGCTTTGTTAAATTTGAAACGGACGACTTATAGAAATGTCCATTTTGCACATCTTGCATGTAGCTTTATCATTCCCTTTGTCGTCAAAATGTTCCCAGGCCATACTTCTTTTAGGCGCCATAATTTTATTAAAAATATGTCTCTTTACACACACTTACTACCTAATAATAACAAAGTCTAAATATATAATAGAACACCACCACCACAATGAAACACGTACATCAGTGAGTTAATCTTTAAACTATCACCTAACTACTAGAGATAATTAAACACTCACAATAAATATTGTCAGCTAATTATTTAGTTCACGAGTTAAACTCAAAGAATTAAAATTCCAAATCTTAACTGTCGTTAATTTTGAATTTTTGCAAGCTAACAAGGTACAGCAAAGTACAGCTCCGAGAAATCAAGGGTTGAGGAGCGAGCGGGTGTCTCGCAATTAGGGATGGTGCGTATTTACGCAACCAGATTTTTACACCAGGTATTTGCTTGCAAGTGTGCCGACCAGGTGCCGCCCCGAAATACTTGCAAGGAGAAAAAATCTTAAAAGTATTTACTTTACTGGATTTCGCGAATGCTATAATGCTTCTTATTGTAACATTTACAATGAACAATTTCCTATGCAAGTATTTTAGTTGAAAAACTTGCTACGCAATTTTGCACCTTATTATTACTTAAATACAAATCAATTTTCTTTAACGAAAAAAATACTTTCAAGGGTTTTGACCCTGGTTTTTGGCGCTTCACTCGGGTGTCATCGTCAAATACACGGAACGAAGTAGGCAAGCAATATATATCGCGCTCGCTCAGTCATGTTTGGTGTCGTTTGGAACGTTTTGAATTACGTGAATGCCATTATGCTTCTTATTATAACGTAAATAATGAACAATATCCTATGCAAGTATTTTAGTAGAAAAACTTGTTACGCAATTGTGCACCTTATCTTAGTTAAAATACAAATCAATTTTCTTTAACGAAAAAAATACTTTTAAGGGTTTTGAGCCCTGGTTTTTTTATTTGATACATTCTTCATTCGCACTTGGAAGCCCTGGTATGAGATTTTGCAAGTATAACCCATCCCTACCAGTCGCAATTCCATGATGCCAACATCAAGGAAAAAACCGCAGCATGGCGCAAATACATAGAAAATTATAAATTGTATGGAGTTTGATCAAAAATTGTCATTTATACTGTTTTTTTTTCTTGATGTGGCATCATGCTTCCACATTTGCCAAAAATATTTATTTTTTATAATTGTCCTAATTGAGAAGTTTATCATAAACATATAATTTAATTCAAACAACGGTAATTCTCATCACGTTATTTTCAAAGGTTATGTCTTTTAAAAGATACACAATATGTGGCCTGAAATATGGAAAAAAGTAGCAACTGTGAATCTCCTCTTTTTTGAGTCAAATGAAAAGTCATTACAATTTAACATAATTAATTCCTATTAATACTTTTTTTTCCTAAAAAAATTATACATATATGTTTTATTTCCGTACAAGAATATTGGTTAGTTAAATAAAATTGTAAAGTGTATAATATTTTTATCCGTACAACAAACCTCTATAAAATCATCTGGTAAACTCATCACCACTTTCCTGAGGCATGATTAATTTATTCTTGACAAAGTGACAAAGGTCAAATATGGCCAAACTCCATTAGCCTGCCCGTAGCTCGAATAAAAACAATCAAATTGACAAAGGTAAGTGAATTGATAATGGAGTTTTGGCGGAAACGTCATCGACACATGTTGCTTTGCTTTATTTTCCTAAACTTGTGTTATTTTGAATATTAATGCGATAAGAATGGTGTTGTTTTATTCATTAAGTATTCGATCAAGTATGTGACCGTGAGCAAGTAAAATGAAGCAGTGAAACGTGTCATTTTACGTTGTCGACAAAACTCCATAGAAGCTTTTAGTAAAGTCGCCACCACTTTACTGAAGCAAGACTCGAATTTAGAAATGATTATATACGTGACTTAGATTGTGACTAGAACATTTACAACTTGTTTTATTCAAGAAACTTGAAGAAATCGCAATACTTGACTATGGCAAATGCATTAAGCGGGTCCAAATCCAATAAATAAAAAAAGAAGTGATATTGAATTGAGCAGCCTGGCGAAACTCCATAGAATTTTTTAGATGTATGGAGTTTAGTCCGAAATTGACATTTACACTGTTTGACACAGACTTCATTTTTTTTTAATCTTTTGTGGCTGCTGTCTCTAAAGTCCATTCTTCCAACAACAGACGGAAGGATTAAAGTGACAAATCAGAATTAATGTTTTTTTAATGTAATAATATAACTTATGAGTACGTAAAAAAGTAGCAACTGTAATATCCTCTTTATTTGAGTCAAGTGAAAAGTCATAACAATTTAACATAATTAATTCATTTTAATACATTTTCCTAAAAAAAAATTATATGTTTTATTTCCGTACAGGAAATTGGAAAGTTAAATAAAATGGTAAAGTGTATAATATGTTTTATCCGTCCCACAAACCTCCATAAAATTGTCGGGGGTGTCACGATTCAGTCATGATTAAGTTATTCTTGACAAAGGCAATATGGCCAAACTCCATTAGCCTAATAAAATCAATCAAATTGACAATGAATTGAACTACGAATTTCGACCTAAACTTCATACATTACGACTCAAATCAAAATTTGAAATATTTGCATACATTTTTTTCTATGGAAGATCGAACTCTTAAGTACAGTTATATTCTCTTTGCCTTAGCGTCAACATTCCTCAAAATTATTTTGATAAATTCTTCTCGCGCTTAAAGCTGTCATATAATTCACTTGCATTTTGTTTAATCTCTGGGTAGGTACCAATAGGAATTAGGAATTATAGGGCAGAATATGTTCACATAAAATCAATCTTAGCACCTTAGCGATAAAGTCGACTGTAATTTTCACCTTAGTGCGTCTACATGCGCAAGCCATCGACTGCGTTTCGGCGTTGATGCATTCTATATTCTATGCGATGAGTCATTATTCCCTAGCAATATGGTCGATTTTTGTTCCGTAAGCTCACTCACACATACGTAAAACGAGCGCGTCTCGCAAAGGCAATAGAAGTTGAGTTAGTTTAAGTGAAAATATACCTTATTGTCGGCCATTTAAAGTCGAGTGTCATTTTAACTTCACGCACACATCTTTGCAACGAGCACGTCTCGAATCGGCAGCAAATAAACGCGAGCATCGAACGAAGACGTCTTGGCTAAAATCTAGTTTTAAAACCTGTGCCAGTTACTCAAGTATGCGAGACTGCGAGTGCTATAGAAAAGTAGGAGTCGGTACTTCTAAAAACCTGAACCTCGTTCGCATGCTGATCAGAGACTAGGTACGGAGGCGCCTTGGCTGAAACCTAGTTTTAAAACCTGTGCCAGTATATACGCCTCACGCCTACTTCTCGGTTACCGATTGAGCTGAAATTTTGCATACATGTGTAAATCGCGTGACAATGCAATATTATGATGACATGCTGGTGTTCTGATGATGGAGCTGGAAGGTAGTCATAGGAACTCTGTAATGAAACGACGCAACCCCATCGAGTTTTGGCTCGTTTGATTCGTTTTGGCGAGTACTTTATTATTAACAAGAACATAATAGATGCTTGTTTAAAAAAAGTTTTTTTTTTTAATATAGATACTTGTTATATAATAACTAAAAATGCCATCCAAGCAAACGAAAACGAGTAAACAAGTATCTACGAGTATATTAAAAGAAAAAGAAAATACCCCACTGCAGATTTTTGCAGTCTAATTGGAATTCTTTACTATTTCTTTACATTTTTGTGAGAAAGTATGCACGAAGTTAATATATAGTGTATGAATTATTTAAATGAACATTTTTAAGATTCTATTAGTTTTTTTGGAAAATATTTTTTTTACGAATTTCGTTGGACGTTACGAAAAAACGCTATTTTCTATTTTTGCGAGTTTATTATTACAAAAAATATAGCCTATGACACTTGGCGAATCAAGACAAATTTATCGACACCTTGCACATCAAATAGGTCAAGCCGTTTAATCTCTAGGAGGTAAAAAATAAATATACATACGAGTACGACCTACAAACATAAATACATACATACACTCGAAGAATATAACTCTTCTTCTTGCATAATCGGGTAAAACATAAACGTAATCTTTTGCAGTACAAGTTACAACTCAATTATTGATTTAAAAACTAACCGGTTTAAAACCGGTAACATTACAGTTGAGTAAAAATAAAATTGAGGACATCATGTTTTCAACGACCTCTCTTCAACTTTAATGTAATTCGCTTGTATTTTTTTTTACTATGTTTTATCCGCATAAATCTGTCATTTATCAACCGATTTGGGGAAAATCTTCTTTTTTATTTGAAAGGATATATGCACTTTCAGATTGGTCCTATAGTTTTTAAAACAAAATTGCGGGCTTTGAAATCGATTTTTATGACTTTATTCATCATTTTCCAGCTTGAAGAGCAGATAAACGAAGGCTCCGGCGACTTCGCCGGTATCAAGGAGGAAATCAACAAGTTACAGCAGAAAGAAGACAAACGTAAAAGCGAACGGATCACCGCGGCCGCCGCCGTCACCAAGAAGGAGAAGAGTTTGCAGGAGTATAAGGCGCGTGAGCCGGCCTTCAGGAAAGACGTAAGTGTGCACTGAGTAGATGGTCAATATTAAATAATAAATATTGATGGACATTTCACACAACACCATCCAGCCCAATCTAAGCAAAGCTTGTACTATGGAAACTGGATGGCTAATAATGGATACATATATACTTTTTTTGTAAATATATAATTATGATACATAGAAACACTCAGACACAGAACAAACACCCATGCTCATCACATAAATGTTTGCCCTGGGTGGTGATCGAACCCACGACCTCCAGCTCAGAAGGCAGGGCCTATACGCCAAAAGGGTTAAAGTTCGCTGTCGCTGATCCCATCATCATCATCATTTTCAGCCTGTGATCGCGCCCACTGCTGAGCATAGTTCTCTTTTGTACTCCATTCATTTCGGTCCTGTGCCAATCTGATACCAGATATATATCTCTCTTTAGGAAGATATGGACATTTCGATAAATAAATAAATAAATAATTCCGGCAGCCTAGTCGGGAGACCGTCTGACTTGCAATCCGCAGGACCTGGGTTCGAATCCCACGGCACGTTTTGTGTGTCTGTCTTTTCTTTCCTGTCTTTTCGAAGTTATGTGCGTATTGTTGATTGTCGCCAACTTCAAACGGTGAAGGAAAAGATCGTGAGGAAACTTACATGTCTGCGAGTTCTCAATGATCTTGAAGATGTGTGAAGTCTGCCAACCCGCACTTGGCCAGCGTGGCAGACTGCGGCTTTACCCTTCTCACAATGAGAAGGTGGTCCGGCAGTGGGACAGTTTGTTCAAACAGAGCTCAACTTACTACGTAAGTCGGTGTGCGTGTGCGAGCGCAGATTGCATAAACAGTGCGTACGGGTGAGTGAGCGAGAGGGGCGAGAGGATGAACTACGTCACAAGCCCAATGACTGTCCTCTCTTTGTTCTCGTTGTTGCGTACTGATATCGCTATGGATGTACAATAGTTATTCTATTCTAATTATAGAGTGTTCTTAGCCATGTTTCATCAAAATCGGTTCATCCGTATTTTGAGTTTTCTTAATTTATATTTGTTTTATTCCACAGTTGAACGAGTTAAGATTCGAGAACCCCGGCGTGGAAGACATTCCCGACCTCGAGAAGACCGAACCTCTCAAGACATACTCCGATGAAGAGTTGGAGACGGCCAATCTGGATGAGCTGAGGAAGCAGCATGAGGCGCTCAAGTCCAGGCTGGGGGATCAGAAGCCTAACCTCATGGACATTAAGGTAAGGTATAGGTTAAAAATTAGATATGGAAAGCGCTATTCTCTGGGTCTCTCTGCGAGATCGTATCAGAAACGAAAAAATCCGTAGATGTACGAAAGTCACCGACATAGCACAGCGGATTAGCAAGTTGGAAGTGGCAGTGGGCAGGGCACTAAAATGACTCGTTTAAAGGTATTAGATAGGGAAAATGCGTGATATTTTTTATTTGATCATAACAAAGCTAGTTACAAATAGATCCGTCACAGAAAAACAAAATTAAAATGTCAAAAATAAGACAGTTACAAGCGTATGTATTTCATGTTAGACAGAGAGAGCACACTGTCGCGGAAGATGACGTCACACATCACGTGCGCCGTACAAACTCAAAACAAACTGTCGCTTCGCGGGAAAGGGACATAGCATCCCCCACCAAAAACCTTTAAATATTTATATCTTGGAAGTTTATTGGCCGATTGAAATTATTTTTTAATTCGTATATTATCCACTAAAATACTATATAATTCTATGAAATAAAATTTATGCATATACACTATTAGTTAGTATACACAGAGTCAAATACAAATAATTATTTGGTAAATATTTATAACAAGTCATACAAATATTTTTTTGGTAAATATTTATAAAAGCCATTTACAAGTCAGATGCTTTTAGGTAATTATAATCAACGATATGTTATAACTATAAAAAAATAAGTTAAAATTGTTGAGAAAGAGAATTGTCGTGGCAAAAAATGGGAACTAACGTCTCGATTGTATTTATAGTCGAACTAAATAATGAAATAAGGACAGCAGCGCCCTCAATACCATATTAGTTCTCTTTCCGAACAGACTAGCACATTTTAATTAACCCCGACCCAAAAAGAGGCGTGTTATATTTTTTTTTTGTAAATACATACTTATGATACATTTAAACACCCAGACACAGAACAAACATGCATGTTCATCACACAAATATTTGACCTTGCTGGAGATCGAACCCACGGTTAATAGCTAAGAAGGCAAACGTACTACCACTGAGCCATGAGGCCTGTCAAACTTGCTATTTTTTTTTTTACAGACCTTCAAAGCTAAAGAAGAGTGCTATTTGAGCAGAGTCCAAGACTTGGAGACGATCACAGCGGAAAGAAACAGAATAAGGAAGTTCAGAGACGACATCGCGAAGAAACGCTTGGACGAATTTAATTTAGGTAAAAATATAGAATAAGATATTTAACGAACAAGCGTCGTCTTATTGTGGTAGATATACCAAAAACTTGAAAGCAACGCTCTAAGAGTCCGTAGTTCGACCATCTTCGGTCTTGTCGGTCTTTCTCGCGCATACCCACATTTTTGAAAATATTAAATGACCGAATGAACTTATAAAAAGATGTCATTTGTACTAGAAAACGACATCACAAAATATTCGACAAAAAAATAAATTTATATATTAAATAAATTATTTTGTTATAATTACTAAAGTACTCCAACGATTTTGATAAAATTTATATGGGACCACCTCTGAAGTATGATATACCAAATACAAAAAGAATCATCAAAATCAATGCACAATTAGCTGAGTAATCGGTGAACGAACATACAAAAAAAATATACAGTCCGAATTGACAACCTCCTTCTTTTTGGAAGTTGGTTAAAAGGTAAAATGTATGTACAGTGTCCTGAGTTGACCGATTCTCATATACCAACTTGGTTGGAAGCGGCCTCCATCCAGCGTCTTCCACGTCAGCGCCACTTGTATGATGTCTACATAAAAAAAAAAACTTTTTATTTTCTTCGGTTAAAAGTAAAAACCTTTTATTTCATAGGTTTCTGCACAATAACGAGAAAGCTGAAGGAGATGTACCAAACGATAACTCTGGGCGGCGACGCGGAGTTGGAACTTGTCGACTCCATGAACCCCTTCTCGGAAGGAGTTATATTCAGGTGACTATCTTTATACAATTCTTTTTAGTTTATTAATTAATTAAAACGGCCATAGCCACTTACATTAATTAATACAATTTAAAAATGTTGTGTCAGATATCAAAAACATTAAATGTCAGTTTCATAATAAATAAATAAAAAAGAAAGGCTGAATACAGCAGTAAATGTAAAAATAAAAATAATATACAGTGCTTTCGCAATATGTCAAACATGTCGACATAAAATTTGACCATCTGTCTTCAAACACATCAACACACATGTATGTAACATTACATTCACTTATATTCAAATTCCATATCAAGTGCAACTTTATTTCGTTTAGGTACAATATTTATAAACATTTTAAATAAAAAACTACTCACGTCTGTTTTGAGCCGAAAAATCCGACTATAGTTTCAACCTCATTCGGCGGTCTTTTTCAAAGGAGCAGCGCAAACATCACTCTCGGTCGGATTTTTCGAAAACAGAAGTAAGTGAACCGTAGTTTTTTATTTAAAATGTGTGAAAACCATGTTATAGATCTACCGCTTCACCGAGTCTGTTCCTGGGGTATGGGAGCGGTACGGGAGGGGTTATATTACGTCAGTCGGGCGTCAGCATCGCTATTACATGTGAACCCTCCCGTGCCGCTCCCATATCTTAGGAACAGACTCAGTTAAGCGGTTTATCTATAGTTTCCATAGTCATATTTATAAATAATGACTGGCGTCACAGCTCAGTTGGTAGTATGTCTACCTGCTATCTACCTGTTATCAGTTAAAACTATTATTGTTTTGAATTATATTTTATAGAAAATATTCATGCATATTCCTTATTCGTTGTGTGTCGCAGCGTCCGTCCTCCGAACAAGTCGTGGAAGAACATCTCCAACCTGTCCGGCGGCGAGAAGACCCTCTCGTCGCTGGCGCTCGTGTTCGCGCTGCACTACTACAAGCCGACCCCGCTCTACGTCATGGACGAGATAGACGCCGCGCTCGACTTCAAGAACGTCTCCATTGTCGCCAACTATATCAAGGTATACACACGTACAAGAACATCTCCATCGTTGCCAACTATATCATACGTACAAGAACGTCTCCATTGTCGCCAACTATATCAAAACGTATATGTAGTGCCCGCCCCAACATCTGTGAGGAACTCCACTCTTGAAGTTGTCAACGAATACGTCTACCAAGTATACGAAATTGCGTATTTTGAAGTCGTTTGCTTCAGTTTTTTTTAATTATTAACTATGTGCTCCTTGCCATTCGATAAAAAAATATCAAGAGGGAATTGGAGATTGCCGCCAACTTCAAACGGTGAAGGAAAACATCGTGACGAAACCTACATGTCTGAGAGTTCTCAATGATCTTGAAGATGTGTGAAGTCTGCCAACCCGCACTTGGCCAGCGTGGCAGACTATGGCCTTATCCTTCTCACAATGAGAAGATAGCCCGTGCCCAGTAGTGGGACAGTTTGTATAAACAGGGCTGATAAAAAATAAATAAAAAAAAGAGGAAATAAGAAGAAAAACCATAACCATAGGCAAATACAGAACTGTCATAACTAAAACAATTTTTTTTTGTCCACAGGACCGCACGAAAAACGCTCAATTCATAATAATATCTCTGCGCTACAACATGTTCGAAGTATGCAACCGTCTCATCGGCATCTACAAGACCCAAGACTCGACTAAGACGCTCGCAGTCGAGAACGTACTTCCTTCTCTGGAACATGATGAGGGAGAGTCGGTGGTGTCGCCTCCTGAACTGGAGACTGCGGCGTAGCCCCTGCGGTAGGGGGGCGCATGTGTGATACAAAGTGTAAACATACAGTCTTCCGAGATAGGCAAAGTTGTCTCGCGATGACCTCTCAGCATTTTAATTAACCTCCGACCAAAAAAGAGGGGGTATATGTTTAAAGTGTGTATCTGTGGCATTGTAGCTCTCAAATGATGGACCGATTTTTTTGTTTGAAAATTTGGTCAAGTGTTCTTAGCTATGTTTTATCAAAATCGGTTCTGCCGTTTTTAGCCTTCTAAAGTTAGTTAAATAATTATTGATTTGAAAAACGGAAAGGAAAATAATATTGTTATTTTCTCCATGTACAAGCGATAAGATTTAGGAAATAGGAATAACTTATTCAGGAATTCGTGTATTTTTTCAACAGACTTAAAAATAAAAAGGATTTCAATTCGATTGTATTTTGAAAACAATGCTTGTTACCTCATCAAAATCTTTTGATTTTGATTTTTTTTACTTTCAGAATGATCCCACAGAAATTTAATAAATGGGTTTTGTAGTTTGATTTTAAAACAAAATAACTGGAAAAATTATGTCGTCCAAGTAAATAAAATTGCGTATTTACTAAAATAATTATAAATTAAAATGCTGATGACCTCAAGTGACAGCTCTAATATCTTGGGAGGGTCAGATGAAAGCAGAAAATTGTTTACATAATGATCTGACGTGGCGGGAAATGCTTTCATTACTCTGCGAATAATTATCATTCTTTATGACCATTGATAACACAACAAATAAGATATACCAAAGTTGTTTCCAGTTACATCTTATTTATCGGATGCTGGGTTTTAATCCCGGGACTGTGCTTAGATTAGATTTCTTTAGTCTGTTTGGAATTTCGAATAGAGAACTATAGTGGCAAAAAAGGGAACATATCGATTGAAAAAAAAAATGGAATGCGCCCCTGTTCTTGAACAAAATGAAATAAACAGCAGCACCCTCGATGCCGCATTAGATCTCTACCCGAGCTGACCATAATGGTATACCAGTTTTGTGTAATTAAACTAGTTATTTAAAGCAATGAAAATAGCTGCTCAGCTAATGTTAAAGATTTGAATAAATATTGTTTTTTAAACTAATGTTTTATTTCTTAATGTAACTTTTAAACTTAACTTTATCCCGCGGTTTCAACGGCACCGCGTAGTGATGATAAGTTTAAATAAGTTACTCTATGGATGATAATATATTGAAGCCTATGTTCTCCAAGTTCTCAGCTTCATCTTTGTACCAAATTTCATCAATTTCATGACAATCGAAATCAAATTCAGCAGTTTGGTCGTGAAAAGGATACAAAACAGAATTACCTACTTTTGCTTTTATAATATTTGTTGTGATGAACTTTATTTTTACTCGGCTACCTAAAAGAAAGATTAACTATAAATTATTAAACTATATATTAACTATAAAACGATATTTATTAAAAAAAACACAAACATTTGTTTATTTATTGGAACATTATGTGAACATCTCCATAATATACATAAACGTTTCAAATTAGATTTAAAATAAATTAAAAACATTCTTAGACTTAGAAAATAAATCTCGGCACAAAAGCGAAATCGAATACATAAAAATTATGCATCAGTATTCCATTTTCGAAAGCACGCGAGCCATACCTCATAGATACTACATAATAATATGAACAGGAATGTTACCGCATGAAAGTACCAAAGTTACTATTTTTTTCAGGAACATCGCTGTTAGTATTTGGACATCAACACAAAAATAGTTAATTATAAATCACAAATGATGTATGAACTAATTTTTTTGTCATTTACGATGACTAAAAAATGAGTTTCACTTGTAACAGGACAGGACTAATCAAGACTTTAATCTATCAGAAAGTTGTTATAGATTAAGATTAATTTATATGTCAGATTAAACCAATAGTTGGTGCGTTTCGTACGTTTTGAATATAGTATCTATAAGGTTTATGTACCTAGAGAATACGAAACAATAAAACTCAAAGCAGGACAACAAATTCTAAAAAGAGTATGTCTAGTAAACAATAAAATGGGTCAACAGCAATGTTATGAACATGTCAATAACAATCCAACGTGCTTTGCTTGCCAAATTACATGTGTATTTCTCTGTATTTTAGACTCCGGTTTTTCCAGATGATTAAAACACTTCTAGAATTTTGTATAACCTATTATGGTTCCCAGTTAACTTTTGTCCGTGCATCATGGTACACAGGGATAAAGAAATTTAAAAAACAATAAAATGTACAAGCCTAGCTATTTATAATTCCAAGCAGATAAAAAAAGAATCATTAAAATGGATACTTTAAAAAAAAAATTAGATTGATTTTCTCAATTTGTATGTGTGCACCAAGCATACTGTATTCAATATGCTTGGTGCTTGGTAATATGTTTGGTAGTATTTGTTTGTTGTTGTTGTTGTATTATATTGTATTGTTGCATTTGTTTTGTATTGGTCTTTAGACCTTTATCGGTCTGAAGTAATCGATATGCTTTTTGTGTAGTAGTTTAGTTAGTTGAGTTTGTATATTCTTTTGCTGTAGAAAATAAAGGCCCGTTATTAAAATAAAAAGAATGGATTAAGGCCTCCACATTAGGCGTGCGCGTTCCTCGGGCGTGTGAGAGACGTGCACGCCGCGAGCGCGCTGCGTGAGCGTCGCGTGTTGCCGCCGTGTGGCATGTGTGCAATGCACGCGCGGCGCGCACTTGGCGCTCGCATTGGCGTTTAACCCCCTTAAGTAGCGAGCGGCGGGGTCAGCGGGCGAAACGGTAAGAACCGCGACGCGAGCGCCACGTGCGCGCCGCGTGCACTCTCCACACACGCCGCAAGGCAGCAAAACGCGACGCTCAAGCAGCGCGCACGCGGCGCGCGCTTCTCTCACACGCCTAATGTGGGGTCAGCCTAAGATACATTAGTACAAAAATCAAGAATTCAGATATTGCACATAAAGGATTGGGCAAGAGCAACTACGATGAGACTATTAGACACTGTTATTAACACGAAAACATGTTTCTATGAACCCGACTTATGTATATTTTATTTTAGCTGTATTAATACGAAAATACATTTTATCATTCTATTTTATACATACAACATCTTTTATACATCAGCGATTGAATCGCTAGAAACAGTCTGAAAAATATAAGTTTAAATACAATTCGGTTAGGTATATTTCTCATAAAAATTGAGATACGTATTTATAGACTTAATTCAATTCATTGAATGCACTCCTGCAGTGAAGCGTACGAGCAGAGTAAATCACATCTATTACCCCATATGGGGGTAGTCAGAACGTTAAAACCTGAGTCCCTTTAACGTCACATTTGACGGTGTTTAGAGGGTATGGCCTAATAACAAATCTCGTGTTTCGGGACTCCGGGAGAGTTGCCGACGTAGAAAACCGCGTCCAGATGTCCATTTTTTGTCTTTATCGGTGTAACCAGTTGTCCCTAAGCTGTCAAGATTTGTACTACAGCTTGGTGATAGTTTGTGGACAATATACAAAATGTTCATGTTTGTTGAAAATATACAATATATATATAATTCATAAATATTCTCGTATTAGATTAAATTTAGATTTTTAAATTGTCTTTAAAAGAAAAGATTAAAACAGTTTCCAGACATTCAGAAAAAAACATGCGAGTGAGAGAAAAAACAGTTAAAAAATGTCTAAAAAAGTGAAACTTTTAAGGTGGAAGTCCACTGTGACGTACCATACCATGACCGTGGTATGAACATAAACACGGCACGGCGTTACTCTGTCCACTAGCACGTATCGGGTATCAATTAGTTGCCGGCCCGTGCACGGCGCGCTACGTTCTCGCTCGGTGCCGGAACGGTATAATGCACATGAATTAGTATGATTTATACAAATTATACTTTTCTGCACGGTTATGGTATGAGCCGGCCGCCGGTTTACTGCCCCCGTATTCTGAACTCATTCGGTTTCGGAATCGATTCGAAATCTATATATCCGTCTCTGTCATTTCCATAGTGAATGACAGAGACGGAGATATACATTCCGAATCGATTATTCCGAAACCGAATGAGTTCAGAATACGGGGGCTGGTCGTCCGCCTTAAATGTGAATTGAATAATCAAGTATAAAGAAATTCATTATTTTAATAGTTATTTTTGTGAATATTTTGTAGACCAAATTTACTTGCATAATTAATTTGACAAAAGCATTATGTGCATGAAATATAGGTTACCATAATAAAGTGATTTTCAGAATTTTCCACTAGTTTTCAGACTAGGAAAAAACAAATAAACTAGTTTATACTACTACATTTCTTGTCAGCCCCGTTATTCAGAATTCATTTGGATTCGGAATATATACAAGGGCGTCGCCAGGGGGGGGGGGGGGGGGGAGGCCAGAGGAGGCAGCTGCCCCCCCCCCCCCCCCCCCTAGAGATTTAAAAAATGTAGCCAACTGCAAAGCAATCAAAGTCCTAAGGCCGTGTAATTATACCTGTACCTACAAATTCATATTTTTCTCATCCTCCATATTAACTTGCCCCCCTCTGGGCCATGGACTGGCGACGCCCTTGAATATATACATACATTCTCTATGGAAATGACAGAGATATAGATTCCAAATGAGTTCAGAATAACCCAACAGGAGTAGAATAAAACCGCAAGTATATGTTAAATAGTTTGAAATTGGCTTACCATTCTTACCAGTGTTAGTACCCTGCCGCAAAATGACAGTTTTACGTATTTGCGTTTATGGCAATATGCGCGTTTGGTATTTTGCGTAAGTTTTATTTACCGAACGTAAAACTCCAAATCATTTGACATCCTCCAAATCATTTTTGTCGTTTTGCGTCGAAATCGTCCGACTTGTAGGCCTGGCTAGACCGACAAGCCGTCGCTATATGTAGGTTCAGACATATCTGTCAGTTATAATATATATCATATTATATAAAATAACTGATATAAACGCATAACTCCAGAACGGGTTGATCGATCTAGCTGTTTCTTTTTAAAGTTCGTTACAGACTGTGGACATACGAGTACTTTTATAAAATGTCATCCGGTTAGTACGTCGTTTTAACCACCGGGTTTTTGTTCGTCGCGATATCAGGAGTCTGCATTCTTTGATAGACAATACCATTTATGATGTAAAAATAAATAAAAAAAGTCGCGTTTTACACAACTCCTTCTCACCTGTAGACATTTAATATAAAACATACAATTCAGTCAAGACATTGGCTCAAATTGCACTAATCAATAAGACGTAAGTAAGCAAATGTGCAAGCATGATGCCAACATCAAGCAAAAAAAAAAAGACTGTATAGCGTGCTGTGATTCGCTAAATTATTTAAATTGTGAGTTATGCATTCGAATTTCAAATCAGAAATGATTAATTAGAAAAAATTCAACGTCTCCAGTATGAGAAGTAAAGCTTTACATAATCAATCCTAGCCCATTTTTCATACATGTCCATTAATGTAAACAATAATGGCTGACCGGCAACAATTAAGAACTCTTCCGAAATATAAGCGGTGATTGCCGGTAAGAATTATTTGTATACAATATTAGACAAGTAGAATACGCTATTTTACAATTACAATTCTTGCACCAAAATCATAACTTCAGGCTTCAAATACACATCCTTATTAGGGCTTCTATTAATGTCTTCTATTACGGACGAGTGCCAAGCGAAAGTGAGCACAGTGGCCGGTACTAATCTAAGGTCTATAAGGGTCTTATTCGCGTCTTCTTCCAGGATTAGTTTGTGCCCCGTGGGCGTATTTAGGATGAAGGGTAGATCGTGTTCCAGATTCTCTTGGACGAATTCGTGGATTTCGTTGTACCTTTCGTACACTGAGAACGTTCCCTGAAAAATAAAGGCATTGATATGATATGATATGATATTCTTTAATCATAATTATAATAAATTACATGTCAGTTAATCAGAATTAAAATTAGCATTACAAGAGCACAATTAATGTCATAAAATAATAAATATTAACAATAATGTCGACACTCCTTCATAATATCACATGGTATTAATGTAATATGTCAACACAAAAATATCAAATTGTAAAAATAAAATAAAATCATAGTAAATATTCGAAAATAAATTAAAAATGTCAATGTAAATATAATTTTAAATGTCATAATATAGATGCAAAATCCAATATAGGCCTGTCCTACAATAGAAATAAAATAATACAAACAAATTATTAAATAGAGAGGTAGTTATTCTACGTTCGGAATGAGCTCCTCGACGGTATATGGCGCCATGTTAGTCAAAAATGCTTTAAATTTATTTTTATAAGCTACTACAGACTTAGCATCACGAATATGCTTGGGTAGCGCATTATACACCTGTGCGCCAAATATCCGTGTGCATTTTTTAGATTTCCTAAGACTATGCCTCGGTGTAGCCAGTCTCAATCCGTGTCTACGGGAGTGCGTCCCATCGATATCATCGTACCTACCCATCAAGTTTTTGTACGTATATACGCCTACATGATATATGAACAGAGCTGGCAAAGTCATCAATTTTAGGCTTTTAAAGATTTCTTTCGCTGGTGTTAAGGGCTTAACCCATTACAATAAGGGTCAAATTCGATCACATCATCACGACTTATGGGATGTCTATAATGTACAACATGGTAATTGACATAATAATAAGGCTTATGCACGCTAGAGTTATTTGAATTCTAAGTATATACGTACCTAATACTATATTATAATTAATGACTATTGTTTTTAACCGACTTCCAAAAAAGGAGGTTATCAATTCGGTCTGTTTTTTTTTGTATTTTTGTTCACCGATTACTCAGCCAATTGTGCATTGATTTTTATAATTGGTCCCATATATTTATCAAAATCGATGCACTACTTTGGTTTTTATAACAAAATAATAAAATTTGGTTTTTATAATACTTTGGTTTTTATAATAAAATAAGAATGAAACAAATGAAAGCATAATATTATCGGACACGCTAGATGGCACCACAAGTAGCTTACCTGAGATTTCTGACGATGAAACTGAACAGGTGAAGCAATTTCAAGAAAAAATAAACACTTTAGAACTACAATTAAAAAGTGCACACAACGAAATAGAATCCCTCTGTTTAGAAAACAACGAATTAAAGCGCACCAATGCAGAATTATTGAAGAAAAATAAGCTGTTTAAGGTTATCACACAGAGCCCCATTAAATCTAAATTACAAAGCCCTATAAAATCAAAGAGACAACTATCTGCAACTAACAGCACAGATTCACAGACTAAGCTTAGTGACATACAAACAAATTCGAAAGAACTCGTACCACATTCAACCACCTCTAAGGTGCTCAAAAATAATCCTCCTGAATTAAAAAATAATCTCGTAAATCTCAAATCTCGTGATGATAAAATAGTTACGACACACAGTCCAAGTACATGCAAATACCCATCTACCTTAGAGTGTCCACAAGTACAAAACACAGTAGAACTTAGTACAAGCAGCATCAAATCACAACCTAAACCACAACGAATACTTAATAAAATTTGTGTACTCAGCACTATAGGGCAAAATAAAATTATACCAGCTGTAACGAAAATAGACGAACTAGCAAATGAATATGAAGTAGTACATTATCTCACAACCAATGTGGGTGTCAAACAAATGCTCGAAGGGATAGACGCTAAACTATCAAAATATACAAAAGATGATTTTTGTATCATATTAATTGGCGAAGAGGATTTTAGGAAGACACACGACTATAATAATTTAGTTTTCTTCATAAGGGAAATAATTCAAAATATAAAGAACACCAACATCATTATATGTCTCCCAACTTATAAATTGACAAACTCCACAAACTTGCACAACTATAGAGTAGACCAATTCAATAAAAAGATATACTTTGACAATGTTAAACATGAATACGCATATATATATGATTCTAACAAGAAATTGAAATATGACAACACCATGTTTAAAACAATAACTGGAAAAGTTAACAGTAATGGTCTGCGAACAATTTTCCAAGGCGTATTTAACCTTACGAAGAATATCAGTCGACATGAAAAGTATTTACAACAGATAAAAGACGATGAAACAACGCAGCTTTTTCGTGGATAAGCATTTAAATATAATGCATCAAAATATAGCTGGGCTTTTAGGAAAAACAGACCCGCTAAGCGTTTGTCTTAATGAACTTTCAGAGAGAAATAAAACCATAGATGTGTTGTGCATTACGGAGCACAACATGAAAGAAGGATATGAAATACATCTGAACATTCCTAATTTTGACTTGGCGGCATGTTTCAGCAGAAGCCACATCAGTAGGGGCGGCGCATGTATTCTCGTCCGAAAAGGAATACTACATAAAGAACTGTACCATATAAAACAACTTAGCATAACTAACCAATTTGAATGCTGTGCCATAGAATTGATCAGTTATAAAATAGTAATTGTGTGTATTTATAGAGTTCCCAAGTACAATAACTTAAATATCTTCATGAATAAACTAGAAAAAATTCTGCAACACTTATCTAAAAAGAGATATAACAATATTGTAATAACGGGAGATTTTAATATTAATATCCTAAAAGACAATCCTTTGACCAGAGATTTTGAATGTCTATTGTTAAATTTTGACTTAAAATTAGCTTTATGGGAACCCACAAGATTAAGCTCTCAGACTTGTATCGAAAATTTTGCTCATAATTTTAAAAAATGTTGCAGAACGGAAGTGATAGAATTTTCATTGTCTGACCATACAGCTCAAATACTGAAATGTCCTACCAAAAGACTTTGGGTTATTGATACATGGCGTAAAAAACGAAGGGACTATAGCAATGACAACATGATCAAATTTAAATCATGCATTAGTAAATTATCATTTCATGAAATATATGGCACCGTAGATCCTAATCAAGCTTACGAAATCTTTAAGGCAAATTTCAAGTTGTTCTATGACTTGTGCTTTCCTTTTAAAACCACTATTGTAAGAATATCTAAAAAACCCAAATGGATATCTCGAGGTATAAAACAATGTAGCAAAAAGAAAAGATTGCTTCTAAATACGTATAGAGCCGACCGCACAGCCAAAAATAAATCTGCTTATTTGTCGTACACAAAATTATATAAAAAGATTATTAAACTCACACAACGAGCACAAAATACCTATAAAATAAAAACTTCACAAAATAAAAATAAAGCAACATGGCAAATTATAAATAGCTCTAAAATTAATATACCCAGACATCCCATAGACAAAATCATAGTAGCTAATAAAATTATTACAAATCCAAGAGAGATAGCCAATGAATTTAACAATTACTTTATTGACAAAATTGATCCGATTATCGATTCACGAAAAAATTTAACTTCATTAATAGACAGTAACGCCAATTCAATATTTATGAGCCCAACCATACCAGATGATATTTTGAAAATTATTAATGGACTAAAAAATACTAACAGTGTGGGACATGACGGTTTCCACACAAAAGTAATTAAATTTGTCGGTGAAAATATTTCAATACACCTTAGTCATATAGTCAACATGTGCATTAGTAATGGCATATTTCCAGATGACTTAAAAATATCTGTAGTCAAACCATTATTTAAAAAAGAAAACAGAGAGCTAATGAACTACTACAGACCAATCGCATTACTATCAGTATTCGCAAAAATTTTCGAAAAGGTAATTTATAAACAATTGTATTCGTATTTTGAAAAATATGATATTTTATGTAAAGAACAAAAAGGTTTTAGACATAAAAAAAGTATTAATTTGGCTATTTGTGAATTTTTAAGTAACGTGATTTTAAATATTGATAAAAAAAACCCTGTTTGTGCAATATTTTGCGACATGACGCAAGCTTTTGACTATGTAGATCACAACACACTACTTAGCAAACTTCATAAATACGGAGTAAGAGGGAACAGTAACGATTTACTAAAATCATATTTGAGTAATAGAAAGCAGGTAACGGAGATCTCGAAGATTAATCCCAAAACAAAGAGAGAAGAAATCTTCACTTCCTTAGTACGTACCCCAAAATACGGGGTACCTCAGGGAAGTGTGATTGGGCCACTAGCATTTATTTCATATATTAATGACCTACCGCGAGCAACAAATAATCCAGTTACACTTTTCGCTGACGACAGTACTATAACAATTGCTTGTGATAAAAAAGCATCATATAAAAATGACATTGTTAATACTCTTGACTCAATAATTAAATGGCTTGACAACAATAATCTAAAAATAAATTTAAGTAAGACTAATATAATGCACTTTACGCAACGACCGCACACGACAACTAATTTTGACATAACGTACCGTAACAATACTATAAATAATGTAGAGACAACAAAATTCTTGGGACTAACTATAGATCAAAGGTTGAACTGGAAAGCGCATGTCCATGATTTAAATAAAAAACTCAATAGTTCTTCATTTGCACTTTTCAAACTAGCATCAACCCTTAACTCAGACGCTCTTGTAACCGCATACTATGGTCTTGTGGATTCATTATTGAGGTATGGAGTGATTTTCTGGGGTAACTCAACTGATTCAAAACATGCTTTCATATCCCAGAAAAAATGTATAAGAGCTATGTTTGGACTCAAATCAACTGACAGCTGCAAGCCTTACTTTAAACAGCATGGAATTCTAACGCTTCCGTCTCTGTATATACTTGAACTTGCGCTATTTGTACGGGCTAATTGTGAGGTGTTTCCAAAACTGTCCACAAAATCAACGCATAATAGACGCGACAATAAAATATTAACACATAGAGCAAAAACACAATTGTTTAGAAAAAGCATATTTGGAATGGGTCCAATTATATACAATAAAATACCTTTAAGTCTAAGAAATCTTACAACTACCTTATTTAAAAAGAAATTTAAAGCTATGCTGGTAGATAAATGCTACTATGATATTACTGAATATAAAAACGACTGTTCCATATGAAAAAATATTTTAATGTAGGTAGTAATTTTATTATGACATAAAAATGTTATGGTCAAAAATATATATTTAGTAAATAATTGTATGACATATAAATTAAATAATAATATTGTATTAATAATATAAAATTGTAATAGCGCGCCTCTGATTTGTACGCCTCATCAGGCATAACATGAAGGTCTATAAAACAAATAACATCAAGCGCATGCTACTCATGTTTTATGCAAATAAATTTACTTTGACTTTGACTTTGACTTTGAATAAAAAGTATCATCCAAACAGCTGTAGAAAAGTGAATAGCAAGTCGCTTATATGCGTGCATTCACTTTTCTGCAGGCGTTACACATATTGCGTATTTGAAGACGGTTGTTTCAGTTTTTAAACTATAATTATATATGTATACCCGTTTTTAGTTAAGTTTTGCTTTAAGGCCACATCTATTGCATCTGTCCTATTCGTGCAAGGTAGCCTGGAAGATATCGCTCTAACCGATAAAGCCGCAAATTAAAATACTTAGCTATAATATTATTCTCTCTGTTTTTATATTATTATTCTGTATTTAATGTTTCTGTCTTCTTTTAATAGTGTTATCTATCTATCTATATAGGCATGTGCAAAGAGATTTTTAGACAATTTTACTATTTTTGATGAGAGCATTCCGCTAAGACAAAACGAAGCTATTGAGGTTTACTTTTTGACTCGTTCAAAACGCGACAGCTTTGCGGTTATGGTCTGTGAAGTCAGAACATGACAGCAGTCATTACGTAAGTAGATAAGCGTGTGTGAGTGAGAGAAGATGACTACGTCACAAACAACATGATTGCCGTCTCTTTTTTGCGTAGGATACACTCTTATCGCTGGATCATCGTAATTTTAATATCCTTTCATAGAAATGGTTGGATTATCATTATTTTCAAATCAGCATAATAGGTCATCTGTCCATCTCGTGGCTGGTCTTCCTACACTGCGCTTGCCGGTGCGTGGTCTCCACTCTAGAACATTTTGACCCCATCGGCCATCAGTTCTACGTACTTTGTACTCTGCAAACTGCCACTTCAACTTACTAATCCGCTGTGCTATGTTTGTGGTTTTCGTACATCTACGGATATCTTCATAAATAATAGGATAAGGGATGTGTTACATTAAAACATTATTTTCGTTGACATAAGCGTTCTTGCCAATGTTAAAAATGCGACTAAGCTTGAGTGTGTCCAGTGGACTCAGCATCCTAGGTCCAATTTTGAATCTGCGTCACTCGTCTCCCCCTATTTGAAACTCCCGTTCCCTTGCTATTAGAAAGGTAATTAGGTTAGGGTAGGTTTTGAATTCTCATACGTACCTGTAATAAGATTCCGTCCGGGAAACGCACCCTAATGATGGCAAATTTATATTTTCGCATTTCTCTAATTTCGTCCTTTTCCCGCATCGCCTTAGTTCGCAACAATTGACTCTTCTCTATCATTTCAGCTCTGAAACATGACAGAAAGATTTTATTTTATCACGATTCAACTCTACTCTCATCATCATCTCAGCCGCAAAAAATCCACTGATGAACACAGGCCATGGATTTCCAAGAAATGACCTGACGGAAGCGGCATGCATCCAGCGTCTTCCTGCCACACAGTATTACGATTTCCATTCTACTGTGCAGCGATCCAACTTTACTGTATAACGATCCAACTCTACTGTGTAACGATCCAACTCTATTGTGTAACGAATCAACTACTGTATAACGATCCAACTCTACTGTGTAGCGAATCAACTCTACTGTATACGATCCAACTCTACTGTGTAGCGATCCAACTCTACTGTATAACGATCCAACTCTGCTGTGTAACGATCGAACTCTACTGTGTAGCGAATCAACTCTACTGTATACGATGCAACTCTACTGTGTAGCGATCCAACTCTACTGTATAACGATCCAACTCTGCTGTGTAACGATCGAACTCTACTGTGTAGCGAATCAACTCTACTGTATACGATGCAACTCTACTGTGTAGCGATCCAACTCTACTGTATAACGATCCAACTCTACTGTGTTACCTCAACTGTGCCTCTCTTTTGAGTTCGGCGGGTGTGAGCGCGTAGAAGGCGGTCGGTAGCGCCATCTTCGCCGCGGCTTGAGACGGCAGCATCACCTGCAGGTTGCGATCCAGTTCCAGTTGAATCGGCGACGCGGATCGCAGCGCATCTATTAATGTCTGAAAATAATACGACTTGCGTCAACATTTCTACCGAGGCCAACGTCTATTACGGCGTATGAGAACTAATAAAGAACGGAATGCCCTGCCAGTTTTGATTTAATTGTCAGTGTCAAAAAGTAAAGCAGAAATGCCCGTTTTTACGTTTATTTTGTTGCACTACAATAATGGAGTTAAATAGTAACAAACATAAAAAAAATACAAATATATAATAAATACAGATTGAGAACCTACTTTTTTGAAACCGTAAATAAAGCTAGCCGTAGCTAGTGATAGTTATGAATAGCTTACATTAAGTGTGTCCATAGAAGGTATGTTATCCCTGTGAAATACTAGAAACTCCTCCATTTGTCCATCCGCATTGGGTAGACTCTCACTCATGAATCCCGCTGCAACTAACAACTCCAAGGCACCTTCTATCGGCTGCACTCTTTCTACGAATACTCTGGAATATATACAGTATTACATGATCATATCTTACAAGTCAGAATATCATTCCGGGGTAATCATAAAACATCCGGCTGTTTTATAGACTCACACTGGCTATGTAATTTTGTTGCTATACATAATCATGTATAGCAACAAAAAAGTGCACTATTTTTAGGGTTCCGTACCTCGAAAGAAAAAAACGGAACCCTTAGAGGATCACTTTGTTGTCCGTCTGTCTGTCTATACGTCTGTCCGGGTGTCATAAATTTTATTTCGGGAACGCGTGAAGGTATCGCGTTGAAATTAAAACCATATACGTTTTTTCCTTTTGAGGTACGGAACCCTAAAAACTAGTTTATATTGTATCTAAAGGGTCATTTAACCGAAAATTATAATATTTCAATCAAAAACTCATTTTTAATCATAACCAACAACATGAAATATCAACATGAAATATGAACATGAAATTTAAAAAATAAAATTTACAACTATAAGATGTAACCCATGTCCACAGGCTATATAAATGAATTTGAAAACTAAAAATCCGTCAACGTTTTAGCTATCGTCAACTGTTGATGTTAGTCAACTCCCATTTAAAGTTAAATTGCTTTACATGTTTGACAGCATCATCCTCGGCCACCAGCCAGCGATCTGCATCCAGCATCATCATGCCAATAGAATGAGGTCGTTCTCGACAGTGTTGTTACTACACTGACCCTACTTATAAATAAATAAGAAAAAATAAACTAAAATACCTGTTAGACATTCTTATTTTCATATATTTATCTTCGTCTGGATGGGCTATAATGTTTTCTAGATACTTGCATAGTGTTTCTACACATGCATCAACCTGTAAAAGAAGAAATAAATATTTGTGGACATTTCACACAACACCATCTAGCCCAAACTAAGCAAAGCTTGCATAAGCTTTGCAGGTCGAGGCTTTTCGCTATGACACCGTTCACTGAACTGATTATTATTACAAAAAAATATAGCTCACGACACTTAGGGAGTGAAGATGAATCTAACGACACCTTGCACATTAAAATTGGTCAAGCCCTTTGGGCTGTAGGCTATCTATATAGAAATACATACATACACTCGAAAAACATAACTCTCATTAGAAACGCAATAGAGAATATGCATGATTTATTTTTATTTGATCATAAAAAGGCTAACTACAAATTCATAAGATCAACCGATTAAATCCATTCCATAAAACCAATTAAAATACCTTAAAAATAAAATCGGACAAGAGCGAGTCAGGCTCGCCCGACGAGGTTTCCGTACAAACTAGTAGATAAAAGGTTTTTTTTATTTTAATATTTTCCTTTTTAAATCGAAAAATATTTAAAAACCTGTTTTAGCTTGTGCTAATTAACCTCTTTCATACGATACCCCACATGATACGGTTGAAGCCATTTAAAATTTGGACCCTCCTTCCTTGCATACAGACCCAAATTTTTGTGATTAAATTATTATTATTTTATTTTTTTATCAGCCCTGTTTGTACAAACTGTCCCACTGCTGGGAACGGACAATCTACTCATTGCGAGAAGGGTTAGGCCATAGTCTGCTACGCTGGCCAAGTGCAGGTTGGCAGACTTCACACATCTTTAAGATCATTGAGAACTCTCAGACATGTAGGTTTCCTCACGATGTTTTCCTTCACCGTTTGAAGTTGGCGGCAATCAACAATACGCACATAACTTCGAAAAGACAGAGATGCGTGCCGTGGGATTCGAACCCAGGACCTGAGGATCGCAAGTCAGACGGTCTCACCACTAGGCTGCCGGAATTGAAAATTACCAGTTATCAATTCAGTTTTATTTTACCATATAAAAGGGAAAAATTCGTTCCCGTTTCAATTTGGTCCAGTTCTGACAATGTCATCCATGAGAAGTAGGTTGCTTCAGTTTTTTAAACTATAATTAATTATTCTAGTAGATGTGTCACATTTTAGTATGATATCAATTAAATTAAAACTATTATTCTCATGAAAAATTCATGCATATTTCCTATTACATTTATGTACCTTTTCTCTATTGTTGTTACATGACTGTATGATGAGACAGGCTGTCAGCCCTCTCTCTTCCTCAAGCTGCTCGTATAGGAATGATTTAATGTTTCTCTTCCATTCGTCTCGTGGCAGGATGTCATTGCTGATCATCGGGCATCTGAAAACGTCAGAATCAGCAGTTACTATAAATTCACAAGTATATTTATTAAAAGAAAAATAAAATACATTGCAGGAAAGAAGTACTTGCAGTGTAATTTACAATTTTGTTACACTTGATATGCTGTTGAGTGTTTTTTTGTGAGAAAATATGTGTAAAATCATTCATTAGAATAATTCTAGTAAAATAACTACATAGTTTATTACGAAAACGTTTGTTGGAGGTTACCAAAAAACGCATTTTTTAATTTTAGCAAAACACATTTTTATTATTACTAAAAGAACATAGCCTATGACACTCAAGGAGTGAAGACGAATCTTACGATACCTCGCACATCAAAATCGGTCAAGCCGTTTAGGCTGTAGGCGCTCATATAGAAACACATACATACAAATAACATACACTTGTAAAACATAACCCTACTTTTTACGCAGTCGGGTAAAATAGAAATAGACTTTTCTGAATTATTTATATTTTAAGTTTTAAGTAAAGAAAGTAATAAATATTGGTGGACATTTCACTTAACACCATCTAGCCTAAATTAAGCAAAGCTTGTGCTATGAGAACTGCATGGTTTATAGTGTATAAAATATATATTATAATTATATACATAGGAAAGTCCAGATACAGAACAAACATCCATGCTCATCACACAGATACTTATTCTTAGAGCTTAGAGTCCGTCCACACGGCGCGTTGCGTCGGCGTCACGTCGTTGCAACGCAAATATTTCAACGCATAGGCGGCTACACGGGCGCTGCGCCATCGCAGCGTCACTACAACGCAGTCGTGACGTTCCGCCGTCGCAGCAGCGACGCCGGAACGTCACGAGAGAAAAAACGAAATGAGCTTGCGTATGTCCTTCCTGCCTATCAACGTACAAACAACTGAGCGCTGCCATTCCGTCGTCGCAAACCCCCGCCCGCTTCGTCTCGGGGGCTGCAGTTCCGTCGTGTGTGCGTTGCATCGACGCAACGCGCCGTGTGGACCGGCTGTTAGACTATAACTCACTTGAAGAACACTCCGGAAGCTGCATAGTTTTTTGGCAAGTCACAGTCTCTTTCTTTCACCTCCTCCACACTGTCAGACTGTATGGCGGCCGATGTTGATGCTTTCTCATTCTCCAATTCTTTTCTCACTTGGGCCTGAAATGAAATGATGGTAATTTGCATCATCATTATTTTAGGCTTTTTATTTACACAATCAAACATCAAGACAACTGAGAATTGTCTTATCTTCAACAAATAAAGAGCATATAACTAGACTGTCCACCATGTTGGTCTGCAGATCTATTTTGGAGTTCCAATCTTAAAACGCCCACTTATGCGCCCACTAGTAATGCTGAAAAACTAATTTGAAGAAGCCGTTTGAGCTGCACCATAGCACTCATAATCTTGAGTAACAGACAACAAGATGACAACAGGGCAATGAATAGCCGAGGCCTTAACCTACTACAAATATTGAATGTTTCAAAAGAATTAAATAAAAAAACTCCAATATCTTATTTATCGTATCACATTTTCCTAATGAAAACTACTTTTTATGTAACTATACAAACTTAACAATGATAGTTCAAAATAGTAAATGATTTGTCTCTATTTACCTCTCGCAAACATTTTTGCATAGTGCACAAAAATTGCTGTATCTTCATTATCGTATCACATTTTCCTAATGAAAACTACTTTTTATGTAACTATACAAACTTAACAATGATAGTTCAAAATAGTAAATGATTTGTCTCTATTTACCTCTTGCAAACATTTTTGCATAGTGCACAAAAATTGCTGTATCTTCATTATCATTTTTCATCAATTTTAATGTTGTTTCACAAAAATGATTGGATTTATCAATTACTACAAATCTACATATAAAAAGTGTATGAATCTTATTATACATACAGTATAATAATACTAGTTGTATTTAATCTCATAAATGTACATACATAAACTTAAATTACACCCTATTTAGACAGGTATGTAAAAAGTAACATACCTGTATAGCAGCAAGAGAAGTATTAAATGCTGGATTTTCTCTCTTCTGATCCAACCTCGCAAGGGCCGCCTCAGCAGCGACTCGACTCTCAGCCGTCAGTCCTGACCTCTTCGGAGCCACGTTAATCTTTGAAGAACTCTGACTGCTGATTGTTGAATCGCTCAATTTGTGACCAGGTCCTGCGAGCTTAAATTTAGCTTCCACCTTCTTCTTTTGGAAGAACTTCTTTATTTTATCTGTCATTTTAGATTCTTGGTGTGTGCTCTTTAGGGAGTTTCAGTTTGGATACACTTTCTTTCAGTTGTTCTATAGTAGCTGAGGTAGCTGTCATGATAAATAATACTGATAAGTTATCTTTTGTTTTTGTGAGTCATAGATAAAATATTTAAGTATTTACAAATATAAAACAGTAATTTTAATTTGAGTATTGTTAATGTTAACAGTAAGTAATTAGATATTAGTATGAAATAGTCATAAACATAATATAATGAAAATGTTTAAATCATTTCTGCTCAAAGATAAAGGTATTAGGTATTAGTACAATTACATTACAGTACATTAATAATACATACACACACACACAACATACACAGGTACATTAATAATGGATAACTTAGCTTCCAGGTTATCCCCTATTATTATAGTTACTAGTAAAGAATAAATTCATACCTATCTACTTATATCTCATAATACCACATAGAAGATTTTTTTATATTTAACATATTCTTTTCACTTCAAGTTAAAGTTATGATGAAATATTGTTAAATCCATTGTGTTCAAACAGGGAGATAGTTATAATAACTTTGATGTGGTTGATTTTCACAGAGCCAAACAAAACATTGTTTAAGATCAGTCTAGGACCGCCGTTATTTTACGACCTTGGTGTACCAAGGTAGTAAAATAACGGCGTTAATTATTGAATAAATTACTCACCTGGTTTCATAAACCGCTCCGATATCCTTTTGCCGTATACACGCCAAGATATAACGATCAGTAATAAAGTAAACAACAAAATGAAAAAGAAAGTCTTCAGAAGGAGAAATTGGAATTCGTTAAAGTAGAACACCTCCGAAATCTCTTCGTAAAACGAAAGTTCAGATAAATTCACAAAAGATTTGGGAAAACTCTCAACTGGTAGGGAAGATACGCACGACTCAAAGAAGTCCTTTGCGAAAGACAAAGTATCCTCGATTTGAAGATACAGAGCTTCGTAAAGGGTGCAATTGAAAACTGCGGTATCGAATAACGACATTACTTAGGTAATTTGCAAACAGAACAAGAAAATTTAAAGAAAATAAAGCCACTCATAGTGAAAATCGTTTTGTAATAATGACATTGGCACTATTGACAGTAAATATTTTCTGCATAATGGCCATGGACATATTCCTTTATATTCCAATAACGCTTTTAGATACAACCCTTTACATATTGTGTTATTTAATGATCAGATCGTAATATATCTCAGTTGACCATCAGAATTCATTAATGATTGTTGAAATTACCGGGAATCAGAAGAGTCACGAAAACGAAGGTATAACCAAACCACTTAACTGAGTCTGTTCCTGAGGTATGGGAGCGGCACGGGAGGGTTCACGTAATAGCAACGCTGATGTCACGCGTCATTTGATGTACCGTAATGTAACCCCTCCCGTACCGCTCCTATACCCCAGGAACATACTCAGTTAAGCAGTGCGGCTATAGTTTTTAAAGCCAAATAAAATAATAGGTGTGAGTACAAAAGGGAACGCAACGGATGACACATAGCATCGACATAGATGGAGAAAACTACAAAGTACATCTAGATGAGACATTCTCTTTCACTCCATTGTGAAACAAAAGAAAAAAAAGTTCCAAATAGCGTACTAGATGGCATTGTAGTCTCAGAAAAGTATCTGTCAAATTACAAGTATAATCGCTCTAAAAAGTATACCTATTTCCAGGAAAATGTCACACTATTATTATCAGTACTAAATAAAATATTAGGTAGGCTAACCTATAAAAATGCTGTTTTACTTTAGGTGATAATTTACAAAGCACACTTTATTAACAAACAAACAAACAAATTCCTTAATCTATGATTTTGCCATCTTTCTGTTCGATGAGCATAATTATGTTAGGGTATTTAAACCATTTTAGTTAGCAACATCGAAAATGTTTGTTTTGTTTTGCAAAAATGTAAACACAATACCAGTTTACCACAATTTTAATATCACTTTTTATAAATAAATCTACGAACGACGCGAGTATAATTTTCGCTAATATTCTTTCAAATACCTATTAAGTCAAATTAATACGTCAGTCAGTTGCTTATTGACAGCATTATTTCTAGTTGATAAACGCCATCTATCGTTCATTTTAAGTACTGTTTTTTTTTCTTTCTGAAAACGCCTCATTGATCAAGTTCTGTTTCTTGTTGCAAATCTAGAAGTCGATTCATACAGCCAATATGGACAACGTCGGTAAGTTCAAAGTAAGTTAGCATCACTTTATCTCCTTGTGATTTCCAAGTTTTGATTTGTAATGTAATTGACTAATTGACAAACATAAACAAATAATACTGAAATAAATCGATAATAACTTACTCCATACTAACCCGACTGTGTCCATGCTGACTGTATGAATCAACTTATAGATAAGTAGACAGGTACAAAAGTTAAGACTTGCACTTGACTTGTTATTTGTATGTAATCTAAGATTTTATTTACCTGTGAGGAACACTTAATACATCAACAATTATTAACTGAAGAACAAAGAGAAATCAGTACCTTTAAAAATGATGCTATGCGCGCATTGTATGTGCGAGAGAAATGGTATGAACCCTCCTACAAACTCAAGTGTTGATTGGGCACTAGCCTAGAGGTGGCACAAGACTAGGTCCTCGTATGTAATATTTATTACCTACTAGCCACTTCCCGCGGTTTTACCCGCTATCGGCTATAGACAACGGTTTTTTGATTTTTTAAATCATATTTATTTTGGGGACATTGAGCCAAATATTGACTGTGTCAGTACCACATTATTAACAAAAGGTACTTAATAAACCTCCTTCTTACGCAGTCGAGTAAAAAGAAATTACAAACTAGTTATAGTAGTTTCTAAGCAACTCGTGGTTCAACTGATAAAGTAGCCAGCAAATAAGTGACTTATAATTATGACAAAAAGCTTATTAATTATAGATGTAGATGTAAAATATAGTAAAAGTAATATAATATTAATTTTAACACTAACAACTGTCCAAATTTGATTCATAACTATGCACTTCTTCTTTTTCTTTTTGTCCCTCACGGGGTTTGGAAACTATGCACTTCAACAGTAAAAAATCGCCAACTTTTTCCCTGTCTGGCCTCTCATGCTACTCTTTTTGCTCCATTTTCAGCGTGCACCACTAATTGCCGCCAGTTTCTAGAGCTCTTCATTTGGTGGAGTATTATACGGTACAAAGCAGAAAAGCTGTAAATAGTGTTGGATTTCAAAAGTACTTCATTTGGTGAATTTGTACTGAGAGAAAAGAATGAGCAAGTGCCAGAAGAGTACATTTTTGTAGGATTGCAGACAGATCCCATAGGGGTCGTTTCAAAGGTTGTGAAGTTGTATTATCTGCATTATGTAGGTATTATAATTGCAAAAACAAAGTCACGCTCATTATGCTATTTTACAATCATATTTTCGATCAGACTTCACTACATCTCTCCTTTCACAGTAGGTACTTTTTTTTTTATCTTATTGCGAAATAGTGGAATGGGGCGGCAAAACATTTTGTGACTTTGACAAAATCTATCTATCTATGAGTCTCATATTTGTCAGTGCGGACGAGCCGTGGACCGTTTTGGACATCACGGACTTTCATGTGTTAAGAGTGCCGGCAGACTTTTTCGTCATTGGGCTATTAATGATTTAGTTAGGCGGGCACTCTCCACAGCTTCCGTGCCGTCGACATTGGAGCCGAGCGGAATGTCGAAAGACGATGGGAAGCGACCAGATGGTGCCACCTTGGTCCCGTGGTGTCTCGGCCGGATTTTGGTGTGGGACGCCACCTGTGTAGATACTTTGGCACCATCACATGTCGGCAGTTCCACCCGCAATGTCAGCGCCGCGATAGAAAAAGCGCAACTATTGAAACACCGAAAATATTCAAATATTTCTTCTCACCATGTGTTTGTTGCGCTGGCTGTGGAAACGCTGGGTCCGTGGTCGTCCGACACAAAAATGTTTTATAAAGATTTGGCAAAACGGCTTGTTCTCGCCTCGGGGGATCCCAGAGCTGGAGCGTATTTTGCTCAAAGGCTAAGTTTAGCCATACAACGAGGAAACGCTGCCAGTGTTCTGTCAACCCTACCGCACGGTGGAATATTGGACGGCGTATTTGTTTTATGAGAAGTTATATATATATACTTTTGTTATGGTTTTATTTTTGGAAATAATATTTTCATCCTCTATTAGTTTTAAGGTTTTTTTATAGTTTTATGTAAATCTTTGATGATATATGATAGTGCCAGTTACTTGTCCTGAGAGTAGCACGATAGTAGATTTCACAGATAGATGATGTAACAATGTCAGGCAAGACATCAGCCAGACAGACGGTAGAGTACGCTTCAATCGCATTTCCTTCCTACTTACTATTAAGGTATTTTATGGTCTAGCAGATAAGACGAGTCTGTCAAATTTAGTTCCATAATTTCACCATCAGACTTCTAATGGACTTCTACTAGGTACTGCAAAAACAGAGCCAAGGCCAAGACTGGGTTGTCGGAATCCGGGTCGACAAATGAGATGATCAGATGATATCATAAAATACCAGGATAGGAATTGGAGCGTTTGGCAAGGGATAGAACTGTAAGGCATACTCAGAGGCCTTTTTAATTAGATTTAATTAGATTACAATCACCAACAAATAATCATTAGCCACTTTACCCCATTAGCCAGTGGCTAATGGGGTACTTCCTGTTGACCTAGAACTATGAAATTTGGAAAGAAGCATTGTGTTAGAGAATACATATAGGAAAAAATCCGAAAACAGGTCAATTTTAATTTAATTATAAAAAAAATTGTGTCTTTATGCTAGAAATGAGGGTCCAAATTTTAGTTCTTTAATCGTATCATATGAAAGAGCTTCATTAGCATAAGCTAAAACAGGGTTTTAAATATTTTTACGTTGTATATTTTTAGGGTTATGAAAGAAAATATAAAAAAAATATATATTTTCCCCCTCTTATCTACTAGTTTGTACGGAACCCTCGGTGGGCGAGTCTGACTCGCACTTGTCCGGTTTTATTTAAGTATGTTCCCCGATTATTCGAAAACACCTGGACCGATTTGAATTTTTTTTTTTGTTTGAAACCACTTCCCAGGTGGTCCCATACAAATTTTATGAATATTGGATCAGTATTTTGTTTTTATAACAAAATAACTGGAAAAATCGTCCAAGTAAACGAATTGCGTATTTTGAAGTCGGTTTTTGAGTTTTTTAAACGTTTACTTATGTGTCCCCATTTTACCAATATGGTAAAATTAAAGTTGTAATGATAATTATGGCATTGCCTACCTATTTATATCCATCTACAGAGTCTGCTATCTCTATACGAAATTTAATCACAATCCACTCAGCCGTCGTCTTGAAAAATAACAAACGGACAACTAGACAGAATTACATACGTTTTCAACAGACTTCAAAAAAGGAGGAGATTCTCAATTCGACTGTATTTTTTTAAATATTTGTTACCTCAGAACTTTTCGTCTGGGTGAACCGATTTTGATGATTCTTTTTTTGTTTGAAAGCTGGTGCTTCCCGTGTGGTCCCTTTCACTACAGGACTAGCAGAAAGTCAGCAAATTGCCACCCATTTCTCATTGAAATGCCAAAAATCCGTACTCGGCGATATCGATCTACATTCTTGTTGCGTACTGCACAAGAATGGAATTCTTTGCCGCCATCTCTGTTTCCTGAGACCTACAATCTTGGAATTTTCAAGGCTAGAGAGATATCTTCTAGATCGACGAGCTCCATCCTCGGTCACACCGTCGCTTAACATCAGGCGAGTTGGTGCTCAATCGTAGATCTATCCTGTATAAGAAAAAAACATGATATAAAACATCATGAGATATGTGCAACACACGACATTCAAGATCAATGTAATACCTACTTATATCTATTTTGATAAAATCTTTCTGATTATACAATCTTAAATTTATCTTATCAGTTTTACGCTAAGACAAGTGTCGCAGATCTCATTTGTGACATTTCCGTTAGTTATGTTATTGTGATATCAAGAAGTTAGGTACTTAATAATTAAGTACCTAATTCATTACTAATTATTAGTAATAATATAATAATACATCAGGTACTTAATTAGTTTCAACTCTGTGTCCTGAAAAGTGGAATACGAGGTAAGTGTTTTATTCGTTTTATCCTATTTATTCAAATTATATTAATTTATATTATAGTGTGGTTGGCAGACTTCACACATCTTCAAGATCATTGAGAACTCTCCGACATGTAGGTTTCCTCACGATGTTTTCCTTCACCGTTTGCAGTTGGCGGCAATCAACAATAAGCACATAACTTCGAAAAAACAGAGGTGCGTGCCGTGGGATTCGAACCCAGGACCTGCGGATCGCAAGTCAGACGGTCTCACCACTAGGCTGCCGGAAACTCCTGAAACAGCGTGGCCGACTATGGCCTAACCCTTCTCACAATGAGAAGATGGCCCGTTCCCAGCAGTGGGACAGTTTGTTCAAACAGGGCTGATAAAAAAAAATATTATAGTACCTGGGCGACCGAGCTCCACTCTGATTTTTTATGACTGAAAAAACGAGCAAACCCGGGTTCACTAAAACTGAAACCTAGCAAGATCGATTTATCGTCCCCTAATCTACCTACAAACCAAATTACATTAAAATAGTTGGAGCCGTTTCCGAGATTCAGATTATATATATACATATATACACACGAGAATTGCTCGTTTAAAGGTATTAGATAATATATTAACTAATACAAATATAATTTAAAATTCAGTCAAATAACCCAACCCTAACTGTTCCTCGTCCAAAGGTACCCATAATACTTGCCGTGTTACCCCGCTTGTTTTTATTTTGTTTTATTTTAATTGTATTTATATTGTATTACGAAAAAAAAGTTCTACTATATGTACTTTCTAGCATTGGAACAATTGGTCATAGATTACCCTATTAACAATAAGTAGAGTCTGTTCAGTTAGATATCTAATATGGCATTGAGGGGGGATCGAGACGCATAAGGCCAAGGGCGCTACCTGTCCAATTCGTTATTTTGTTAGAGAATTCGGGCTGCTATCCATATTTCATTATTTTGTCAAATCGAAACGTTAGTTCCAATTTTTAACCGACTTTCTAAAAGAAGGAGGTTATCAGTTTGGTCTGTATGTTTGTTTTTTTTTGTAATTTATTTATTTATAGTCATTAACTCTAAGGCAAAGCCATAGCTGAGATCATTATTTGTTTTTTTTTGTAATTTATTTATTTATAGTCATTAACTCTAAGGCAAAGCCATAGCTGAGATCATTATTTTAGAATGTTTCTTGCGAAAGTAAACAAGTATGTATATTAAAAGAAAAACAAAATACCCGACTGCAGAAAGGTGCAGTTTTTTGCAGTCTGACTTACGGTTTCGTTACGCTTGATACGCTGCTGAGTGTACGTTTTTTTGTGACAAAGTATTAAGAAATAGTTCGTTGGAGGATACGAAAAACGCATTTTGTTATTTTTTGCGATAGATGTATTATTATTATTAAAAAAATAAAAAACTATGACACTCTGGAAGTGAAATTTTTACAGAGAATTTACATAACTAGCCTTTGCCGCCATCTCTGTTTCCTGAGATCTACAATTTTGGAATTTTCAAGGCTAGAGTGAATAGATAGATATCTTCTAGATCGACAAGCTCCATCCTCGGCCACACCGACGCTTAACATCAGGCGAGTTGGTGGTCAATCGTAGATCTATGTTGCATAATTATTTTTTTAAATAAAATGTGACGAAGGTACAAAAGAGTATTGTTAGGGATAAAGGTATTTAGTTTGCGGCTCATCATCATCATCATCATCTCAGCCATTAGAAGTCCACTGTTGGACATAGGCCTCCCCCAAGGATTTCCAAAAAGACCGATTGGAAGCGGCTTGCATCCAGCGTCTTCCCGCCACTTGTATGAGGTCGTCTGTCCATCTCGTGGCTGGTCTTCCTACGCTGCGCTTGCCGGTACGTGGTCTCCACTCGAGAACCTTTCGGCCCCATCGGCCATCAGTTCTGCGTGCTATGTGCCCTGCCCACTGCCACTTCAACTTGCTAATCCGCTGTGCTATATCGGTGACTTTTGTACGTCTACGTATCTCTTCATTTCTGATTCGATCTCGTAGAGAGACTCCGAGCATAGCCCTCTCCATAGCTCGTTGCGTGACCTTGAGCTTCCTTATAAGGCCCATAGTTAGGGACCACGTTTCAGTGCCGTATGTCATCACTGGTAACACACACTGGTTGTAAACTTTCGACTTGAGGGACTGGGGAATATTGGACGAGAAGACGCTTTTAAGTTTCCCGAACGCTGCCCAGCCGAGTTGGATACGACGATTGACCTCCCTCGTAAAGTTGGACCTGCCTAATTGGACCGTCTGTCCTAAGTAGACGTATTCGTCAACAACTTCAAGAGTGAAGTTCCCCACAGATATTGGGGTGGGCACTACATGGGCGTTCGACATAACCTTCGTTTTGTCCATGTTCATTTTGAGGCCCACCCGTTGGGAAACTCTATTGAGGTCTTCGAGCATCGTACTGAGCTCTTCCATCGACTTTGCCATGACTACTATATCGTCGGCAAACCGAAGGTGAGTGATGTACTCGCCGTTAATATTAATGCCGAGCCCTTTCCATTCCAGAAGCTTATAGGCATCTTCCAAACCGGCGGTAAACAGTTTCGGAGAGACAACGTCTCCCTGCCTCACGCCTCTTTTCAATGAAATTGCCTCTGAGTTCTGGTCTTGTACTCGGACTGACATGGTGGCGTTGTTGTACAAGCACTTCAGCACTTCGACATACCGATAGTCAATACGGCATCGCTGGAGAGCCTCAAGCACCGCCCAGGTCTCGATCGAATCAAAGGCTTTCTCATAGTCCACAAACGCTAAGCAAAGGGGCAAGTTATACTCTTCTTCTTCTTATTCTTTGCGGCTGCGTGTACCATTTAGGTCCGTACTAGACAGGTAATTCATCAGTAAATAGGTATACCTACTAAAGTGAGTAGGTTAATAATGTGTGTGTTGGGGCCTACTTCAATTAATCTTATTGACTTAGAGCCGGATTTTCCGCTTACTTAACGGTGTAGAAAAAATCGCCAGGAAATCAGAGGAAACCTTTGTCTCTCGGTTTTCGCCAGGAAATGTTTATTTTCCTCGGCTTCTACTGAGAACGCACTTGAATTGAAACCTTATTAGCTTGTGTTAGTTTATATCTGGATAAATCTGTGTGGAAAGAATATCGGGTAATTAATTTGCTTTCTAATCAAAGAAAAATTCTGAGAATGAATAGCGATTAATGGAAAATATTCATCCAAATTTGCTTTGAAGAAAATAAGCAAAGCCATTTGTATTAAGAATTAGCTTTTATTTGTTAACAACTTAGTGGTACATTTTGAGTGCGTACATAAATGGTAACTTTTACTAAATCTTTAATTATTTTAACCGACGTTAAGAAGAAGGTGTTCAATTTGACTTATTTTTTAAATTGTGTAAATAAACCTGTGTCTTGCGGTTTAAGCCGCGACATATAACAAGTGGCGAAAAACGGTGATGAAGTTAATGATTCTCAGTTGTATCTGTAATTGTTGCAGTCAAAAGTCTTAATCGACAAATAATGCTTTTGACTGAAAAAAACAGGCAAAAGTGCATTTGACTGAACAGAACAGATGGGTCAAAAATACTTTTGAATAAATAAATAACAGCAAAATTACCATAAATAGTGAAGTATAAACAGCAAGTCGCGTACATATTTATTGTATTGAGTATTTTGAAGACGGTTTTTTCCAGTTTTTAGGGTTCCGTACCTCAAAAGGAAAAAACGGAACCCTTATAGGATCACTTTGTTGTCTGTCAAGACGCAAGGGAATCAAAACCTATGGGGTACTTCCCGTTGACCTGTAACTTTGAAATTTGGTAAGAAGCATTGTTATATAGTACACATAAAGGAAAAATTCAGAACACTGTACATTTTTAATTTAATCACATAAAATAGGGTCTTTATGTAAGGAAGGAAGGTCCAAATTTTAAAGTGGTTTAACCGTATCATGTGGGATATTACATGAAAGAGCTTAATTAGCACAAGCTAAAACAGGTTTTTAATATTTTTACGATGTATATTTTTCGATTTATGAAGGAAAAAAAATTATCTACTAGTTTGTGGGCGAGTATACGTCAGTTCCCATTTTTGCCACGATATTTCTGTTTCCAAAGAGACTCAATATCTCTATCTCTATATATATCTATATAAATATATAAATCAATTGCTGTTCGTTTGTCTCGCTAAAACTCGAGAACGGCCTGGACCGATTTAACTGATTTTGGTTTTGAAATGTTTGTCGTAGTCCAGGGAAGGTTTAAACGTTAAGAAAATATCGGGTCCACTCATTGATAGGTGATGACGAACGAACGATGAAGTACGCCGTGTCATCTAGTTTTATTATAAATGTTAACACAGTTTCATTGAAACTATTCAGCCATGAATAAACCTAAACAACTAAAATACCTAAAAAACCTCGCCTCCATTTCTGCTTGTTATTGCTTTTTCATTGCTGCTTGGAACTTTTTCCGCTTCAGCACAATAACTTTCAGCTTGGTGCCGGTCCTAAGCCCGGATAAAGAGGGAAGGCCACGGGGGAGGGAGGGGCAGGGGTGATCGGTATTCCATAGCTATCCCTTGGTATGCCGAGCACCCCAGCCCCCTCCCTTCCTTTATCCCCCCTGTCCCTTTTCCCCTCCCCTAACCATCCCAGTCTTTCCCCCTTTCCCCCCCCCCTTTCCCCTCCCTCTATCCCCTGTTTCCATTTCCCCTCACCTAATCATCCTAGTGTTCCTCCCCCTCCTATTTTTCATCCCTCTCTCTCCCTGCGGTAGCCCGTGGCCGGCGTGTTGGTGAATAGTGTGGCCACCCGTGTGTTTCTCGGGATGACCCGCTAGTCACGAACATGCGAAAGAACGGGGGAAGGTAGAGATGGGCACCTGCCTTACCTCACGCTTGAGCGCCCACTAATCCACTGTCTTCTTGCTCCACAGTACTTGTTTTCTACTCTTAAAATTTTGATGATGATGAACAATGAATTAGTGAAAAGTATGCCCTGCGATCCGGCTAGCACCCGGCGCTCTCCGATTCCCGGGTCGGAGAGTGGGAAATGGGCTACCGAAGGCGACGGCGGAGTGGTGTCCCAGGCTCCGCCGGCTGCGGATGCGACTGGACCGGACACAACACATGCAACACCTGCAACACCTGCGACTCCTGGACCAGTGCCGAAGAGAAGTCATGACGTGCTGCGGCGACAAGGACGGCGAGAGACGGCAGCGACGGCGGCGCGGGCGGCAGAAGAGCGCGCTGCAAATATAGGTAACGGGCGGGAGTTCGGGAGACCGACTTTCGCCCAAAGCTCATATCGCGGCATCAGCCGACGAGCCGAATTGAGGCGACGGCGCAGAACGCGCGAGACCACCCTGGTGGACCAATCCTGCCAATTGCAGAGGGAGGGCGTGTTGTACTTGCCTGGTATGGCGGCGCTTGCGCCTCCAGTCGTGGCATGTATGACACGCGCCATCCCTCAGGCACCGGTTCTTGCAAAAGCGGTGACACGGGAACGGGCTGAAGAGTCACTACCCAGTGAGCCGCAAAGGCAAGGACCGGTGCCGAAACCGCTCTCGCGTGTACTGCCGCCGCATGCTGACACTATACACGAGGTGCACGGCCCGGCCGCCCTCGACTCAAATAGTACTCCCCCCTCTGGAGCAGACCTAGACTCGGCCCCCACAAGGGGCAAGGGAAAGGGAAAGGGTAAGAGGGGGAGCACAGGTACTGAGAGAGAGGCGGCCGGACCCAATGTGCCCGACACGGTTAGGGATCACTCGGGGGAAATACGAGGACAAAAACGACAGAGGAGCTCGGACTTAGTGTCGCCAACTTGCGTAGCGATAGATAAAAAAGCCTGTCACCGCGTGGACTCCCCGGCATACAACGCTCCCCGTGAGGGCGCAGCGCCCACAGGCCCTCCGGCCTCCAACATCGGTGGAACTGCGCTCTCCCAGGTAGAGCCCAGTATGGGGTCGACGTCGTACGCGGAGGCTGCCGCAGCCTATCATAAAGTGATAATTTTAGACCGTTTACGCGCGCCAATGGATGAGCTTCGGGCTACGACAGTTCGATTAGCTATAGACAGAGAGATTTACGGTGTCTTCATGGGCGGTGGAGGGCGAGCCGACACTCGTCTCCCACAGTTCATGACGATGCCAAGACTTTTTCGCGGTGGCGTCAGGTATACACCGAAGGACGATTATGCACTGGCCTGGCTCACGACAACTGTCGAGCGACTGCCGGCTCTGTGGCAGGGGTCGGGCGGGTGCATAGTCGTCCCGGAAAGCCAAGTGCCTCGCTATTTTACCGCAGTAATATACATCCCGGACTTCGGACGCGGTGTAGCGGAGTTGACCGACCGGCCGGATTTACTAATAAACTTTTTGGTGGCACTCAACCCAGGAGTGGGCGTCGATAAATGGCAGTTGTTCACACACGAAATCCGGCCGGTCGGTGAAGCCCGAAACCACTTACTGGTCGTTGGCATCCCACCAGAAGGCTTAGAATTACTCAGGCGCGTTGACTTTCGCCTTCACTACGTGAGCGCGAGAGTATATGTAAAGGTCAGAGGACAGAATAAGATCAGGGGACCAGTGTCGGCGGAGGTGCCGGTGGTCGGGGGCGCTGTCTCGCATATAGAGGCCGCGCCACCGGCACCCGGTGCCGCCGACGACGCGGAACTCGCTGTAAAAATGGGATGGACAAGGGAAGAGGAGGAGCGGTTGCTGGACGTGGGTGACGAGGACGAAGGAGATCTTGACATAATGGGGCTCAACATCTTCTCGCCAGCGTCGTCCATGGACTTGGACCGTCCCGGCCAATCCCAAGTTGATCCCAAGATTCAATAACCGGGTAGAAAATGACAATGCTGTAAAAATGGATTGCCAACAAAAATGTAAAAATCACACAAACACACATACACCAATCGCTTCGGCGACAGGTAGCACACATAGGACACACACTAGCACATTACTAAACATCATACAAGCTAATATACATCATAGCGTCACCGGTGCCGCCGCCCTGCGCGAAGCCCTAGAGAAACAAAATAACACAATTGCACTGGTCCAGGAGCCTTACATAACCCGTGGCAAGGTAAGTGGCTTCAATGGCCTAAACGGCACTCTTTTAACTCCACCGGTTACAAATAAATTACGTACCTTTGTGTATATTCCGCAGCCATTTAAAGCATCGCTGGTGACACACTTGTGCACAGATGACCTTACCGTAGTAAAACTAACAACAGGTCTCCAAGGCAATCATAGCACGATAATCCTAGCCTCGGCGTACCTGGATATAAAAGAAGAAGCACCTTCCCCAGCTCTTGATGAGCTATTGCACTTCTGCACGACAAACAAACTTGAATGTGTGGTAAGCTGTGACTCCAACGCCCACTGTACGGTCTGGGGTAGCACTGATACAAATGATAGAGGGAACGATATACTCGATTTCATACTCAGACACAACGTGAACCTGTTAAATAGAGGTTCAGAACCTACCTTTGTAACCTCGTGGGCAAGAACAGTAATCGATATCACGTTAGCTACAAACGAAATCTCAAAGACCATAAATGACTGGCATGTGGCAACTGATGAATATTCGGGTTCAGATCATAGATGGATCAGGTTCAGCTTGACCGTAGGCGTGCATGAACCACGAACCTACAGAAACCCGAAGAAAACTGATAGGTCTATCTTCAGAGACGCACTGGAGAAGGCTATGTCAGAAATACCAGACATAGACCTTTCAGGGAAGCTCTCACCACAAGAAATAGAAACGACCACCAATAATATGGTACAAGCTCTGATACAGAGTTACGAAGAAGCGTGTCCTTTAAAAAAGGAAAGTTATGACCGCGTTACTAAGAAAGATAGATGGTGGAATAAAGATCTAACCAAGCTTAGGAAAAAGGTCAGACATCATTTCAACAGAGCCATGAACACCAATGCGATGGTGGACTGGCAAGAATATAAAAAGATGCGGCACCAATTTAAGGTACAAGTCAAAAAGAGTCAAAATAACTCATGGAAAAAATTCAGCACCTCTATCCAGTCAGAGAGCGAGACTGCAAGACTTAGAAAAATCATTACCTCTGACTCACAAGTGAGGCTAGGCACCTTAAAAAAATCGGACGGCACCTATACAATATCGGAGAAGGAACAATTCGAAGTTCTTCTTCAAACACACTTTCCAGATTGCCAACTGGACGAAAACTCTGGTTGGGAACCAAACACTCCACATGAACCGGATAATGAGGATTGGACATTTGCAGATTCAATAGTCACAGAGGAAGTACTACTATGGGCCATTAGCACCTTCGAGCCACACAAGGCCCCGGGAATGGATGGCATTTTCCCAGCCCTCCTACAGTGGGGTTTAAACAGGATCAAAACACACCTAACTGTCATATTTAGATCTTGCCTAGCATGGAAATATATACCCAAATCGTGGAGGGAAGTAAAGGTGGTCTTCCTACCTAAGCCAGGTAAAACAGACTACACAAATCCTAAATCTTTTAGGCCGATAAGCCTCAGTTCATTCCTTTTGAAGACATTGGAAAGACTATGCGATAAATATATTAGAGGTGGACCGTTGGTAGATAATCCCATCCACCAAAACCAACACGCTTATCAATCTGGTAAATCAACAGAGACTGCTCTCCACCAGGTGGTATACAAAATTGAATCAGCACTTGAGAGCAAACAATCCTGCCTAGCTACCTTCATAGATATTGAGGGTGCGTTTGACAAAACAACATTCCTCAGCATCAGAGGGGGTCTGAGAAAACAAGGAGTAGATGAGAGAATGACCACTTGGGTCACGGAAATGCTCTCTAACAGAACAGCCATCATAGAATCGGAGGGCATAACACGATATCGTGTTAAAAAAGGTTGTCCACAGGGAGGAGTCATGTCTCCTTTACTTTGGGTGATGGTGGTCAACGAACTCGTTGAACTCCTGAACAAGGAAGGCATGGTCACCGTGGCTACAGGCTGATGATCGCTGATGATCTGACCATCATGGTCTCCGGCCTCTTTGAGTCAACCCTGTGTGAGAAAATGCAAAAAGCATTAAAAATCGTCGAAAATTGGTGCGAGCGCCATGGCCTGTCAGTAAATCCACAGAAGACAGAGATGGTGCTGTTCACACGTAAAACAAAACCAGTGAATCTAAAAACTCCCACGCTGTTTGGAACGAAACTGACACTCAGTAAAGAGGTAAAGTATCTAGGCATCTGGTTAGACAGCAAACTTTTGTGGGGAAAACACTTAGAGCACATCACCACAAAAGCAACAAATATTCTATGGCAGTGCACCAGAGCGGTGGGAAAAGACTGGGGTCTTAAACCTAAACTCTGTCACTGGCTATATACAGTTATAGTGCGACCAGTTCTCACCTACGGCTGCGTTGTATGGTGGACCCGTACCGTTTTAGCAACGACCGTAACAAAACTACAGCGGACACAGAGACTCGCGTGCACTCTAATCAGTGGTTGTATGAAAAAGACACCCTCGGCTGCACTCGAAATCATCTTGGGACTTACCCCACTGCATCTTCACATACAACAGGAAGCAATGGCCTCAGCCCTTAGAATCAAATCCACAAATGAATGGAAGAGTTCAGGAGCGATCACAAACCATTGCAGAATAATCGAACGTGCAACAAGGATAATTCCTGAAGCAAACCTAGGTACAGATAAAATAGCCAAGGTGCATCTAGATAGCAAAAAGTACGAGTTAATCACGGAGGATAACGCTCTGGACGAAATATCACCTTCTTGGAACATATTCAGTGACGGTGCAAAGAACGATGCAGGAGTAGGTTGTGGCTTCCACTCCCCGGAGCTTGGGATTGAGGAATCCATGGCCCTAAATAAAACCACAACGGCTCTACAGGCAGAGGCAATGAGCCTACTACTAGCCGCAAGAGCTGTCGAACGGCTAAACGAGTTTCTTACAACTGACGAAGACCCGGATAACAAAGAGATACTCATGTTCACCATAGATAGTGCTGCCACTTTATATGCACTTAGAAGACCAACAACAAGGTCAAGAGTTATCTCTGACTGTCACACTGCACTACAAGCACTTGCAGGTAAGTACAGGATTATAGTGAGATGGAAAAGAAGCCACGGATCCTGCACGGGCAATAACGTGGCAGATACACTCGCAAAGGAAGGGGCCAGAAAACCAGTAAATGACGAGGTTAAAAATCTCTGTAAACCCACGGCGATGGAGGTCCGTGAGTTGCTACGTCGACACACTGAGAGCGAACAACAGAAACTGTGGGATAAGAAAGAAGATTGCAAACACGCAAAGGCCGCTTTCCCGATCCTCGACAGAAACACCACCAATACGCTACTGAGACTGCAACGACAGGATCTTCGGCTACTTGTGGGACTTATAACAGGACATTGCAACCTAAATAGTCACTTATTCAAAATAGGAGCCACGGACAGCCCTTTGTGTCGAGGCTGTCTGGAGGATAACGAAACGGTAGAACATGTGTTATGGCACTGTTCAGCTACGGAAGACATCAGAATCTCCACAGGACTGCATAAGGTAGCTTCGGCTTCATCCTTGCTTATGCCACCACAGCAACGGCTTGCATCGACATCCGCAATCACAGTGTCATTGTCATCATCATTATCATTCTCATCATTTCCATCTTCACCACTGGAGCTATTACGTCAGCACCCCAAGGCCTGCCTACATTATTTTAAGGAGCTAGGCTGGCTTGGGTAGACGCTGGCGGGGGGAAATGCACAATACACCCCAAGCGGGACGTCAGTGCAGGACTTATCGCCCCCATCTCGAATAAGAATAAGAATAAGAACTAAAATACCAAAATTCAAAGGTCTAAGTTGAGTTAGCTCAAGGAGCCAGGTCAAGACGGGTGCCGTGTCGGGATTCAAAATTAAACACGTTATTGTAGATGGAACTCACGCTTTATTTAGAGTTTGTGTTCCGTGAAAAGGTACTTTAATACTCCATAATGGCTTTTCACAGTTTCATTAAGGAATAGGGAAGAACAGATGCATAATAGGCACTTCTGCGCGTAGTGAGAGCGGTGATACAGAACAGAACACGCGCTGCGTGGCGTGGCGACGCGACGTCGCGTCGACGCCACTAATGTTTGGTCTTTGGTCAGTACGACCACAATCAAGGACGTAGTCAAACGGCTTATTAGAGATAAATAAATATTATAGTTAAAAAAAACTGACACAATCGACTTCAAATACGCAATTCGGTTTACTTGGACGTCACTTTTTCCAGTTATTTTGTTTTAACCAAACTACGTAACCGATATGGACGTAATTCAATGGGATCAATCTGAAAGTGTATTCAGAAAAAAAGATAATTTAAACTGAGCAAAGGTGGTAGTACTATAGGAATTAAGTAGATTACTGGTATAATACTCGTTTACTTTTTTTTGTAAATTAATACTTATGATAGGTATATACAAATACCCAGACACTAAGCAAACATTCATGTCCATCATACACATATTTGGCCTAGATGGGGATCGAATCTATTGACTTACAGCTTAGAAGGCCATGCTAGCAACTCAGCTGTGGAGCCAGTCATCTGATAATCTGATCATCTTTTAAGCCTCTTCGAGCTCTGGAACTTTTGGTAGGTAAGAGATACTAATATATTATGTAGGAATTATGTATGTAAAGGAGTAAATGGATGTAAAACGAACGATGAGAAGTATTTAATAAACGCATCCGAAGCTAAGTACACAAATTACTTAGTGTTGTTGAAAGTGAACCATCTGTATTATTCTAATCTGTGATTTCAGTCTAAGTATTAAACTATTGTTTGTAAACTGTACTTAATTAGATTTGTTTTAAGGTTGTTATTTGTTTGGATTTATTCACGCGATTCATCGTCAATATTTAGGCAGTTTCAGCCTGACACGTGGATATTCTCAAATGATGCTTCTTAGAAATCGAGCCAGACAAGAGCTAGAAGAAAATCACTATTTGTGCTCTTATGCGCCTCTCTCTCTTTAACACACTTCAAAAAAGGAGGAGGTTCTCAATTCGACTGTATTTTTTTTAACTCTAATAAGCAAGACTGTTTTGCTGTGATTTAGCATCTGTATGTGTGTATCATATGCGTAAATTACTGCAAATACAGTTACATTGTTGCGATACAATACTGAACATAATTGTTATATAGATTTAGAAACAATTTAATATGCATTTATACGCTCGATAGTTTTTTATCTCAACCAAAAACCCCAAGTTCTCACACAAGATTACAGTAAGCTACCTGTTAGTAAAATACATTTAGAAATTGTTAAATAAATAAATAAATAAGGCCTTTATTCCCAACATGGTTTTCTACATTATAACTTACAATATAATATATGTAATAATAATATGCACCTAAAAAAACTAATAAATGTTATTTTGCTCTGTTTTTTTTTCTTTTTTTTTTCATATTTGATTGGGCACCCATATTCGGGTATAGGCCTCCTCCATGCTCTGCCATGTTCGCCTCTCTTTTGCCAGTCTTGTCCAACTGTTACCAGCTGTTTCCACTATGTCATCGCACCATCTTCTTCTTGGCCGCCCCCTCGATCTGCTGTTTCCCTGGGGCACCAATGCAGGATTCTCTCACTCCAGCGTCCGTCTGTAGCTCTAGCAACATGACCAGCCCATTTCCATTTCAATTTCATTTCATTTCATTTCAGCTACCTGTTAGTAAAAATACATTTAGAAATTGTTATCAACTTAATATCTTATCAGTGTCTTGACACTTGGCACTTGTGATATTCGCTTGAGGTGAGATGATGTAAGATGTGTAAAGATAAAGGGTTACCGAAAAACGTTATTCAAATTTCAGCAATGATAAACTTATTTTGTCAACTTCTCACTGACACGTATTGATACTTTTTTTCTCACTGACACGTAATGACACTATTTTCATTATTGGAAAGTAGCCCGTTGGAGTCTCCAGGTTGTACTATATTTTAAAACGATCGGTTCAGCCGTTTTGTCTTTTGTCGTGAAAAAGTAACAAACAGACAGAGACAGTTTAGTTAATCCGTTTTTTTTTAAATATTTTTATTTATCTTACATCAAATTTAATATTAACATCTTTTTCAAAATTCCCAGAAAATGTATCGTTACATTTTTCTGATCGACTTCGCTTTTGTTATTCGATTATGAGCTTTTTGTATATGTCATCAGGGTGCGTAATTTATTAGCAGGGCTAACGATGTGTTAGGTCGAGACAGGAGGCGCTGGAGAGCACAATAAAATTATTGGAACAATCAGCACTAACGTGGAGACATGTTATAGAGATGTTGTTACCATTACACATTTACATATTCTTCACTATAATTATGATTTTTACCCGACTGACGAGGAAGAAGGCGTACCTACTTATGTAAAAATGTTTACTAGGTTGCTCAAAAACAGTATCTATGTCGAATTCGAATGATTTTCTTGATTCAATGATATCCGATATTGTCATCATCATCATAATCTCAGCCACAACCTATGTCCACTGCTGGACATAGGCATCCCCCCATGGATTTCCAAAAAGACCGGTTGGAAGCGGCCTGCATCCAGCGTCTTCCTGCTACTTGTATGATATATTCTGTCCACCTTGTGGCTGGTCTTCCTGCGCCAAGCTTGCCGATTCGTGGTCTCCATTCGAGAACTTTTCGGCCCCATTGGCCGTCAGTTTTACGTTCTATATGGCCTGCCCACTGCCAATTCAACTTGCTAATCCGCTGTGCTATGTCGGTAAGTTTTGTGCGACATTGTAATCCGAGTTTAATGATTTTTTTGTTAGAAGGTATTTTAAGGGCGGTCCTATATAAATTTTCTCATGAGTTATATTAGAAAATCCGGATGTCTCCGTTGAATGAAGTAGGTTTTCTAGTTGTTGGAATTATAGTGTAAACCAAACGTTAAAAGAATAAAAAGTCTTTACTGTCAATGTCATAATTCAATGATATTGTTTTATTAGCTAGCAACTTCTCTTTGATTTGGATTTCATCGGAACGGTGTTAGTGATTTTTTAGAAAAATATATAATTAATCTACATCACTGCAGTATTTATCATTTTCTGACCTCTAACCAATAAGGGAAATATCCGAAATCTATAAACAGTAATTTAGAATACATACCTAGCATTAATTATCTTTTTAACTTATTTTGAAATTAACAAAGTTCTAAATGTGTACCAAACAGCTAGTGGCTCCAGAAAAACCTCAAGAAACACGCCCCGTGTTTCCATGAGTCTGGAAACAGGAATATGCCGATGCTGGATGTACGACTAAACAAATAATTACACAATTATCTTCACATTATTTTTATTGAAAAGAAAAATACGATCACAGAAATTTATTACCTACAAATAATGTTTTTATTTTAGTTTTATTCAGAACAGGAATAAAAAATCTTCTTACTCCTTTTACAATACAAAGTAAAGTTTACTAATTTTTCTTGAAAAAAAAAAGATTAATTACTTCCTCGGGATAGTCGATGTCCGAATGAGTGTCGAGGAGTGCCATCCCATTCAGATGATCTTTATTCATAATTGTAGACCTTAACCACGTCTCTGTACGACGTACTGTGGCAATAGGCTTGTTTCCACTAATAACAAATTGCTTGGTTTATAGTTTCTAATTATAAATGAAGCGCACAGATAAGAAAAACAACAGTCTATTTCTCATAAAAGTTAAAGATTATTAATATTTATAGAAAATAAATTCGTAAAAAATAGGCATTAAATCACATGATAGCGAACACCAATCAGAAAGGCCAGACATAGGAAATCTAATTCGCATAAAAGGGGTATTGCAACATGGGGTATCATATGAAAGAGCTTTATTAGCATAAGTTAAAACAGGTTTTTAAATATTTTTACGATGTATATTTTTCGGTATAAGAAGGAAAATATGAAAAAAAATGTGGTGTCCCCCTTTTATCTACTAGTTTGTACGGAAACCTCGGTGGGCAAGTCTGACGCGCAATTGTCCGGGTTTTTCTTTAGAATATAGGTTTTTTGGGATAAAATAGAAATAAAAGTATATAATTAACCATGTTTTCAAATTTAGGCAATTAGCCTATTGATATAGGGGGACAAGCAATTGTACACAAATAATTTATCAAGGGTCGGATACTCATTACTGGGACACACAGCCGTTATCCTGTATTCGGCACTGGTTGTAACAGCTCTATAGACATCTTCATACGTCACATCTCGACGTCCTGGCATCCGAGACATGTCATATAGCCATGTACAGGCTCTATACATACTTTTAAATGATTATGAACATTTGCTGAGTACGAGAGCAGTGCCGCGTGGGCTCCTCAGCACATACAACGCCAATCTGACCATTAAACCCTAATTTTCCAATAAAACTATTTAATACGCAAAGCAGCGGTCAAAATAGCCACCGCTTAACGGCTTCCGTAAGCCAGCCGCCATTTTTGTCGACGCGCGGCTAGTTCTAATTTAAAATTTTGCTACGATTTTGCTCTTTCGTAAAGGGATGATTGGCCCCGTACATTGTCGCGCGTTCATCCCGTGATTCTAAGAAGTTTGCGTGAAGTGGTCGAACTTAATTATTTTTTTTAAGACTAAACTGATGTAGTGGGCCAGTTTGTGATGAGAAAGATGAAAGTTTTCAAGAAAAAGTTAAGGTTTTCGATAGCTTCGTGTGATGTGTAGACTTTTTTAAGTTTTGGCAGTTTTTCCAAGTTTGTTTGAATTAAATTTTTGACACTAAATCTTTAGACAGAAATAATATTACAGTTCATCGTAAATATTGGACAATTCTTGAAGATTAATTTTGGTAAGTGGGTATTTATATTTTTTGTTATTTAAAATTATTTAAGGTACTAAATGAAAAAGGTAAATGTTAAGTTAATTGTGTCAGCGAGAAGTTGACAAAATCTATTGAGCATTGATCAAATTTGGCAAAGGTTTTTTTGGTAGGACTCATAAAATCCAATGATTTTTTAATATCGATATATGTTTAAATAATATCGATACGTAGGGATATTAGACAAGTGAAGAAATATTTTTGTTTATTTAGATAGGAGAAATGTTTAAAAAAAGTATTGCTTCGATACCTTTTAATTTAGCCGAGAAGTAGGAAAATAGGTATATGTTTTTAAAAGCTTTTATTCTACTTGCCCTGTTAGTATGTGTGGGACAAATCTTGCGAGTTAAATTAGAACCACTTCCTGTCGTTAGATTAGGTTGAAATTTTGTTTACTTACGTAACTTCGGTGACAATGCAATAATATGGTACCATGAAGCTGGTCTCAAGATGGCGTCGGAAGGTGGCTATCTTAACTCCTAAACTAAACGAGATAAAACCGTCGAGTTTGGACTCGTTTGAATAGTCTTGACAAGCACTCTTGTGCTACATGACAGCCAGGGTCTCAAGATGGCGTCGGAAGGTGGCCTTAGGAACTGCTAAACTAAACAAGATAAAACTGTCGAGTTTGGACTCGTTTGAATAGTCTTGACAAGCACTCTTGTGCTACATGACAGCCAGGGTCTCAAGATGGCGTCGGAAGGTGGCCTTAGGAACTGCTAAACTAAACAAGATAAAACTGTCGAGTTTGGACTCGTTTGAATAGTCTTGACAAGCACTCTTTTTTAGTCTAGTAAATAAAAAAATTATGTTTTTTTAAACAAACATTTATTTAAATGCTCTAAAACGAAGAAATAGTTATTTGTTATGCAAGGCTGCAATGTTGGTTTTTGGGGCGAGTATTAAGTATACTTGTATTGAAACCTGAGCAAGCGAAGGATTATAGGATTGAACCACGAGCGAAGCGAGTGGTTCAAATATAAAATCCTGAGCGTAGCGAGGGTTTCAAAAGTACGAGATGCAAAATACTTTGCTGCCGAGTGAAACACAAAATTTTCACCTCACTACAGCGAGGAAAACGCTAGTTCAGTGCAGCCACCTGTGGCTGGTCAGTGCGATTATTCAAAGAAATGAGGTTGGCGCACTGACATGAAATAAGTATTTAATGCATTTTCAGTGGACTTGCGGTATAGAAAAGTATGGAATAGAAAGGTTCGAATTTTAAAAACTCTTTCCACGCTAGCGGACAAAATGCACTTTTCCACTCAGATTTCTAATGACAAACATAATCTTTCCGAGCTTGTGAGGTGAAAATAAATTTTATATTGATATAAATAAAAGCTTGTCGCGAGATTTCAAACAACATCGTACCTATCTACTAAGTAATATTTAATTCCAACAAAAGACTTAGACGCGTTCTTATCATTTGCTTAGAATTAAAGTTAGCTTGTTCTTTTGAAAAAAAAAAAAAAAAAATTGTGTTCTCGCGACAAGCTTTTATTTATATCAATATAAAATTTATTTTCTTCGTTTTAGAGCATTTAAATAAAAGCTTGTTTGATGATGATATTGAATAAACCTTTTTTTATAACGTTTCTCTTATATAAATAAACAAATTCATCTCTCACTTTTCTAATATCCCTACTCAATGATTTTATATATTTTATAATGTTGCGATGAGACGATGCGCGAGAGAAATAGCATCGCGCTTTGAGCCAAATAATATATCAAACTATAAGAAAAGCGTTACTTAATTTTTACCAACGTCTTAAATTCTCTGTCTTCTTTTCGCAAGAGTCATTACGTGTCAGTGAGAAGGTGACAAAATATGTTAAGCATTACTTAAATTTAAGTAACGTTTTTTCGGGAAGGCCGTATATGATACAAACTAAAAACATTTGTTTAAAGCATACTTAATGGAATTAGTAGGCACTAGTAAACTATAGCGAATACCTACATGATATTGTGTGGAGAAAGATTATAATAGAACAAGACAAAATCTAAATCTGTGATTCTAAGTTTTTTACGTATTTTCCCATATTTGGATTTATTGCGGATTTATTTGATATATTATATATATATATCTTTTAGGCTATACGGTTTTCAAACAGACACGATAAAGTACTTTATGTTTTTCACACATTCCCGCTAAAGCTCTTCAAAGACAACAACGAATACTTCAGATTGGCAAATGGACAAAACGTGGGATGCCGTAATTCTCCCAGGAGGAAAAGGAAAAAAAAACACTCAATGCCACTTATATACTGGAGAAAACCTGTTAACTCTTCATGCAAGGAATATTTGCCAACATTCCTACCTGTTGCGTCTGAACGAACACATGAGGCTTGAGTGCTGCGACATTCCATGACTTTATTAGGGTGCTCTTTAACTCTATGGTTGGAGGAAAACGAGATGGTAAATGGTTACAGACTCTTTTGTTGATAGTTTTTTTTAGTTTTTTTTCTATTTGAAATATTTATTTATTGAATTTGGACTCGCTTAGAGCATTTGCCAGTGTTAAGTTAGCAGTATTAAGATTTGTTTAAGTTTCTTGAATGAAACAAGTTATAAATGTAGTCACAATATAAGTGTATCATTACAGTGAAGACACATGACACCGTTGGAAAAATAATCTGAAAACCGATAGTGAAGTGTGTTTTACCTTACTGCGTATGGAGGGTTATGTTTTTCGTCTGTATGTAGATTTACAGTCTAAACAGCTTGACCGATTCGAATGCGCGAGGGGTTTTTTAACACGTATAAGTCCAGTGTCGATAGAGTCGTCCTTGGACATACAACTATATCTCTGTATTCGTCTTTACTCTTTGAGAGTCATTGGCAATATTTGTTTCTAATAATAATAATACAACTCTCGTAAAGTCTCATAAAAGTAATTAAATAAAATCGACTTCTAGACAATAAAATTAACTGAAAGGGGAAAAGAAACAACTGTTACATAATAATACTTATCAAAATTGAGTCTACGTAGGTAGACGTAAAGTTTTGATTTAGTACCATAAGTAGGTATGTATCCCAACTATTGTTTTGAGGATTACGATTTTTCCACCACAATTCGTTTGATACTTTTTTTTTTTGATTTTGGCATCCTGCTTCCACATTAGCCATTTGTTGAGTTTATATTTGCTACTTTGAAAATAAGTCAGGCGATGGGTTTTTGGTATATGAATTAACAAATAAAATACCCGGATAACCCGTACGACTTTACATGCGTCCCTGAAGCCGGGAGATTTTAGAAACTTATTTTTTTTTTCGGGAGAATCCCGGAATCCGGGAGAGTTGACAATCCTAGGCCCCATTTACACCTATGTCTGCAACGACCATTAACAAAATCACTAATCTATGGATATAGACAAGTTTTTTTTTCTATCCGGGCGCAGAGGCCCGGCCTGCGAGCTAGTCTTCAACCTAATTTTCCCGCTTCGCTAGCCGGAGATGTTGCGCACGCTTAAGTTAGGCTATATCTAAACAACACGTGAATCTATAGAGTTCGCCTAAAGTAGTTTACCTACCGAAGACACGTGCATTGAAGCGTGCAAACTACACACATTTTAAAACTATTTCGCAAGATTTTAGAGAACAGCTTATTCATAGAACCGGTTCAATTTTATTCGCCTGATTTTGTATACCTTGCTTCTCATGTCTTCACTCGCTTTTTTATTATTCTTACTGTTATTATTATTTTGTTATTGTTTGTTCTTCCTTACCTATTAATTTTTTATGTAGTAATAGGTTTGCGCTTGACCGCCAACTTGCCTGATGTTAAGTTAAGCGACATTGCGTTCTACGATGGAGCGCGCTTAACTAGAATAAATTAATTCACACGCTATTTGAATACACCCAGATTATATCTATCGGTAAAGACCCACTCAGGAAGTGGGTCAATATAGCAGTCTAGCAGTCCGCACGATGTAAGTGGAACTAAAGCGTCGGCCTATTTTTATGGGGATGCGGCTATTTACATCCCGTTGATACTCTATGAGAGCCATTGATATATAATTTACATATAGTTCAATCCAACTCGGCTGGGCAGCGTTCGGGAAACTCAAATGTCTTTTCGTCTGATGTACCTCAGTTCCTCAAGTCGAAAGTTTACGGCCAGTGTGTGTTACCAGTGATAACATACGGCACTGAAACGTGGTCACTTACTATGTCATCATCATCATCATCTCAGCCATAAGAAGTCCACTGCTGGACATAGGCCTCCCCCATGGATTTCCAAAAAGACCGATTGGAAGCGGCTTGCATCCAGCGTCTTCCTGCCACTTGTATGAGGTCATCTGTCCATCTCGTGGCTGGTCTTCCTACGCTGCGCTTGCCGGTACGTGGTCTCCACTCAAGAACCTTTCGGCCCCATCGGCCATCAGTTCTACGTGCTATGTGCCCTGCCCACTGCCACTTCAACTTGCTAATCCGCTGTGCTATATCGGTGACTCCTGTACGTCTACGTATCTCTTCATTTCTGATTCGATCTCGTAGAGAGACTCCGAGCATAGCCCTCTCCATAGCTCGCTGCGCGACCTTGAGCTTCCTTATAAGGCCCATAGTTAGGGACCACGTTTCAGTGCCGTATGTCATCACTGGTAACACACACTGGTTGTAAACTTTCGACTTGAGGGACTGGGGTATATTGGACGAGAAGACGCTTTTAAGTTTCCCGAACGCTGCCCAGCCGAGTTGGATACGACGATTGACCTCCCTCGCAAAGTTGGACCTGCCTAATCGGACCGTTTGTCCTAGGTAGACGTATTCGTCAACAACTTCAAGAGTGGAGTTCCCCACAGATATTGGGGTGGGCACTACATGGGCGTTCGACATAACCTTCGTTTTGTCCATGTTCATTTTGAGGCCCACCCGTTGGGAAACTCTATTGAGGTCTTCGAGCATCGTACTGAGGTCTTCCATCGACTCTGCCATGACTACTATGTGCCTTATAAGAAAGCTCAAGGTCACGCAACTAACTATGGAGACGACTATGCTATGGAGTCTCTCTGCGAGATTGAATCAGAAATAAATGGATCTGTAGACGTACGGAAGTGATCGACATAGCACAGCGGGTTATCAAGTTGAAGTGGCAGTGGGCAGGGCACATAGCACGTAGAACTGTTGGCCGACCGAAAAGTTCTCGAGTGGAGACCACGCACCGGCAAGCGCAGCGTAGGAAGACCAGCCACGAGATGGGAAGATGACCTCTACAAGTGGCGGGAAGACGCTGGATGCAAGCCGCTTCCAATCGGTCTTTTTGGAAATCCATGGGGAGAGGCCTATATCCTTCTTATGGCTGAGATGATGATATATATATATATTTTCTTATTGTAAGAACCTACACAATGTTATTCTTTTCATTGGAAATAGCACAAGTTTAGGAAAATGAATCAGAACGGTGATATGTATTTCTTTTTCATTTTCTAAAGGTCCTAAATTTAAATTGACTACTTTTCAGTGTAGCTAACTAGAGTCCAAACTTTAAATAATTCCCTTACAAACGAACAGTATTTAATTTTAATTTTTCCAATAACATCAGAGAGTATTATTTGTTATGCTAACATACGAGAAAGGTTAGAATAAAGTAACTTAACGCAAAAAACTGGAAAAACCAAATGAAATTTAATAACAGTGGACGGTAAAACTTTATAGGAAAAACGTGATTTGTAACGACTTGTATGTAAGACATGTTCAAGTGAGGAGATAATGTAAACTACTGTTCTTTTATTTTATATAGAATAGATGGAAATAGGCATTGGCACGCCTGTTGTACGGGAGCCCCTTAAATATTAATATTATTTTAATTTAATTATTTATTTTTAAAGTGAATAATTTAACTCAATATTCTGGGTATCTCACACAAGCCGTTTGGAACATAGATACGTATAAACGTTGGACTGGGAGACAAATAATAAAACCAGCCAAGTGCGAGTCGGACTCGCGCACGAAGGGTTCCGTACCATTATCTATAAAGAATAAAAACGGCAAGAAAATCACGTTTGTTGTATGGGAGCCCCCTTAAATATTTATTTTATTCTGTTTTTAGTGTTTGTTGTTATAGCGGCAACAAAAATACACCATTTGTGAAAATTTTAACTGTCTAACTATCACAGTTCATGAGATCCAGCCTGGTGACAGATTGACGGACGGACGGACGGACAGACAGCGGAGTCTCAGTAATAGGGTCCCGTTTTTACCCTTTGGTTACGGAACCCTAAAAACAGAATACACCAGCTGCTTCTCTTCTCAGCCATGCTTTAATAGTTAACTAATAAAGGGGCTTGAGGGAAATTTTTGTGTATGTAGGCGATGGGCTGGCCCCTTATCACTGCAGATTAACATTACATTTTATCCTCTAATATCTTTAACCCTCTAGTAACCTCTTCTTCCTATCTAACCCTCTAACCACGGTCAAATATGACGTCAAACGGCAGAAAATACTCGTAGGCGTGAATCAGCGTGATTTTATGTATGAATGTATGTATGTCAATTTGTTTTTTATCCCGACTGTATAAAATTGAGCAGGTTGATGATGATGATGATATAAATCCACGTGTGAAGCTCACGCGCCACTTCCTATTCATCATCTTCATTCATCTAACTACACATCTATGGTTACGGCCATGTTATACAGTTCACGACCTTACCGTTCTGATAATAGGGAAGTATTTAGGTCTATTTATAACTTTGCACATATATGACAGTGGGCAGTATCTAGAGATGGACCGATTGAGCCGGTTTCCGATTCGTGTGAAGGGATTTGAGTACATAAAATGACACATTTACGTACACACACAAAAGCAGTTTCTCAAAGATTTTCCGCTATGTTGGATATGCATACAGCATGGTGGAAGATGCTGCTGCATCGATAATTGTTGCTGCAGCGTGCAGCCTATTCTGCTGAATCAATAATTGTTGCTACAGCATGCAGCCCATTCTGCTGCATCGATAATTGTTAGTACAGAAACAGCATGCAGCCAATTCTGCTGCATCGATAATAGTTGTTACAGAATGCAGCCCATTCTGATGCATCGATAACTGTTGCTACAGCATGCAGCCCATTCTGCTGCATCGATAATTGTTGCTACAGCATGCAGCCCATTCTGCTGCATCGAAAATTGTTGCTGCAGCATGGTGAAAAGATCATCATCATAATCACCTTAGTCACAAGAAGTCCACATCTGTACACATTCCTCCCCTTTGGATTTTTAAAGATCGGTTGGTGTGCAGCCTGCAACCAGTGACTTCCTGCTCTTTGTAAGAGGTCATGTCTCCTCATCTGTCATATGAACTAATACAACTAAAATTGGTGAATATTTTAACACAATGCCATCTAGTCCAGATTAAGCAAAGCTTGTACTATGGAATTAAACATCTAATTGACCGAGCGAAGCGTCTCTGCATCAACTGGCCAAATTTTCTTTCGTCTGTCAGTTTGTTTGTGATTGTTTGTGTATGTTTGTACTCGCGTACAGGGCGTAATTTTGAATCAATTTTATTGAAACTTGGCGTATAGGTTCTATGGATTTTTTTTTTATAGAAGGGGTGGCTCCCATAAAAAGGGGGGAAGTTTATTGCGGTGCTAATTACCAACCGATTTTAATGATATTTGGTTGGTAAATAAAGTACACAATGATTACAACTTGACCTAAAAATAAATAGAATTGGTCAACTGGTTGTCGAGATATGACAACCAACTTAAGATTGCGTGTAACACTGAGGGCGCGTGGATGTGCTTGATGCATTTTAGCGTTGAATAATTTCCTTGATTTTACTTTTTCTTAATTATAAATTATGTTTTATTTGATGACCGAGCGAGCAAAGCGTCTCTGCATCAACTGGCCTTTTCTTTCGTTTTTATATACGGCTTCCTAAGCCAACTTTATGTAGGTATTATGAACAGATGACACAAGGTGAGTTGCAAATAAGCTCTCTCGCGAGGTCTACTGTTCGTAGAACCACTAGTAGAATACTGACATACTTTTTAGGGTTGCGTACCTCAAAAGGAAAAAACGGAACCCTTATAGGATCACTTTATTGTTTATCTGTCCGTCTGTCTGTCTTTCCGTCCATCCGGGTGTCAAGCCCTGTATCTCGGGAACGCGTGAATGTTGTAGTTGAAATTAAAATCATATACGCAGATCCATAGTCTCTTGCTGCAGAGAGAAAAATCAAATTTCTTAGTTTTTGTAAAAAAAAAGTTACAGCTGAATTTAATTGAAATGAATAAATGCGTTACAATACAACGCTTTCTTCACAATTATTAAACATTTATATGATTAAACGAGGTGAGTTGTTTTACTGTGTATCTTGTAGCAATACACCAATTGTCCAGATTGGTACACAATGCCGGTATGCTATCTCTGGATACTATCCGTCGCTAGATATGAATCTGTATTATAGCTCTACAGGTTGAAATAATAGTGTTTTTAGGGTTCCGTACCTCAATAGGAAAAAACGGAACCCCTATAGGATCACTTTGTTGTCTGTCTGTCCGTCCGTCTGTCCGGGTGTCAAGACCTTTATCACGGGAACGCGTGAAGGTATCGAGTTGAAATTAAAACCATATACACAGATCCATAGTAAGATACTATGGAGAAAGAAAAATAAAATTTCTATTTTCGTAAAAAAAAGTTACACCCGAATATGTCGTAAAAAACGCACATTTCGACACTCACAGAGGAATCAAAACCTATGGGGTACTTCCCGTTGACCTAGAACTCTGAAATTTGGCAAGAAGCATTGTCTTAGAGTACACATATAGGGAAAAATCTGAAAACTGGTATTTTTTTTATTTAATCATAAAAAATTGTGTCTCTATGCAAGGAATGAGGGCTGCCTCAAACGTTCGCTCGCTCGGATCCGAGTGGGAGGCGCCGCTACTATAGCCCCTACTCGGATCCGAGTGGTGAGCAAGGAATGACTTAAATATTTGTGATGTATATTTTTCGGTTTATGAAGGAAAATATAAAAAAATATATGATTTCCCGCTTTTATTTAGTTTGTACGGAACCCTCGGTGGGCGAGTCTGTCTCGCACTTGTCCGGTTTTTTTTATTACACCGCAAACATTTAGCCTACGCCTAGTCACTTTTATATTATATGATAAATCTCTGTAAGCTTGGAAACCCGGGATATACAGATAGATGATTAATATATCCCGGATCAGATAGATTCTATCTGAAACACAATATTTAAATACTCAGCGGTTAAAAAACTGGCAAGTTGTGGTACTTAACCAAGCAAACTCTGCAAAACAGTCATCATCATTTAAACCACAAGAAGTCAACAGCTATGGGCTTCCCTCATGGATTTCCAAAAAGATCTGATAAAAAATAAGTTCGTATAGACTGACTGGCCAGCCCTAGTGTCAGAGTCAGAGTTATTAACACACCCTGATCAAATGGTATATATTTGTTCGAAACAAGTATTTATTTGCACATACGAGGTTAATTTTTCCTGAGCTAAACTTGTTTTACCATAGATCCGAGGGGAAGTCCTGAGAGCAGGCAGATGCTCTTGCACTTTTATGGACTTGCTATACCGGTCACTGACCACAAAACTTAACAAGATATCCGATGTAACTGTTACGCTTGATTTTAAGCAAAAGAGAAGAGATAAATAATAAAATAAAATAATTAATAATAATTTCTCACAAAAATGTTCAGTCAACATACTAGTAATAAAAAAGGTTGTCTGTAAAGTCGGTTTACGGACGATAATTTTACGTGACAACGTCATGATAGATGCACATGTCACAAGCCGAACGCTTAGGCCGATCGCGCCTCTCTATCGCTTTCACGCTCGGCTCAGGCGGAACGTGACAATGAGTCATACTTTTTCGTGCGTGCATCGATTTATAAGACTTTTAAATGTTCATCGATTTATAAATGTTCACTCAACATACTAGTAAAAAACGTAAACGTAAGGGTGGCGCCACCATTGATTGGTTAACGCAAAAAATACTGTTTGAAAGGTTCAACAATCCCACGTGACAGAGCGATGGCCAAATTGGTTAAGGTTCCCAAGTACGGATTGAGATCGGAATATGCGGGTTCAAGTTCCGTCGGATGTGTGTAATTTTTGAACTGTCTATAAATTCTTAACCGACTTCAAAAAAGGAGGTTTTCAATTCGTACCGTATATATATTATATTATTTTATGTATGTATACGAATTACTCCGTCATTCGTGAACCAATATTTGTTGTATACTTAAGTTAGTGGTTATGTCCAATATTACCAAAATCGGCAGACAAATCCAGGTCTCGTAGCAAGCTTTTTTTAATTTTAGCCGAGATTTTACAAACTTTTGTCTCGGTTTTGGTCGTATTTTTGTTTAGAATTATAATTAAGTACCAAACATTTCTAAACTTACTTGTTAAGTTGAAATACATATAAGCACTAGACTACTAATTTATTCTCAAAATCCACTTAAAAACAAAAGTTAGTTGTTGAACTAATTAAGATAACTAAGGGATAAAATCAATTTTTCACGGTGATTATATGAATGGCTCATTTTCAAACGCGGTGTGACATTTCTGTTCAGGTGATACATCTAGTTTGGTGCTTGGCCTTTTTTGTTACCCAGGGGAAACCCTTTATGGATACTACCGGGGGAGGCTGCGTTATGTGGGAGTCCCGCCCAGTTGAACGATGTGCCGAAAGATACAGCTCAGTCAACCGTTATGCCAGTTTATCCATTAAAATCTTTGGAATGTTTCGTATCGGCGCCAATGTGCCGAGCCAATAGGAGCGTCGTTGAGACTCGTCCACGGAATGCCATATGGCCATGTGGCTATCTGGCCTAATTTGACCCTAATGACCGTAACCCTCACGATATTGTGTAGATATCCCTTCACAATCGTAACTCTCCACTAAGATTCTATGTATCGAGAATGCCATGGAGCACATATAACCAACAGCCAGACTCTGAGTTGATTCATCTCAACATCTTAACCACAAGAAATCCACTGCTGAACATATATCTCCCTATATATTTCCAAAAAGACTTGGTATATGGAATGAAATAGGGTTGAAGGGCCTCGGATTCATTTACTTGCCACTTGTCCATAAGTAGGTCATAAGATTGCAAAAAATATTAGTAAAATACATATGTCAATGCTCAAATTAATCATAGTAGGTTATGTTCCTATAACTCACCGAAAAACCTAACAAAGAATTCGTTACAACACAAAAAAATATACTAAAGCGAAACGGAAAATAAATTAACTTTTTGATTCAAACAACATCGTCTATTTCAATTTTAGCACAAGAGCACCGTGTTGGATTTTTCACAAGAATTTTTTCAGGCCTCATTACCTTGCCGTTTGCATGTTTAAGCTGGCCCTTAAATGCTTAAAGAAATGAGGTATCTTTTTTGAAAGTCAAATTATGCCGGGTCTCGGCTCTACCTGGCTTATAGCCGATGTAACTTAATTTCGAGTCTAGGCCATGGTGAGATAAGTCTCTCTCAAGGTAAGTGTTTGAGGCATTATTAGTCTAATTTTCTTTAATAAAAGTAATCTTATTTCAATGAAAGAACATATCAAGTGTGATTAAGATACGACTATGAAAAAAAATTATAACTTTTTAGTTGTCAGTGTCAGTCGTAACTTTTTATCCTTTCGTCACGGGGATGACTCACGACGTTGGTACATTAGCCATAATTTCAAGTGCGTTTGTTTTGCTATCGAATTTTGTAATAAAAAAAGAATTAAAAAGAAGTTTGGTAATTTTTAACAGGTTGACCTCGAGTAACTTATATGTTTAATCTGCAGTAAGTTATATCAGATACTTTAAAATTGTGTTTTTTTTTTCAGTAAACAATAAAACATGACTTTAATTTTGACTTTAATTACCTTCGTTAAAACGCAGTTTGGGTACCTACAAATATTTTTGTTTTGGCTCAATTAATGGATTCAAATTTTAATTTTATCTTAATTTATAGCTTTAATTTTTAAAAGATGTCATTTTATAAACGCTTAAGTAAAAGTTCTCAGTGTGATTAAATTACGTATCTGTGTAGGCTAGGGACTAAACTTGTTTTAATTCTAATAAAATAAAAATCGTATATATCGGGGCAACTATACTCAGTATTGAAGAGTATCTCGAGGATATTAATAAAAACAGCACAGTACGTCCACACAGAAAGATATTTATTTCGCGACAAGCAAATGGTGCAGCTACCCACTTTGACAGTACAATCTTTTTTATATAATACCTTACAAGTATATTTCATAGTTCGGATCAAAGATGGGTAAACCATTTACGACTCTCATCATCCCAGAGTCTTGACTAAACGGCTCAAATATTTATCGTTTCTTTATTCCGAATATGGTTACCAATACTAAAGCGAGATTATGCAAATCACCGTAATATTTTAAATACAATCCGGCCATATAGCCGCTTAGGCAATACCTAATATGTACCCATAATAGGTACATACCCATGTAGTATCCGTATCATAATGACTAGGAGAAAAGGTGCAATGCAACATAATCAACTCAGGTTTTAGATTTTCGATCTGTTTTGTTTTCATTATCAACCAATCAATTCAACAGCCACAAGAAGTCCATTGCTGGTCAATGGTCTTAGGCCTCTCCAATTTCCAAAAGACCTATTTTGGAAGCAACTTGCATCTAGTGCTTTTCTGCTACTTATATGAGGTCTTCTGTCCACCTTGGTCTACCTACGCTGCGCTTGCGCTTGCGAGTTGCGCTGCGCTGCCGGTGCGCGTTATCATCATATGTAGGTATAATAAGACTAAGTATGTCTTAAATGCCTATCTTTACCTATTCAATAACTCCGTTATAGGTAAATTTTAAGGAAAACCCGTGTCAGATGTAAATCTGAACAGGTTATGGGCGACTTAATATTTTTTAAATACCTTTTCCTTAACCACCTTAGAACAGGTGCCACAACTATTCGATTAAAAACCAGTGATTAAACCAAGTAATACATTTTTACTAAGATGAGTAGTTCTACGAACAGTAGACCTCGCGAGGACAAACTTTTTGCAACAATAGGTACCTAAGCAAAACTCGACGTCTATTGTTTTGTTTATATTCTAAATTTTTACTCAGAATTGAGTATCGAATGTTTCTATCAAATATTGTCACAATCGCCCGATTGCTTTGTCGCAAACTTCACCTTTTATGACGGATTCTAACGCTTCCGTTGAAATTGGATTAGCTCTTAACATTGTTCGATTTTATCAGATTGTGCAAGAAGGAAACAATATTTTTCGCGCCTACATATGTATGCATGTACATTTGTACATATATGTATGTGTAGGTTTCTATATTACCTCCAACGGCTTAACCAATTTTGATGTGTAAGTGTCGTTAGATTAATTTTCACTTTCTAAAGTATGTTATGCTATTTTTTACCCGATTGCGTAAGAAAGAGGGTTAAGTTTTGGGTGTATGTATGTATGTTTCTATATGATCGGTTACAGCTTAAACAGCTTGACCGATTTTGATGAGCGAGGTGTCGTTAAATTCGTCTTCACTCATAGTCCATATGTTTTGTAATAATAATAATACATCTCTCGCAAAAATAAAAATAAAACGGACAAGTGCGAGTTAGACTCGCCCACCGAGGGTTCCGTACAAACTAGTAGATAAAAGGGGGAAATCATATATATTTTTATATTTTCCTTCATAAACTGAAAAATATACATCGTAAAAATATTTTAAAACCTATTTTAGTTTATGCTAATTAAGCTCTTTCATATGATACCCCACATGATACGGTTAAAGAACTTTAAAATTTGGACCCTCATTCCTTGCGTAAAGACACAATTTTTTTGTGATTAAATAAAAAATGTCCAGTTTTCGGATTTTTTCCTATATGTGCACTCTAACACAATGATTCTTGTCAAATTTCATAGTTCTAGGTCAACGGGAAGTACCCCATAGGTTTGATTCCCTTGTGAGTGTCGAAATGTGCATTTTTTACGACATATTCGGCTGAACTTTTTTTTACGGAAACAGAGATTTTTTCTTTCTGCAGCAAGAAACTATGGATCTGCGTATATGGTTTTAATTTCAACACGATACCTTCACGCGTTCCCGAGATAAAGGTCTTGACACCCGGACAGACGGACAGACGGACAACAAAGTGATCCTATAAGGGTTTCGTTTTTTTCTATTGAGGTACGGAACCCTAAAAATGAGTTTTTTCGTAATCTCCAACAAACTTTTTCGTAATAAACAAGCGATTTTACTAGAATTATTCTAAATGCGCATTTATAAACTTTTACAGCGATTTTATGCATACTTTATCACAAAAACGTGTACAAGAGTAACGAAATTGTAAGTTAGACTGCAAAAGCTGATTTACTGCAGTCGGGTATTATGTTTTTATTTTAATATTATCTTTACCAAACTTGGGTACTTGTTTGAGATTGTGCTAGTCCGGTGCTATGTGTCGTCCGGTTCTAGGGAACTATCCCCTACTTTTGGTTATTTTTAAAATATAAATAAATTAAAAACCTAATAATTTACGCGGTGAAAAACTAGAGCCGAACACGAACTTTCATTTTATTCGCTTTTTGCTCGAAATGCCAGTCAGACTTATTTAATCGTTCTTCTGGTGCCAAACCAGTATTATCCGGCGAGACATCGTAAATCTTGAAATTGCAATCATAAAGCAGATGTATGCATTCATCTCTAGTTTTTTTTTAAAGCTTTGTTTTGGATTCACGTGATGTTTATACGGGAAAAGGTTAAATCCTGGCAACAACTCAGAGTTTGGGTGCTCAAAGTTTGCTCGCGTACATTTTTTTTTGTGATTTTTTGATCAATTCTCGTCGGATATGTACAATTTTTGAACAAAACAGTGGTGACACCCGTTCTGCTTCGTTCCTGGTGCAAAGGTTGGCTATTGCCATACAGCGTGCATTATGGGCACCTTTCCACCAGGGTCGATGCAGGATGGGTTTCAGTTGACGAAATTGTAATTTGAATTGAATTGATTACTTTTTTACATGTAAATGATTCTCTGTATAAATGCATTTTTGAACTGTCTATAAATTTGTAAATACTTAAGTGTGTAAAACACTCAAAAATATACGATATTTTAAGAGTGTAGTTCGAAATCATCTGTCTTGCTTGCGCGTACCATCATTTTTGAAGAATGGATGAATGTACTTGTAAAAAAAAAACAATCCACATACTAGAACAAAATTTTTGAACAAAAATTTTCCTTTGATCCAAGTTAATTTTCGTACATAAAAATCATTTATACTTTGGTCCAAATACGTTGAGAAGTTTGGATTTTAACCCCCGACCCAAAAATAAGTTTCACGTGTGTATCTGTATATCTGTGTGTCCGACTGTGGCATCGTAGCTTTCAAACGAATGAATCAATTTTGATATAGTTTTTTCGTTTAAAAGAACATTTTGTTGAGAGTGTTTCAGCTACGTTTCGTCAAAATCGGTTCAGCCGTTTCTTTTTTGCCGGGGGTTTTTTAGTTTTCTAAACTTATACTAACTTGTTAAAAAATATCTGGGAAAAACTCCATCCTCGGCCTTGCTTAGCATCAGGCGAGTTGGTGGTCAAACGTAGATCTATTTAGTATAAAAAATGCCATCCAAGTATATGAAATTGCATATTTTGAAGTCGGTTGTTTCAGTTTTATAAGTGATACAGGAAACAAAAACAATTTACAAACCTACTTTCTACCTGCAACAAGCAATCCATATAAATTATGTACTCGTATACATTGACCACGCCGGGATTCCCTGAAAGTCCGCTGCGCAGGCGCTGGTAAAAATAGTCGACCGTGATATAATGGAATGGCGTTTGTGGTTTTACCCCACTAAGAAGGAATGTTATGGGGGTGTATGTACTCGTACCTCTATCTATACCTAATTTCAACCCGAAAATTATATCGAAAACGAAGATAAGCGGTTCCTTAAATCTGCAAAATTTCCATAAAAAAGTATTTTTACCAGTTATGATCAAAAAAAGTGTAGTTTTAAAATTAAGTATCAATTACTTATAATGGTATTTATTGGCGGTAAATGACTTTTGTTCAAAATAATAGGAGATTAACAGCAAATTTTACGTAGGTAAATAATTGTTTTATTGTATCCAAAATTATGAACACGTATTTATTTGTCATTTTCTTGCTATTAATCTCAACTAAAGACTTTCCATGGTGGACTGGGATAAAAAAAATGGAAATAAAATAATCTACGAAACAAAAACGAGAGAAAAGATTTTAAATTTATTATTCAAATTAGTTATGTTACTCTTTAGCAAATTCATCTTTCAAACAAAGCAAAAATAGTTATTTATTGTACTAGTCTGGAAAGTTGTATTTTACCGTCGAGTGTCTGACAGTTGAATCCTGAGCGTAGCGATGGATTCAAGAAGACACGAGATAAATAACTTTACAGCCGAGTGCAATACCAAATTTTTCATCTTAACGTAGCGAGGAATTTTTTTAGTTCACCTATTTTATAATATTATTTATTATTTATATTTTATAATCACGTGAGTTCACTTACATGTGCACATTTCATTAATTTTGAACATTATTTACAACAAAATTACGTAGTACAAAGTTTATTTTACTCTATTTTTTTTCTTCTATTAGGCTCTTGACACAACTCGCATAGGTCGCATTCTTCTTTACTCATCCAAACCTTTTTCCCGTAAATGGTTCTAAAAATCCAAAACACTGCTAAAAGAAAGTAAATTGTACATTTTTATTTACATTTTACGTAAATATACAAAATGTCTAAGTTCATCTTTTTTTTTTTTTTTTTTTTTTTTGTATTGGACTCGCATTAAAGCATTTGCCAGTGTCAAATATTAGGATTTTTTCATGTTTCTTGAATAAAACAAGTTGTAAATGTTCTAGTCACAATCTAAGTCACTTAAACAGACAATTTATAAGTTGAGTCCTGCTTCAGTAAAGTGGTGGCGACTTTACTAGACGCTTCTATGGAGTTTTGCCGACGACGAAAAATCACACGTTTTACTGCTTATTTCACTTGCCCACACTCACGCACTTTATCGAACACTTAATAAATAAAACACCACCATTTTTATAGCATTCATGTTCAAAATAACACAAGTTTAGGAAAATAAAACAAAGCAACAACACGTTCCTAAGACGTTCCCGCCAAAACTCCAATGTCTAAGTTATTTTAATATAATATTTAGTGTTTCTTTAAGCTAAGATAGCAACCTCCTTGAATCGAACTATTTTTCTTCATTTTGTGAAGGTTTTATACAAAGAAGTTGGAAATATTTTGTATTGAAAATGTAGAGCTCCGTCGTGTTCGAATTTTGAAATTACTTACCACCCTAGGGAGCAAAATGAACATTTCCACGCCAATATTAGCCTTGGAAACGTAACTTTACGAGCTAGTAAGATGAAAAATATATATCTTCGTACGTTTGGATACTATGATGCCACAGATAGACATAAATAATCTGTTTGCAGAGAGGGATAAAAATCTAATAATGTGTAGGTAATCAAGTTAGAAATGAAAAAATACGTAGTAGACAAATGACATCACCTTAAGACCAGGGCAAGCAATTTAAAGTGATGATGCAAGGCGAATTGGAAATAAAACTGATAGTCGATGGGGGCATGGGGCCAAAAAGAATGGTAACCATGCACCTACAAACATGGTACGGCCAGCCACAAGGTGGACAGACCACCTCATATAAATAACAGAAAGACATTAGTGTGACAAATGAATTTGGAAATCCATGGGAGACATCTATGTCCAGAAGTAAATTTTTTTCTTTCTTTTGGATGATAAGGTGAAGAAAACGAATGTGTAGTAATAGGATTCTCTCCCTTTAGATGTACATTTGCGCATTCAACAATTCTCTTTTAGCATTTGCACGGTTAGGATGTAACAATCAGGTCAATTAATCTGAAGACATACTGTCTGGCAGCTTCGTTACGTGTCAGATGACGTCATCTCTGTTTTTCTAAGTTAACCTCGCATTTAATTGTCTAAATAACCTATAGGTATAATGATGTCGCAAGAAATATATGTCCTTCGAGGAATTTGAGGAAAACCACTTCATTTGGCTTTTGATTAGGGCTTCCCAAAATCCCAACCTTATATTGGTTGTCTGTTGAGAAATTAGCCCTGGTATCAGTGTACATGTTCATGTATTGTGTCATGCAAGCCTCGGTGTGTAAGTGAAACTCGTACTTTGCTGGATTTATTTTACCATAAACGCAAATGTGTTGCTCCTCCTGACATGTCCCACACTTGCTTAGATAAACTATTCTTTATGCTGTAGCCTAGACCAGGGCCGGATTTGGAGGTGTGGAGGCCTTGGGGCAACGTTCTACTCGTACCAGTGGGGTTGAGAGGGAGTTTGTCGCTCGCCGAAAAGATGATTGATGACTTGATTTTGAATTTGATTATTAGCTCGTATTTGCAAGCTCCTATCACTTGACAATTGAGACTTAACGGGTTGAAGTGAACAAATATGGACATAATTGTTTTTAATATTCAAGAAAAATATTATGTTTGTGGAAGAATGATCGCTAAAAATGCGAAAAAAGTTGCTCACCCGTCAAAATCTGGATCTCTTGTTGAGGCCCCTGGGCAATAGCTCGGCCTGCCCTCCCCTAAATCCGGCCCTGGTCTAGACGGTATGATTGATTCTGATGTGTGAGATGTCGTTAACACTCTCACTGCCACTTATAAATGTTACAGCACGCCAAGACGTGTGTCACGGGTGGCATCCAGCTTGTGTCCTGCGGCACGTCGCGGCGTAAATAACAGAATCATTAGAGCAGATTGATTGACTGGCCTTGTGGCTCAGTTGGTACTTGGTAGTATGTCTACCTGCTAAGCTGTAGGTCGTGAGTTCGAGCCCACCCAGGGCAAACATTTGTGTGATGAGCATGGATGTTTGTTCTGTGTCTGGGTATGTATCATATATGTATATATTTACAAAAAAAAAGTATATATATGTATTCTATCAGCCATCTAGTTCCATAGTACAAGCTTTGCTTAGTTTGGACTAGATAGTGTTGTGTGAAATGTCCCCAAATATTTATTTAGGTATTTAATTTAAAAACAAGCACTTACTTAAAAAAACTTATTTAGTTAAACGGTTTTATTGAAAAGAAAGATAATGATGTAGGTAATGTATTTACTGTATTTTACTAGAAAAGTCCTTTCATTTGATACCCATATTGTGGGGTTGTTTTAAAATATGAAATACGCCATTTTGTGGCGGCGGCCATCTTGGATTTACAATAATACAGAATATACTAAATTGTATTGTCGTCAGGACTACAGGTGTATACCAAATTTCAGACCGATCCGTCAACTGGAACAGGGTAAAATTTAAATTAAGTACTAAATTTGACCCAAACAAATAAATAAACAGGTAAAGCAGTGATGATGATGATGAAATAAAACCGTTTAAAAATATAAAAATTGTGGGGTTTCCCGGCGCGTCAACTGAAATACTTAACCTAATTTTAATCATCGTTTATCCGATCCAAGGAATACTAATCGCACGGGCTTGACCAAAGAATAATGACAACAACACGAATTGGCTTGCAAATGAGATTTAGTTAAAAATGATTGGCGTACTGTATGAAGTAGATTGGGGGTCTTGGGTTAAATTTCTCTTAAAATTACGCTGGCCTTATGTCGTTATGGCACAGAGGTAATTTACCTTTTTGCAAATTGGTCTTAAAAACAATACTCGCCATATGATCTTATTTTAGATTGTAGCATTAGCTACGGAACTACCATATTCTTGTCCACTTATTTACTAATCGAACCGACTTGAAGTGAGAACAGAAGAGAAGTGGATCTGAGCCAGAGATGACGAATAAAATTCATTTAAAGGCATTTATCATAGATTGAGTCCACCCGCATTTTATATTGTTACATTCATTGACATAATTGTTTATGGAACAAATCATCCCGCTCTGATAAAATTGCAATACCCAACTAGGGTCATTATGTAATAACAACAATACAATTACTTGTTTATATCCAAAACCATGTACATAATGTGGCAATAAAACATTGAAATTGAAATTGAAATTGAAATTGAAATTGAAATTGAAATTGAAATTGAAATTGAAATTGAAAATACTAATCGACACGAGAAGGCTTACGTGCTAGAGAAAAAGCAGGCGGCCTTATCGCTAAAAGCGATCTCTTCCAGGCAACTTTGTGATGGAGATATGGATAGAAATGGGTGACGGGGTGTGCGACAAATACAAGAAAAAATATGTATACATATTTCGTTTCCTTCTCTCTATTTACTCAGGTCCATGACATTAGCCATTGTCACATGCTTTCAATAACTTCGAGATAAGATAAAACCCACCAAGAGGCTGGTTTTTATTTTGAAGTGTTTTAAGATATTTCAGTTTTGTGATAAGATAGGAACTGCTTGTTAATTTCGAGTGTTTGTTAATTTAATTAAACATTTCTGGCGCCGGAATATCGTCACCTTTCACAGAGCAAGGCCGCGCGTGTCCTGTGGCTCGGCCTTAGCAGACGGGATACTATTGCATACAAAATTGTATGTTATTTTTAGGGTTCTGTAACTTCCATAGGATCAGTTCATTTCCTTGTCCATATTTTCGACTATCGCGACCCTTTTACTCAGGAACGAGTGTAGGTTTAAAGATGAAATTAATGTCAGAAAAAAGGCGTTCGCTTGAAACTATTTAACATATTTTTCGATTCGTTTATTAATTTTGACTGTAATGGGGTACATTTTGTAGTCAGGTATTTTATTTTATTTTGGTAGGCATGCCCTTGACCGCCAACTCACCTGTTGTGTAATGATGCCGTTATGGGTGAAGTTCACTTACAAAAACTAATCGGAAACATTTTTTTTCACATTCCGTATATTATTATGTTATCTGTGGAGAGGTGGGAACCATTAGAGGATTTTAGTCTTATTAAGTTATTTATTTATTGTGTAATTATGTATAAATGTTTTACTTATCTCTTAATTTGCATAATGAATTCATGTACGCATTCAAAATTAATTTCAAATTACAATACGGACATTTTTATGTTGTTTTTATAATATACGTAAAATGTTTCAGCTCGTAAATTTTGAAATACGTCATTATCAATACTCATTTTGTACTTCGTTAACCCGCACACAAAAATACCTACATATTATTTAGTACTTAAAAGTCACGTGCGTGTTTAATTTAACTAAGTTTTCCTTCTAAGTAAATAATTGTATCTAACACCACAAAAACATTCGTACCATAACTTTATCTTCGTGCGTGACGTAAGAGATAAAAAAAAATACAAAAAGTATCACGTGTGCATAGCCCCGTAGTGTACAGATTATGTTATAGTCAGTACTAAGGTTAACTAAAAGCATGCAAGATGCGCGACTAACAGGTGATCTTGTGGTCACTTACCACCTATCTACCGCGTACAACGCGCGAATACCGCGGTTCTATTTTCAAATTACGAATACGTTGTTTGACAGATGTTTTTTTTTTACTATGAAAGTGTGAGTGCCAGTGTTTGAAGGATTACTTGTATTGTGAAATGTGAGTATTATCCTTTATGATTTTATGGTTATGTTTTATTGATTTCGTTTTATTTTTTTGAGGGCGATTATTGGGATACTATAATATATTAAAAACAAAAACAACATTTTTTTTGTTGTTTGTATAAATAAATATTGGTGGTGACACAACACCTTTTAATTTTTAGCAACACTCACACAACTCATACTAAGCAAAGCTTGTTAATTATTATATTTTAGTTATTTTTTTTTTAATTGTTTATTTTGAATATTTCACAGCAAGTAAGTGTTATTTTAAATATAAAAAGTATATACTTATATTACACATTATGTACATTATATTTGCCGTAGAAGAATAATTAAACGCATGTGTTTAAAAAATTCATCAATTGTATAATTAAAAATATTTTACCAATCGATTATAAGCATATTATATTTATTGTAAATGTCGAATTACATTTTACACATTTGGCACTTGGTTTAGAACATTGTGTCGCTGCCAAAGGAGTACTCCAAAAAAATTAAAATCAACTAAAAGTTTATATTTAAAAAAAAAAAAAACTTGTTTAAAACACTGATAAAAAAAAACAACTTCAACATAAGCAATTCGTTTACTTTGATGACATTTTCCCAGTTAGTTTGTTATAAAAACCAAAGTACTGATTCGAATTTGATACAATTTATATGGGACCGCCAAATAAAAAAAGAATCGGAGGAATTGGTGTACAACAGGCCTTATGTTAATAGGGCCACGAATTCTGTGGTGTACAAATATACAACAAAAATACAGTCGAATTAATGAAAAATACTGTTAATGAAATTTTTTACTAAAATTTGAGAACCTTTTAGTGCTGTTTTCATAAGTTCATTCTGTCATTTTATATTTCCAAAAATGTTGGTATGCGGTATTATTAGTTCTATAGAACAAATGAGAGAGATTTCGTTTTAATAGTTCTACCATAGAACTAAAGGGATAAAAAAAAAATCAACAGTTCTATGACGTCACCGTTCTATAGAACTAGTGGGAGTTACCGGCGCGAGCGAGACGAACGATGGTCGAACTACAGACCCTTAAGAGAGCTTTCGCATGTCGGTGGAGTAACTTCCGTGCTTGTCCTTTGGCATTGACCTTTTCTTTCATCTGCTAAGTTCTTAAGCTTATTTGTAAGCCCATAATTATTTTCGCATGTATGAGTATAAAGAAGTACCTATCTGTGTATGCATTATCTTTTATCGTCGTTGCAAATTTGAAATCTCCTATGTGTTAATACAATCACATGGGTTTTTGTGGATTCGATAACCACTCAAAGTACTATTAGAAAATCTATAAAAAATATCCAAATGCAATGACGTTATGTACCTAGTTTTTTTTTTAAATTATTATTTAGACTTGTTTTTGTCTATTTACTCATAAATACTATTTTTTTATACATTTGATATATCCCAAAGTTCTCTAGAAGAGATCGCTTTTAGCGATAAGACCGCCTTTTTGTGCCATTTTCTTATGTATCTGCAGTCATTGCTCCACGAATGTATATTTTGGTCTTCCTCGTCCCTTATTTCCCCTCTTCCTCTCAAAATTAATGACAATGATTACTAATAAATAACACAGAAAATAAGAAAAATAAAAAATAAGGTGCTTAAAGGTGTTAAATAACTTAAAGGTGCCGAATCAAATTTCATTATTTGAATCCGATAGACCGTCAACGCCGCGCCGGCGCAGAAATGGGAACACTTCGCTGGCTCGTTCAATCTACTTAAGATAATTATACCTAATATATGTATCATACCTAGATATACAGGGCCGGTTTTGGAGGCTCTGAGGCAATGAAGGTGTGGAGGCCCCTAATATTATATTTAAAAAAATTGAGGAGGGGGGGGGGGGGGGTTTGGGGGTTTGGGATTGATGACTGATTTTCATTATTAGCTCGTAAAAAAGCGTAAAAGCTGTTATTTGGATTTTTATCTCTATTGCGGGGGCTGCTCTCTTGTGGAGGCCCCGGGGCAGTAGCCCCCGCCTACCCTGCCCTAAATCCGGCCCTGTTGATATATCTAGCAATTTCGTAACTGTGGCACTCTCACTTTTAAAGCTTCAAAACTACTTGATTTGCATAATTATTTCACTAGATTATTAATCTAAGTATGTCGTGGATAAATCCTGCGGTTGGAAACATTTTTCACCGACTGCACAAGAAGAGATGATAGCTCGATTGTGTGATGAAATTTTGCGCGCAAAAAATCATTTGAATAAGGATTATGTTTTACACTACACAAATGAAATTTGGTAAGTAGAAGTCATTATGTAAACCGCTAGAAAATGCTGCCGAGAAACCCATATGGTAGGTTTCCGGAGCTATATAATTATATTATAAACTAAAATTATAGTTTAAAAAAAATTAAAAACCGACTTCAAAATGCGCAATTTTGGTTTAAAATCAAATTACTAACCGATTTTTATGAAATTTCCATGGAACTATCTGGAAAGTATAGTATAACATCATTTCAAATTTAAAAAATAATTTACTAATAGGTCCAGGCGTCTTTTAATGAATTGATAACCTCCTCCTTTTTCGAAGTCGGTTAAAAAAGAATTGAGAACTTTATCCTTTTTGGAAGTCGATCAAAAAGAAAATCACTTTGCGAATATTGTTAATTAAAGAAGGTCAACGGCCTCTTTACCATAACGACTTAAGTTATATATCAAAATCCAAAGAATCTTCTTGACAATATCGCCTTAACTTATTTTGCCTTATTATGTCTTTATTGAATTGATACGCCAATCATCATTTATTCAGCCAAAAGATCAAGCAAAATGGTATTGTCAAGTGACTTTAACGAGATTTGTAAATAAACTTTTATATATTATAATCCAGTAAAAACACGATTTGTTTACAGCATACTTAAGTCAATAGTTGTTATAGAAATAAAACATTTTTAATTTTCATTTCATACATAAATACAATTAAGAAAATTGTTATTTAAATTAAAGTAATGGTGGCTAATGTATTTGTCACATTATCATAAGAATCTTAACTAAATTATTAATAATAGTCAATATTATTTTTGGATAATGAGACAAAATAGGCAGGTGCCGTGCTCTCATTCTGATGCTCCCACACAGAAGTACCGCATCTTACTCACTGCTAGCTAACAAATTAGGTTTTAAGTCATACAACCATTTCATCTCAATAGCTCGGATTTATTATTTATTTATTTATTTATTGTACAATAATTCCATTTGCTATTCATATACCTACCTAGTTTTTGTATTGTTTTATATCCTATGTAAAAAGGGCCTCTCAGTGTTAGCTTCGGCCCACTGATGCCCATTAAAGGACATAAATTAAGGAGGCTTGACCCGACATAATATTAAAATATAGATATGAGCGAGCCCCATTCTTGGTCAACCCGTCTCTTAGCATCAGGAAAATCGGTAATCAATCGGAGATTTTCCTAATGTAAACAAAATAAATATGATACGACACAGTATTAAGTTCATCAGAAAACACATTCAAATTTTTAAATTCATATTGACAAGAGAAACGTGGTAAAAAAAAACCGGCCAAGTGCGAGTCGGACTAGCGCACGAAGGGTTCCGTACCATCGTCAATAAAAACGGCAAAAAATCACGTTTGTTGTATGGGAGCCCCCCTTAAATATTTATTTTATTTTATTTAAATTATTTATTTTTAAAGTGAATAATATAACTCAATATGCTGTAAATATTTCAAGCGTCTACCTGTTGGCGTTATCAATATCGAGCACAAACGAGCAAAAAAATCACGTTTGTTGTATGGGAGCCCCCTTAAATATTTATTTTATTCTGTTTTTTTTGTATTTGTTGTTATAGAGGCAACAGAAATACATCTGTGAAAATTTTAACTCTCTAACTATCATGGTTCATAAGATACAGCCTGGTGACAGACGGACGGACGGACAGACAGCGAAGTCTCAGTTATAGGGTCCCGTTTTACCCATTGGATACGGAACCCTAAAACCGTGATGTATTTTACATTACAATAATCTTGTAACATGGCATCCACACAAAAACATCTAAAACAGCTTGAGGTGCATTGTGCTAAAATAAAGGCATATTTGAACCAGACCACGAAATCAGACGTTTACTTTGTTGTCGCGTGATTAGAAATTGGTCAAGTGGTGACAAGCATCATGAAATACAGTCGGGTACCATAGATATATAGTTTAATAGTCATATTTTGTCGACGGATATGTCTACCTAGAACAAATAGTCCGACTAGACCCAGACCAGACCCTAGACCAGGTCCCACCAGACCAGACCAGGTCCAGGTGGTGGACCAGGTCCTAGTAGACTGTTCCAACTTTGCGCAAGAGGTGTAATTCAACTGGGCTGGGCAACGTTCGGTTTCCGTCCTATATACCTCAGTGCCTCAAGTTGAAAGTTTACCACTAATGTGATGACTTATAGCACTGAAACGTGATCACTAAGGACCGGATTATATGCAACATAAAAAACTTGGAATATGCATGAAAAATGCGTAAAATATGCATGAAAATTGGTATAATATGCAACATATATGATGAGTTTTAGAAAAGAAAACGAGGAAAATAGTACTATATTTTTTTTTTACTTCTAATTCAGCCTAAAATCAGTTAATTACGTATTCGTTCGAAACTTAACAACCTTAAAGACTATTTATAGTCTATAATAATATAAAAAATGAAATATAAAAAAAAAAACAGAGCAAAATAACATTTATTAGTTTTTTTAAGTACATACATTAATATTTAATACAATTAAACGTATAGTTTTTTTCATTTTTTTGTGAATGTATATAGAGAAAATCTTTGTAAGAGTTAATTTTATACTTATTAATAGGGTAACCTACCGAAACGTGTAGTAAATATAGCGAACATATGCATGATCATGCATATGTTCGCTATATTTTACTAAATTTCAGACAAAACATACATTGATCGCTGATAATGTGGTAAATATGCATATGCAAATTGTAAATGCATAAAATTTGGTTCCTAGTGACCACTCACTGTGGACTGTCAGATAAAATCAAACCATTATAGAAATTGGATAATGTGTAGGGGTAGAAAACTGTAGGTATTCCTTTTTGTATGGAAGAGCTTGTGACCATGTTTGGTAAACTTTGTTAATAACTACTCGGTTAGTAATCAAGTAACTGGGCGACCGAGCTCCACTCGGATTTTTTATGACTGAAAATACGAGCAAACCCGGGGTTCACTAAAAATGAAACCAAGCAAGATCGATTTATCGCCCCCTAATCTACCTACAAACCAAATTTCATTAAAATCGTTGGAGCCGTTTCCGAGATTCAGATTATATATTTAGGTACATACGAGTATATACAAGAATTGCTCGTTTTAAGGTTTTAGATATACATATATATATATATATGTACATATACAAGAATTGCTCTTTTAAAGGTATTAGATTAGATAACGAATTATGCAGTTGCCAAGCAAAACATTGTTGCAGACAAGTCATAAAAACTAGTCCTTATTTAGACTGACCTCACTGATTAACTAGATAATTTATCTAAAGGGCTAGATTGACCTTTTCCTAAGTGCATTTAGTACTTTGTGCTACATTCTAAGCATTATTTACACTTTAGCCACTTAATAAACTGAAATTGAAACCTTAACTCTATACTCTTATTGTCATACTATCTGCGCCGCGCAGTTCCACCCGCGTGGTGATCGATTACGTTGTTATTGTTTACTGTATCCCACAGGCACTGTCAAATTTTTCGGGAATTAGAGTATGCCAGATCCTTCTACATAGTATAAGTAGTAATCCTGCCAAATTTCGTCCAGATCCGTCCAGTAGTGTCAGCGTCTATCAGACACACTGTACAGCCAGCCAGACAGACAGACAAAAATTTGCTGTTTTGGCTTCTGTATCAATAGTAATGCTTCCTCCAATATATATTTTTTTCAAATATACCTATTTAATGTACAGATTTAGACCCGTTAAACTTTTATTATATGTATAGATATAGATATAGAATTACATTCATTACATTACATAAGTAGATAGTAATGTATAATTAATTTTTATGTTTTTTAAACTGTAATTATTTTAGTTGAATTACATTCTTATTGTATGTATAGATAATGGGGGCGAAAATTGCGGACTACTGACCAATTATTCTGCGTGCTTTATCTCTGACCACGTCGTCGCTTTTCAACAGGCGAGTTGGTGATCAAACCCGCTTTTGACTTATTTGTGTTGAAAAAAAAGACGTGTGGCACTCGGAGACTGCCGCGGTAAAGCTATTGCATAATAGCTTTACGCGCGGTGTGTTAGGTTATTTTCGTTACGGAATTTCTGGACTCGGCCTCCACGCTCAAGGCCCGCGATAGAAGCTAAGCAATAGCTTAAAACCTTTTTTATGAGGATATATACGCAAAGCTACCTTGTAATTTATTAAAATGAACGTTGTTTAAAATAGTTTTTGTAAAATCACTTATTTGTGAAAAAGTTCGTCGGAGGTTACGAAAAAGTGCTTTTTGTGAGGGTTGTAGGTTATTACAGAAAAAACATAGCGACACTCAAGAAGTGAATACAAATCTAACGACACCTCACACATCAAAATCGGTTATCTGTTTAGAATGACAAAGTCAAAATAAAATTTGTATCTAACATGAGCTGTAAGAGGTTTTATAAAAATGTATATCCACTTAAATACATTACATACACACTTGATTACTTACACTAGAAAACATAACCCTCATTCTTGAGTGTATAATACAGTCGGTTAATAAATACAGTTATTTCCCTCGCACTCACTTATGCTTTTTAGTTACAATATTACAACAAGTATTTATATTAAAAGAAAAACAAAATACCCGCCTGCAGAAAAGAGGTTTTTGCAGTCTAACTTACGATTTCGTTACACTTGATACGCTGTTGAGTGTTACATTTTTGTGAAAAAGTATGAGTAAAATCGCTGTAAAGAATAGAAATTCGCATTAATTAGTATAGTCTAGTAAAACCTCTTGTTTATTACGAAAATGTTCGTTGGGGGTGACGAGAAAACGCATTATTAATATTTACAAGAGATGAATAATGAAAGTAACAATTTTATTAGTGTTCACATTAACAACAACACAAAATACGATAAAAAGTGAATAAATGATTCTTATTTAAATTATCTTCTTCTTCTTCTTCCGGCCTTTTCCCATTTTTATTTGGGGTCGGCTCTCCTAGTCCTTCTTCGCCAGAGACTACGTTTCTGGGTCGTCTGTGAGTCTATGTCGTTGTTAGCAAGGTCTTTTTTGACAACATTCATCCATGTTAAGGGGGGTCTACCACGGCTTTTCAGTTTTGATTCCAGTTGCAGCACATTTTTGTCATATGTTCTTCGGGTCTTCGCATTACATGGCCATACCACCGCAGGCGCATTTCTGTAAGCTTTTCAGGTATTGGCCTAATTTTAAGACTGCCTCGGATGTAGATGTTCGGAACTTTATCCAGCATCGTGACGCCTGCAGACTATCTGAGCAAAATAATAATAATCAAATAATATTCAAATATTATTTAAATTAGATGTAAATAATATAAATCCGTGCCTAGCTCGAATTACATGTGATCTATTTGGATACAATTTAAGTAAAACGTGCGTAGAAAATGAATGGTTTAAGGAACGGCACAAATTGACTTGTCTATTCTGTGAGAATAATGGCGTGGTTTATAGCTTATGTCCGTTTTCAGGTTTTTAGTTATCTCTATATCATATTTTCTGTCAATCAGTTCCGTCATTTGGTCATGATTAGGTAACAAACAGACATAATTACTTTCACTTTTATAATATCAGTAAGAGACTTAGGATTTAGGATAGTTAACGTGTAGAAAGAAAAGACAGAATCATGTTTTTGGCACAACAGACACTACATCAAATATAAGATCTAGAAATATGTAAATACAATCAAGAAAAACAAACATTAAGGTCATCACTGCAGGGTCCAGTGCGACAAAAAAGGTCAGGTAGTGCTCAGCGATAATGCTACTGTTTTCTCAGCAGCGCTGGTTTTCAGCCCTAATCTTCCGGCTCGCTCGGGTTTATAGCACATGAGAGTTTACCAAGATAAAACAAATGACCGCAAACTTGATGGGTTTATCTTATTTAGTTTAAGAGTTTCTATGGCCATCTTCCGACCCTATCATCAGATTTACTCTGTGGTATCTATTATTGCTTTGTCACCAAAGATACTTAAGTATAGCAAATTTGAGTTGAATCGAATGTCTAGTGGTTCTAAATTAAATTCCAAGATTTGACCCATATGTAAATACAGACAAAATAACGAGGAAAATTAATATAAAGCTTGTAATAAAAATAAATAAAATAATTATGCTTCATTTTGTCATGTATTTTAAAATATTGAAAAATGCCACGAAATATACAAATTATATCTAAACAGCCCTATTTCCCGAAAACTACAATCAAGGATAGTGAAAAGATTATCTTCTACATCGACCTGCCTCGGGCCTCGGTACCTCGGGCACTGCGTCGCTTAACATCAGGTGTGTTGTTGGGTCTAAAACTCGATCAAATCATTACATCAGCGAGCCACTGTGTGGATTATACCGTCACTCAAAATTAGACGAGCTGGTGGTAAAGTACAAGCTTATCTATGAATTTAAAAAAAACTCGCCATAGCAACAACTTATTGTGAATAGCCGCCTTCCCTAACGTTATTGTACTTATTACCAGTTGTAGTTTTTGTAGCCATTATAATAAACGTGTTGGACACGCTTCGTACCGGATTCTATAACATCTGTACATTATGAGCAAAAAGTGGGTGAGAAAAATGGTAACTGCGCTAACCGCGCGAGTCCATAGTGTGAGTGATGGGCAAAAAGAAGAAGAATGCGCGTAAGTACTTTTCTCTTAAAAAGGTACTACTAAATAATACGGGACTTCTTTTTTTTTTGCTTGATGTTGGCATCATGCTTCACATTTGCCATTTGTCGAGTTTATACTATGGGACTTGTCTACTCCTAATGCTCTTAATAAGCTCCTTTGTGCATTCTACCAAAGTTTTAGCAAATTATGCAATAATTCGTACCACTACACTTGCACTTCTATTTGCCAACATTATACACATAAAACTCCACCCATCTAACCATCTTTACCACGTTTCGAGATTTTTACATAGGTAGTTTTTCGTTGAAGTTCCAACATATAATTAGGGTTCTGTACCCAAAGGTTGTAAACGGAGCCCTATTATTTGGAGCCGTTATCGCACTCTGTCCCAATAGAAACGGTTGTACCGTTAAAGCGACAGTCTTCACATTTGTATTTATGTAGAATCTTACCGATTCAAAGGCAAATAATATATAACCGAAAATTATTTGGAAAATTTTGTGAGCCGGGGCTTCCGTAAAGTAGCTGTGAAAAAATTTCTTTAGGTATGTACTATATTATCATGTTTACAATTTATGTAGTAGAGTAAGACTTGATTTTTTATTTCCAAAATTAATGAAAAATAAAGTCAACTTTTCAAAAATAGTTTTATTATGATTTATTATAATTTCACTTCAACGAAGAATCAGAAAAAAGTTTACTATTATAATTATAGTAAAATATAAAAGTATACTATTATAGTTACAATAATATCCGCAAGGGACGGGGAGGCGCATGGTCACTACCCTACCTCGAATAGAATACTATTGTATACATTACTAATTTATTTATTTCTAGATAAAATGTAACATTTCGAGGACAACAATTTTCTCATGTTTTTACAGACTTCCAAAAAGAAATTATAAATTCGGACTGTGTTTTTTTGTATGTTTGTTCACCGATTACTGAGCCAATTGTGCATTGATTTTGATAATTATTTATGTATTTGGTAGATCATACTTCAGAGGTAGTCCCATATAAATTTTATTAAAATCTTGATAATCGACTGATACTTGATACTTGACAATTAAATTGATAAAATTTAAATGGTTTTTATATTATTTTTGGTAAAATTTTATTGGTTATTTATGGTTTTTATAACATAGAAACTGGTAAAATATCATCCAAGTGCCTGTAGAAACGTCAAAAAGTGAGCAGTAAGTCATGTTTTTGCGTATATTGCGTATTATTTTGAAGTGAAGTCGGTTTTTTTCGGTTTTTTAAACTATAATTATATGTATGTCACCAACAAGCTTAATTTTTCTTATAGGCGAAGTTGCTTTCTTAGCGCATACGGAGCCCTGAATGCGCGAAGTCTGACGCGTACTTAGCCAGTGTTTTTATTACCACTAGATCTTTATCATATATCACAAAAATAACATGTACGAGTTAAACGAGATAGATTGTCCATTCGACGTGTAAAGCGAGCCAGTTGCCCAACTGTCGCCTTGACCGGGTCGTCTTGCAAGCTAATGTGCGTTTTGGTCGGTCATGCTGCTTACTTGCTTAGCCTTGCTAACGTTTACTTGGCTTAGGTATTACCGTTCTATTTATGTTCAACATAATCCAAATGAGGTTATTTATTTTTAATCGACTTCCAAAAAGAAGGAGGCTATCAATTCGGTCTGTATGTGTTTTTTCATCATCATCTCAGCCACAAGAAGTCTACTGCTGGACATTGGCCTTCGCCGTGGATTTCAAATAATACCGATTGGAAGCGATTTGCATCTTGCGTCTTATAATTATATTATATTCTTTATTTTAACCATAGAGATTATCTCTGTTTTTTATAAGCTTTTAATTTGTTTCACTTGTCTCGGTGTCTATAATTGTAATTTGATTTAATCTTGAAAGTCAAGTTTGACCTACTTGTCGGTTTCCGATTGAGCTGAAATTTTGTCATGCATATATACCTATATATATATATAAATACATGCAAAATTTCAGCCACCTTCCGTCGCCGTCTCCTTATATAGACGGCGACGGAAAGTGGCTACACAAGCGTAGCGCCCCGCTTCGCTTGTTTCTACTTTAGAATCCCTATTCTCAATAAAACAAATGCGTCCGCGGTAAAAGTATTTGCGGTCGTATTTCTGCATATCATCACATCTACGAAATTAAATTTATGATATTTTTTCTATACTGTTAGCGTGGGTAACTTTGACTGCGTCAAACATTGTACGTGGCCTTTTTAGAAGGTTCTCGATTATTTTCTGAGGAGATTAGTAGTCAAAACGACTATAGATTAATTAATCAATTAATTTGACAACTAATCTGTACGGAAAAAAACGAGAACCTTCTAAAAGACTACGTACAACGTTTGACGCAGTCAAAGTTCAGTTCAAAACCCACGCTGACTGTACATAGAAGCTTATGTACTATCACTATTTCTGCCAGTATTATATGTACATTTACTGCTACGCTCTAAATTCCCCTTGTTATACAACCTATTATGTTACCTCTTTACACGTGTTCTCGCATATGCGGGTGGAACAAAATCACCAAACCAAGTCCGCTTTCACGCTGAATAACTAGCGTAGAGAATCTATTTTCTCCTTATATGGAGAGTATTGAGAAAATTCGATCATGACGGGGTTGTACATTACCATCAAAACTTGTACCTCAATAAAACTGCATCAGCGTAATAAATACGTAAAATCACGTCTATTTTCTCTTAGCCGTTTGATGCCACATTTGACCGTGGTTAGAGGGATAGACAGGAAGGAGACGGTATAAGGGGATTAGAAGGTATTAGAGGGTAAAATGTAAGGAGGGTCAGTCCATCGCCTACATACACAACAATTTACCTCAAGTCCCTTAACTGACTTTCACGGTATGTCCTAATAAATAATAAACAAGTAGGTATAAGTTTAGAAAATCCAAAAATCCCCGACAAAAAAAAAAACAGCTTAATCGATTTTGATGAAACATAGCTAAGAACACTCCCTACTAATTCACCTTTCAAACAAACAAAACAACAAAATCAAAATCGGTTTATATCCGCTCGGGAGCTACGATGCCACAGACAGACACACAGACACGTCAAACTTATAACATCCCGTCGTTTTTGCGTCGGGAGTTAAAAATAATGTTATATAGGAATATTCTTATTTTTAGTTAAAGAAATACTCAATAATCTCTTAAAATAACTTGAAATTTAACGATATTTCGTAAAATAGAACGAAAAGAAAGAAAAAATTTAATTTATGTCTTTTGCTCGCGCTGATCAATGTGTATTTCTACCTATACCTATGAAAAAGTTTTTCCTGATATGTATAGCTTTTTAGCTATACGATGATCCTAGAAACACGAAATTAGCAGAGTACCGTGTGAAGTAAGAAAGGATACTCGGTAACATATTTTTTTAATGAAAATCACATAGTCGGTAATAATTTCATTCTATAGTCCGATTCATTTTGGGGAGTGTGAGCAAGAGGTACACGATTTAATTCCATACTCCCATATGATTTATTTCACTACAGGATTAGTAGAAAGTCGGCGCATTATCACCCATTTCTCATTGAAATGCCAAAGATCCGTACTCAGCGATATCGGTCCACGTGATGCGTACTGCATAGGAATGGAATTCTTTGGTGCCATCTCTGTTTCCTGAGAGCTACAATCTTGAAATATTCAAGGAGAGTGATTAGAGATTAGAGATGTACGAGGTGTCGTTAGATTCTTCTCCACTTGCTAAGTGGCATATGCTGTATTTTTTTAAAATAATAATAATACAACTCTCGTGAATATAAAGAATAATTATACAGTAGCATTGCGCATATTTTCTCACAAAAATCGTACACTCAAAAGCATATCAAGCGTAACACAAGCGTAAGTTACAGTAAGAAAATCGCTCTTGTACAGTTGGATATTTTTTTTTTTCCTATGTACTAGCTAACGGTGTCGTGAAAAAAAGAGGGACTGTAGACTACAATTTAAAAGAACACAACTGTATTTCTTGCCTTTATCTATAGATTATGTTAATTACACTCATATATTCATCAATGTATGGTACATGTAGGTATTCATTTTATGACTTCTGATCCAAGGTCTGCATCACACTGCATACTAAATCCGAGCGTGCCGGATCTGGGGAAATACAAATAAACCAGGATATGACCTAATCTGGGCCAACCTCCGTGATCAAATCCTCCTTGCCACTGAGCATGGAGTATTTGATCGATCGCGTTTTTGTGATTCTGGCTGTATAGAATTTTAGCTTTAGATTATACTAAATAGTACTACGGAAATAGAGATAAAGTCAGCGTTAGAGATTGCATTATGAAAATTTGCTATATAAGAATGGAAAAGGACAATGATTCAAGGTTACGAATTAATATTTATTTCAAACTAGCAAATCAACAATAATCAGTCTCACTCAAAGTCTCAAAATCTCTGATTTAATACAGAATTGATTACTTTTACTTATGGACGGAATAGTAACATTAGTAGGTATTAGTAATTTTTTTTTATAAGTTTAAGCAATCAGGTCTTTCTCTTTACTCGTGGAAACTATGTCCATTTGAAACATAGTATTAGAATAAGAAACTAATAAAGCTTAAAGCACTAAACTTGTCATAACAACTTAGATTAGATATATAGATAAACTTTGGTAGCTTTGGTATTTGGTAATATTTGGTATATGTAAACAAAACAAATTCTTATTGGCGTGTCAGAATGGCAACGTGGCAGCTCGCAGCGGTTATCATGCGAATTAGAAAATTCGCATGATAACCGCTGATTTCGCGCTCCCTCCCGACACTGGCAAATGCTCTATGCGGGTCCAAATCATGACAAGGAGATGATTTACTACTAGGCTACTTTTGCAGCCACGAAAATTACTCTCTATCATTCTTACTACGAAGTGAACACCCTTATGTAAGCGAAATAATACGCCAAATTGTAATACATATCGTTATTTTCCAATTTTCCAAGTAAAATTATCTCGCATCGACGTTGGAAGATTATAATTTGGACTAGATTATAATCTAATATAAAATATATTCCATTCATAAATTAATATCTCGACTGCGTTACAGGAAAATTGCATAAAGATGAGATCTCTTGAATTTTCCTCCATAATAATGCGTAAGTAATATTTTTTGCTTACGCTGAGCAAATAAATTAAAAGAACCTTATTATATTAGACATCGATTGGGAAATCACAATTATTGGTAAAACCGATGACGCGTTCTGCAAACTAATAAAATATTTTGATGATTTGTAAGAAGGTGAGTACTTATATAAACAAAAGGCATCAGTACTTCCCCTTACTTTTTATAGGTTTTCAAGTCATAGGTTACCTAATATGTTTTTATGTTATTACATACTTTTGAACCGACTTCCAAAAAGAAAGAGGTTATCAATTCGGTCTGTATGTTTTTTTTGTATGTTTGTTCACTGATTACTCAGCCAATTGTGCATTGATTTTGATGATTATTTTTGTATTTGGTAGGTTATACTTTAGAGGTGGTCCCAAATAAATTATATTAAAATCGATGCAGTACTTTGGTTTTTATAACAAAAAAAGTTAATTTTGACCCATTTCCCGGTTTTTAATTGAGCCGTCTAGTTTCAATCGTATATCGTACCTAAAAAAAAAATTGAAAAAGGAAATTGAATTTTTTTTGGCGAAAAGTTTGAAGAAGTTATATCTCACTAGGTACGCCCTGCGGTGTTACCCGCTGTCGTACATAAATTATATCAAAGGATATATTATTTTCAGGATTAAAAGTAATCTATGTATTGATCCAAATTTCATCAAAATTAGTATAGCCGTTTGAGCGTGAAGAAGTAACAAACATACAAACACACATATAAACTTTCGCTTTTATAATGTTAGTGTAATAAGTTGTGAACAAGAAAAAAACAAGTATATCCTTAGAAAACTCAAAAATCCCCGAAAAAAAAAACCCCTGAACCAATTTTGATGAAAAGCTAAGAACACTCTCGACTAATTTACCTTTCAAACAAAAAAAAAACAGTTTATCCGTTCGGGAGCTACGATGCCACAGACATACACACACACACACTCACACACAGACACGATAAACTTATAACACCCCGTCGTTTTTGCGTCGGGGTTAAAAATACCGCGCAAATTTATCGCATCGATAAATTCTTATGGCCTTACCGAAAAACGTTACTTATCTTTAAGCAATGTTTAACATATTTTGTCAACTTCTCGCTTACACGTAATGACTGTTGCGGAAAGAAGACAGAGAATTTAAGACTATGGTTAAAGTTAAATAACGTTTTCTAAAGTTTTATCAATTTTGTTTAATTTCAATGATAATTTCTTAGTCTACAGTTAATCATGCAGCTTCCATTATTTAGTGTTGTATTAATTCATGTATTCTGCGTAATTAATAAATAATTACACAGCTCAGTTCAGCCGTTAGCTGTCGGCCAACTGTGCGGTAGTTTTGCTCACTTTTTCCTTCTTTTCTTCCGGGTTTTCATGCATCTTGCGCTACTGCACTGTTACGTCTACGGTGAACAGAACAATTAATATGATTGATCTTTGCGCAATACTGCACATTTGCCAGAAGGAAAAAATAAATGGTCAAAGAAAGCTGCGTAAGTCTCTATTTGTTATTCTTTCATTCCTACCTAAAGGTAGAAATTAGAATTAGTTTATATTTTATTCAAATTTTTGCACGGGTCAAGCCCGTCAGTCAATCTTTGGAAGGCATCAGTGGGTAAAAGATTTATATAAAAATACAGTTTGTGGTTATGTGGATGGTTGGTGAAACTATTGTATAATATGGAAATTGATTTTTTTTTTGGTTATTGTGATGAAATGGTTATGAATTAGAAAACAAGTTTATTGGCTGATGCTCCCACACAGTGAGTAAGATGAGGTGCTTCTGTGTGGGAGCATCAGAATAAAATAACAGCACCTGCCAATTTTGTCTCATTATCCAAAAAATATTATTATTATTACTGTCACTTTATTCATTTAAAATCTTAAATTTAAGTTTTTTAAAATAAAAATATAAAAACATATATATTATAAAAAACTTAAGCCTAGGATGCCGCTGCCAACAGGGCAGGGCCTAAGCTGCTGGCGGTAGGTGTATAGACTCACAAACCTCCAGACAATTATAATTATTATTAAGTTAAGAACAAATTGTAAGTTAGAGTTCATAGCAAATAAATAAATACATCTGGATGCGAGCCGCTCCCGAACGTTTTTTTTTAGAAATCCTGGGGGCGGCCAATGTCCAGCAGTGGACTACTTCTAAGATGATGATGATGATTGATGACATTCCAATTTTTAAACCCTGACAGATATGAAGACTACGCCGTTATCGCTATTGTGTATTCTATCAACAAACAAACATAAAGAAGAGACTAAGCTAAGAGAAACGTGGTAAAATACAAAACAAGTACCTAATAATCATTACTGCAGTAAATAGTAATTACACAAGACAATAAAATATAATTGTTTACACTTATTTTGCAATGATGTCAACGATCACTGAACATCTTTTGTCACTTAAGACATTATCTATTGTGACTTAAGACATTATGGTTATAGTCTGTGGATATAGTGACATAGGTGCATGGAATTAGGCACGTATTGCATTGTTTTGTTATTATATTGTTGTTATTTTTATCTCTATTTTTATTTTATTATGGGAACTGACGTGATTATTACATATTTTTAAATTACATTACGTGTCACGTGTATAACACGTTTTACACGTACACGCGATTAACTTGTTTTTAGCTGACTTTGAATAAGAGGGTTATCAATTTGGTTGTATTTTTTAATTTTGTTGCTTACTAACTTCGTCATTTTTTAACCAAATTTGAAATTATTTGTTTTATACGGATGTATTTTCAGAAATAGGCCTTACATAGAGAAATAGAATATAATCCCATATTTTTATCAAAACCGGTTCAGTAGTTTGATTTCAAATCAAATTAACTGAAAAATGATTTATTCAAGTGTCATCAAGAATGTGTGTAATTTGAAGTTTATTTACTCGCATGCGCAAGGAGTTATGTTAAGCGGGTGTGTGTATGTATGTACATACATATAATGTTTCTATTTCAGTCTCTACAATATTATTAATCAACTTCAAAAAAGGATGTTCTTAATATGGTTGTATTTTTTAATCGACTTCCAAGAAGAAGGATTCTTAATTCGATTGTATGTTTGTTCAGCGATTACTCCGCCAATTACGAATTGTTTTTGATGATTCTTTTTTGTTCGGTAGGTAATACAGAGGTGGTGCTATATAAATTTTATAAAAATGGGTTCAGTACTTTGGTTTTTATAACAAAATAACTGAAAAAATATAAATTATTATCCAAGTAAAGGAATTATGTATTTTGAAGTCTGTTTTTTCAGTTTTTTAAAACTGTAATTATTTTAATTAAATCAAATTCAGTGCTTTATTTACCAGCTAAAGGTTTAATATACATATAGCTCTTATTAAAGTTGTACAGCCAATAACAACCTTATACTAGGTGTGCAAACATATTGTTATTAACACGCTTTTATTAGGTCGACCTGTATGTAATGAAATTTAAGGTAACTAATTTAACCATCTTCCAAGGATCGTAGCGTCATAAAAATTGGCAGCTGTATGTAGTTCTGATGACAATACAATAATATGGTACTGTCGAACTGATCTGATGATGGAGCCGGAGGTCGACCTGTATCTAATGAAATCTAAGGTAACTAATTTAACCATCTTCCAAGGATCGTAGCGTCATGAAAATTGGCAGCTGTAATGTAGTTATGATGGCAATACAATAATATTGTACTGTCGAACTGATCTGATGATGGAGCCGGAGGTCGACCTGTATGTAATGAAATCTAAGGTAACTAATTTAACCATCTTCCAAGGATCGTAGCGTCATGAGAATTGGCAGCTGTATGTAGTTCTGATGACAATACAATAATATGGTACTGTCGAACTGATCTGATGATGGAGCCGGAGGTCGACCTGTATGTAATGAAATCTAAGGTAACTAATTTAACCATCTTCCAAGGATCGTAGCGTCATGAAAATTGGCGGCTGTAATGTAGTTATGATGGCAATACAATAATATGGTACTGTCGAACTGATCTGATGATGGAGCCGGAGGTCGACCTGTATGTAATGAAATCTAAGGTAACTAATTTAACCATCTTCCAAGGATCGTAGCGTCATGAAAATTGGCAGCTGTATGTAGTTCTGATGACAATACAATAATATGGTACTGTCGAACTGATCTGATGATGGAGCCGGAGGTCGACCTGTATGTAATGAAATCTAAGGTAACTAATTTAACCATCTTCCAAGGATCGTAGCGTCATGAAAATTGGCAGCTGTAATGTAGTTATGATGGCAATACAATAATATGGTACTGTCGAACTGATCTGATGATGGAGCCGGAAGATACGAACTAGAACTTCATGATGGAACATCGTATCATAGCTGTGTTTGGATTTGTTAGAAAAGTCTTGTAATGAACTTTTACCACGATTAGGTTAATGACAATACAATAATTTGGAGCGTGTTTTTTTTAGTTTTTAAACTGTAATTTATTAAATGTTTGTTAGCGAATAACTCCAGCATTTGACGACCGATTTGGAAAAATCTTCTTTTGTTTGAAAGGATATTAATTACTCAGCGTGCGCTCGTACATTAATTTTAATATCGATAACGATAACACATGTACTTTGTGCGAGAGACATAAACTCTAACTTCAAAAGTTTCTGAGGAGCAAACAGCGCGTACGTAGATAACGGTGTCACGCGAAAAATAAAAACGCTTGTGTATATTGTTTTAATTTCAACACGATACCTTTACATAAATGTAAAGGTATCGTAAATGCGCACATAGAGTGTCGTCTAAAATTAAACAGGAAACTAAATTTATCTGAAGGCTAAGACAACCTTGCCAGAGAAAGGATGAAGCGGTGGTGCGTGAAGTTTAATGTCGCATTGTTTTATTAGAAAACAGCCTTCGATCACCGACCGTCGTTTATATTATGACAATTGACAATCAATGTTAGTTAACTAATTGACGTAATGTTGATCGTCATTTTGAGAGGTTACGTTTACGGAACCACTTCTTTGTTATATTTTTTGACGTGATAACGTTTTATAAATCAATGAACGCCGGCTGCACGCACGAGAAAGTGTCCGTACCGCCTGAGCCGAGCGTGCAAGCGAGAGCGCGGAACAAGCGATAGAGAGGAACGATCAGCCTAAGCGTTGGGCTTGTGACGCATCGTTATCACGTAAAATTATCGTCCGTAAACCGACTTTACAGACAAACATCTTCTTTATACAAGGTATATCTACAATTGATTCAGATTTCAGATTTGTTTGACCGCCAACTCGTCAAGCTAGTCGATCTAGAAGATATCTGTTCACTCTAAGCCTTGAAAATTCCAAGATTGTAGCTCTTAGGAAACAGAGACGTGTTCCATCTTCGACCATTGAAAAAAGTAGGAAAAATAATATTTTCTTAAATAAACGTTGCCTCAATGCTTGTTTGCTCTACCATTGAGTTGTATATCATCGCCATAAGAAGTCCACTGCTGGACATAGGCCTCCCCCATGAATTTATAAAGAGACCGTTTGGAAGCGGCTTGGATATACTCATGTATAAAAAAGATTTTTAAGCTTTACGCATATAGCTTTTTGAAAAATAGAGCATTAAACTTTTCTCCTGTGAAATTTTACCAATGGTAGATAGGGCAACAAGCACTGAGGCAACGTAAAGTTTAAAACATACGTACATGGTTAAAATACGTATTAAGACGTTATTATTTTCAATTATAGTTATTCCCTTTATATGACGTAAATGTTATAATAATCAAATTAAACCCACGTTGATTAAACCAGGAAAACTGTTATCAAATGTGAGTTATACTGTACAAGGTAAATTGTGATTAATTGTAAATTGTGATTAAGTAATTGTTGCTACATAAACATACTAATTTAGATAAAAAAATAAGCACGAATAAAATTAATTGATGCTACCTGAACATACTAATTTAGATAAAAAAAACCGGACAAGTGCGAGTCAGACTCGCCCACCGAGGGTTCCGTACAAACTAGTAGATAAAAGGGGGAAATCATATATTTTTTTTATATTTTCCTTCATAAACCGAAAAATATACATTGTAAAAATATTTAAAAACCTGTTTTAGCTTATGCTAGTGAAGCTCTTTCATATGATACCCCACATGATAAGGTTAATTCACTTTAAAATTTGGACCCTCATTCATTGCATAAAGACACTATTTTTTGTGATTAAATTAAAAATGTCCAGTTTTCGGATTTTTTCCTATATAGAGAGAATAAGAGAATAAGAATATTTATTAACCTTGAATAACATACATGTTACAGGTAAGTCAGATTTACACATATTATGATAAATTAACTAAATTTTATGATAATAGCATAAATAAAATGATATAATCGATTTAATTTAAATTATGGTATCCAATAAATTTTAATTACATTTGTTTTAAGACTCCAACCGTTAAAACAAGAATAATCAAAAATATCAATACCTATCATTAAAAATATATTATCTAGTTAATTAAGTATAAATACTAGTACAACTACAAATACCAAAATATTATTATATTTTTGCTACGCGTGACTGTGCTTGCTCTGTATTTGTAAAAAATGAGGATTTTGAAAGATCCATTTCCATATATTCACTTAATTTATAAAAAGGGTTATTTTCAAAGAAAGATTTTAATTTATGTTTAAACATACTATAATCAAGTTTGCTAATACAATTTGGCAGCTTATTATACAGTAATATTTTGATATGACGCCCTTGTTTTTCTGCTTTTACTAACCTAGTCTTTGGGATATACAACTTCTCTTTATTTCTTAAATTGTACGTATGCTTATCTTTATTCTGCTGTAAATCAGCTTCATGTATTTCTAGTAGGCTATTATATATGTAAAGTGATATCACCGTCATTTTTTTTTTTTTTTTTAATATTTTCGTGCAGAACTACGCTTTTTCAGACATTCAATTATCCTAATTGCTCTTTTTTGACATCTTAAAACTTTAATAACATTTATAGCATTTCCCCAAATTGTAACAGCATATCTAATCACAGAATGTATATATGCATAATATACCAATATAAGAGTTGTTTTATCTACTAACGGCTTAAGTTTAAACAAAGCATAATTTCCACTAGCAATTTTCTTACATAATTTGTCAATGTGAGCTGTATGATTAATTGTGTTATCTATTGTATACCCCAGAAAAACATTCTATTTACTGATAAAATTTTCAAAAAGACCTAATCTCGTTTGATATTGCATTACGACGCTTTTATTAGAATTTAGAATTATACCATTACAATCAAACCATTCTTTAAGCAAGTCCAATGCCTTATTTGTTTTCAATTCTAGATTTTCAATATTTTTATCTTTAATTCCAACATGAGTATCATCTGCGAAAAGACATACATGCATCCATTCTGGCATAGCATTTGCGAGGTCATTTATATAGATTAAAAATAACAAAGGACCTAAAATTGAACCTTGTGGTATCCCCATTGACACATCTCCGTCTGAAGAAGAGGATTCGTTAACACATACTGTTTGGCTACGTTTATTTAGGTAAGATTTCATCATGTTTAATTCAGTGCCACGAAAGCCATAGAATTTTAATTTTAATATTAGTATATCATGTCTCAGAATATCATGTCCATACCTTATGTACACAATGCTTCTTGCCAAATTTCATAGTTCTAGGTCAACGGGAAGTACCCCTTATGTTTTGATTCCCTTGTGAGTGTCGAAATGTGCATTTTTACGACATATTCGTCTGTAGCTTTTTTTTTACGAAACATGAGAAATTTTATTTTTCTTTCTGCAGCAAGATACTATGGATTTGCGTATATGGTTTTAATTTTAACACGATACCTTTACGCGTTCCCGAGATAAACCGCGGGTCGCGGGTCTTGACACCCGGACAGACGGACAGACAAACAGACAGACGGGTTCCGTTTTTTCCTTTTGAGGTACGGAACCCTAAAAATAGGTTTCTTCTAGGCAAGCGCGATCCATCGTAGACCGTAACTGTCGCTTAACACCAGGTGAGTTGACGGTCAAGCGCAAGCCTATCATTGAATTAAATAAAAAAAAACACCCAAAAAACATTACATCCCCTTGGGAAGTTGGATAAAAATGACGCTAATACCACTCAATGTCGCGTCAGGTATGCGTATGATTCACTTTCTAATGGTGTAGTATAAACATACAAAACTGAGCGTCATTGACATACATACAGTATACGTAATGATACGTCTTTGTTATCATGGTGGTTGGACGAGGACGGCAGTATTCTGGAAGGACGCTTCGAATGTGATCCGCCGTGAACTTTTAATACGATCGTGAATCAGACATCAAATAAGGTTTTTATTTTTATTTGACAAATTTAATCTCCACAGACTCCTAAGTCCGTGCCTTTTATAAATAATTTATACATTTTTAAGTTGAAGTTCAAATAAGGTTAAACTAAGTGAGTAGATATCTTCCAGATCGATGTGCGCCATCCTCCACCACACTGTCACTTACCACCAAGCAAATTGGTGGTCAACCGTAGAAGTGTTAAAAAAAAACTTTTCTCACAGTGTTTCGCTGTATTTTTCGAACATTCGATCTGGAAAAGAATAAGAACCTCAGAATGAGACGTGATTGTAAGATTAAATACAGTTTAATTGGTGTAGCACTATGAATTTTACTAAAAACTCAGGTAAGTAAATATAGTTAATTACTCTCTGAAGATCACTAAAACTCTAGGTGCTATTAACGAACTTATTATAAGACTACGTAAAATAAACAGATAGGTAAATTTTTGTACATAAGTCTATTTTATGTCGTTTCAGCCCCTAAGTTTGAACAATATCTTACGTAAACGAAATACTCCAAAAACGCATAAAATTAAGAAAAGTGAAACATTTATTTTATGAGCTGGAACGTCATAATCACCCTTGATTAAAATAAAAATCGAAATAATACATTCAAAGCCAGATCCATAGGTGTAGACAACAACTAGATGACATTTCGTGGTCAGTATTATATGCTACTAACAGAATACGTCAAGTACACGATATCATCTCGAACGTAATTCGAGTGTATTTCGACATCGACCTCCGTTCGCGATCGCGTCTAGAATAAGGCCAGGGGTCATTCAACGGAACAGTTACGTCATGATGCACTGTCATATGATTTGTTGTTTTTTGACATTGAATTTGTTTAGATTTTTTTATGAATGTGTAATTTTTTTGCGAATTCGGCCTTGGAGATAATTTAATTGAATTTAGTTTTTATTTGTAGTTGCAATTTGTTGATGTTTTGAGGGTCAAGTAAGACAATAGATAAACGTCGTTAATGAGAAATATATACGATATGCTATTCTTGAAATTAATTTAGTATCGAGCAATTGTTTCCTACGATTTCATACGCAGAGAAAAGAACCAGATTTCGTCTTGCACTATGCTTCCACATTGAAATAAATAAATAAATAATAACCACTCCTGTTGCGTCCGTTATTTTTTTACATTTTATAGATTTACGATTGACCACTAACTCGCCTGATGTTAAGTGACGGTGTGGCCGAGGATGGAGCTCGTCGATCTGGAAGATATCTTTTTACTTGCCTTGAAAATTCTAAGATTGTACCTCTCAGAAAATAGACATCATCGTGTTGGGTCGACTAAAACTCTTTTTTTTCTAGTGTATCCGACAACGAAACCAGATGGCTACAATATTATATTTCTCATATTTAAAAAAATATATAATTTTGTGGCTCTTATTTGGTTTGCATATATTACAATATTGTTCTGAAAAAGTAACTTTCTTAGGTACTTAGGTTAAAACACAGCCTATGGCACTTAAGAATAATGTAGGTAGGTAAATTTAGAAATATTTTTGGATCGGGTCGTTAGTTCTAGAAATAAACCCTGTATATAATATATTCCAGAATGTTTGCTTCTACAACATATAAAGATTTTAACATTATATACTAGTGGCTCTGCGAACACAAACATTTCTGTGTCCATTCTGTCCAATCGAATATGATTTTTTCAAGAACTGAGGTCTTGAGAATTTTATTTTATTTTTTCTTTCTATTTCAGAAACTAATCGAGAAGAATAGCAAAAATAGATAAAAAGAAGAATAAATAAATATTTGTGGACATTTCACACAACACCATCTAGCCCAAACTAAGCAAAGCTGATGCTATGGAACTAGATGCCTGATAAAATACATACATACTTTTTTTTTGTAAATATATACATATGATCCATAGAAACATTTAGGCACAGAACAAACATACATGCTCATCACACAAATGTTTGCCCTGGGCGGGATCGAACCCACGACAAGCAGACACTGCCAACTGAGCCACAAGGCCAGTCAAAAAATATAGTCAAAGAATAGTGTAAAAGTGTACATTTTGGTGTACATGTGTATATGTCGAGTATATAGAAACGTAAGACTGTTAAGTTAACACAGGTTCAATAAATTCCAATTACTATCAGTAGGTACTATTTTATCTTCATTTAATATTCTGAACCGTATTTAACCTACTTGCTAGCAGTGATTAGAGTATAGTTTTGCATAGTTGGAGAGACTAGTTTCTTAATATAGGCAAATTATTGCATGCGAGAAATAGCGTTCTAGTATTATTTACCTACAGACAGAATCGCAGAGAGATTTAACTTATGGTCGGTCTTTAATATTGTATCTAATGTATTTTTTGATCTAAATAATAAATTTAATAACGCAGGGGCGGCTTTGTGGCGAGCCGTCGGTGAGTGGCGACACCGCGTACCCTGAGGTTTCCCTGGGGCTAAAAGCTCCAGGGTGGAAGTGTTAAAGGGCATAACGCCGCTAGTAGCTCTTAGTGAACGCGCAGCACACCTCGCGATACCCTTAGCCATCCACACCAATGTTGCTTCTCCGGCGCCAATATGCGGCGCCAGTATGGGGGTCCCATTCAGTGGGTGGCGAGTCATTACCTGCCTTAACATTTTTGTATGATGAGACGAAGTTGGCAGGTGCTGTTATCTCATTCTGATGCTCCCACACAGAAGTACCTTATCTAACTCACTGTGTGGGAGCATCAGCCAATAAACTAGTTTTCCAAGTCATTTCATTTCATTACAATAGCCAAAAACTTTTAAAAACCTATATTGTACAATAGTTTCACTAACCATCCACATGACCACCTACTGTATTTTTTATATTATCTAATTTGTAAAGGGCCTCTCAGTATTGGCTTCTGCCCCACTGATGCCTTCCAAAAATCCGGGCTTGACCCGTGTACAAGTTGATATAATAATTTAATAAATAAAATTTATAGGTTTCGTATCTTTTATGCGTACGAAGTCGCGAGTACGAGTATCTGCTAGTATATGAAGTATTTTTTAGTAATCTGTTACGAGTATGCGTCGAAGTGTACTTTTCGCGAGTTTTAATGAGATCTCGTTACCTTGCTTCTGTTATTATTTCGTAATGAGTTAATCTTTGTTCAGACTTGTATGACTATTCATGTACGGCTGTCTCTCTATGAGTGATGAGATTCGAGCGAGATAGAAGAATTAATGTATCATAATTTTACTTCTTGATGTGGGTGTCTATGTATGTATTTATATGATCGCCTACAGCCTAAACGACTTGACCGATTTTGATGTGCGAGGTGTCGTTAGATTTGTGTTCACTCCCTCAGTGTAATAGGCTATATTTGTATAGGCTATTTTTGTAATAATACATAATATATGTCCCCCAATACCTGTGGGGAACTCCACTCTTGAAGTTGTTGATAATACGTTTAGGACATAGACGGTCCGACTAGGCAGGTCCAACTTTGCAAGAGAGGTCAATCGTCGAATCCAACTCTGCTGGGCAGCGTTTGGGAAACTCAAAAGCGTCTTTTCGTCTAATATACTTCAGTGCCTCAAGTCGAAACTCTACGACCAGTGTGTGTTACCAGTGATGACATACGGCACTAAAACGTGGTCCCTAACTATGTGCCTTATAAGGAGCTCAAGGTCACGCAACGAGCTTTGGAGACGGCTATGCTTGGAGTCTCTCTACGAGATCGAATCAGACATGAAGAGATCCGTAGACGTAAAAAATCGACATAGTACAGCGGATTAGCAAGTTGTAGTGGCAGTGAGCAGGGCACATAGCACGTGGAACTGATGGCCGATGGGGCCAAAAAGTTATTCGCTCTAGTCTTGAAAATTTCAAGTTGATAGACATAGACATAGAATTTATTATGACAATAAACATAATAAAAAAAACATATAAATAAAACGATATAATTAAAAATAATATAACAAGTAAGTTTTTGTCACAATCGGGCTTATAAAAGATTTATTATTATTTAGTGTTAGGTTACTAATGACTAATTTAAGTGTTTCTTTCACACATATTGCTTATCCCTTGCTATTGCTTAGCTCTCGCTTAATTAGTGTTTTGTCACTTGCGTTATCTTTTCTATTTTGTCACGGATATTAGTGTAATTAGTGTGAAACAGCCTGTACTAATGGCGTGCGACTAAATAGTGCATTTTACGCGGAAAACTAACGATGGAACAAAACCGTTGTGCGCTGAAATTTTCGATGGAGTCGATGTCATTTATACAGTGACAGTTCTGACTACAAGTTTAATTAACTTAATTTAAATACTATTTATTAGATAAGTAAGTGTAAGGTGAAATGAAAATTTCACCTGTGACCACGGACGCTGCAGTGTTCGAAACGTCTGCTCATAAAATTATGTACAATATACGCGATTGTTTTTATTTTAACAAAATTCGGAGTTTCCGGCAGCCTAGTCGGGAGACCGTCCGACTTGTGATCCGCAGGTCCTGGGTTCGAATCCCACGGCACGCACCTCTGTCTTTTCGAAGTTATGTGCGTATCGTTGATTGCCGCCAACTTCAAACGGTGAAGGAAAACATCGTGAGAAAACCTACATGTCTGAGAGTTCTCAATGATCTTGAAAGATGTGCGAAGTCTGCCAACCTGCACTTGGCCTTTCCTTTCTCACAATGAGAAGATGGCCCGTGCCCAGCAGTGGGACAGTTTTTACAAACAGGACTGGAAAAAAGGTACTTGTATAACTAACTTATTAATGATCATGGTTATTTTGTTTCAGATAAACAAAAATGTATCACAAGGGGAGAATAAACTTCGTGTGGACGGTAGCACTTGCAGTCATTTTAAGTGAGTACCTATCTTCTTCTGTCTTCTTTGTCTCAGTTGACAGATGCCGAAATGCTTTTCACTTTGATTTTCACGGTGACCGGCTTTTTACCGACTTCCAAAAGAGGACGAGGTTCTCGTCAAATCTAGAACTAGTGTTAGTTTGGGCTAGCCCAAACGCAAACTAAAACTAGCCTAGGTCTAGCCCAAACTAAACAAAGCTTGTACTATGGAACTAGCTGGCTGATAGAATACATATATACTTTTTTCTTTTTTGTAAATATATACATATGATATATAGAAACACCCAGAACGAACAAACATCCATGCTCATCGCACAAAATGTTTGGGTGGGGATTGAACCCACGACCTACAGCTCAGCAGGCAGACATACTACCAACAGAGCCACAAGGCCAGTCTCAACAAGAGTTGCTATAATAGTAGAGCGGCTAGCTAGGTGACGGACCACATATTGTCGCGAACATACTTTACCACAGACGGTGGCTGATTGGCTGATTGACAGATTTAATCAACCGGCAATCAGTCAGTCGTTCCAGGTAAATGCTTGCAACGAACTTCCAAAAACGGCGGTTAGTTTTCACCAAATACCCGATTGCATGTACGAATTCGTAGTCTAATTTACATATAATTAGGTACGTTTGATATGATGTTGAGTGAACGCGGTTCTGCAATCTGCAGCGCATCATCTATGTTCGTAGAAGCACGCATTGATGGCTTTGTAGCTATTATAGTCTAGTAAAAATAAGATTTGTGACGACATAAAATACAACTAAGTATATTGTTATTTATATCAATGTACTGGTGTTTTGAAATACATTTGACACAATTTCATAATGATATTATGAAAGCTAATCAAACGGCTGAACCGATCGTTATGAAAATTAGTACAGAGATAGCTTTGGACTTGGAGACGGACATAAGCTACGTATCATCATCATAATCATCACCGTTATATAACTACGCGAGTGAAACCGCGGAACGCAGCTAGTCTATAAATCGGGGATTATTGTTGATTTATAATTTTTAGTTATTTTCCTATCATAATTTCAAAGAAACCCCCCAGTTGCAAATACTGTGATCTGCTCCATACAAACTTATTTTTACTAGACTATTATACGCAAGAAGGTTGCCTCACTACACATCCAGGATGGCAACACCATCCTGGATGCTATTACTGATTGTCCCATTCTGCTCCATCATATCAGATTTTATGTAAAATGATGTCCCTATGTAGAAAAATAATAATCATCATCATCATCTCAGCCATAAGAAGTCCACTTCTGGACATAGGCCTCCTCCTTGGATTTCCAAAAAGACCGATTGGAAGCGGCTTGCATCCAGCGTCTTCCCGCCACTTGTATGAGATCATCTGTCCATCTCGTGGCTGGTCTTCCTACGCTGCGCAAAAATAATAATAACATGAATTTCAATAATAATGTGACATGTAGAATTTATTTAATTTAATTCGATTTGACATTAATAATAATTGAATACAACATAAATTATAAAATAATATAAGTAGTATATAAGAGTCTGAAATAAATTTATATGTGATTTGATTTGTTTTCTCTAGATAGTATTCAATTTCATAAAACCGTGAATAGCTGTGCAATGTATTTATATGGTATTCTGTAATTCAAAAGACAAAAAAAGGATTTCTTGGGTTTTCGTCTGTTACTCATTCGCGTTTAAAGTTGTTTGATTACAATGAAAAAAAGAAAGTAATTTTACTAAAATTATAATTGTAAAAGCACTTTTTTATCACACGATGTGAGCACAATACATAATTTTTGCGCGCACAATATTTTATTTTTATTAACTCACAAAAATATAGCTAAAAGTTAACACAAATGTAAACGACACGGCGCACTCAAAAATCGGTCTGCAGTCACATTGCGCAATCGAGTCGTAAGAAAAAAAAAATCTTAGAAAAAATAATCTTGGAAGATGAATTGACTACGTACCTACTGTTAAGTTAATATGTATAATAGCAAATATTGTATTAAGTACCTATACACAAAGTCTATTGTGGTTGAATAGTAATTAACTTGCTATTCTTAGTGCTTGGAGACCTTCATAACGATAAATCCAAGGATTCCTAGGTCATTTTAAGTTACAATGTCGCATTTGCTAAAGTTCTTAAGAAACCTAATAAGTAGTCATTATTTCAAAAAGTATTTATGATACATAAAATCTCACTTATTTCCAATTTTGGGGTAGGCAGGACTTAAAAGACCATGAGGCCGTTTGTCGCCACCACCATCATCATCATCATCATCTCAGCCATAAGAAGTCTACTGCTGGACATAGGCCTCCCCCATGGATTTCCAAAAAGACCGATTGGAAGCGGCTTGCATCCAGCGTCTTCCCGCCACTTGTATGAGGTCATCTGTCCATCTCGTGGCTGGTCTTCCTACGCTGCACTTGTCGGTGCGTGGTCTCCACTCGAGAACTTTTCCGCTCCATCAGCCATCAGTTCTACGTGCTATGTGCCCTGCCCACTGCCACTTCAATTTTCTAATCCGCTGTGCTATATCGGTGATTTTTGTACGTCTACGTATCTCTTCATTTGTGATACGATCTCGTAGAGAGACTCCGAGCATAGCCCTTTCCATAGCTCGTTGCGTGACCTTGAACTTCCTTATAAGGCCCATAGTCGTTTATGCAGGGGGTGGTAGCCGGATCTAAGTATGTCGGAGATTCTTAGCACCCCTTGCTCCGCCGTTACCGCCACCACACCACATTTGACTGTTATTAGAGGATTGGCTTGAAATGACAGAGAACCAACCACCTACCTACATTAACGCCAATTTTCCTCTATTCCCTTAACAGACTTTTACGATGTTTGTTCTCTGTATGGGTGATATTTGTATGTATTTACAAAATAAAAGTATATGTATTCTATCAGCCATCTGGTTCCCATAGTACAAGTACAAGCTTTGCTTAGTTTGGGGCTGGATGGTGTTGTGTGACAAATGATTTATTTTCTACGTAATGTCGTCCAATATGATTTATTTGTGCTACCGTAGAAGCTAAAGATATGGTTGAGCAGGGTTCATTAATGGAAAAGGACTAGTTGAGCTATGGACTAAAGTGTGATTAATAATTATGATACTAATAAATTCATAACTGCTTGTTCTATTATCTACTTATAAATAGATTCAAGAAGAACAGCCTTGATGGACACTTGTGTGATATTAATTGATGGACCTTCACCTTTGGTAAGATTCATCTATAAACATCTTCAATACTAAGAGATTTACGACTGTGTTGAGTTCATCAAATATTTACATATCTTACATACATATCTAGAAATAATTAAAACTCTTTAGTTCAAGGTTTAACAAATTGTTATCACAGATAGTAAATTTAATATTTTTTCCATAAATAATAATGATAGTGAAGTATAGGAAACGGTTGAACCAATTTTGTTGAATTATAGGTAAGAACAATAAAACTAGATCAAAATCGATCTATCCGTTTGAGAGCTATGATGCCACAGGTAGACACAACTGATACACAAGTAAAACTCTTATGAGTTAACACCCCTCTTTTTGTGTCGGAGTTTAAAACAAGTATAAGTTTACAATACTCACACCTAAATAGCTGATCTATTTTAACGAAACATAGCCAAGAAAATTCTTAATGAAATCTTCTTTAAAATAAAATTGGACAAGTGCGAGTCAGACTCGCCCACCGAGGGTTCCGTACAAACTAGTAGATAAAAGGGGGAAATCATATATATATATATATTTTATATTATCCTTCATAAACCGATAAATATACATCGTAAAAATATAAAAAAACCTGTTTGAACTTATGCTAATTAAGCTCTTTCATATGATACCCCACATGATACGGTTAATTCACTTTAAAATTTGGACCCTCATTCCTTGCATAAAGAAAGGATTTTTTCCTATTTGTGTACTCTAACACAATGCTTCTTGCCAAATTTTATAGTTCTAGGTCAACGGGAAGTACCCCATAGGTTTTAATTCCCTTTTGAGTGTCAAAATGTACGTTTTTTGCGACATATTCAGCTGTAACATTTTATTACAAAAACTGAGAAATTTGATTTTTCTTTCTGGGCAAGAGACTATGGATCTGCGTATATAATTTTAATTTCAACACGATACCTTTAAGCGTTCCCGAGATAAAGGTCTTGACACGCGGACGGACGGACGGACAGACGGACAGACAGACAGACAGACAGACAGACAGACAGACAGACAGACGGAAAATATTAACTACTCAGTCAGAATTCAAAAAATGAAATTAGTTCTTTTAAATTACCCAATCTATCAAATAAAAATATTAAAAAAATACCGAACAAAATATATTTAAGTACATACCCAATTAGGGATATTGACGAGCGATAGCTGATAGCGATAGTCTTGTATGGAAGGTTGGTAAATCCTTAGTTACGTAGTGTTATAATTGATTATACCGCTTACGTAATGCCTAACTTTTATCGAAGCAGGAAATAAAATATTATTAATTATTATTTTCATTAAAATTGCGTTTAATGATATAACCAGGAACCTTTTTCTTGAAGTTACTTCGATATACATATTGATAAAACCTCAGACAGATTTTTAGTGGTTTTTTTTTGCGAAAATATCTGGAATTAATTTATTGTGAATGGCTGTTAAGGGACTCTTTGACCCATATAGGCCGATTCAGGGCCTCAAGGCTGCTATTTGAATTACCATTCGTTCGCCACTCGCTGATACGATTTAGTAACAATTGTGACAAATTGCTAGTCTAATAGAAATAAACTAATAAATATGTTTATTGAGAAAGCATATTTTATTCTTGATGAAATTAAATACGAAAAAAATTACGGGATCGAAATCTTCGACTATAGTTTCAGCCTCATATAGCGTTCATCTTCAAAAGGAGCAGGTCAGACGTCTCGTCGAAGGTCTTCTCGCCCTTTTCAAATTAAAATGTTTGACAACCACGTTAGTTTACATAACAGAATAAAAACGTTTCAAACGCAAGCGAAGCCACTGACGAACGCTATTATATAATTTTAATGATACCAGTCATATACATATAAAATATCATAGAAGAAGATTTTTTTTGTACAAGATAGGTCTACGATTGACCTTCAACCAGTGCCGTAACTATACCATCAGAGGCCCGTGGCAAATTATTTGGATGGGGCCCATAATTTTAAAGTACTTAGGTACATTTAGTTAAAAATGTTAGGTGAGCTTGTTCTTAGACGGGCCCCCGGGTCCAAAGGCCGGGCCCTCTCGGGTTGGGGGCCCGTGGCATTTGGCCAGCCCTGCCACCCTATAGTTACGCCACTGCCTTCAACTCGCCTGATGTTAAGCGACGGTGTGGTCGAGTATAGAGCTCGTCGATCTAGAAGATATCTATTCACTCTAACCTTGAAAATTCCAAGATTGTAGGTCTCGGGAAACAGAGATGGCGACAAAGAATTCCATTCTTGTGCAGTACGCAACAAGAATGTGGATCGATATCGCCGAGTACGGATTTTTGGCATTTTAACGAGTAATGGGTGGTAATTCGCCAACTTTCTGCTAGTCCTATAGTGAAATGGGGAGGGTGGAATTAGGTCGTGAAGCTCTTGCGCAAATTCCCCGAAATGAATCCTGTGGAAAATAGACAGACATGCTACTTTACGGCGGTGCTCGAGACTAAGTAGCTAGTAGTAGAAATAACCTTTAGTATGTATGTAAGCGCGATAAATTATCCTCTTAGAACCAATACTTATACTATTTAGTTAGGTAAAGGAAGTCCTAAAGCACGCGAGTTAAAAAAATGCAATACTGATGCGCTGACAAAAACGCGATTCCACAATGCCAATGATTCTACATAGATTGAGAGCTAAGGTGCTGTTTTGTTACATGTACGCATAGTTTCCGCATAAACTATATGTGTATTTACATAGCAAAATACTAATAGAATGTTTGTTTGTTTAAAAAAAAGTCTTCCTAGGAAGAAGAGTAGTGTTTTTGATGTGTAATTATGTGTATATACTGAGTATGTATGTTTGTATAAGTTATGTATGTTTTTATAATAACATCATTAGCTCAAACTGGCTGATTTTCGGATTTGTAAACGGTTAAAAAGTGTATAGGATGTAGGTATAAGGTGGCCACTAAATCAGTGAAATTTTGGTGTGTATGTAAAAATAAGCGGCCAAGTGCTTTTTGTGCCACACGCAAAGTTGGGTTCCGTATGTGCAAATTATAATTTATGTGAACTTAAACTGGAGATACTAAGAATATAGTTGTCGTCGTCGTCGTCGTTACTCTAATAGGCTTGAGATCTTGAGTTCATGTCCAAATCTCATAGAAAAAAATGGACGTCCCCTTTTTTACCCGACTGCGTAAGAAGGAGGGTTATGTTTTTCGAGTGTATGTATGGATGTGTGTGGGTATCTATGTATGTTTCTATATGATCGCCTACAGCCTAAGCGGTTTGACGTGCGAGGTGTCATTAGATTTGTCTTCACTTCCAGAGTGTCATAGGTTATATTTTTTGTAATAATAATAATAAATCTCATGCTAATATAAAAAACGTGTGTTTTCGTATCCTCAAATGGACTATTTTGTAATAAACAAGTGATTTTACTAGAATTATTCCAAAGAATGGGCATTCATAATTTTTTATGGCAATTTTACGCATACTTTCACACAAAAAAAAAACGTACACTCAACAGCGTATCAAGCGTGACGAAATCATGGATTAAACTGCAAAAACTGCTTTTCTTCAGTCGGGTATTTTGTTTTTCTTTTAATATACATACTTGTCGAACTCATAAATTGACTTTTCATAATGATTATTTCCGTAAATATTCGTTTCGGGCAAATAGGAATATTTTAAAATCAGGTCATATATACATATATATATAAATATAAATTAAAAGAAAATATTAAATATACTATTATTGTATATACTACTACTATTGTATATACAATAGTAGTCCAGTCGTGCTATTCTCAACTGTTGCGCCAGCCAATATACTAATGAACAGCATTTAATTATTTTTTCAAATATATATATTAGTATATACTAGCAAACTTTTATAAATATACATAGAATATAATGGTTATGACACGACAGCTATTTCATTACCATTATATTCTGTTATGATGACATCAAATGACAATTATTGTCAACTATCTGGTATTTACCAAAATGTAGAGTTCAATGCGATTGAAAATATCTCCTGGATGTCATTGTTAAGTTAAAGTTTGTGTAATTATGTGAACTAAGTTTAAAATGGCAATGACAGCAACTCTGAAGGCACTAATAAACTAAATTATATATTTTTTAATATAACTATGTTCGAAATAACAAACGAAATTCTCCTAGAATTGTATAAGAATTTCGGAAAGGGAATTCTTTTTCATTTTTGATTTTAGGGATTTTAAGATATAAAGTTAAATAGATAAACTCTTTATTGCACACACCTTATACCTTACAAACAAGATAAATTATTTAAAAAACTAGTGTAAAAAGCGGCGGCTTTATCGCTAATAGCGATCTCAACCAGGCAAACTTAAGATGAAGATTAACTATATTTAGTTGTATTAAGAATTATATTTAGTTTATTATTGTCTTCCGAATTGCTTCTAATATAGCTGTGACACCGAATTAATTTGTTATGTGTTGTTGGTTCAGTGATTTCTTAGAAATTTCAATTGGTAAATTTCTAGTTTCGTAGTTTATACAAGTTATTATGAAATTACAGCGCGTCATCAACGGACCAAATAATTTGAACAACGGAGTGAAGTTTTCTATTTACACAACATTAAATATATTCTTGTTTGAAAAACTTCATACATAATGCGATAACAGCGCGTTGTCTGGAGCGACCTCCATTTCTGAACTGATTCTAGATGGAGTCATATCAGAGTTCATAGCCTTTAAGCGGGGTTTTTTACTAAACGAGTGACCTCGAACCGAGTGCCACTTGGATGAATAGACAAACAAATTCTGGAGTTACTCATATCGTGTACCCAAATAGAAAATCGACAGAGTTTATTAGAGGTTGTCTGTGTACACATGCCAAGTGGTACTTCGTCTGGGAAAACTCGTATAGAGATTATTATTCTAACGAAGAGTCCTTAATCCTATCAAATTTAGTTTAGTCTGTGAGCGTGTAACAGAATTGCCTCCATTATCTTACTTCAAAGGTATAAGTAATAATTATCTCCAAAGTCCCTCATACTAAATTCCATGAAGATAATTTAAGTGTACTAAAAAAGCGTAACCGGATTTTCTTGTAAAAGAATACTTATGGCTTCTCAAAGCTTTTTGTACGCATGAAGTCATTTTCTCATTAAAAAGTTAGCTCTGGCGATTCCTTGTAGCTTTGATGTTGTTTTTTGGATCATTACAATGTTGATGTAAAGTTTTTGAGAAGTTGCTTTGTTTGAGAGGTCGGTATAATGAGCTATCATAATGTCGTTTATTCACTGATAAAGTTGTACCGCAATTTCACCACTAAGTCCGGTTAGTAATTTAGTAGAATAAGTTAGTAATCCCGCTTTTCACGTGAGCGCTTTTTTACAGAATTCAACAAGTATATTAAAAGATATATAGGTTATGTATATTAAAAGAAAAACAAAGTAACCAACTGCAGAAAAGCTGTTTCTGCAGTCTTAACTTACGATTTCGTTACTCTTGATATGCTGTTGAGTGCACGTTTTTTTTTGAGAACGTATGCGTAAATGCGCATTCTCTAGAATAACATTCTAGTAAAATCACTTGTATATTACGAAATAGTTTGTTGGAGGGTACAAAAAAAACGCATTTATGTTTAATTTTTGCACGCATTTTTTAGTACTTTACTAAATTACTAACCAAATGTGTACTAGGCTTGTTTGTTTCGAAAATGGTGTAACGCTCTATAGATACAGAATAGTTTATAGGTACTCGTAGTTTCATAGTGCTCAGGGACAGAGAAAGTTTATGAAATTTTACTATCATTTTCTTTGAAGATTTTCTTCTCTCGTTTAAATTCACTTAGGTACTGCTTTATAGAGTTCCGTACCTAAAGGGTAAAACGGGACCCTATTACTAAGACTCCGCTGTCTGTCTGTCTGTCCGTCTGTCACCAGGCTGTATCTTATGAACCGTGATAGACAGTTGAAATTTTCACAGATGATGTATTTCTGTTGCCGCCATAACAACTAAAAAACAGAATAAAATACATATTTAAGGGGGTTCCCATACAACAAACGTGATTTTTTTGCTCGTTTTTGCTCGATATTGATAACGGCAACAGGTAGACGCTTGAAATATTCACAGATTATTGAGTTATATTATTCACTTTAAAAATAAATAATCAATTAAAATAAAATAAGGGAGGCTCCCATACAACAAACGTGTTTTTTTGCCGTTTTTATAGATAATGGTACGGAACCCTTCATGCGCGAGTCTGACTCGCACTTTTTATTATAGTCAGGAAGATACAAAATGTAGTCGTAGAAAAACAAAAGTCAAAACGAGCAATAATTAAATTTGTACTTTTTCGACAACGTCCACTAAAAACGAACTTTCAGAAATTTGCCTGTCTTATCATACAATTAGACATAGAAACTTATCTCGCCCTTCTAAAATACATCCAAATTATACAAAAACATATTTCTCCAAACTTTAATTGAAAATCTGTTCTAATTTGAAACTTCAGTCCCTTTACAAGTTGAACGTAGGAAACTTTTCAGTGAAATTATTCAATTAAAATATAACAACAACTGGTCATTATGGGCGTTACCGAAAAAGGTTACTTAACTTTAAGCAATGCTTAACATTTTTTGTCAACTTCTCGCTGACACGTAATGACACTTGCGGAAAGAAGACAGAGAATTTAAGACGATGGCCAAAGTTAAGTAACGTAAGTAAGTGAACAGATGCAGTGATTTATTGGAGCACATTTTGATTGCCTTTTATTCGACTGCGCAAGAAGGAGGGTATGTTTTACGAGTGTATACATGTATGTATATATGTTTATATATTACCTCCTACAGTCTAAATGGCTCGACCGATTCTGATGTCCGAGTTGTTATTGGAATTTCTCTTTGAGTGTCGTAGGCTATTTTTATTTTGTAATAATAATATTACGACTCTCGCAAAAAATGCGTTTTTGTAACATCTAACACATTTTTTTGTAAATAATAAGTGATTTTGGAAGAGAAAAAGGAGATTATCAATTCGACTGTATTTTTTTTTCAAGCTTAACAAACTTGGAGTAACACTCCATAACTCCGTCATTTATAAATCGATTAGAAAAAAATATATTTTGTTTTGTTTGACAGGATATACTTTCAGATTGGACTTACAAGTTTCGTCAGTAGTCTGGTTTGTAAACGACTTGACGGTTTGGAAACAAAACGGCGCATTATGAAAAGTCGGTTTTCAGTTTTTCTTTATTCGAAAATAGACTTGCGCTTGACCGTCAACTCATCTGGTGTTAAGCGACAGTTACGGTCTACGATGGAGCGCGCTTGCCTAGAAGAAACCTAATCACTCGCGATTTGATTTTGATTTTTTAAACATTAATATTATTTATTCTTTTATAGGCTTGAGCTTGACCGTCAGCTAACCTGTTGTTGACTGACGCTGCAGTCCAACAACACAGATATAAACAAAATCAATAATTTTGATATAGAGGTTGCATTTGTTTTTTTTTTTAATTTACTTTATTTACTAATAATTCTGTTGTTATCTTACTATCTTGATAGATAGATAGATAGATAACACTTTTTAAAAGACCACAATACCGACACACAAATACAGAGAGAATAATATTACAGCTAGGTGTTTTACACTTGAGACAGTTAATTTCTCGGTAAGTGTAGTACTTACCATTGTACGTCCAATGACACTGTAATAAACAGCTAGTTTTTCTATTTCAAAAGACGAGAAGAAATCAATCATATCTTATTTACAATTCTAATGTCTTGTAATGATACTCCGGAGACGAGACCACGGAGTAAATATAAAAAAGAGATGGTATAGCGATACTTATTTTCGTTGATGTTGAAATGTTACAATAGGATTGTGGTCAATCTTTGAAAAGCTGGTTTATATATTTTATGGGCTATTTTACCTAGAATTTTAATATTTAAATCAAAACCAACATTAGCATTGTTTATTTTACATAACAATACCAAGTTCAAATAAGTAAGTGTTACAGACCTATTTTTTTATCGAAAGAGATTTTAACACTATCGTTTATTCTATTTTAGGTTTATAACACATAACACCAACTGTCAACGAACAGGTCCCTTGTCATATTTTTTTTATGTGGAATCAACAAGGATATATTGAAAAAAAAAACACGCAAACTTGTCTCGCACTTGACCAGTTTTTAATATTTGTTAATTTACATCAAAGTAAACCCTACAAACTTGCTAATTTTGACACTTGTTTTGTTACCGGCCTAAAGATTAGACAGTGTCTGTCTGTCTGTCTGTATAGTCTCACGACAGGGCTCCCGCACCCTAAGTACGGAAGCCTAAATTCGAACGAAATTCTCTTACAATATTCGTTTTTTTAATGTTTATTAATTTAACGATATTAAGAATTGTAATTACATATATTAGTGAGCGTTTCTACTTAATTAATTAACTTCTCTTTATTTATTTATTTTTAACCGCCTACAAAAAGAATGAGATTCTCTATTCGACAGTATGTTTTTCTTTTGTATGTTTGTTCAATGATTACTTCACCAATTATAAATTGTTTTTGATAATTATTTTTATTTGATAGGTTAATTATTACCTACACAGGTGATCACGTACAAATTTTATGAAAATCGGTTCAGTACTTTGGTTTTTATAACACAATTACTGAAAAAATGACATCTAAGTAAACCGTTTGCGTATTATGAAGTTGGTTTATTATTTAAATTGATCTCGGACGGCAGAGATTCAAAGCTCGTACATCTTGCCACCTCTTTTTTTATCTCCTCTATGGAGGATTTAAATTATTATTCATGTCAATTGAATCAGGGAAACTTGAATAAGGAACATTTCCAGGAATCAGGAAAGAAATTGTGTTTTGATTTTTTATTAGAGAGGGAATTTGAAAGTAATTACAATTCAGTTAGCCCGGCCGGATGATCATTGGGGCCATAGAAATTTCGTCTTTTATACTTTTACCTTTTCAAGTTTTATCATAATATTTGTGTTTGTGTACACCTTACATCAGGGCTATATACGGGTTAGATGGGAAACAGAAATCCTAGTACGGAGCCTGACGCACGTCTTCTAAGCTATCATGTAACTTTTTTAGCAACAATTAATTTTGAATTTTGAATACAGAATATATAGAAAAAATCAATAAGAATCACTGAAAATAATGCAAATAATAATGAAGCGATGAATGGCATGGCAAGGAAAGGCAGCGGTGGTTTATTAGGTAATTTATGATGGGATGATATTTTTCTTACACTGTATGTCATAATAAATTTGTTCCTATTAAAAACTTCACTATAATAACTGTACCGTTATCTAGTTAAAACAAATTTGAAACAAAAATGTTTTGCTTTCCTTCCAGATACCAATGGAATCAGCACACAGCAAGATACTACCGAAATTGTAACAGAAATTAATACAACAGAACAAACATACGTTACAACAGCTGAACAACTCGAACAAATAAACTCTACACAAATTAATGTGCGACAAACCAGAAGCCAAAATATAACATTACATGATGTAGCTATCCAAGAAAACGAAGAAAACGAAAAACCCACCATTACAAATCTAAATAAGAATAAACCATTAGTTAGCGCTTCCAAAGTCATAGAAGCTATTAACAATCCAGAAAACAATATCAATTTACACAATGCAAAAGTGAAACATCAAGTAAAAGAGCTTAAGGATGAAGATTTAAGGAGCATAATAAACAGAAGTAAGAAGAATAACATAAGAGCGCATGTGCAGTATGATGAAGTTACAGGAGAATTGATTGGCGGGGATCATCCATGTCACAGAGAATGCAAAGAAGGAGACGAGCCTATGATATGCTATTATCATTTTAATCTAGAATGGTACCAGACGATGAGTAAGGCATGTTACAACTGCCCATATAATGAAACTGACTGTATGAGGCCTGATTGTATAGCAGCCGATGGGATGAATAGGGCTCTTAATGTGGTTAATAGAAAAATGCCCGGTCCAGCAATTGAGGTAAGTAATCTAGATCATTTGATTTGACAAGAATATTGTGTATGCTCAAACGAGATTGTATTTTAATCTGCTTTCCACTTAATAAACAGAGGTCGGGTAGGAAAAAAAGTAAATCAATATTGTTAGGGTTTGGATGAAAAGAAAACGATGAATCGTTTGTGAAATGTTATTATGGCGTGAATAAAATTCATGTTTTTTCATATCTTTTATCAACAATGTTATTTACAATAATATAGTAAATAATCGAATCTTCCTGAATCTTATACATCTTTTGAATAAGTATCTACATGTAACTATTACCTTTTTTTGTAAGTTTTAAGGAGGAGCCTGAAACCCACGACACAAGTACCCCTAGTGTGGGTTTCAGTGCACACCGTTGTAATTGTAATTTTATTTAGTTGTAATTTATATATTGTTTGTTCTGTAATTAGCCCTAGCATTTTTTCTAATAAACTTCATTTAATTTAATTTCAATGCTTCTCATTAATATTCGTACAATTACATTAAGATTTCTATTGTTGGGGATCATCAAGATTGTGAAAATTTGTAATTGCTTAAATTTATTTTATATTAAGTCTAGTCTAGTCTAGTCTAGTAGTAAGTTTCCGGCAGCCTAGTCGGGAAACCATTCGACTTGCGTTCCGCAGGTCCTGGGTTCGAATCCCGCGGCACGCACTTCTGTCTTTTCGAAGTTAAGCGCGTATTGTCGATTGCCGCCAACTTCAAACGGCGAAGGAAAACATCGTGAGGAAACCTAAATTTCTTGAAAGATGTGTGAAGTCTGCCAACCCGCACTTGGCCAGCGTGGTAGACTATGGCCTTACCCTTCTCACAAAGAGAAGATGGCCCGCACCCAGCAGTGGGACAGTTAGTACAGGCAGGAAAATTTGTGTTTTTTATATCAAAAAACACAAATTTTACCTGCAGGTAAAAGATAAACTGCTTTTCATTTTCAAACAGGAAATTGACTTCAAAGTTTAAATGTATTATGATTTGTAGTATACATACGTACCCAGCGAGAAATTCAAATTTAAAACATGCGGCCTTATCGTACTTATAAACGCTGAATAAGCGCATTTTAGTTAAACAGTGTTTTGTTCCGTTTTCGCGCGTGACAGTTCCCGTCTGACAGAAAGTGACAAGTCCTTAGTCAGTTAATAAGATTTTAACATGCGTTTATAAGTAAGTCGGAATGTTTGCAACAATTTAAGATTATCTATATCTATATGTATCTATATCTATATATACTTATAATAAAACTGTAAAAGAAGTCATGTCAAGTCATGCAACATCGCGTCTGTACATTAAGGATAAAATTAAGAAAATATTTTTTTTGAGTTTATGGAAGCAGCAGAATCCAAAACTATAGTTTTTGTAATTTTTCTGTCTGTCTGCCTGTATGTCCTCATAGGCTCTTAAAGTACCTACTGAGTATTTTGACATGCTGTTTTTGTGTAAATCAATAAATTTCGATGTACTACTGGGCAAAAACACTTTGAAATTATAATTTCTGGCCGCATGTCTGCCGTTGTCATAAAGTGATGGGTTATTGTTTCTTGCAGGTGTGCCAGCACGACCGTGTGATAGTGGATGTGGAGAATGACCTGATGACGGAGAGCACGACCGTGCATTGGCATGGACAGCACCAGAGAGGAACCCCCTACATGGACGGAACACCTTACGTCACCCAGTGCCCTATTTTCCCTGAGTCTACTTTCAGGTAAGGATGTGCATAGATGGCTTCTGTAGTTTTGGCGCGGGAAACGTGGGCATGGATGGCATCTGTAGTAGTTTTGCGCATAACGCATTTGTATAACGCATAGCAATTCTCCTCGCGAATCTAAATGACTTCGATAGGGTACTTACGTATTTGGGTTGGATTAAGGTTTTTTTTTATACACTATAGATCTGCCATTGACCACCAACTCGCCTGATGTAAAGCGACCGTGTGGTAGAGGATGGAGCTCGTCGATCTAGAAGATATCAATTCACCCTAGCCTTGAAAATTCCAAGATTGTAGATCTCAGGAAACAGAGATGGCGGCAACGGATGGATTTGTTTTGAATATTTTATTATATTGAAATTTATGTATATTATTATATATTTGTCACTTTGAGTCAAATCTGTCGAACATTCTACGTTTCTTTTAAACGACTTCCAAAAAAGAAGAAGGTTCTCAATTCGACTGTGTTTTTGTTTTTAAGCTATTGCATAGCTTCTATCGCGGGCCTTGAGCGTGGAGACCGAATCCAGAAATTCCGTAACGAAAATAACCTAACACACCGCGCGTAAAGCTATTATGCAATAGCTTTACCGCGGCAGTCTCCGAGTGCCACACGTCTTTTTTTTATTGTTACGCGAACACTTCGCTAATTATGATTGTTATTGATGATTCTTTTTTGTTCCGTAGTATTTTTTTACCTGATTTATACCTTAAATACTTATTTATCCCTCTACGGATTGCTTTTTTCAAGTTTCGATATAACTCCGAAGTTTGAAAATCATCATCATCATCATCTCAGCCACAAGAAGTCCACTGCTGGACTTAGGCCTTCCCCATGGATTTCCAAAATGACCGGTTGGAAGCGGCCTGCATCCAGCGTCTTCCTGCCACTTGTACGATATCATCTGTAATATATATCATCAATACTAGGTACCAGAGATGGGAAGCAGCATCCTCTGCGGAAAACGCCATCTACTGCGCTCGCCATCCCACATGCCAAGCGTGGCGAGTAATGGCAAAAACCCTCCATGATAAGAAACGAAAAGTTTGAAAATGAAAAGTATAAATTTTGAAAAAGAATCTAACCGTAGAGGCATAACCAGTAATGGTTCCAACGATATATGAAATAATACGATACCTCTTAAACGTACTCTTGGTACTTTTATTCCATTCAAATTATAAATAAAACTTAGTACAAAATAAAACTGATTTTTGTTTATGATTTACAAAATTGACGTCATAGGAAAATAGTGAAGGTAGATTTCTGTCACGTTTATTTGTTGTTTTCATGTGTTTGTTAAAATATGAGTACAATAATAAGCGTCATATGGAAAACACTACACGTCTATATCACTTGCCTATATAATTATTTACGGAAAAAAATAAAATTTCATAATACAAGTAAAATAATTGCAACATAAAAATATGATGATTAAAATATAAAATAAAAAAATAAGAAGTAAGTTAACAATTCGACAGATTTTTTCTTCGCAGTAAAAGACAAAGAAAGAGGGTAGATCAACAATATTAACCGTATCATCCACCCGCATTCTTTAGTCGCACGTGAACATAGTGCATGTACTCGTAACTGTGCCGAAATATCGGAGCTCAAAATTAACGCGAATCACGGTAAATATCCCATTAATAAAAATAGTGATTTAATGAATGATCGTGATAGTTTAAAATAGTGAATTCGATAGTATTTCAGGCTTCCGTACTAAGGGTGCGGGAGCCTATTCGTGAGGCTACGGTGTCTGTCTGTCTGTCTGCCCTACATTTAAACAGATTTATGTTTCGAACGGTAATAGATACAAGTCTCAAAATTTAAAAAATATGGGGTTCATTTTGATGTAATCGATAAAGCCTTTTATTATTTTATAAATGAAAAAACAAATTAGCTCACGTTGTCGTAAGAAATAAACGAGTGACGCTACATGGCGTCACTAGTTCATATGTTGGGAGTGTGGAAGCCTCGGTGTGCGAGTGAAACTCGTACTTTGCCTGATTTATTTTGTGTTAGTTACCGCATAATTTCGTCATTTATAAACCGATTGGAAAAATTCTATTTTTTAAAGGATATACTTTCAGATTGGTCTCATGGAAATTTCATCAAAATCTGTTTATTAATATGGGTTTTAAGCAAAATTGCGCATTTTGAAGTCGGTTGTTTTTTTTATTACTATAATTAATTGGCGATGTCCAATCTTGATATATCAAACCGATAAGCAAATAATATAATGTATTATTAGCAATTACTTTCATTACAGTTATGTCCAGATAATAATGTATAAGTGTCCATCAAAGCCAATTGAGGTGTCCCGCATATTACAGGCACAATACAATTCAATTCCATTTATTTCACTTAGGTATTGAAACAATACACTTATGAATAGTTATAAACAGCTAATTCAGATTATATAAAAAAAAATTAAGTAAAATAAAAAAAAGGTTGTCTGTAAAGTCGGTTTAAGGACGATAATTTTACCTGATAACGATGCGTCACAAGCCGAACGCTTAGGCCGATCGTGCCTCTCTATCGCTTGTTCCGGGCTCTCGCTTGCACACTCGGCTCAGGCGGAACGTGGTAAGAGTCATGCTATTTCGTGCGTGCAGCCGGCGTTCATCGATTTATAAGACGTTATCACGTCAAAAAAAAAACTACATTATATAGAATACTAATGTGAAGTCTAATACAAAGTGGTGTTGTCCCCAGATATCAATTCAACGCGACCCACGCTGGCACGCACTTCTGGCACTCTCACTCCGGCATGCAGCGCGCGGATGGTGCGGCCGGCGCCTTCATCATCAGGAAACCCAAGTCGCAGGATGCGCATGGACGACTCTACGACTATGACAGGTATTAATTTTGAAACTTAAGGTGAAGATTAAGGCTGCTTTTCCACCAGAGATGTGCTATGCTACGTTGCTATGGATGCGTTTGATATCCACCAATCATATTCATTGGTCCACATAGCCTAGCACTGATTGAAACGAGTTCAACTAAGCTATGTTTTTCATATGGAAGGATACATGCTATGGATGGAAGCTATGTGTGTGTGCTATGGATGGGAGCTATGGATGGGAGCTATGTGTGTGCTATGGATGAGCGAATGGTATAGCTATTGACAGACTAGTACTACAGAGGCGCACGTCTGCCACTGAAAGTAGACATGCCATTTTCTCGACTCAATACATCGCTGCATCGTATAGCTCGATCTAGCTACGCATCTTACTTCGCGGCGGTGCATCTTCATTGCACATCTTACTCACCAAGCTACACAGCTTAGCATTAGTGGAAACGGTCACATAGTTTCCGAGCTTAGCTTTCGCATTCTCGCGGCTTAGCTGCATAACATATCTTTGGTGGAAAATCAGCCTAACGCGCGCATCTATCTGTCTCGCAGAATTATTTATTTCTTTTCAGTTTGAAGTCGTTTTTTTTTTAATTACTTTTATTTTATAGTAGTGTTTATTTCTGTTTTCCAGATCAGAACACGTGATGATAGTGACGGACTGGATCCACGAGCTCTCCACCACCATGTTCACCGACCACCACCACTCGCGCGGCGACAACAAGCCGCCAACACTGCTCATCAACGGCGTCGGACGGTTCAGGATATTCAACAACACTGACAAGCCCAAGTACATGAGAGCTGCAAGGTTTAACGTCGAACAAGTGAGGTTTATTCTTTTAACCGACTTCCAAAAAGACGGAGGTTCTCAATTCGACTGTGTTTTGACGTGATAACGTCGTAAAAATCAATGAACGCCGGCTGCACGCACGAAAATGCAAGACTCATTGTCACGTTCCGCGTGAGCCGAGCGTGCAAGCGAGAGCGCGGAACATGCGATAGAGAGGCACGATCGGCCTAAGCGTTCGGCTTGTGACGCATCGTTATCACGTAAACTTGTCGTCCGTAAACCGACTTTACAGACAACAATATTTTTTGTATGTTTTTTCAATGATTACTTCGCCAATTTTTGATTGATTTTGATGATTATTTTTGTTTGGTAAGTCATACTTTAGAGGTGATCCCAAATAAGTTGTTTGAAAATCGTTTCAGTACTTTGGTTTTTATTACAAAATAACTGGGAACAAAATGTCATTCAATTTAACGAATTGAGTATTTTGAAGTCGTTTTTGTTTTAGATTTTTAAACTATATTTATTGTAGTAAATAGATCTACGTTTAACCACCAATTCGACTGATGATAAGCGACGGTGTAGCCAAGGATGGAGCAAGTTGATCTGGAAGATATTATTAGAAATAATAAAAATTATCTATTAACTTTAGCTTTCTTCTAGAAAATTCCAAGAATGACGTATTATTTTCAGGGCTTCAGATACAGGTTCCGGGTGATAAACGCGGAGTTCCTAAACTGTCCCATAGAGCTGTCAGTGGACGGCCACAACATCACCGTCATCGCGTCTGATGGATACGACCTGGAACCTATAACTGGTAAGCGTCTTCTTGAACATTCTTGTATAATCTGAGTATTGGGCACACAAAAATTTTATAAAGCGAAATTAATTTTGTTTGCAAAATATGCGTATGAGTTCTATGGCGATCAGTAGGGGTATTCAGAACTCATTCGGATTTGGAATCCATTCCGAATCTATATCTCCGTCTCTGTTATTCTCTATGGAAATGACAGAGACGGAGATATAGATTCCGACTGAGTTCTGACAGGTACAGAAGCAAGAAATGTCATTTGAGTGTTGCCAGTGACATATTTAAATCGATGACATGACGTTGGCATTTTTAAACGGTTTTATTTAGTTTGACCTGATTATTTATTTACTTGGGTCAAATTTAGTAATTGAAATTTTACCCCTTGCAGTTGACGGATCGATCTGAAATTTGGTATGCACCTTTAGTCTTGATGACAATACAATTTAGTATATTCTGTATTGTTGTAAATCCAAGATGGCCGCCACCACAAAATGGCAGATTTCATATTTTAACACAATCCCCACAATATGGGTATCAAATGAAAGGGCTTTTCTAGTAAAATACAGTAAATATATTATCTAACGTTAAGTTAACTTTAACTAAAACTTTAAGTTTTAAGTAAGTACTTGTCATATGTTATTACATCTGAGAATTCATGCTCACCATCGAAGGCTTCTTCTTGCGGCGCAGTCGTGTGGTGGGTCGCCCTCTTCCCTAACATATGGTTGAGGAGGGCGATGGCTGGCACATGCGATGGCTGGCGTCTTACTCGTGATCGGGTGCTGCTTGCGGGTCGCTGGTCTTTTTCAGTAGTTTGATTTTTATAACAAAATTGCGCATTTTAAAGTCGGTTATTGAAACGATACACTTAAAAATGCGCAATTTAATTTTAAAAGTGAAAAAGAAGAAACTGAAGTTTTTAAACTATGTTAATTAAGATATTTGTCGGAAAAATGCTAGGTATATGACTGCACAACTAGATCCATTTTGCGTCATAAGCACGCCGCTGTGATTTTTGGTTATTAAATTGAAACAGAAAACCGATTGTGCAATGAAACGATCGCCAATTTCAATTTAACAAAGCTTTGCATAACATAAACGTTGGACTAGAACAATTCTCGGTCCGAGATTCAGTCAAAGTGCACCCGTGTTGATATTGGGGAATTGGATTCTACAATTGGAGCAATGAGACTGAATTTGGAATGATAAAACTACTCATTGCGGAGTGAAAATAAACATTTTACTTGTTATATTATAGTCACACCTGTTTTTATCCGACTGCACGAGAAGGAGGGGTTTTCGAGTGTTTTTTTTCTTTTTTTTAGCTCCGCTGACACCGGGGTCCGCGACCTTTGTCAATTTTGCTGAATATTGCTAATATATGTACATACATTGTTAGGGGAAGACAAGATTTTTTTTAACTTATTTAACTTATTACAATATTGTGTGTATAAGTAACATGAGTAGACCAGCGACCCGCGTATGTTTGTATGAATATATGTATGTGGGTATGTATGTATGTTACCTCAACATGTTGATTGATTTTTAGCCGTATGAGTTACAATTTAAGCCTCACGATTGCGCTGATAAACGCTGCTTAGAACTGAGATAGGGCCCGTTAACTAGCTTATAATAGTGTGCCTGGGAAGAGATTTGACTTCTTGTAATCGAAGGTAAATTAATAGGGCTATTCACATCTTGCCAGATTCAGAATCGAGTCGGAAACTATATCTCCATCTCTGTAATTTCCAAATAGAATAACAGAGATGTTTGAATGTGAATAGAGAACAGATGCATTTGCGAACTTTTTTAAAGGAGCAGCGCACAAATAAATCCAATAAAGGAACAGTCAACATTTTGTTTATGTATGTATATATAATAGTCTAGTAAAAATAAATCCGTTTGTATGGAGCTGATAACATTAAATGCACTTTTGATTCTTTGAAATTATAATAGGAAAATACCTAGAAAACATAGATTCACAATAATCCCCGATTTATAAACTAGCTGCGTTCCGCAGTTTTACCCGTTCAGTTATGAAAAACGGTGATGTTTATGATGATGATAGGTAGCTTATATCTCCACAGCTATCTCTATACTAGACTCTATACTAGTGTACCTAGAGTGTGTATCAATAAATGAATATGAATATGAATATACAAAATTTCGTAACGATCGGTGCAGCAGTTTGAGCGTATAAATGTCAAACTTCGATTTTGTAATACCATTTTATCAAATTGTGTCAAATGTATTTCAAAACGCCAGTTACATTCATTAAAATAATAATATTCTGTGTCTTTTGTGTTGTCACAAATCTTATTTTTACTTCATATTAGGTAGGAGAGGAAAACCTATTCAGTTATAATTCCTTTATAGACGCACAATAATAAACGTTCATTCATAATCTTATATACGTAATTGTGCGTGAATGGGACATCCTGTTTTCCTGTTTCCTTATATATACTATATATAATTACCTACTTGTAGAAAATTTCAGGGTTACAGTGATTTTTTTGTTTTTCAAGGATAAATAATAAATAAATATTGGTGGACATTTCGCACAACACCATCTAGCCCAAACTAAGCAAAGCTTGTACTTACTATGGAACTAGATGGCTGATAAAATATTTATATAAACACTCAGACACAGAAAAAAACATCCATGTGCATCATAAAAATATTTGCCCTGGGTGGGGATCAAACCCACAACCTACGGCTTAGCAGGCAGACATACTACCAACTGAACTGAGAGGCCAGGATATAGGGTTGTAGTTGACCGTCAACTTATCTGATGATGGTAAGCGGCGGTCTACGATGGAGCGCCCTTACCTAAAAGAAAGCGACTTATTTGCGATTCAGATTACTATATTTAAAAGGAAAACTCACTTACGAAGCATGAATACCTTTGCTTCGTAAGATTTAGAAGTATTTAGAAGTATTTTAGAAGTACGCATGATTAAAATGAAACTAAAGCGTTTCGTTCGGGTTTTTGGAGTTTCCTTCATGACGGTAACATTTTGACGTAGCTATTCTACGTCATCAATAACGTAGTTGGAAATATACAAAAATTCTATAAATAAATAGCGGTCAAATGTGACAAACAACACGTCCTGATTTGTCAGTACTAAAACCATGGCTTATTATGTTAGTATTTTTTATGACTAAATCAGACAACGTTTGACTACAGCTCACCCGATGGAAAGCCATATGTGGTCGAAGATGGAGCATGCTTGCCCATGAGATGCTCAGTTTTGTCTTGAAGAAAACCAGGTTTTATTTACTAGCACGCTGAGGCTGGAAATGCGTTTCACTAGCAGATTGCTAGCTAGCTAGATAGCTAGCAGATTGCAGCTTATAAGGATGGAACGTTTGGTCCGATACCGTCTCGAGTATTTTTTCAACCGACTTCAAATAAGGAGGAGGTTCTTAATTCGACTGTATTTTTTTATGTTTGTTACCTCATAACTTTCGACTGGGTGAACCGATTTTGATGATTTTTTTTTATTTGAAAGCTGGTGCTTCCCGTGCGGTCCCATTTCAATTTGGTCCAGTTCTGACAATGGCATCCATGAGAAGTCGGTTGCTTCAGTTTTTAAAACTATAATTATTAGCGAGAGCTATTTTTGTAGCGTCATTGTTATTTCGATCCATTGAGTACCTATCTAGACGTTCTCCGTCGCACAGTTTGCTTAATTAGCATTTATATTAATAATAAATAATAAAATCTTTATTTGCGGTTATGAGTATACATACAGTTCATCATCATCATCATCATCATCTCAGCCATAAGAAGTCCACTGCTGGACATAGGCCTCCTCCATGGATTTACGGATTTACAAAAAGTACAGACACACAGTTACATACAGTTGGTGGAACATAAAAAAAAGTAGATCGCCATAATCTGCCTTGCGGCGTGCAAAGTTATAGAACCTATTGTAGATAAGCATTAAATATGATTAGGATTTAGAATAATCATTGTAATCACATTACCAATGCATTTGTCAAAGGGACTATTTATATTCGGGAATTGAAGACAAATCTATCAAGACTTTGTATAACAAAATCGGGCGAACCGTTTAGGCTGTAACATAGGAGTTAAGGGCCTTACCGAAAACCGTTACTTAACTTTAACCAACGTCTTAAGTTCTCTGTCTTCTTTCAGCAAGTTTCATTACGTGTCAGCCAGAAGTTGACAAAATACCTATGTTAAGCATTGCTTAAAGTTAAGGAACGTTTTTCGGTAAGTCAATATAAGCTTAGAGTCGATTTAAGCCCTCACCACATGTAAGCAGCATTTGGCAACATTTAGCTTCTTAACTCTGTTTTAACCGACTTCCAATAAGAAGGATGTTCTCAATTCGTATGTATGTTTTTCGTATGTTTGTTTAGCAATTAATTCGCTAATTATGCATTGTTTTTTATATTTTGTTTGATAGGTTATGCCTCATAGTTGGTCCCATATAAATTTTATCAAAATCGGTTCAGTACTTTGGTTGTTATAACAAAATTACTGTAAAGATGTTGTCCATGTAAACGAATTGCGTATTTTGAAGTCAGTTGCTTCAGTTTTTAAACTATAATTAATGGCTTCATATATGAACGGAATTTTGAATGAAACTAAATAAACTAAAATGAAATTAGGTGCCAACAAGTACTTACTTACGGTTTTATTGAAAAGAAAGATAATGATGTGGGTAATGTATTTACTGTATTTTACTAGAAAAGCCCTTTCATTTGATACCCATTTTGTGGGGGTTGTGAATATGAAATCCGCCATTTTGTGGCGGCGGCCATCTTGGACTTACGATAATACTGAATATACTAAATTGTATTGTCATCAGGACTAAAGGTGTATACCAAATTTCAGATCGATCCGTCAACTGCAAGGGGGTAAAATTTCAATTACTAAATTTGACCCAAATAAACAAATAAACAGGTCAAGCTAAATAAAACCGTTTAAAAACATACATACCATAAACACTCGAAAACATTATACCCCTTCTTGTGCAGTTGGCTAATAACTCTTTATATAACTAAACAAATGGTTTTATCAGCGCGAGTCACCGAGTTGATTTATTAATAATTTATTAATAGGTGGGCTTATAATTATTTAGCAATATTGTAGTCAATGACGTACAAGTATGTAGGTAAATAAAATATGCTCATGTACGTAACACCGATCATGTCGTCGCTCGCATCACTAACTGTCCTATCTCATTTTAAGCCGACTTCAGAAAATTTTATATTAATTAAATTATAAATACAGATATTTAGAATGCAAGTACATTAAAAGTGATGACAATGATGTCCTCCTTGACGTATCCGTCAACGGCGAACCCTGCTATATTCGGTTGTGCGCCCGTATGTGGCTGGCAAAACCAAATTTTGTCTTGAAAATTCTATTGCATGGCCCGCAGTGCAATAGTCCTTCAGCATTGTATGTATAGTTGTAGGAAGGCTTCGGACGGGTCTTCTTTAAAAGGCGTTTAGCATCTAGGTATTGTTTGCGCTAAGCCTTTTGTCTTGTCTCTTTACATTAAAAGTATTAAGTATAGTAAAAGTTATAGTATGATAAATTAAAAAAATAAATTGGTGGTCTGTAAAGTCGGTTTACGGACAATAGTTTAACGTGACAACGTCATAACAAAACATTGATGAAATGCAAACGTTACAATGGAAAAAGGATGACTCCATTGAATGAATCATCCTTTTTCGTGCGTGCAGCCGGCGTTCATCGATTTATTAGACGTTTTCACGTCAAAATAAATGAAAGCTAATATCTTAAGATATGCAAAACATCCGATATTTGATATTTTTGACAAATATAATCTAATTTCAGAACCGATAAACGTTTGTCCTGAACAAATGGCTGAAATGAGATAGGACAATTAGTCATGCAAGCGTCGACATGATTATGTTCAAACACAATTACTAGGCGGACAAAATGGTAATTCTACAAATTTTAATGCACATACATTTAGGTTACATATTTAGTTAGGTTTTACCCGACTGAGCAAAAAACATAACCCTCCTTGGGTTATGTTTTTTCGAGTGTATGTAAGCATGTATGTTTGTAATGTTTCTATATTATATGCTACAGCTTAAACGGCTTGACCGATTTTGATGGGCGATATATATTGTACATATATGTATTTGTATATTTTTAAAACATATAAAGACACTATTAAAGACAAAATAAATTTAAAAAAAAACGTAGAGGAAAGAGATTTTTTTAAATAGGTTTATAATTGAAGGATTTTTGTGGTACTAAACATTAAAAAAAAAAACAAATTGAAAATATCCTCTTTTATGAATTTGGTTAGTGTTAAAAAAAAGTTTAAAAGTGAGTGTACTCTGGTGCCACCTTGTTACTTACTCTCTACCTCAACAAAATATTGTAAGGTCAAATGTAAAATATACGCAATAGATCCGTAAAAATATCATCATCATCAACCTGCAATAGTCCACTGCTGGGCATAGGCCTTCACACACATCGCTTTCCATCGGGAGAGTTGTAGTCAAACGTTGACTGATTTGGTCATGAAAAATACTAACATAATACGAATAAGCGGGAAAATGCAACTAATATAAATAATTTAGCGCCGTTTGATTATTACGAATAATGACACCTAAGAAACAAAGCAGGGACGGTCCCTGGTTTGTTTCTACCTGCCCGTACCTGATGGTTTTAGTACCTATTAGAGTTTTGGCGGGAACGTCATAGAAACGTGTTGTTGCTCTGTTTTATTTTCCTAAATTTGTGTTATTTTAAATATTAATGAGCTAAAAATGGTGGTGTTTTATTCATTAAGTTTTCGATCAAGTGCATGAGTGTGGACAAATGAAATAAAGCAGTGAAACGTGTCATTTTGCGTTGTCGTCAAAACTCCATAGAAGATTCTAGTAAAGTCGCCATCACTTTACTAGGACTATAAAATAATGAAAATGAAAATATAAATAAAAGATTTGACTTAAAGGTCTTGTAACCAAGTCATAATAAATAAATAAATAAATAAGTACCTATTAATCAGGTGTTGTTGTTAGTTATTTACAGAATTGTTATACCTATTTCCAACTACGTCATTGATGACGTAGAATAGATCGATTTGAAGCTGCGTGATTATGCATCTGCGAGGACACCCTTTGACGAGGGGGAAATCTTTCAAAGATACTCGGCTGTGTTGGTATGCAACTGGGTGAAGTGAGATTGCATCCACTAAATAAGACCCTCAGTGGTCAGCCTTAGTAATAAACGGAGGAGTCCGGGTTCTCGTGACGAACACATACCAGACTCCTCAATACAGTTTCTCCTCAGACTGCTAGGCCTATGACCGCTGGAGCCACTCTGCGCGTCCATCTCGGCCCTGTTTGCGTAGTAGGTTAGGGTCCCTCCCTCCAACCCCGACCAACCCCGACCCCCAGAAATCCCTTAATCCACCTTATCGAGTAGCATTTGAAAGTGCCTACGTAGAAGTGCCAAAATCAATATGGTTGTATAAGTCTCATCTTGTTACTTGATAATGGTAACGTGATTTGGTAATATTTTTGGCACCCTAAATTAGACTGAGTCATGAAAGTTCCAGGGTTTGGCGAGGCAACAATATTGATTTTGCCATTTCAAGCACTTTCAAATGTACTACTTGTTACTTGATGGTGGTAGACACTCCAAAAAATGGTCATATTTTTGCTAACTGTACAAAACGCCTAGGTTTAGCCTAGGCAATCCTGTACATTTAGAGTCACCTTATTATTGTACGTCATCCTAGATAGCTCACATCTTGTTACCCGATGAGGTGGGTAAACATACGGCCCGCTATTAGTCTAATAAATTTATGTCTATGTCTATGTCTAAAATATTTATTTTTACCGTACTATAATATAACGAAATTTTCAGCAACCTCACTGGTGACATACGCAGGAGAGCGGTACGACTTCATAGTGGAAGCGAACAACGAGATTGACAACTACTGGATCAGATACAGAGGTCTCATGGACTGCGATGAAGTGTGAGTTGTCTTTTTAACCGACTTCCAAATAGAAGCGCTCGCCTTGTTGTTAGCCGGAGTTTGCGGCGCGTTTGTCAGCCGAGATAAGCGTTGCGGGCTTCTAATTCCAATTGACGTCACAAGCGGGCGGCAATCAGACGACAACCATAACTCCATAATGTCTGTATGTTATATACACGTCAACTTGCGTATGTGTCACTGATTAGCGCACCGTTTTATGGAGTGTCTTGCATGTTTTCACTGTAAGTATTAATTTCAGGTTCACGAAGGCGAAGCAAGTGGGTGTGTTGCATTACGAGGGAGCGATGGAGTCGGAACCAGAGGGAGACCCCACCTGGGAAGAACTTCATAACGAGGGGCTGGTCAGTATATTGGCTGACATATTTTTAGGGTACCCCGCATGGAAAGTAAAAAAGGCATCCGTATCTGATCACTTTGTCGATCATCTTAAGTCTGGCTTTTCTCTCAGGTCCGTGTGGATGTATCAAGTTGAAATTAATATGAAGGAAAATACTTATTAGCTTAAAATGAATACCAAGTAATTTCCTGAAGATATAAAAAGTCATGTTTCTGAGTAAATACAATAAAAAAGAAAGACACCACCATTTTTACCTTATAATTTAAACCGCAATTAAATTCCAACGTATAGGGTACTTCTTAGTAATCTACAATAAGGATATATGGCAATAATCTAAATCTTCCTATACCTACATATAGTACAGGGAAAAATTTAAATTTGTAATACATATTGTAAAAGGAAAAGATGGGTATATATATATATATATATATATATATATATATATACCTATATTATGTAACTAATTTTTTGAGAATACAATGTATATTAAGCGGAAGCAATTGTTTTCTTTAATTACAAAGTTAAAATGGAGCTTAAAAGCACGCAGCTCTCTCTCTCTCTCTCTCTCTCTCTCCCGCATCACAATAATTTTAAACATTCAAAATCGATGCGTGGAATCTTGCCAGGCTCCAGCACAACTTATCAAACTTTATCTTCTCCAGCAACTGAACGCTCTGAATAAAGGAGAAGAGGAAGACGAGACCATCAGCGTGGCGGAGATGAGGTCTCTCCACGGTCCCGACGACAGTCTGAAGGAGGTCGCCGACTACCAGTTCTACGTCGCTTACGACTTCTATGCGAAGAACAATTCGCACTTCCACAGGTCGCCGTACTATGGGTATTACCAAGGTGAGTTATATACATAATAAATAAATATAAATAAATAAGCCTTTTATTTCCTTAATTAATAAATATTCAATTTAAATTTTACAAGAATTTCATTTAATTATATTATCATGCATTAGTATATTGTATTTATTAATTAATCTTCTAATCTTATATCAATTAATATTAATTATTCATATTTTTTTAATGTCATATAATTATATTTTTGTTTTTATTAAGGACCTCCCTAAAGAGTAAAGGCCTCCTCCAATTTCCTCCATATTGTTCTGTCATTTGCTTTTTCTTTCCAATTGAAACCTGCTGTTTTTAAAATTTCATCTAGCCATCTCTCTGCTCGTCTACCTTTTTTTTTTGTTGAGTTATATACATATGGAATCTTTATTCCGCTCATCCAAAGGACAAAAATAGACAATAGACAAATATTTATTTGTAGATGACACAAAGAATATTCGGGCGACACAGAAAAGTACAGTAAAAGCAAATGAGATCCATAGTTCCATAGTACAAGCTTAGTTTGGGCTAGATGGTGTTGTGTGAAATGTCGACAAATATTTATTTATTTTTATTAAGATTCATATACAGGGTGACTGTTTGAACACTAGTAATATTGATACAGAATGTTCAGTACTCGATTCTCGTTCCAAATAATCAAAAAAAATAGGTAGTCAATATTTGACCAAATAATCCTGGTAAAAATAAAAATGGCAGACACTCAAATCACATGCGCCGAGAGTAGGTACATGCAAGTCGCGCGATCACTGCGCAACGTACTGTGACATAGTTATCAGACTTGCGCTCACTCGCTGCGTGAGAGTGACGTTTGAGATCGTACAGATAGATCGCCCTTACGTAGAAGAAATCGATTCACTCTCAGTTTATATATATTCTTGATCATTCCTTATTATTTTTGTAATTTTTCAGTGCCCGAAAAAACGAACCGTCTATACACGCCTCAATTGAATCATATCAGCATGAAGATGCCTTCCAGCCCCCTCCTCATCAGTAGACCTTCCACCGAAGGTTTCTGCAACTCATCCTCAATAGACGATGACTGTAAGGCGGGATACTGCGAGTGCTCTCACGTTCTATCAGTCAAACTCAATTCTGTCGTGGAAGTCATCATAGTTGACGAAGGAGTCACATTCGATGCTAACCATCCTTTCCACCTTCACGGACATTCCTTCAGAGTAGTCGGACTTAGAAGACTAGCCAAAGAGACGACTATAGAAGAAATACAAGCTTTCGACAGAGCAGGCAATTTGAAAAGGAATCTTATAAACCCTCCCATAAAGGATACTGTAACAGTACCAGATGGAGGATACACAGTTATCAGATTCAAAGCTGACAATCCTGGTTATTGGTTATTCCACTGTCACATAGAATTCCACGTTGAAATAGGCATGGCTTTAGTTTTTAAAGTTGGTGAACATAAAGATATGGCTCCCATTCCTAGAGATTTCCCCACATGTGGTAGTTATATGCCTGATAATATGCTAGAATTGGCCAGTACAGAAAAACCAAAAACTGATAATTCTGTTATATCTATTTCTCACTGGTGGCCTGTAGTAGTAGTTAATAATAATTCTACTTCATCTGCGAACGCATTAAGTATTTCTGTATTTGTGATTTTATGCTGTATTTGTTTAGCTAAACTAAATGGTAGGTAGTTAAGTAAGATCACTATGCTATTTTTATATAAGACGGTATATTTTTTATAAATCATTGTCGTATTAAATACGAATTTGTACTTACTTTAGAATGTAATTGGTATAATTGTATTTATTTGGATCTTCAGGGATCTTGAAGGCTTGTTGCAGAATATTTGTTGTATTAATAGTACTTACTTTTATTGTGTTGTATAGTATATTCGTATTTTCATTGTTTCCTATTTTGATTTAATTTTAGGCTGTTTCTTTATTTTGTCGGTGCAGTAATATTTAATTCGAAGCTTTCTGAATAGAAAAGTAAGTTATTTTAGAATTTATTTTACCACCGTCCCATGTATTAGTCATTTTATTTTACGAGTGCAACTTGACGAATTGATGTTCAGGGTACACATAGAGTACACAAATGATTTGGTAATTGACATGATGTTTGGTATAATTGTGATTTTGGTCACAGTAATTTAATATTTAACTTTGGCAATTTAAACAGACCAGAACTAACTTTTAAATTGTGATGATATATTTTTGATTATACAGGTATTTTATGCCGGCAAATTAACAGTGAATTTGGCAATAATCACTATCATAGTAGAAAAATGTAAAATATGTATATTCACAAAAATAACTAATGTGTCATTTGGCAGCGCTGCTCTTCTTATTTGATTATTTTATTCGGCAGAAAATGTGAACTGACGTCTCAATTGTGTTAGAAACAATCGATGTGGTTAACGGGGTTGATTGACAAATGTGTCCAAAATACAACATGATTAATATGCTGCCCGCGAACTTAGTGCATACGGAAATATCGAAAGCGCGACATTAACATAATTTCAATTTTCAAAATAATTCGAAGCGGCAAAATAGAGATCTCTAGACTTCTCAATCTAAATAAGGCTTTAGCGCGGCGACATAGATTTTTTTATCAAAATCTTTAACTTCATCATTGTTGGTATATGAGTGTCGGTCAACCCACTATATACATGAATTTTGTTTTAGAATTTACGTCCATGTGATGGAAAGTCATTGGGTACAGATGAAAGTCTGTTTCTGCCATGTTCTATCTATTGTCATTACGGCAGCACCGAATATAGTGCACCTACAAAATGAAGTAACGAGAGTAACCAGTCGACACAACTTAGAAGTCGCATTGACCAAATTTGTAACTCCGAATGCTTCCGAAATGTTGATCGACAAATTAATTCAGACATTGGATGTAAAAGACAATTATAGATGAAACGTGTCACGAAAATAATTCGTTGCGTAAATTAACAAAACACACACTTATAAAATTATATTAAAAATACTTGTATTTTTACATTTGGCAATTAACAAATTGGTGAAAACATTTGACCTGCAGCTTAGTGAAATCTCAGTGAACTTAGATGCAAAGAGTGTAAAAACATATAAACTATATTATTTGTTTATGTAGATAGACATTTTGAACAAAGAGAATTATTTTCAAGATTTTATTTCATTTTTATCTCTGTCGCTATCTCTTTTCCACTCGCGTGATGCGCATTTGAATCAATGTAACTTCTGAGTTATGTCGTTAATATTATTTTAATAACTATCATCAAAGTATGTGTTAAGATGAATTGTAATTATATTCTTTATTGATGTTTCGAGTTTTTTTAATCTGTGATTCGATTTCTGATGTTTTGCCAAAATGTATTGACATGAACATTTTCTAAAAATGTTTTTCTTCGTTTGTTAACGATATTTGAAATGTCGATGGTGATATGTGATATTACTTAGATAAATTAATTGTAGATGTAATTTAAACTTATTTAGTGTTTTATAATGCAAAAGTACATAATAATTGAAGCATTAAACTGACTTTTATTTCACAATTTCTTAAGTCTAAGTTTTCGCAACCAAAGAGTTAAAATAGAAGTTTATTACTAAGCGTCCACTGTTTGTCCTTCTATCTTGTAATTTTGTTTTTTATTATTATCACTTTATTTAAATTTATACATGGGTCTAGCGTCAGCCTATAGCCTAGTTTTTAAGTCACTAGCATTTCATCACAATAGCCAAGATCGGTTAAACTCCATATTGTACAGTAATCGATCCATACTCCATCAGGGTTCCAGCCCCACTGATGTCTTTCAAAGGTCCCCGGACCTTTGAAAGGCATCAGTGGAGCCGGAGTCCTGAGAGGCCCTTTTACAAATGTATTATAATAAAAATACAGATTGGGTATATGGATGGAGTATGGATGGATTTTTGTACAATATGGAGTCAGATCTTTACTATTGTGAGGCTATGCAAAAGCAAATGGTTGCATAAAAATAATAATATAATCATTGTGAAATTCTGAAACAAAATACGAAACGCTTTATGACATACGGTCACGGAAAAAAAAATTCCCATAGGTAACATAAAATTCAGCCTTCTATACGTCACTGTTATCCTGTTTCACATAGCAACGTATTAATTAGGCATTAATTAAATGACGCCGATTGAATTTACCGTGTAAATGAACCTCCAAATTTGTCACTCTTAACGTCATAGGATTTAACACGTTTTGATAATGATTGGTATATAATATGTATGTTCCTGATGGAATCCATTCATTCCAAGCTGAACCCACCTACTTGACACTTACAGAGTTTTGACAAAGAGATACTTATTTAAATTTGATTTTAAAGCTGTGTGTTACTTGTTTAGGCAATACTAAAAAAGTAAGTTCTATCTTGTCAATTTGTTAATTGTTTTATATGTATTTATATTCACTTCCTCAGAATCTACATTTTCAGTTCCTTGAAGATATTGATACGCAGATATGCCCTCAAATATCAATAAAGCGTTATTCTACTCTATTCTATTCTAATTCTTTTTGAAATATTATCATTTAAGAATTTTTAGAAGTACAATTTTATTTCTTATATTTCAGAATGAAGATGCGTTATTTATATCCTGCCGTGATTTTGCTCTTCATAAGTAAGTTATAAACTTTACTCCATGAAATTTAACATAGTTTGTCTTCAACATATAAATTTAACTTTTTTTTTGCTATAGATTCTTCGTATTTTGTTCTATGAATTCTTCTTCTTTACGCCATGCAATTTATTATAGTTTGTTCTTCAATATAGAAATTTATATGTTATTGCTATAGATTCTTCGTATTTTGTTCCATGGATTCTTCTTTATACTTTTTTCTTTTTTTATTTTGTTCTATGTTTCTTAAATTATTATTTTCTTTCAGACATTTACACTTCTGACGTTAAAGCAATGAATGCATATCGAAAGGTAAATTTAAACGACTTACGTACGACCAACAGACCTGTTACAACTACAACTAAGAAACCGGACGTAGAGACTCACTATTGTAATAGGAAATGCGATGGCAAACCCATGAACTGCGTCTACAACTTCCACGTGGAATGGTACCAGACTATGAGCAAAGCGTGCTATGACTGCCCCTTCAATAGCACTGATTGCGACAGGAGGGACTGCGTTTTGGCTAATGGAGTAGCCAGGCCGATTGCAGTTGTCAACAGAATGTTGCCAGGCCCTACTATTGAGGTAAGCTTTTGGCTAATATTGACTCAAAGCCCTTTTTTTTATGTACAAGATAGATCTACGATTGACCACGAACTCGCCTGATGTTAAGCGACGGTGTGGCTGAGGATGGAGCTCGTCGATCTAGAAGAAATAATTTTGATTTGAAAAACTGAATCAACCAATTACAAAATATACAATTTCGTTTGCTGGGACGGCATATTTTTCCAGTTACTTTGTTTTAAAAACCAAAGTAGAAACGATTTTAATTAAATTTATATGAGACCACCTCTGAAGTATCTACCTACCAAAAAATGATTAATATCAATTAATAATTGGCGAAGTAATTGCGTAAAAAACATACAGCCGAATTGGGAACCTCCTTCTTTTTGGAAGTCGGTTAATTACATTGGTATAAGTTTCACGATAAAAGTTTGTTTCTAGGTGTGTCAAAATGACACGATCATCGTGAATGTGAAAAACGACCTGATGGCTGCGGGGACCACTATCCACTGGCATGGCATGCACCAAAAGGAGACTCCATATATGGACGGAGTGCCTTTCGTGACACAGTGTCCTATTCAACCTGAGAGTATTTTCACGTGAGTATATGTTTTAATTACTACTATTAGTTATTTTAATTAATTTATTGTATTACATTGACCATATTAATTGCATACATTGACTGAAATAAAATTAAATAGATACCTACTTACAAAGACAACAACGCGATTTTTTTACGCAAGATAGATCTACTATTGACCACCAACTTGCCCGATGTTAAGCGACATTCTTAAAATGTGACTGAAATCCGCTATTTACACCGCATTAGCATAATTTACAATTTCGTTATTTAATTAACTACAACAATATAATATACAAATTTTGAAGTCGGTTGTTCCAGTGTTTTAAATTATTCTTTGATAAAGTATCAAAGGGATGTAGCGTCAGTCTACAAAAACGTCCGAGCTCAATGAGATCTAATTAGACCCCTTACACGATTAAAATAATTTCGATTTTCAAAATAATTCGAAGCGGATAAATAGACGTCTTTAGAATTCTCAATCTAAATTAGGCTTTAGCGCGGATATACAGTCTTTATATCAACATCTTTCAAGTTCGTCATTGTTGGTATATGAGTATCGGTCAACCCAGGACATTATGGGCCTTACCATAAAACGTTACTTAACTGTAACCAACGTCTTAAGTTCTCTGTCTTCTTTCCGCAAGTGTCATTACGTGTCAGCCAGAAGTTAACAAAATAAATTAAGCATTGCTTAAAGTTAAGTAACGTTTTTCGGTAAGGTAGTAAATTCGTGAATTTTGTTTTAGGCTTTACGTCCATGTGATGGAAAGTCATCAATTATAATTATATTTCATTTATTTATTGTTAACAGATATGAATTTGAAGCTGTCCAGGCAGGCACTTACTTTTGGCACTCACACATAGGCTTGCAGAGAGGAGACGGGGTCTCTGGTGCCCTCATCATCAGACAAGAAAAGTCCAAAGATGTCCATAAAGAACTGTACAATTTCGATAGGTAAATAAACTATTGATGACTACATACTAACTAGTTGTACTACAGACAGTAGACTTCGTGAGCACAAACCTTTGAAAATATTATTTGTAGCAATGTCTGTGCACGCGAGGTCTACTGCCCATATTCGAAATTCTTGTTTACAATTCCGTATCGAATGTTTTGTCAAATTTTATCAAAATCTGACAAATTCCCAACAAAAATATTATAAATTTGAAGAACCTATATAAGTACTAAGTTACGTCAAGATTGGATGAAAACAAGTATTAACAAATATCCGGACAGAAGAACAAAAATCATGCTATAAATCATTAATGCGAAGACTTTCGTTCGCTTCGCTCACTCAATTAATTATATTACAAGTATCTATGTTAAACGAAAAACAAAAAAATACTCGACTGCAGAAAAGCAGTTTTGGCAGTCTAACTTACGATTTCGTTACGCTTGTTATGCTGTTGAGTGTACGTTTTTTTGTGAGAAAGTGTACAGAAAATCGCTGTAAATGATTATAAATACGCATTCTTTAGAATAATTCTAATAAAACCACTTGTTTATTACGAAAAAGTTCGTTGAAGGTTACTAAAAACGCATTTTTTTGTTTTTACGAGAGATGCATTATTATTATTACAAAAAAATATAGCCCATAACACTCTGAAAGTGAAGACGAATCTAAGGACACATCGCACATCAAAATCAGTCAAGCCGTGTAGACTGTCATAGAGAAACATACATCGAAAAACATAACTCTCCTTCTTACGCAGTCGGGTAAAAATACCAGTTTATGAGATATTTTAAAATAGAGAAACAATAACAAATATGAAACTGCGTTTTATAATTTATTGATTTTATTTTTAGATCAGAGCACATAATTCAAGTGTTCGACTGGAGCAACAAGTCGTCTCTGAGTATATTTACAGATCACTATCACGCTGCGGGCAACATGTCTCCTACAATGTTGTTGATCAATGGACGTGGAAGATTTAATGTATCAAATGAAAACAGGACTGTTATGACACAAGCACCAGTATACAATGTAATGAAGGTAATAAAGGAGATAAATCATTTACTGACTGAAATCAACTGAATACAGTGCCAAGTATACTAAAAAGAACATTATAGCCAACGAAGTACATAGAGAGCACGGAATAATAATTATTATAAAAATATATTTATTTATTAACCGACTTCAAAAAAATGAGGTTATAAATTTGACCTGTATGTATATAATACTGTCAGAACTGCACAGTTTTTGTCATATTTAGTATTGTCCAGATAGTCGTATCGGCAAACGGTTTAATAGCTAAGAACCTCGACCAACATCTCAAGAGGCTCTCGCTCAATGGTTGAAGCAAGGATCTGATTCAGAAAGCAGTCGTCCTAGACACGGCACGAATTGTCAGGAGGTGTTACATAACATACAATATGATTTACTTTATTATTTTAATTACAGGGTTACAGTTATCGCTTCCGGCTCATAAACGCGGAGTTCTCTTTTTGTCCCGTGGAATTGTCAGTGGATGGCCATAATATCACACTGATTGCTTCAGATGGCTACGACTTGGAACCTATTAATGGTAAAATAATAATTATAATAGATACTTAAAATTATTAAGATTAAGAAAACAAGGAGAATAATAAAGAAATCTAGAGATAGGGAGAGGGCTATGCTCAGGGTCTCTCTGCGAGATCGTACCAGAAACGAAGAGATCCGTAGGCGTACAAAAGTCACCGACATAGCACAGCGGATTAGCAAGTTGAAGTGGCAGTGGGCAGGCCACATAGCACGTAGAACTGACGGCCAATGGGGTCGAAAAGTTCTAGAATAGAGAACAAAACCGGCAAACGCAGCGTAGGAAGACCAGCCACAATGAGCACAGAAGATATTATATAAGTGGCAGGAAGACGCTGGATGCAGGCCGCTTCCAACCGGTCTTTTTGTAAATCCATAGGGAAGGCAGCCCAGCAGTGAACTTCATGTGGCTGAGATAATGAAGACGATGATGAATAAAGAAATCATAGTGATAGTCAAATATGTGAATATATTAATGAACTTTTAATTTGTATTTCAGTGAAATCACTGGTGTCGTACGCAGGAGAGCGTTTTGACTTTGTTATTAATGCAACCCAAGAGATTAACAACTACTGGATCAGGATTCGAGGCCTTATGAACTGTGTCAAGTAAGTAGTTAATAGTATATTTAGTTTAATACAGTTTAGACTATATGAACTTGAAAGTTCAGTTATTATTCTAACCTTTCGTAATTTTACGAAAAAGCATTGTTTTGAGTTGTTTATCCTTGATTCACGAGTTTTTCATAGATGTTCATTTTACATCAGGTTTTGTGGCCTGATCTTGGAAGTTAAATTTCTAATATTACCAAATAATTATGAAATTGTGCTAATTCGAAGTTATTACTGCGCAGTGATACCAAAGTGAGGCAAGTTGCAGTGTTGCACTACCATGGCGCCCCATATACAGAGCCTGCTGGAGAACTCAAGTGGTACTCGCGTGTCCTTGATAAATCGGTAACTATATTTATTTATAAATATCATTTTAGAGATAGCTTATCAGGGTTTCTTTACAATTAAATCCTCTCTTTTTTGGTGAAACTAGTTACTAAATTCTTCTTTCACAACATAATGCGTATTTTTCATAGATCATACGTTTTCTTAGTTTGCTCAATTTGAATACTTCCTCGGATGGCTGGAAGCTGTTACTATTTTTATAACTATTCAAAGTTTCAAAAGATATTCTATTATATGTCATTACGATTAAATGCATTTTAATGTAGGCCAATTTTTATTTTTTAGGCAATTAACATTGAAAATGAGGGGGAAGAACAGAATAACACTACGCCGATTTCGAAAATCAAATCCCACCATTCAATTCCTGATGATGACACACTCAAAGAGACACCAGACCACAAGTTCTACGTGGCTTACGACTTGCATTACAAAAACAACTCCCATTTCAATAAGCCTTTTTTCTACGACCACAAACAAGGTAAGCTCCATTATAGGTATCTCATCATATTATTAATTTATCTGCAGCTTTTTTATATTTATTCCGTATCAAACATTTATTTGTTTCGTTTATTTTCAGTGGCTGTAAAAAATAAAGCATATTCAGTGCCCACACCTCAACTTAACCACATCAGCATGCGGCTGCCCAAGAGCCCACTCCTTGTGGCCAGACCTTCGAATGAATCCTTCTGCAACAATGACACCATCTCTGAGTCGTGCAAGACAGAGTTCTGTCAATGTCATCATGTTCTTTCTGTTAAACTAAATTCTGTAGTTGAAGTTGTCATTGTGGACGAAGGGAAAAATTTCAATGCTAATCATCCTTTCCACCTGCATGGACACAGCTTTAGAGTTGTTGGACTAAAAAAACTGGGTGAAAAAATAAGTGTGGAAAGTGTTCAAAAAGATGATATGAAAGGATTGTTGCATAGGAACTTAAAGAATGCTCCAATAAAAGATACAGTAACAGTTCCCGATGGTGGTTACACGATCATAAGGTTCAAAGCTAACAATCCTGGTTACTGGCTGTTTCATTGTCATATAGAATTTCATGCGGAAGTAGGCATGGCTCTGGTATTCAAAGTTGGAGAACACGAGGATATGAAACCAGTACCTAATGATTTTCCCAAATGTGGCGATTACAAATCGTAGAGAATTCTGAATCGTAGAGAATATAACAAAGATTAATTTTATTTTTAATTTGATAATTCAGTATTATGTACGCGTTAAATAATTTGATGAATGAGACATGTAAATACTAAATTAAATATCACGAATGATTTACTACTTACTACTACAACACTGAAATCTAAACATTATTGTATTGCATGATACAAATTATTGTTAAATAATTTAAGTTGAATTAGGCCCGCGTTATAAGTCTCTGCTGGCTAGAGACTTTATTTACAGAATTCTATTTATTGTGTATATTACTACTATTACATTACTATTACTATGTACGTTACTATTATTACTACATTATTGTTTTACTTTGATGTCTCTTAGCAATTTAGTTATAAATATTAATATTGAAAAATGTGTTCAGTAATATTTAAGATAATATCAGCCCCTGCTGGTTAGAGGTTTTCTATAGTTATAATAATTGTTTTGTTTTATCACTTTATTCTTTTTATTTTATACTTTATTGTTATAAGCCTTGTTCATGTACGTTTATATATACATACAGGTGTTTCAGTAACATTAGAATAATATCAGCCCCTGCTGGTTAGAGGTTTTTTAGAGTTATAATAATTGTTTTGTTATATCACTTTAATCTTTTTATTGTATACTTTATTGTTATTTATAAACCTTGTTCGTACGTTTATCTATACATACAGTAATATTAGAATAATTTCAGCCCCTGCTGGTTAGAGGTTTTGTTTATGTTTGCTTATTTTGTTTATTTATTGTTATGTCCAGTTGATCTGGGTTAATTATACTTCTACACTTCACTTGTGTTCTTGAATATTTAATGAATAAAAAACTATTTCCAATAATTTGTGTTATACTTTCTGAATTCAACACTTTATAAATAATTGTATATAATCCTGTTTCTAACAATTATCCATTGTCATTAGATTATACAAACATAAAGTTCACTGATAATAATTTTAAAATAAATTGTATTGAAGGTCATGCATATATCACAAGTTTGAACGATAAGGCCAACTAGAGCAGAGTTTCTTCCTTAGCTATAGATTAACAAGTATCTATATTGAAAGACAAACAAAATACCTGACTACAGAAAAGAGGTTTCTGCAGTCTAACTTACTATTTCGTTACGCTTGATACGCTGTTGGTTGTACGTTTTAACTAAAGCAATAACAATAATCTTCACATACTTAACAAAAGATATCATGACTATGACGAAAACGGTATAAAATATTGTTTGACCCTAATAAACTGTGTATCTTTTTAACGGGATAGGTAATTTTTAGGGTTCCGTACCTCAATAGGAAAAAACGGAACCCTTATAGGATCACTTTGTTGTCCGTCTGTCTGTCCGTCTGTCCGTCCGTCCGGGTGTCAAGACCTTTATCTCGGTAACGCGTAAAGATATCGAGTTGAAATTAAAACCATATACGCAGATCCATAGTATCTTGCTGCAGAAAGAAAAATAAAATTTCTCAGTTTTCGTAAAAAAAAGTTACAGACGAATATGTCGTAAGAAACGCAAATTTCGACATTCACAGAGGAATCAAAACCTATGGGGTACTTCCCGTTGACCTAGAACTCTGAAATTTGGCAAGAAGCATTGTGTTAGAGTACACATACAGGAAAAAATCCGAAAACTGGACATTTTTAATTTAATCACAAAAAAAATGTGTCTCTATGCAAGGAATGAGGTCCCATATTTGAAAGTGAATTAACCGTATCATGTGGGGTATCATATGAAAGAGCCTCATTAGCATAAGCTAAAACAGGTTTTTAGCACATTCTTCGCCCCCTGCAGACCCTTCACTTCAGCTGGGAACCGAAACTTTTTAGGCGAATTTTGATTAAGTAGAGTGGCCTGCAAAGCAATGTTGACTGCCTCAAACGCCGGCAGTTTACTAACTTCTACAAAATGAACAGGACTCGCTCGCTCGGATCCGAGTGTGAGGCACCGCTACTATAGCCCCGCCCCACTCGGATCCGAGTGGTGAGCAAGAAATGTGTTAAATATTTTTACGATGTATATATTTCGGTTTGTGAAGGAAAATATAAAAAAATATAAGATTTCCCCCTTCTATTTAGTTTGTACGGAACCCTCGGTGGGCGAGTCTGACTCGCACTTGTCCGGTTTTATTTAAACAAATAACAACTTAGGAAAACCCGCTTATGTATTATCGAAAAAATAATTACATTTTAATAGTTATGGGAATTTACAATAAATATTAAATAATGGATTACCTATATACACTTTGTTTATTATAAAGCGGCTTCGAATAGTTCACTAGTCATATTGGGTCTAGGTATAACCGTTATTATGTAATGGACCTTTTGACACTGGATGTTTGACATACTGGACAATGTAGGACTTGCCGTCATAGGGTACTAGTATTTTGGGTCTATGTCTATACATTAGTATGTAATATACCTTTTGATGCTGGATGTTTTGGCGACAATGTAGAACTAGACTTTGTAGGATACTAGATATTTTGAGTCTAGGCATTATTATGTAATAGACTTTTCAACACACTTGCTCGTAAAGTGGCCCTTAACCCGTTTTTATGGCCGAAAAGTATCCTATAAAACACGCGTGCTTTTGACTTTTCTATTACGCACTAGTGTCTTTACTTTACAGTTTTTTTTAATTTCAACAAAGAGTTTTTACTTAAAAATTAAATATTTCAGTTATAAGCGGGTGTTTTTTTCCTCGCAAGTGTGTTGAAAAAACGCGAGCTTTTGACTTTTCTATTACGCACTAGTGTCTTTATTTTACAGTTTTTTTTTTTAATTTCAACAAAGAGATTTTACTTAAATTAAATATTTCAGTTATAAACGGGTGTTTTTTTCCTCGCAAGTGTGTTGAAAAATGTCGTATGAAACGCGTGTGCAGGTCATTACACTCTCGGCTCTATTACGCCTCGACTGTACCTAATGACCAACTTAGCACACTTGTATCATAATGTACTATTATGATGCTGGATGTTTTGGCATACTGGACATTATTGGACTAGACGGTATAGGACACTTGACATTTTGGGTTTAGATATTATGTAATAGACCTTTTGATGCTGGATATTTTGACACACTGGACAATATTGGACTAGACGTTATGGGGCACTAGAGATTTTGGATTAATGTTTGTTTGGATAGAGAAACGCGGCAAAAAATGGGAACTAACGATCTATCATCATCCGCCCTAGCGGATAAAATTAACTTTTTCACGCTAGAATTGAACTTTACGAGTTAGTAAGATGAAAACTACTTTTCATCTTACTAACTCGTAAAGTTCAATTCTAGCGTGAAAAAGTTAATTTTATCCGCTAGGGCGGATGATTTCAAAATTTGAACACGACGGAGTTACACAATATACAGTATAAAATATATACAACCTCTTTGTACAATACCTTCATAAAATATAACAAATAGATCTGCAGTGTTATCGAGTCCGAAGCTATAAAGGTCCAAAAATTCGACGAATCGCTTCGAGAAAAGATAGTCCCGACCGTATCCGCTGGCTCACATGGTGCGGGCACGGCCAGGCACCTAGATTAGGTATTATTAGGTATATCCACCGTTACGGATAGCCAAGCATGAGCACAATTAAAAATTTGCGAAAAAAAGAAACAGCAGAATGAAATGAAATTTAAACAACATACTTCAAAATACGTAATTTAGTTTACTTGAATGACATATTATTTCCACTTATTTTGTTTTGAAACCAAACTATTGAACCGGTTTTGGTAAAATTTCTACGGAAATAATATGAAAATAAACAAAATCGGTTTATAAAAATAGAGTTATAAGGTAACAAATACAAACAAGGATAAGTATAGGAAATTCAAAAACTCCCGACAAAAAACGGCCGAACCTGGCTGAAATAATTTTAACCGTGAAAGGGGTCGAATTAGACCTCATTGAGCTCGGACGTTTTTAAGGACTGACGCTACATCCCGTTGAATAACCCTGTACAATGTAAATTGTAATTTCACACGTTAATCCCTGCTATAGGGAAATATTTTTAGCCTAACAAAAATAAATCTTTCATATAATTATATTAACATGTGATTTAATCCTATTGATCTATTGTAAATGGATAAAGTTATATTGTCATATGTAGTAATAATTATAACATCTCTATTTTTGATATCATACACATCCACTATTTAAATGGTTGAGAGATCGTCGCTGATTTATTTGAAGCTCAGCCGTTTGGCTTTAATGTCAATAAACTTTGATATTTTTATTTAAAACAAGAGATTAATATTTAATTATTAATTAAAATTAATTTAATATTAATATTTATTTCACCACAGTCAGTATTTTAAATGTTTTTAGGGCTTAGTGTGAAATGTTTAAAATGAAGACCAATATATTTCCTGCTGTGCTATTCCTCGTTTTATGTGAGTATTCTTTATTTTCAACCGACTTCCAAAAAGGAGGAGGTTCTCGATTCAACTGTATTTTTTTATGTTTGTTAGGTACCTCATAACTTTCGATTGGGTGAACCGATTTTGATGATTCTTTATTTATTTGAAAGCTGGTGCTTCTCATGTGGACCCATTTCAATTTGGTCCAGTTCTGACAATGGCATCCATGAGAAGTCATGATTGTTACGCGATGACTCCTGCAGTATGACTTGGTTTCGATGTTATTTTTTTGTTTTGTAGGTGTTAGTTTAGAGGTAGTCCCATATACATTTTATTAAAATCAGTTCATATTTGGTTTTTATAACAAAACAATTTTATTGAAAAAAATGTTTTCCAAGTTAACGAAATTGTGTATTTAAAAAATATAGAGAGTAATTGAAAACCTGTATTATATTAGAACAAACTATAAGAATTTTAATTTCGCTTATATTATATTTTACTGTACGGGTTAAAATAACTCTAAATAATAAATTATATAAAAAATGAAAAATGTTGAAAAACTGAAACAATCTACTTCGAAATGCGTAATTTTGTTTTAAAAATCAAACTACTAAGCCGATTTTGATAAAATTTCTATGCAACCATCTCTAAAGTATGACCTAGCAAAAAAGAATAGATGAAATCTATTCATAACTGTCGTAATAATCGTCTAACAAATATACAAAAAAAAAATCATGCAGTCGAATTGAGAACCTCCTCCTTTTTTAATAGATAGATCGATAAACTCTTTATTGTACATACCTTACAAGTAATAACAGAGGACTTAAATAAACTAATTCAGCAATAGGTGGCCTCAAGCGATCTCTTTCAGGCAACCATGGTATGCCTGTCGGTTGGGTGTGAAGTCGCTTATAAACTGTACTTTTTTCGCAGACTCCCAAGCTTTCGTCGACGCATCATCACTATTATCATCAGGGAGGGTCAACTTGAGAGACTCTACCGTAACATATGAACCGAGTGCTGGTCTTCAGTCTGATGGAGAGAAAGATGGGAAAGACCACCCCTGCTACAGAGAATGCACTGGCAGTTCCAGGACTTGCTACTACCATTTCCAAGTGGAGTGGTACCAGAGTATGAGTAAGGCTTGCTACGACTGCCCCTTTAATTTGACGGATTGCGAAAGGAAAGACTGCGTTGTGGCAGATGGGTTAAGTAGGCAGATAACTACTATTAATAGGAAGATTCCGGGACCTACGATAGAGGTGAGTAAATTTTATGTCTTGTTACCTGACTGCGCAAGAAGGACGGTTGTTTTTCAACCGACTTCAAAAAAGCAGGAGGTTTTCATTTCGACTGTATTATTTTATGTTTGTTACCTCATAACTTTTGACTGGGTGAACCGATTTTGATGATTCTTTTTTTATTTGAGAGCTGGTTCTTCCCGTGTGGTCTCATTTTAATTTGGTCCAGTTCTGACAATGGCGTTCATGAGAAGTCTGCTGCTTCAGTTTTTTAAACTATAATTATCGAGTGTATGTATGTTTGTGTGTGGGTACGTATGTATGTTTCTATATATCTCTTACAGCCTAAACGGTTTGACCGATTTTGATGTTCAAGGTGTCGTTATCTAACGAATTAAAATGAGACTCTACTCCATGAGTTTTATACGCTATTTCACTTAAATCTCGGGTGGCAGCCCGGTCCTTTGATGGGCATCAGTGGAGCTGAAACCAACACTGAGAGGCCCTTTACATAAAATAAAGTAAAAAATACAGGGTTTGGTATGTGGATGATGATGGAACTATTGTACGATATGGAATTTGATAAATCGGGGTTGTTGAGATGAAATGGTTATGACTTATAAAACTAGTTTATTGGCTGATGCTCCCACACAGTGAGTAACATGATACGCTATTTTATTATTATTTTTTGTAATAAAAATAATACTACTCTCGCAAAAATAAATAAAATGATCTTTTGGTAACATTTTCGTACAAAATAATTAATAATTATCATAAGATTTTGATTTTGATCTCATACAAGTGGCGGGAAGACGCTGGATGCAAGCCGCTTCCAATCGGTCTCTTTGGAAATCCATGGGGGAGGCCTATGTCCAGCAGTGGACTTCTTATGGCTGAGATGATGATGATGATAAGATTTTACTAGAATTATTCTTAAGAATACGCATTTATAAAGTAATTAGATTTGTTACCTTTGATAAAGTTTCAACGGGATGTAGCGCCAGTCTTCAAAAACGACCGAGCTCAATGAAGTCTAATTAGACCCCTTACGCGATTAAAATAATTTCGATTTTCAATTTAATTCGAAGAAGCAAAATAGACCTCTCTAGACTTATCAGTCTATATTAGGCATTAGCGCGGCGACATAGAGTCTTTATATCAAAATCTTTAAGTTCGTCATTGTTGGTATATGAGTATCGGTCAACCCAGGACACTATATTCGTGAATTTTGTTTTAGACTTTACGTCCACGTGATGAAAAGTCATTATTTGTTACAACATAGAACGCAATTAAGATTTTTTTTATTTAAAAGTACCTGGATTTTCAAATATGGGAATTCTTTGAGATCGTGATGAAATTAATACAGAAATAGTTGTGACCTGGACACGGACATACATTAAAATACTACTAAACTATAATAATTTACACTATAATTTTTTAAACTATAACGATTAAAACTGCAATTATCTAAACTATAATTATTTAAACTATGATTATTTTTGATAGGTGTGTCAATATGATGAGGTGATAGTGAACCTGACCAACGACCTCGGCGGAGCTGACACGGCCATACACTGGCATGGCATGCATCAGCGAGGAACTCCGTACATGGACGGGGTGCCGTTTATCACTCAGTGTCCTATCATTCCGGAGACCACATTCACGTAACATACTTAATAAGTTTTAAACATAGATATAAATAAGTTTAAGACATAGACATAAATAAGTTTTAGACATAGACATAAATAAGTTTTATACATAGACATAAATAAGTTTTAGACATAGACAAAAATCTGTTGCAACAAAAAACTACAACAGAGAAAAGAAAACACACAAGTAGAAAACGAAACATGTTTATTCCACAAACCGGCTCCAGCTCAGCATAATGCTAGTTTTTAACTGACTTCCAAAAAGAAGGAGGTTCTCAATTCAACTGTTTTTTTTGTATGTTTGTTCAGCGATTACTTCGCCAATTATGAATTGTTTTTGATGATTATTTTTTGTTTGCTTTTTCTCACATAAGTAGCAGGATGTAAGTCGCTTTCATCGTGTCTTTTAGGAAATTCATGGGCCTATGCCCAACAGTGAAATTTTCGTAGTTGAGATGATGATGATGATGATGAAAAATATGGTCTCAGTGTTTATTTTTAACCGACTTCCAAAAAGGAGGAGGTCATCAATTCGGTCTGTATGTTATTTTGTATGTTTGTTCACCGATTAATCATGCATTGATTTTGATGATTCTTTCTGTATTTGGCAGATCATATTTTAGAGGTGGTCTTATATAAATTTTATCAAAATCGATGCAGTGCCTTGGTTTTTATATCAAAATAACTGGTAAAATATCATCCAAGTGCTTGTAGGAAAGTGGACAGCAAGTCGCGTATTATTATTGCGTATTTTGAAGTCGGTTTTTTCAGTTTCTTTTTTAAACTATAATTATATTTATTTTTAAAGGGCAGGTGAGAGTCAGACTCGCCCACCGAGGGTTACGTTCAAACTAGTAGATAAAAGGAGGAAATTATATTTTCCCTCAGTTTTCGGATTTTTTTCCAATATGTGTACTATAACACAATGCTTCTTGCCAAATTTCATAGTTGTAGGTCAACGGGAAGTACCCCATAGGTTTTGATTCCCTCGTGAGTGTCGAAATGTGCTTTTTAACTACATATTCGGCAGTAACTTTTTTTTTACAAAAATTGAGAAATTTGATTTTTCTTTCTGCAGCAAGAGACTATGGATCTACGTATATGGTTTTAATTTCTACACGATACCTTCACGCGTTCCCGAGATACAGGTCTTGACACCCGGATGGACGGACAGACAGACAGACAGGTGATCCTCTAAGGGTTCCGTTTTTTCCTTTTGAGGTATGGAACCCTAAAATATATATACCTAGTCTTGCCATAAATATTGTCACGAAGAAAAAAATTATTTTTTTATTGCAAATAATATTTATTACTTTTACAGTGTGTTAGTTTAATACATAAATATAAAACAATTTAAAATATAAAAGCTTATTCGAAGTGGTCTCCATTGGCTGCAATACAGTCCTTTAAACGTTGAGGCCAGTTATCAATAGAAGCACGCACTCTTTCCATGGGAAAATTCTTCACTGCCAATCGTATGGATTGTTTTAGGGACTCCAAATTATCATGGCGTTTAGAGCAAGCCATACTCTCTAAAACTGACCATAAATCATAATCCAGCGAATTAAGATCAGGACTAGACGACGGCCAATCTTCAGCTCTGATGAAGTCCGAAACGTTCACTTCCAACCAAGACTGCGTGGACCGAGCTTTATGACCTGGCGCCGAGTCTTGTTGGAAGGACCATACTTGGTTATTGAACATGGTGTTGTTAAGGGGCTTAACTACCTTCTCAAGAATGGTATTTTGATACACTTGTGCCGATGTTTTGATACCTTTTTCACAAAAATATGGCTCAGTCACTCCTTCATAGCTAACACCCCACCAAACCATAACTGAAGTCGGATAATGCCCACGTTGCACTCTGTCGACTAATTGGGAAGTTTCCTTAGAGCTTTGAGCATAAATACGGTCATTTTGTTTGTTAAAATGTTGCTCAATTGTAAAGATTTTCTCATCCGTAAACAAAATTTTTCTGTGACCTCCCTTTGCGTACCGCTTCAGTAGTTGTTTCGATTTTACCACCCTATTCTTTTTTAAATTATCAGTTAAAAAATGACCAGTGGGTCTCTTATAGGCTGCAAGTCCTAAGTCATCTTTTAAAATACGCGACATGGTTCTGGGTGCTATCTTCATCTCCCGAGATAAAATCTTTTGCTTTCGGACAGGATTTCTTCGAATTCTTTCCCTTACAGTTTTACCACCTTTTTCGTACGAACACTACGTGGACGGCCAGATCTTTTTCTGTCACAAACAGAGGAGGTCTCATTGTACCTATTAATAGCCCGGTACACAAACATTTGACTAATACCAAGCGTATGGAGAGTTTTAAAAATTGCATTTGGCTCCATACCAACTTTGCGTAATGCAATCACAGCGATTCGGTTCTCTTTATCACCCCACTCCATTTTAATATCGCAAAATATTGTACAATGTATTGGCGCCAAAATTAGAAAACTCAATGAACAATCGTATAAAAATGACAGATTCCAAATTCAAATGTAATATCTTTCTTATTTTTAACTGTAACAGTATTTATGGCCAGACTAAGTATATATATATAATTGGTATGACTGTTAAATAGGTACAAGTTCACTGCAGCTCAAGCTGGTACCCAGTTCTGGCATGCTCATATTGGCTTGCAACGAGGGGACGGCATTTCTGGCGCAATGGTGGTCCGGAAACCAAGGACCAGGGAGGTTTACATGACTAAAAATCGTCTATATGACTATGATATGTAAGTAACGTTTAACTCAAACTCCAAATTCTAAAATAAGGTAGGTATACTTATATACATTTTATTTTATTTTAAAAATTTGAGCTCCTCTGACTCCAGGGTCCATGCCTTTTATAAGCTAATACATTATTTTTTTTAACTAAGTTAACGTTTTTTTTAAACTAGCAAACAAGAGGAAGACGGATATAACATTAACACTTAAGTATCTAACATTAATTTAGAAACAAACATAGGTATAAGGTAGCATTAAAAAGATTGTTGCTTGATATAATATATAAAGTATTTAGTTATTTTTTTAGTTATACGGTTTTATTGAAAAGAAAAATAATGATATAGGTAACGTATTTACTGTATTCTACTAGAGAAGCCCTTTCATTTGATTCCCATATTATAAGGGTTGTGAAAAAATATGAAAACTTGTTAGTTTTAGGTCAAATTTCGGTTACTAAATTTGACCCAAACAAACAAGGTAAGCTAAATAAAACCGTTTAAAAATACCAGAGTAAATTAATACGTATGTGGGTCTTTTTAAATGCAATCTATTTTATTTGTTATAAAATCACCTACACACGAAATATTTATTAATGTAATGTGAGTTTATTATCTGCCTACAAACTGCTATGAAGTTTGGCAGATTGTGTCATTGTTTTTTATGATGTAATTGGAAAATTGGAGAATAAATAAAAAAATCAAGCCTATTTTTCCCTTACGGCGTAGGCGACAGACCATGATCGTATCATGGAAGAGCAAGAGGTCTTTTGACATCGCATTTGACAGTTATTTGAGAGTTAGCTTGCAGTGACATAAGGTTTTCATAATCCATATTTTCATGGATATTTTATTAACAACACAGTTTCCAAGTTTCACATCCGTGTGTCTCAATTTTTAACAGACTTCCAAAAAGAAGGATCTTATCAATTCGGTCTGTATGTTTTTTTTTGTATGTTTGTTCACCGATTACTCAGCTAATTGTGAATTGATTTGATGATTCTTTTTGTATTTGGTAGATCATACTGCAGAGGTAGGTCCCATATAAATTTTATCAAAATCGATGCATTACTTTGGTTTTTATAACAAAATAACTGGTAAAGTATCATCAAAACAACTGTAGAAAAGTGAATAGCAAAGTCGCGTATATGCGGGGTGCATTCACTTTTCTGCAGGCGTTAGGTATACATATTGCGTATATTGAAGTCGGGGTTTTCAGTTTTTTTAACTATAATTATTAAAGGTATATTATAAAATTATTATACAGTTACCGGCAGCCTAGTGGTGAGACCGTCTGACTTGCGATCCGCAGGTCCTGGGTTCGAATCCCTCGGCACGCACCTCTGTCTTTTCGAAGTTACGTGCGTATTGTTGATTACCGCCAACTTCAAACGGTGAAGGAAAACATCGTGAGGAAACCTACATGTTTGAGAGTTCTCAATGATCTTGAAGATGTGTGAAGTCTGCCAACCCGCACTTGGCCAGCGTGGCAGACTATGGCCTAACCCTTCTCACAATGAGAAGATGGCCCGTTCCCAGCAGTGGGACAGTTTGTACAAACAGGGCTGATAAAAAAAAAAAAAAAAAAAAAAAATATTGACACCAATTGCACAAATGCAACGCCGAACCTTATAAAGATCAGGGTAAAAAAACCGGACAAGTTCGAGTCAGACTCGCCCACCGAGGGTTCCGTACAAACTAAATAAAAGGGGGAAATCATATATTTTTTTATATTTTCCTTCATAAACCGAAAAGTATACATCGTAAAATATTTAACACATTCCTTGCTCACCACTCGGATCCGAGTGGGGCGGGGCTATAGTAGCGGCGGCTCCCACTTGGATCCGAGCAAACGTGCCGTTCATTTTGTAGTAGTCAGTAAACTAGACAGTAAGCGTTTGAGGCAGTTAACGTTGCTTTGCGCGGCCAGTCTGTACTTAATCAAATTTCGCCTAAAAAGTTTTGGTTCCCAGCTGAAGTGAAGGGTCTGCAGGGGGCGAAGAATGTGTTAAAAACCTGTTTTAGCTTATGCTAATGAGGCTCTTTCATATGATACCCCACATGATACGGTTAATTCACTTTAAAATTTGGGCCCTCATTGTTTATTGTTTATTTTACATTGCATTACAATTACATACATAGCATAGAGCATTGCATTCCTTGCATAGAGACACTATTTTTTTGTGATTAAATTAAAAATGACCAGAATTTGGATTTTTTCCTATATGCCTATTTCCTATATTTCCTATACTCTAACACAATGCTCCTTGCCAAATTTCAGAGTTCTAGGTCAACGGGAAGTACCCCATAGGTTTTGATTCCTCTGTGAGTGTCGAAATGTGCATTTTTAAGACATATTCGGCTGTAACTTTTTTTTACGAAAACTGAGAAATTTTATTTTTCTTTCTACAGCAAGATACTATAGATCTGCGTATGTGGTTTTAATTTCAACACGATACCTTCACGCGTGCCCGAGATAAAGGTCTTGACACCCGGACGGACGGACAGACGGACAACAACGTGGTCCTATAAGGGTTCCGTTTTTTCCTATTGAGGTACGGAACCCTAAAAATAGTTTGTAAATAATTATACTATTCCTGTTTCGCAGTAATCGGTCAATGACGTCCCGAACCTTATAAGGATCCGTGTTGAATAATAGTTTGCAAAGATAACGTCAGTAACTCATAGGGATATTACACAAACCGGCGTGTAATAAGCGTCGGTGTCGCAAAGTATGGTGCAACATGCAAGGCATTGCGCATTCGTTCCTGGAACTGGTTCCATCAGCCGAAACGTAGAAGGAATTCCCATATACTTGTCGGGTGCACTCTTCAGTGTATATTTCTTATTATACCTCCTTTCCTGATAATTTTCAAGCGTAGGTACGTAACATGTATGTATTTGGAGTAAGGTCTTTCAGAAAATAAAAGGGGCCAAGACCGTGTTGAGACACGCGTTTCGTAGCTAATACTGTACCTAATTGAAAGAAGAAAACTACTTGGCGAATATTTTTTGTTTGGACTACTTTGCGAAAAAGTCAACCTCTACTATAATGATTTAAGTTTTTTTATAGTGTTTTATATATTTATCGCTATATCTCGAAAAGTTGTAATCACAGAGTGTTCAAAACAATTTTTCTGTCTACTGTCTACTGTTATGGTTAAATACAGTCATTTCATATTCGAGTCCTACTTCAGTAATGTGGTGGCGACTTTACTAGAAGCTTCTATGGAGTTTTGTCGACAACGTGGAATTACACGTTTCACTGCTTTATTTCACTTGCCCACACTCACACACTTGATCAACTAAGGCCCTCTTAGGGCCTCAGTTGATCAAGTGACACTAAGAGCCTTACCGAAAAACGTTACTTAACTTTAATCAACGTCTTAAATTCTCTGTCTTTCCGCATGTAGTGTCATTATGTGTCAGTGAGAAGTTCACAAAATATGATAAGCATTGCTTAAAGCTCTGCGCTCACGCCTTACCGTAGTGATGTGCCACGACAGACGACCACACTTGCGCCGACCCTGCGCACTTAAAACACTTTTGTAAACTATCACGGTCATTCATTAGAGCACTATTATAATTAACGGGATATTTTCCGTGGTTCGCGTTAATTTTGAGCTCTCGATATTTCGGCGTAGTTACATCTCAATATCAATCTCAAAATGCCCAAATTTCAATCGAGGTGATGGTTTTCAACTATATAGCCAGTGGATGGAATCCAGTATTAGGTAATCTCAGAAATAAGGATACGCGTCCAAAATGTGTCCAAAAGAAAATATGCAGTGATATTGTGTGTGTATTTTGTCGGGACTATCAATCGAGTTCGAGTGCCAGTGATAACGCTCTTCGCAGTAAAAGACAAAGCAAGAGAGTAGACAGATAATATGTCTGCTCTTAACTGTATCATCCACCCGCATTCTTCAGTCGCCGGTGAACTTGGTGCATGTAACTGTGCCGAAATATCGGGAGCTCAAAATTAACGCGAACCAAAATATCTTGCGTACTTATTTAGAAATGTGTCTTTTACAGCTCAGAGCACTTGATCCAGATAGCGGACTGGACAGATCGTACTTCACAGGCTGTTTACACGGGCCACTATCACGTTAAAGGAGGCATGGCACCTACCAAATTGCTGGTCAATGGGCGCGGAAGGTTTGAAGTAAAGAATGACGCCGGCAGAACTGCCATGACGAAAACAGCACAATTTAATGTGAAACAGGTATCGACACTTATTTTTTATGCATGCTTTTTATTAGTTTCGCCTGTCTCGACGTTTGTAAATCTGGCAAGGTTATTTTGATCACCGTCCCAGTTTTCGATTGAATTGAAATTTGGCATGCATGTGTAAATTCAATGCAATGCAATATTATGATGATGATGGTGATGAAACCAGGTTCTATCCTGGTCTATTTTCCGGTATTTTTCAGTCAGTATGGACCGAAACTTCCTCAAAGAAAGTGCTAAGACTGAGCACAGACATAGTAAATGAAGCATGCGACTTCATTCATATGAAAACCTTGAGTGCCACATTTTTGGTATCGACAGTGACGTCACACAAACGATTTAGTGATGGAATGTTCTTCGCGCGAAATCCGCGCGAAATCTATTCAACCCAATGCATCCGCGCGCTTGTACGCTAGTAACTAGTTGACAAAATATCGAATCGGAAGTATGTAACACCCGAAATTAAATAAATCTTAGGTCGTCATCAGCGATTTTTTATCGTACATGTTGACACGCTATGTACATTTTTTTTTATCAGCCCTGCTTATACAAACTGTCCCACTGCTGGGCGCGGGCCATCTTCTCATTGTGAGAAGGGTTAGCCATAGTCTTCCACGCTGGCCAAGTGCGGGTTGGCAGACTTCACACAGCTTCAAGATCATTGAGAACTCTCAGACATGTAGGTTTCCTCACGATGTTTTCCTTCACCGTTTGAAGTTGCCGACAATCAACAATACGCACATACCTAACTTCGAAAAGACAGAGGTGTGTGCCGCGGGATTCGAACCCAGGACCTGCGGATCGCAAGTCAGACGGTCTCCTGATTAGGCTGCCGGAAACTTTGCCGGAAACTGCTATGTACATACACTTGGGGTATCTATAGAAGTCTATGCTGTTGAGTTTAAGCTATCGAAGCTTTCTTGACTTCGGTATCTTTGAAGATACCGAAGTCAAGAAAGATTAATTGATTAAGTATAATAATTGAAGATCTGAAGATTGCCATTAGAAGTCTCTGGAAGTGCAGGCTTGATTTCTTTGTTATTTTGAGTACCTACTTTTCATTACTCATGATAACTAGGATCAAAAGATAGATACTAGGATCACTGAATAAAACTGAAACTCTCTGATGGAAAGGTGCGTAGTTAGTAGTATGTTTTTTTGACATACACTGTAAATTGTATGTTTTGTTTGGTCAGCGATTACTTAGCCAATTATGAATTGATTTTGATGATTGTTATTTTGTTTAGTAGAAAATGTTTCAGAGGTGGTCCCATATAAATGTAATCAAAATCAGTTCAGTACTTTGGTTTTTATAAAAAAAACTGGATAAATACATTATGTCATCCAAGTAAACAAATTGCGTATTTTGAAGTCGGTTTTGACACTACAATTATTATTCCTCATATGTAATTTTATTTAATTATTAAAAGTTTATGTTTAAAAAGTTTTTTTAGATTGCATTGTTTAATCAGCTTTTTTTAGACATAGACATGTGTTTTATTGTGACAAAAACATACAACAGATAGTACAATAACATCATTGATTTAAAATTAACAAATTAATTGATTGATAATTTTTTTTTATGATATTTCAGTACAAAAGATATCGCTTCCGTGTCGTAAACGAAGGTTTCTCTTTCTGTCCCGTGGAATTATCCGTAGATGGACATACCATCACCATTATTGCATCAGATGGATATTACCTGGAACCTATCACCGGTAAGTTTAAAACAATTTTTTGATAAATAAACCGGTCAAGTACAAGTTTGACTCGTACGCCGAGGTTTCCGTACTCCAAGCTAGAGGAAAGTTATTGTACTTATCCTTTTGAACAATTTTTATTATAGGCACCACTCAAATTTCCCGCAAAATAAGTCGGCTGCTTAATACGGGAATTCCGTCCATCTATTTTACTAATTATTTCTATGGAGCAGCCAGCAGAGTTTTCGAACTATTTCTATAGACCAGCTGATTTCTTTGAGAATTTTGAGTGGGAGGGAGCCAATCTTTAGACCATTTAGAATAGAATAGAATATAACTTTAGTGTACATTCATACAGTAAAACATAATTAAAATAATTTCGATTTTCAAAATTATTCGAAGCGGCAAAATACATGTCTCTAAATTTAGAAGTGTAAGTTAAACCTAATTTATAACTTTAGTTCTAAATTAGGCTTTAGCGCGGCGACATAAAATTTAAATCAAATCTTTCGCTCGTCACTGTTGGTATTATGAGTATCAGTCGACTCAGGATAAATTCTTTCGTGACTTTTGTTTTAAACTTTGCGTCTATGTGTTGATAACGTCATTGCATATCTCTAATATTTTCACCGAGTGCTTTTTTATTCACGACGACCTGTATCCTCGTTCGGGGATAAAAAAATATAAAAACACAGTCAATACCAGTACTATTCAGTACCTACATAACGATTTCTTAGGTTCTCGCTGTTGTTACTAATTGAAATAAAAATTGAGAAAAAAAACACGGTTTGCACTCCGGGAGTCCCGACAGAAGTGAAAACTAAAAAATAAAAAAGCAACAAGACTGACTCGTGAAGGATTTGACCAAAGATATTTTTTTTACAAATAACCCCTACTCATCGCTGTACGCGATAGGTTTCGCTGTAGGTTTCTGACTGTCCGTCTTGCGATTTGACGATCTGACGCGAGTTTAACACTTTTTACCCATCCCAAAAATGCACAACGCCGCTAAAGAAGTTTTCACTTCAGAAATCTTAGTTACAATTCCTACATAGTTACAAACTGTACCCTCTTTTCTGATGCTCTTTTTTTTGTAGAGGGCGACTGAAAAGAGGGTTATGTGTCTGTTCATGCTCTATATAATTGGTTTGTACATTGCAGCAAGGTCCCTGGTAACGTTTGCGGGAGAGAGGTACGATTTTATCATAAACGCTGACAAGAAAGTTGACAACTATTGGATAAGATTCCGTGGAGTCTTGAACTGCTACAAGTAAGTTGTAAATTCCAAATAAAACATCTAACATCAAACCACTTTCGCAATAACTTTAACCAGTCTTTTAACCGCTTCGGTCGCGTACTTGACTATAGTTTCTTACGAAACAATTATTATTCTTGGTACGAAACGATATACCCTATTTCTAAGATCTTTTCTCACTGAATTTTAGCGCCTCTCATTAAATTATTATAATGAACTATATAAAATGGAAAAAAAAGCAAATTAAATGATTTAAAATTAATATGTCAATATTGAAATAACAATTACAGTAAATAAATATGGAATAATAAAATTTAGTAAATTTCAGATTCGTTTCTCACAATGAGAAGATGGTCCGCGCCCAGCAGTGGGACCTTTTGTATAAACAGGGCTGATAAAAAAATAAAAAAAAAAGTCATGTAGTTTTTGAGATTCAATCATTAAGTACTTGAATATTAGTTTTTTTTCCTTATTTTCATATACAATATTTAACAAATAATATAAGTAATAATAAGTAATAATATATATATATTTAATATTTAAACATACATTACTTTGTTACTACTATGAATTTCTAAATTGGTTCTGTCAGATTGACATCTATTATTAAGCGAGGGAGGTCTGGTCGGACACGATAATGTGTTTATATACATTTTGTTACGCAAGATAGATCTACGATTGACCACCAACTCGCCTGATGTTAAGCGACGGTGTGGCCTTAAAAAAAAAACAAGATTGTAGGTCGTGAGGGTTGACACGTTGACCGATATCGCTGAGTACGGATTTTTGGCATTTCTAGTTAGAATTCACTAATTTAGTTGCTATATTCTAAAGTTTGAATTCTAATTGTCTTTCAGTAATCCTGCAGTTCGGCAAGTGGCCGTTTTACATTATAATGGAGCTGACGACAACGAACCAAAAGCACCTTTAGTATGGGAACCAAGAATATCTGATGAAATGGTAAGTACATTTACTAAATATACTTTTTGAAAGAAAATTTGAAAGTAGCCTAAATCGGAAAAGTTTACTAGTAAGTCCGGTCGTGGAGCAGGAAGAATTACGTACATGTTATTTTATTCGTCTCTGTTGCTCCCGAGTAAATATATTGCCGTCGCGCTCGAACACATGCAATGATATATACACTATCTTTGCAAGTTAATGTGCTAAATTAATCCAGCTCTGCGACCGGACTTTAGACATTAAAGAATTCTTCACTCCACCTCTCATCTACGAGTATCAAAGTATTATATTGGTATCAAGATAATAATTGCAAGTTGAAGTGGCAGTGGCCAGGGCACATAGCACGTAGAACTGATGGCCGATGGGGCCGAAAAGTTCTCGAGTGGAGACCACGTACCGGCAAGCGCAGCGTACAAGTGGCGGGAAGACGCTGGATGCAAGCAGCTTCCAATCGGTCTTTTTGGAAATCCATGGGGGAGACATATGCCCAGCAGTGGACTTCTTATGGCTGAGATGATGATGATGATGAAGATAATAATATACAAAATATCTACAGCAATTTAAACAGCGAATTAAGATACTGCATATATCAAATTCAATGTACATACAGTCGTCTTATTGAAAATATTCCCTGTAAGATGCTAATGTCAAGCTTGATATATTGAAACTGAACGATAAAATTGACGTCGATTGACATTGTAACTGATTATTTCATTTGTTATATTCCGTCGAACAAAGACGTCAATCGATATGGAACCTAAAAACGGGATATATTTTAAATTTGTTTTCATGCTTTATGTGCCAGATAATCAACTTTAATATTTAAGTTGTTTTTTTTTTTTTATCAGCCCTGTTTGTACAAACTGTCCCACTGCTGGGAACGGGCCATCTTCTCATTGTGAGAAGGGTTAGGCCACAGTCTGCCACGCTGGCCAAGTGCGGGTTGGCAGACTTCACACATCTTCATGATCATTGAGAACTCTCAGACATGTAGGTTTCCTCACGATGTTTTCCTTCACCGTTTGAAGTTGGCGGCAATCAACAATACGCACATAACTTCGAAAAGACAGAGGTGCGTGCCGTGGGATTCGAACCCAGGACCTGCGGAAACTTCAGTTGTTTTATTATATAAAAGTAAATTTAAAAAAAAAACATTCTATCTTTTTTCAGTTAATAAACCCCGAGAATCAAGGCGAGGAACAGAATAACACAATGACTATTTCAAAGCTCAAATATAATATGAAATCTTACCTTAAAGACGATACTCTTAAAGCAGTTCCAGATTACAAGTTCTACATAGCTTATGACTTGTACCTCAAGGATAACGAACTTTTTAATAAGCCGGGCTTGTATGGTCACAGAGACGGTCAGTATTCCTAAGCATACGAGTAACTAAGATTTTAAACCTAAATAAAATTTCGAATATACTCACTTCAATTAAAATATCAGGTCAAGGCCGATCCTTAGGTGAGTATTAGAGGCGTCAAACTAGAAAGCTTTTTGAAAACAAATAAAATAATACATTGATCAGTTTTGTGAATACCTCATATAATATAATACAATATGGGGCTGAATTACGCCAAATAATCCTAGGTTTGTTGGAAAATTATCGTGATTAGGAAACTACTATATAAATTGATGCACAGTATTTCTGTTTACGATCATAGAGGAAACTACGTTTGCTTTTTTCTCTCACTACAAAAAAATATTGATGCAGCTTAGATGACTTTTACCCACTAAATGCTTAAAAGAATCAGATATTGACGTAGAAGAAGCAATATTGTCGTAGATAGCTAAGGGTATCATGAAGTAGACACTAAACGCTACTCGTGACTCATGGAAGTGTTATGTCTATTGAAGCTTTCACCATGGAGCTTAAATTCTTAGTTTATTTTTCAGTAGGTTATTATAAATGCAAAATATAAAAAGTCTCGATTACTAAAACTAATTTATTTATTTTATTTTCAGTTAATAAAGATTATTCGGTTCCCACGCCCCAACTCAACCACATAAGTATGAAGCTACCCAATAGTCCAGTCCTCGTCTCCAGACCTCCAGCGGAGTTATTTTGCAACGAAAGTTCCTTCAGCGAAGGAGAATGTAAGAGCACTTTCTGTCGATGTCATCACATTCTCACCGTCAAGCTGAACTCCATAGTCGAAGTCATACTCATAGACGAAGGGGCATACACTAACGCAAACCATCCTTTCCACTTGCACGGACACAGTTTTAGGGTTATTGGACAGAGACGTTTGGGTGAGCAGACTACAGCTGAGAAAGTTAAAGAAGAAGATAGAGCAGGAAATATTAAAAGGAATTTGAATGACAGACCACCCTATAAAGATACAGTCACAGTGCCTGACGGTGGTTACACGATTATAAGATTTAAAGCTAGCAATCCTGGTTACTGGTTGTTCCATTGTCATATAGAGTTTCATGCTGAAGTAGGCATGGCTCTGGCTTTTAAAGTTGGAGAGCATGAGGATATGCCGCCAGTGCCTCAAGGTTTCCCCACATGTGGTGATTTTGGAAACAATGGAGGAAGCGCTGCAACGAACGGTGGAACTAATGGTGGTGGTGGTGAAACAACCAATCTTTTTGGACCAGGAAATACGAATAACCCCACTAACCTTCCTGGTACGTCAAACAATGTTTATGCAAATGTTGCTCAAACGTTTAATGCTTATCATTCTGTAGTTCAGATGCCAAGGGGTGGTCAAATGGAAATTGTCTATAGACCTCCAGTAACTGGTAGTTAGTTCCATTGCTTTAGTAAAAGGTTTTTTTTAATGGCAAGTGCCTTTATTAACTTCAACACAACAATAAACAAACTCAACTAACTAAACTACTACACAAAAAGCACATCGATCACCCCAGACCGATAAAGGTCTAAAGATAATCCAAATGCTCAAACCCACTACCAGTTGGCAGCGTACCTAGCATGCTGGCCGCATTGCCACGTTGAATGGCAAATGGTAAAAGGTTAAATCATACTTTTCAGTGAAAGTTTCCAGCTTAGGAGAGCTTATTGAGTGTTTGAGTGTAAATTTGTGTACGGTATATACACGGTAATAGGATTGGCATGTGATCGAAATGTTTGCACAATAATTCGAAAATAAACTTACTCTCGTGTTTTTACCATATCTCACAATAATATCGACATGACCTTATAAATGACAAATTGAAGAAATATTAACTATTCCAAGGTTTCCCTTTATGTTACGTAAAACATACGAAGGATTTTAACCAATTTGCGTTTAAATAAATTTATATTTGTCTTTTCTATTAATTTGCGTTACGATTTATGCTAAGCAAATCCTAGGTAGACTATTTTGTCTGTGTTGTGTGTTTTGTCTTATTAAGAATTTAGTTTATATTTAGAATATTTTTATTGATATTCCATTTGTGTGTAATAAATAATATGAACATTCTTGTGTTTTTTATTGGGGACCGAATCACATGCACTTAAATACTATGGTAATCCGAAATGCTGAAGAGCTGAAGTGAAATACCTAAGTTTGATGATATACTTATGCTAGGCAAACGTCTTTTACAATCGACTTTAAAAAAGGAGGTTCTCAATTCGACTGTTTTTTTTATTTATTTGTTTCCTCATAACTATCGACTGGGTGAAATGAATTTGATGATTCTTTTTTTGTTTGAAAGCTGGTGCTTTTTGTGTGCTCCCATTTGAATTTAGTTCAGTTCTGATAATGATGATTGACAATGACATCCATGAGAAGTCGGTTGCTTCAGTTTTTTAAACTATCATTATTTATTACTGCGTAAGAAGGAGGGTTAGGTTTTTCATTTGTGTGTATGTCAGCCCCGGATATACGATTTTTTCGAACCGGGGCAGAAACTTGATGGTGGCGCCCCTCTCTCCAGCGCTTAAAATAACTTACTTAAAAAACCTTAATTTATCTATGTGGCGCCTTTTTCTTAAAAGTTAACGGTGAGTCAACCAAGCTTTCGTATTCTAGGCGCGTTGTGGAGCAAGTTATTTTATTTTTAATCATATTAATTATGACTTTTGCGCCCCCTGAAAATGCCGCCCGGGGCGGGTGTCCCGGTTTGCCCCCTCCCCCCCCCCGCGGGGCTGGGGTATGTCTATGTATGTATATATTTTATATATAAAAAAGGACTAATTAGCAACATATATATGCAACATATGAATATGTTGCATGGGAATATAGAAGCCTCGGTGTGTAAGTGAAACTTGTACTTTGCCGGGTTTATTGTATCACTTTGTTTCCTCATTCCTTTTTACCAACAGAAAAAAAAACTTGGTAAAAATTATAACACTACTACATCGATCAAATAGTTTATATTAGCTATATACCTAAGGATTATCTGGTCCCATAAAAATAACTATATTTTTTTGGTAAATAATAGTCATCCAGATTTTTTATTATTACAGACACCGGGGTCCCTTTAACTTTATCAGAATTACAAATCGTAACGGAAAGATTACAGATTATATTAATTTATTTAACTTATTACTATGTTGTGTGTATATCGCGAGCAGACCATGGACCCTCAAGCAGCACCCGAGCGTGAGTATGACCATAGACTTCTATAGAAACCCCTAGTGTATGTACCTAGCGTGTCAACAGTAAGATAAAAAATCACAGACCAGAAAGAGTTGAGTTGATCAGAGAGAGTTGACAACCTAAGATTTATTTAATTTCAGGTGATATATACTTCTGATTCGATATTTTGTCAACTAGTTACTAGCGTACAAGCGCGCGAATGCATTGGGTTGAATAGATTTCGAGCGGATGGAACATTCCATCAATGAATCGTTTGTGTGACGTCACAGTCGATATCAAAAATGTGGCACGAAAGGTTGACATATAAATGAAGTCGCATGCTTCATCTACAATGTCTGACGCATGTGCCATCCATCGCCCTTCTCAACCATATGTTAGGGAAGAGAGCGACCCGCCACACGACGCCGCCGCCGCAAGAAGAAGCCTTCGATGGTGAGCTTAAATTGTACACAAAATCTTTATTTCTAAATGCTGAATTACCAGTATTTCTGTGAATGAAGTCACTAGTAGAGACTGCTAATCTTAGCGGTACTTTTTTAGAGAACTCCGGATATCACCACTGCCGTGCGAGGTAGTCTACCAGTTGGCATTATTCACGCACACTCACCTGGACCTGTTCCAGAAGAGAGGCACTAGCCAAACTAGGAACCTGCGCAGTAATAAGAAGGAAAATCAACTAGTGACACCACATCATAAGCTCGTGAAGTCGGAAAAATCTGTCTACATTGCAGGACCTGCGATATATAACCGATTGCCCGTTCATGTGCGTGATGCACCTTCCATCGTTTTGTTTAAAACAAGGCTTAAAACATGGCTTCTGGAACAGTTATTCTACGACAATCATGACATATTGAAATTGCCAGAAGTTTGTTTGTAATAGTACATTGTTACCCTAGGGATGAAAGTAACTTATTTAATCCCGAGACGGGGCTTGGCGCACGAACGAAGTGAGGGCGCCAATAGTTCGAGGGACTAAATAAGTCTTTAACCCGAGGTAAACACTGTGCTTTTCATTACGAATACAAGGAAAATAAAAACACGAACTAGCTACAGAAAAAATGAGTAAATTTTATTTTACATAGATCAAAAACTTTGGTAAGATAATTTTATTTAAAGTTTATAAAATATATATTCTTTAATCAATACTTATCTTTATGTTATTTCAATTTTACATCGCGCTGTAATTGAGTGGCTTTAAAGAAAGTTGGACATGGCTCAATAGAAAGGTGAAAATAGAATATTTTTTTTTTTATTTGACAGCTGGCAGTTGAAAGCGATTCTCCCTAGGGCTGAAAGTATTACTTTCAACCCGCTCCTCAGGCAACTTCAGACCTACTTTCAGAGTATGAGTAGTGAAAAATATATTAATTCTCTATATTTATGATTTTTTGTTTGACATGCTAATAATAATACAATTGAATTATTTTATTGTTTTATTATTATTGAATTATCAATTATTATTATTATTATCGAAGACTCAGAATTAATGTTGTACTATACACCTTTTATTGAATTTATTTGACATGTAACTATGGAGCTATAAATAAATATTTATATTTGTATTTGTTTTTCGGACTTTATTAGTGACTGCTGTCACATTGTCTAATTACACTTTTTTAGGGTTCCGTACCTTAAAAAAACGGATCCCTAATAGGATCACTTTGTTGTCCGTGTCCGTCTGTCCGGGTGAATAGCACTAGCGAGGAAGGAGTACTGAAGGTGAGCACAAAGTCAAATTTATTCGACAAGTTCAATATTACTAGTCTTATACACTGAACAAAACAAATCGTTAGTGCGTGTTAATATAGTAGCACGCCATCTAGTGGGTGGAATATAAAACTATGAAATACATATTACTAGCATGCTGTCTAAACAAGTAGACAAACAATTTATTTTCGATCTAAAAATATTAGGTACTTACGATTAGTTAGTTTGAATAACAACAGGAAAATTTTATAAAATTTTGTAAGGAAAATATCATTAAATGTTTTAATGTATTTAATATGTTAATTGCTGGGATACAAAATAATAAGGACAATAAATTAACAAGAATCAATGAATTAGTAATTACGGGAATTTTCATAATACGCTTGTATTGCGCAATACTGCAATATGAAATTATGACATAGCTATAACAAAGGCGTATGACTTGAAACTTTCAAATACTTTTTTTATATTTATATTCATATTCATATTCATATTCATTTAATGCGTAAGTCTCATTTACATGTCAATTTCTATATAATATACAATTTTATAAATCAATAATTATTAAATCTAAAAATAATAATAATAAATAGTAGGTAAATAATATAAAATTGCAATGTCATAATATTAAAATAATATTGTACTGTTGTACTTTAGTCAACCGAACTCTTCAGAAAGTCATTATAACTATAAAACGTCTGCTCGACAAGCCACCGCTTCAGCCTATACTTGAAGCATGCTAAGCTTGACGCTGAGGTGATACTTCTGGGTAGCTTATTATAAACTGTCGGACCCATGAAATGTGTCAGTTTGTTAGATTTTGCCAGTCTCCTCCGAATTTGTTGAAGCTGCCCTGCACGTCGGGTGGCGGGTGCATATTTAAGTCTCCGAGTTTTACGTAACTGTCTAAATTGTTCCTCACATACAGCGCCACTTGTAGAATGACAATACAAGGCAGCGTGAGGATTTTTATAATTTTATTATTATGTAAAGATTTAAGTCACACATTCAAACATTAGGAAGACGCTGGATGCAAGCCATTACCGTCAGGTCTTTTTGAAAGTCCATGAAAAAGGTCTAATTATATCCAGCCAGTACATACATATATGTATTATGTGTATCAACACTTCGGTCCAGTCTACTGAGACTTTTTGTGGCTTGGATGATGAAGGATATGTTGATGTATTCTGTTTTCACATTATAGTGTGTTAATCATAATATTTGTACGTGTGTGTGTGTGTGTGAATGTGTGTGTGTGTGAATGTGTGTGTGTGAATGTGTGTGTGTGGATGTGTGTGTGTGTGTATGTGTGTGAGTGTGAGAGTGAGTGAATGTGTGTGTGCGTTTTTAGTTTTTTAGCGTTTAACTTATTATAATTGCGTTCTATAGCATCATAAATGATTGTCTCAACAGAATCAAAGGCACACAACAACAACAGTTCAGACCGCTTTCTATACCAAGGGACTAAGTAAACTAGAACAGAAATTTTAAACAACAAAACTGTCAAAGCTCATCACCGCTCTCGTCACTGTCTAGCAGACAATTGAACAAGGTGCAGACACTGCTCTGCAGTTGCGATGAGAGTGCTTCAAAACATGATATCTAAATTTACAATCAAAAATTTACAATTACAAAAAAATTACAGATGGCCATTAAAGATCAGAACGCGGCGGTGATGGAGGCCCTGGGCCGAGAGTAGTCGACAGATATGTATTTAAAAAAAAAAAATAAGACGATGTGAGTGCAGTCGCTGATAAAGTCCGATCAACCGAGGGCAAACAGATAATCTGGAAACCCCGTCTAAAACCGGGCTCTAACAGTGACTGCATTCACAGAAATACTAGTATTTCAGTAGTTAGAAATAAGAGTTGTGAGCACACCTTGAGCATTCATGCTCACCATCGAAGGCTTCTTCTTGCGGCGGCGTCGTGTGGCGGGTCGCCCTCTTCCCTAACATAAAATATGGTCGAGGAGGGCGATGGCTGGCACATGTGTCATACTCGTGATCGGGTGCTGCTTGCGGGTCGCTGGTTTGCTTGTGGTATGCACGCAACATAGTAATAAGTACTTAAATTAAACATATTCTTTCTACTGTTTCTTATGAGATAAAATGCCTCTAGAGGCGTGGCGCGGCGCGGCGGTGCAGAGTTGCCTACTGGAGAATATTTTGGTCGCACCGGGTCTCGCCGCGCAGTACGGTTCAACCCTAAGTGGGTTTTTCTAATGATCAGGACATGATAAATAACTATAACTACATATTTGGTCATTCGACTTTCAAATTCAGATCGCTGACATCATGGTTTTTCACCCAACCTGTTCATTAGCCGGCAAACTGGCGAAGTTACATTTAGCGAGTTGGATTCTTACACCGAAGGTCCCGTACGTTCCTATTTATCAAAACTTGTGGAAAATTTTGTAGGTAAGTTTGAAACAAAGGTATACTTGATTCTTATTGACAGCAGTGAGTAGCTTTTCATCTTGTAACGGTGACAAATGTATAAGTTAGAAAATAGATATAGAAAACTAAAAAAAAAACGACAAAAAAGAAACAGCTGATCCGATTTTGACGAAACGCAGCAAAGACAACTTTCCATGTTTTTTTTAAAACGTTTTGTTTAAAAAAAACATGGAAAGTAAAAAAGTAAGTAAGTAAGTAGTAGTAGTGGTAAGTAGTTGTTTTAACTACATCAAAATCAGTCCATACGTTTGAGAGCTACGAGACACACAGGATTACAGAAATCACACAACACCTTGTGCTATGGGATTCAGATATTATATTGAAAGTACGTATCATGTAAATGGGTACCATAACAAAACAAAAACATAACAAACAAAAAAAAAACTTTTTGAAACTTATTGCAAACTTGCTGCGACCCGTGATTTCACCCGCTATTTTCTGGGATAAGAAGTAGTATTATGTGTTTTTCCAGGGTTTAAGCTACCTCTAGGTATACCGAATTTCATGTAAATCGATCCACCTTTTCTTGAGTTTTAAATTGTGTAACTAACCCTACCTCGTTTTTTATATTATAAATAAATTAAACTAAAATAAAATCTTGCAGGATGCTCTCCGTCGGCGCCAAACTAGTTTTTGTCCTAGCTCTAAAGCACTTTTTTATTTAAATATTAAGTGTGAGTAAGCTTACTTAAAATATTAGACCCAGTTCGCGCCTTCCACGTGTTTTTAATCCATTTTAAATAAAAACTACGGGTCACTCACGTCTGTTTTAAGCCAAAAAATCCGACTATAGTTTCAACCGCATTCGGCGGTCTTTTTCGAAGGAGCAGCGCAGACTTTTCTCTCGGTCGGTGACGCGCCTCTCACTGCAAACTATAGTCGGATTTTTCGGCTTAAAACAGACGCGAGTGACCCGTAGTCCTGTTTACAACCTTTCGGTACGAAACCCTGAAAATTGTACAGAAAAAAAACCGGCCAAGTGCGAGTCGGACTCGCGCACGAAGGGTTCCGTACCATTATCTATAAAAACGGCAAAAAAACCTTAAATAAAATTTTATTTTAATTTAATTATTTATTTTTAAAATGAATAATATAACTTAATATTCTGTGAATATTTCAAGCGTCTACCTGTTGCCGTTATCAATATCGAGCAAAAACGAGCAAAAATCACGTATGTTGTGTGGAAGCCCCCTTAAATATTTATTTTATTCTATTTTTTAGCAGCAACAGAAATACATAATCTGTGAAAATTTCAACTGTCTAACAATCACGGTTCATGAGATACAGCCTGGTGGCAGATGGACGGACAGACAAACAGGGGAGTCTTAGTAATAGGGTCCCGTTTTACCCTTTGGGGACGGAACCCTGAAAAGGATATTTCATCACAAAACATTATAACTTTCACATAAAATGGTAACAGCTCATCATTTAATAGGTAGTTAAAAAACAGTATGACAGTATCTTACGTAAATTCCGAAATGCTTTTACGTACTTACCTATTTACCATATATTTTCCCTTACGTATGTTAGATGAGACATGGCACTCGTTTTTAAAGACGAGAGAGTGAGTCTAAAGCTTCAGTTCGAAAAATACTTCAGAGGTGTCAAAGTTTATTTTATATAATTAATTTTCAAATTTAAATATTCATTATCGAGGAATCGTTCCTGAAACTTTGTGAATATTGAGCTCTGAATTAAAAAAAGTTTTGTGTTTGAAGTGAGAAGAAAAGTGGAAAAAAGTGCTGATTACGCTGAAACAGGTACGCAGTTATATACTTTACTATTAATTGACAGTTAATAACGTTTACTAAACACTTGTCTATAAAAAAAAATATGAGTTGGGGCCTGATTGTGACAAAAAATATTGTGTTCTACTAAATATGTTTTTTTTTGTATGTTTTTTGTCATAATAAATTCTATGTCTATGTCTATAAAACTGATTTTGCCCGCGATTGAGATGTTTATTTTTTGTCTGATTAAACTTCACTTCAAAGTTAAAAGTAAATAAAAATAAGGGCATTACGCAGGGCACAGTTAGTACTTGTATACATACTAATAATCGCAAAGATAATATATATTATTGTTATATTAAACATAATACGCATTACGTTTATTTACGTATTGAATGTTGTCCTTCATTATGTTTATTCAGTATTATGTATAATATCCTTTATAGCTTAGATTAAATTTTAATACACAAGCAAATGTGTAATAACATGTAAAGATAATTAAATACGTATTGGATAGTTTGTTTTGTGAAATTGTAAGATGTTACAGGTACAAAATAATTCAACTTCCTTTACGGATAAATCCGAATTCAAACTTCCTAAACTAGTAGGTAATATGATAATTATAGTTTAAAAAACTGAAGCAACCGACTTCTTATGGATGCCATTGTCAGAACTGGACCAAATTGGAACACACGGGAAGCACCAGCTTTTAAATAAAAAAACGAATCATCGAAATCGGTTCACCCAGTCGAAAGTTATGAGGTAACAAAAATAAAAAAAATACAGTCGAATTGAGAACCTTCTCCTTTTTTTTAAGTCGGTTGATAAAAGAGACAGTCAGTCAGTCTCTCTGTCTGTTTATTACATTTTACACGACCAAATGGCTGAAACGATTCTAAGAACACTCCTGACTAATTCACCTTTCAAACAAAACAAATAACAAAATCAAAATCGGTTCATCCGTTTGAGAGCTGCGACGCCACACACAGACACGTCAAACTTATAAAACCCCGTCGTTTTTGCATCGGGGGTAAAAAATGTAGTACAGAAAATTTGAGAAAAATAATATATGAATATATAATATAATTATAATATTTACAAAATAATAATATAAAATTTGAGAACCTGGAGACGGACATAGGCTCCTTTTTATTGTCATCATCACGGCTCATCTTCACCATCGTTTTTCATCTCTGCGCCTCTGAAACCGCGGGACGGAAACAGCTAGTTTTTTGTAAAACATGTATGAGTGTGACAGCTAATTCTTTGTCAATCAGAATCAGAAAACATTTATGATTCTTTGTAAATCAGAATCAGATAACATTTATTGCATAAGCTGTGTACAGGGATGTTAAATTCACAGAGTTTGGTATCAACAGTTTTGTTTTGTGTCAAGAGTTATCCCTTCACATAATGAGAAGATGGCCCGCGCCCAGCAGTCGGACAGTTTGTATATACAGGGCTGATAAAAAAAAAAGTTAAGAATCAAAATTGTGCTCAATTTTGTTTACCTGTCGTGTGACGGGCAGAGTGACGTACCCAGCCTTAAATTCTTGCTAAAGGTAGCTTCACTGAGCTAGAGGCTACTCGAATTCTAACACTTGGGTTTCCGGGTACTTTCCCTTCGTGTAATCTATATAGACCAGTGGTTCTTAACTTGTGGACCGCGGAGTGTCCTAACGGACCAACGGGCCCATAGACATTATGACTTTACATTCATAATTTCGCTCGAAAATGATATATAACATTTTCGACATATTTTAGTGCTCGCTGCACCCGCGTAATAATGAATTGTATGGTAGTCGTTACTGTTTTTTATTAAAATAAGGTGAATAAGAAATTTTTACAGCTTTCATTGCATATATTTTGTTTTATTGTGATCTATATTGATTTTAGAACAGACAGTCCTGTATCGAATGTATTTAGTTAAATAATTGGACCTCATTCAGCTTGGCCTTTGGACATAAATTTATAACAAGGAAGCTAAAAAAAAAAAAACCTTAAAAAAAATATTTATAAATTTAGTATTGAGCTTCACGGATTCCAAGATTCGTACCTTATATTTTTTTATGTGAACATTGGTCACAAGTCACAAGTTTAAGAACCACTGATACTAGTCTTATCATTTTGATAATATTTAACAATAAATCTATTATCTGTATATAAAATCAGTATAATGACGTTATCTTATATTGTCAGTTAATTGGAATCATTGTGAACAATATCATCCTTGTGCAAAGAGGAAAACCCGGTAATTCATTTATTTTGAGAAACTAACACATAAAACATTACCTAACGTTATCATTGCCGTTGCACGCCCCGTCTGATTTATATTTTATATTTTTCTCCATCCTTGGTTGCCTGGAAGAGATCACTTTTAGCGATAAGGCCGCCTGTTGCTGCGCTAGTCTATTTAAGTACTACTTTGTTATTACTTTTAAGGTGTGTACAATAAAGAGATCTATCTATCTATTTACCTGTAACTTACCGAACCAAAATCAAAAGCAATATTCTAAGCGCGAAAACCAACTTAATGGGACTTAAGCCCAAAATTAGTTTTGTATTCTATACCTAAACCTGGAAGTAATAAGCACTAACATTTTGAGCTAAAGTGGTTATTGATTTGGACTTTGCAGCTATAATGGACTTAAGGTCGAGATTAAAGCGCGCAGCTATCTCAAACTTAAAAAAATCATTGAGTTGGGATATTAAAAAGTTAGTGCTAAATTTATTTATTTAGAGAGGAGAAACATTTAAAAAAAGTTTTAATCAGATACCTATCATTTATACTGGCGACGGAATTAGAACAAACATATATTTTCTTATTCCTCAGCCAATTTAAAAGATATCGAAGAAAAACTTGTTTTTAAATAATTCTCCTGTCTAACTAAATAAATTAATTTAGCTCTGACTTTCCTAATATCCCGATTCAATGATTTTAAAAAGGTTGTGATGCGCGAGAGAGATAGCTGCGCGCGTTGAGCGAATCCTTATGGGAGATTAAAAGCAATAAAAACAAAAATCCTTTAAAGACTTATTATGACTTATGCTTATGGCTTTCGGGTTCAGAATTATTCACGTAATTCATACTTATCCATTGTAAAATGCAAGCAGTATGCTGGGTTCGCTGTACTTCACTATTTATGTATTTCACTGTGTACATAATGAATGTAAATTACCTATACTTGAATTTTTAATAAGACGCAGTAAACTGACAGACCGAAATGTCACTTTTCGAAATAATGATACCAACTCTCAAATCATAGTGATGGGATTTGAGTCACATATAGTTCAAAAAAGGTTGGAACACGGAATGAAAATACCTAATAGAAAATTAATAAATACATCTTGAAACTTTTATGTCAACGAATCACTTTTATTGAGTCAGCAACAACCTTAGAAGAAGAGGAATGTATTTTACTGGTTTTTCTAAATAAACTCAGGAATTAAGAAGTGATTCCATTACTGTATCACTACACTATACATTACTATAATATAATTATTACACTATAACTGTATCTCCGTTTGGTTATAGTGTAATAATTATTTCCTAAGAAGATCATGGTATGTAATAGTTTAGTTTGAAATCTTTGTTATCTATTACTAGTTAACAAATACACAATTTAGACAAAAATTTAGATTTTAGGAAGATCTAGAATACAACTTAATGAAATAGATCACATAAATGAATAAGTTCATTTTAGTAGCTCTTTTTAGCACATCACTATTTTCATATCATAAAAAAGTGGTAACATTCGACCTGTCAATTTACTCCGTTTAATTAAAAATCCAAGTAGGTACATAGGTATACAATAAAAATGCAAAAACCATTTTCATTTTTTTATTATGAATTCGAGAAATAAGGTATGTTAGAGTAAAACATATTTATATATGTAGGCAATTTTTTAACGTACTGAAAATTAAAAAAAAAATTTTTTTTTCAGGATCAAGATGTACTTCCACAAAATAGCGATTGTGCTTTTCATCGTTTACTGTGAGTATTTTTTTAAATATTTTTATGAACATTCTATATATGAAAACTACTTAATAAAAGGTAGCGGATTGTATATAGATATATAAATTCATGTCTATTTTCCCTTACGGGTTTGGCAGAGAACCAAATAAGTGTTACATACCTATTTTCTTTATCCAAAGAGATTTTATAACACTACAACTACTCTATTTTAAGTTTAAGTCACATGACACCAACTGTCAAAGAAACGTTGACTTGTCATTCTTCATTCCTTTTTAGGGTTCCGTACCTCAAAAGAAAAAAACGGAACCCTTATAGGATCACTTTGTTGTCCGTTTGTCCGTCTGTCCGTCTGTCCGTCTGTCCGTCCGTCCGGGTGGCAAGACCTTTATCTCGGGAACGCGTGAAGGTATCGAGTTGAAATTAAAACCATATACGCAGATCCATGGTATCTTGCTGCAGAAAGAAAAATAAATTTTCTCAGTTTTCGTAAAAAAAAGTTACAGCCGAATATGTCGTAAAAAACGCACATTTCGACATTCACAGAGGAATCAAAACCTTTACGGGGTACTTTCCGTCGACCTAGAACTCTGAAATTTGGCAAGAAGCATTGTGTTAGAGTACACATATAGGAAAAAATCCGAAAAATTTACATTTTTAATTTAATCACAATAAAATAGTGTCGTTATGCAAGGAATGAGGGTCGAAATTTTAAAGTGAATTAACCGTATCATGTGGGTTATCATATGAAAGAGCTTAATTAGCATTAGTTAAACAGGTTTTTAAATATTTTTACGATGTATATTTTTCGGTATAAGAAGAAAAATTAAAAAAAATATGATTTCCCCCTTTTATTTACTAGTTTGTACGGAACCCTCGGTGGGCGAGTCTGACTCGCACTTGTCCGGTTTTTTTTGTGGAATCAACCTCGTAGTTCTCTCACAATAATTTCCCATTTTTACCAAAATTATTTACGCAAGCTTGTCTCACACTTGACCAGTTTTAAGTATTTAATGATATACACGAGAGTACACCCCTACAGTCTTGCCAATTTTGAGACTTGTATCTATTTTCGTTCAAATGATATGTACAGCCGTTTAAGTGTAGGATAGACAGACAGATAGACCGTAGTTTTATGAATAGGTTTCCGCACCCTTAGTATGTAAGCCTAAAAAAAAGGAAGGAAAGGTTGTTTGTTTTTAAAGAAAAATTTAATCACATAGTAAGTTAAATATTTTTTGCATAAAACATGGTCACAGTATTTATCAATAAAATGGCTAATTGGCCTTGTAGAATAAATAACGTAAATATGGCGTGAAATATGTCGCTTCTTTTGTATTCGATTCATTTGAATACAATATATTTGTTTTATATTATACTGAAAAGTTCTCGGATGGAGACCACGAACCGGCAAGCGTAGCGTACGAAGACCAGCCACAAGGTGGACAGAAGATATCATGCAAGTGGCAGGAAGACGCTGGATGCAGGCCGCTTCCAACCGGTCTTTCTGGAAATCCATGGGGAGACCTATGTCCAGCAGTGGACTTCTTATGGCTGAGAAGATGATGATGATATTATAATGTGTGACTGTAGCGAGTTTCATAGGCAACAGTAGCAAGATAAACGATCGACCACAGCCCACCTAATGTTAGTGATTCAACTTCCTATAGTGTGATAGGTTTTTCCTTTTTAATTAAGTTGGTTTTATAAGGTTATTACACGAATAACAGTATTAGGATTAAATTATGTATATATATTACCAAATTTATTAAACTAAACACTAAACCTAATCTAAAATATGTATATATATTACGATATTTATTAAACTAAACACTAAACCTAATCTAAAATATGTATATATATTACGAAATTTATTAAACTAAACACTAAACCTAATCTAAAAACCATTGACTGGCCTTGTGGCTCAGTTGGTAAGTAGTGTGTTTACGGCTGAACTGAAAGGTTGTGGGTTCAATCCCCACCCAGGGCAAACATTTGTGTGATGAGCATGGATGTTTGTTCTGTGTCTGGGTGTTTCTATGTATCATATGTATATATTTACAAAAAAAAGTATATATGTATTCTATCAGCCATCTAGGTCCATAGTACAAGCTTTGCTTAGTTTGGGCTAGATGGTGTTGTGTGAAATGTCTACAAATATTTATTCATTTATTTATTGGTAAAGTCTATAAAACAGCGCTGGAATAATAATTACATAATCTATCTACGATTGTACGATACGATTGATGAATTGTTTTTGATGATTCTTTTTTGTTTGTTATGTAATAGTTTAGAGGTAGTCTCATATAAATTTTATCAAATTCAGTTCAGTATTTTGGTTTTTATAATAAAATAACTGGAAAAATGTCATCTATGTAAATTAAAATTGCGTATTTTGAAGTCGGTTGATTCAGTTTTTTTAATACTTTTTTTTTATTTTTTTTTATATACATATATATATATATATATATATATATATATATATATATATATATATATATATATTTAAATTATATTGTAGAAAATTTGAAAATAAATTCCATGGCAACTATAATCATAAATAATATTGTATAAACAACCGTATAACGTAATTATTTACCTAAACGGAACAATGACAGTAGTACGTAATATGTACAGAGTGTAGATATTTATATGATATTGTTTAAATAAAATTAATACAATAGTATATATAAAATAGGTCACGATTGCATTCATATTTATAGCAGTCAATGAGAACAGTTATATGAATAAGTATTAAGTAATTTTCCAAGTCTTTGGGGAAAATAAAACATATCATATTTAGTAATTAGTTAGTCACTTACAGGTAACAGGAAATTCTAACGTATACTAAGTGTACAATTAATAGTAAAAACATGCTTTTTAACCGACTTCCAAAAAGAAAGAGTTTCTCAAAACGACTGTATGTTTTTTGTATGTTTATACGTGATTAATCCGCCGATTATGAATTAAATAAATAAATAAATATATATATATAAATAAATAAAAAATGATATTTTTTTTTTTACCTAAGCCTTACGGTTTTCGTGTTTCTGTGACATGCGTAAGAGTACCGCGTATGCGTACGAGTAGTTGCCAGATTTATTAAGTTTCATATTATCTGTCGGCTGTTCGTAGAATTACGAATATTACTGGCCAGAAATGAGACAAGATGTACCAACATTTTTTTTCTTTTCAGATTTTAAACCTCACGATGCCAGCTTAATACGCCTCCCTCCAAGAGCCACATCTTCCATCCTTTTACCCCTTCAAAGCAATCCTCCACCATCCCCGTCCAACGAGACCCTGGATGGCAAAAACCATCCTTGCTACAGACCATGCGACGGCACACCCAGGGAATGTAAATACCGTTTTAAAATGGAATGGTATCATAGTATGAGCAAGGCTTGTTACGACTGCCCGTTCAACATCACTGACTGCCAGAGAAAGGATTGTGTGGTAGCCGATGGACTCAAAAGGTCAATCACCGTGGTCAATAGGAAGATGCCGGGACCTGCGGTTGAGGTACGTATGTTAAGGATAAAATTGACATTCTCAGTCTTAATCCAAGCACGGGCTCCTTACCCGCTCCTCGCGCTCGCCCTGTCGTTCGTTAACAGGATTACATACAGAACGGATACTCTCCGCCTCCCTCCAATCTCGGGTTCCTCACCCACTCCCCGCACTCACCCTGTCGTTTATTAACAGGATTACATACAGAACGGACACTCTCCGCCTCCCTCCAATCTCGGGTTCCTCACCCGCTCCCCGCGCTCGCCCTGTCGTTTGTTAACAGGATTACATACAGAACGGATACTCTCCGCCTCCCTCCAATCTCGGGTTCCTCACCCGCTCCCCGCACTCGCCCTGTCGTTTGTTAACAGGATTACATACAGAACGGACACTCTCCGCCTCCCTCCAATCTCGGGTTCCTCACCCGCTCCCCACGCTCGCCCTGTCGTTTGTTAACAGGATTACACACAGAAAGGACACTCTCCGCCTCCCTCCAATCTCGGGTTCCTCACCCGCTCCCCGCGCTCGCCCTGTCGTTTGTTAACAGGATTACATACTGAACGGACACTCTCCGCCTTCCTCTAGTCTCGGGTTCCTCACCCGCTCCCCGCTCTCGCCCTGTCGTTTGTCAGAGTTTGGCGGTACGGCGCGGTGCTTTTATTTGTCAGTCGAGATAATCGATTAGTCACGTTTAAGGATTGGCCTTTATGAAATCTAGTCACAAAAGTATGTAGGTTAGGTTATGTTTGAACTCAGAGAACATACGCGCGAGCCGAGCGAGCGAAGCGAGCGTGCCGCGGCAGCGGCCGGTGAAGCGCTAGTGTACTTTCTATATAGTATACTTACTTTCTGACTTTAGTAAAATAATTGGTCAAATCAAGAAATACCGGGCACGTCATGATCTGCCCAGAAAGATTTCGGAGAATCGAAGTAAGTTTGTGTGAAGCAAACCCAGTGAATTTCGGTCTTTTTCAAAATCCATGTGAGAAGCTTACGTGCAGCAGTGGACTACTTGTGGTTGAGATGATGATATTATAGATCAACGTTTCACCACCGACTCAGTAGACCATCATCAGTATTACATCAACATTCAGTTATATATAAATGTAATGTGTCACACCGAAGTAAGAAAATACATTTAATAAAAACACGCATCGGCACGCATACGCCACTCGTGGTCACCGAAATGATTTATGTAGAATGAGACGCAGTGAATAACATTAAAAATGTACAAAAACATTTTGTGTAAATTTTTACATCAGTACTCGAGTTTTGGCTATTCTGACATCATCCACCAATTTATAGCAAACCAAAACATAAAAATTCTCATTCATTTTTATGGAAAAGAGATAAAAGAAAAATTACAACAGTTTTTTTCTTTTTTTTAAACCATATTGTTCGAAATAAAATGGGGGATGTTGTTGAAACAAGTTTGTTAAAAGCTTGAACTGTTTTTAAACTTTATTTTTATTGTTTTGTTAATTCGTAAACGGCTGAAGTGTTTGTGTTTCGAAAATTACGGAGACTTTAATTTTATCCGTAGCGTATTTTTAAAACGAAAATTAAATGGTTTTAAATGTGGTTCGTTTAAAGAACATTAATACTAATTGCTTTTTTTAAACCGACTTCAAGTAAATTGGTTTTTTAAATGCAGTATTTTTTATTTATTTGCACTCAGTGGTCATTATTTACTCCAGTCTACCCGACGTAGATACGGTAATAGATTACTATAGTGTTAATATAACCGCTAGTCATACAAAACCACAATATTGAGCGAGTAAGCGATGCAAACAATAAACAAAGTTCTTTACAACAACAGATCAGTTTCCAGAGAAGTAAAATCATGGAATTTTCAATATCTTCTAGATCGACGAGCTCCATCCTCGGCCACACCATCGCTTAACATCAGGCGAGTTGGTGGTCAATCGTAGATCTATCTAATATAAAAAAAACTAGAAAAATTTTTAGTGTTCAGATGTTTGTTAGTATTCGCGTAGAAATCGTATTTTCCAACCAATCTTTTTGAAACTTGGTTTAATACAGGTTTCACATTTTTTTTATCGGGGATTTTTAATTAAAGGGCTATTTCCCCCAAAAAGGGGGAAGTTTCTGTAGCGCCGTTCAATAACCGATTTGTATAATATTTGCTATAAACGTTTTAGTACTTTGATTTTGGTTGGCAAATATGACCAAACTGGGTTTAGAGGTTGTCGCGACAAAAGGTTCTGAAATATTGGTTAAAAAGAAAGGAATATTGCTACAAGGGCATTTGCTGGTCGAGTTTTACAATATTTAACATAAACATGGAATCTTCGAGCATTGATTTATGTAAATCTGTGCTCGAAAATTCCATGCTTCGAACATAGATTATATATAATCTACGCTCGAAGCATGGCATCAACCAATTCAGACCTTTGCAACTAGGTATTATTGTAGAAAGTTTGTGCTCGCGACTTCGTAAAAGTATTATTATTATCTTCATCGAGTGTTATGCTCCTAATAATATGTGAGTGTCGATAATGGAACTATTTTCTAAAGATAACGTAAGTGTTATAGTATTGTCATTGTCTCTGATGGCCTCAATAATTACTTTTCGTTAGAATATTTCTGGGGTGGTACCACAAAAAAAAATATGGTTGTCTGTAAAGTCGGTTTACGGACGATAATTTTACGTGATAACGATGCGTCACAAGTCAAACGCTTAGGCCGATCGTGCCTCTCTATCGCTTGTTCCGCGTTCTCGCTTGTACGCTCGGCTCAGGCGGAACGTGACAATGAGTCATGCTTTTTCGTGCGTGCAGCCGGCATTCATTGACTTAAAAGACGTTATCATGACAAAATCATACCCATAAAAGTAGCTTAGAAAGTGAGTCGTAAGTGAAACTACTTTTAGGTCTTTTACGTTACTTTGCCCATTGCCGCATACGACGGGAAAGCAGTATTTGGCACAATTTTACTTTTTGACTCTGCGACAAATACGTCTATTTACTTGAATTTTCATTCGGGAACTTATGCGCATGTCAAATGCAGCAAATGCGTGATGCTAATGCACAGATTTTGATGGATTTTAGCTTCACATATGAACATTTCGAATTAAGCTATCATTCGTAAGTGTCCTTACTCTAAAATACCAATATTACCATAATAAATAATAATAAATAAATATTTGTGGACATTTCACACAACACCATCTAGCCCAAACTAAGCAAAGCTTGTACTATGGAACTAGATGGCTGATAGAATACATATATACTTTTTTTTTTGTTGTAAATATATACATATGATACATAGAAACACCCAGACACAGAACAAACATCCATGCTCATCACACAAATGTTTGCCCTGGCTGGGGATTGACCCACGACCTTTCAGTTCAGCAGGTAGACGTAAACACACTACCAACTGAGCCACAAGGCCAGTCACCATGCTCAATACGGGAAATTTAAAAAAAAAATGTTTTTGAATTTCCAGGTATGTCAAAATGACACAATCATCGTGGACGTGGAGAACGACCTGATGGCAGCTGGCACCACCATCCACTGGCATGGCATGTACCAGCGGGAGCATCCTTATATGGACGGTACACCGTTCGTGACACAATGCCCTATTCAGCCTGGAAGTACTTTTAGGTGAGATTGTTTTGCCTGGCGGGAAAGTGGTGGCGAACTAATGTGGCATTGACGGCGCTACTGTCCTTATTTCATTATTATTTCGAGAACAAGATCCTTGCTTCACTCGCTTAGTCATTAATTCGTAAGAAAGATACACTTTCTTATTTAAACTGCCAGTGTTGATGTTATCCTACCAACATGTAAAAAAGCAATAAAAAAAGGATACTCTATAAGAGAGAAAGTTTTTCATATTCTCGTGCAAGCCAAGCGACATAAATTAGTTGTTCAAGACCGTGGCCCCAACCTTCAGGATTCATACTCAGCGCCTGAGATAAATCTCTGAGCAACCTACGCGGAAAAATAGTTCGGAAAATGAGGGAAAATCATATTTTTCCATCAAAATCAGAGTAGAACCGTGTTCAAAACTAATAATCCAGCTACTTTTCGTTTTATTAATAGTTTTATGACAAAGTGCTTAAACTTGCTTTTTGTTTTTCAATTTCTGGTTTGTTTCAAAATAGGTTGGTTTTGGTTTTGGATTGGTTCGCAAAATAGTAACTTTTAAAAATTGAGGTTAACCTTGGGTTAACCCAATCAATACTTTATCAAAGGGTTAACCTTATTTTTTGGTCTTTACAAATAAATATACCTGATTCGGGTGGATTCAAATCACGAGAGCTAGGCAAGTGTGCTCCATCGTAGACTGCAAAGGCTCCTTAACATCGATATCTTACATCGATAATCTTAACTTTCACTTCATTTATTTATAAAGTCATCAATTAACAATTATTAAGCTGATCACACGAAGAGCCCTAGTCACCACAACACAGGGAATCCTACTGCGGTGACTAGCGACTTGAATGACAATAAAATCACTTATTTCTTTGTTAAAACTTAAACTCATTTATTTGCAATGTATAATTTGGACAACATCTAAAAAGCTTGTCATATGTAATTACATATCTATCTATTGTTTCAAAATAAATAAATTTATTATTATTATTATTATATTCAAATAATAAACTATTCGAATAACCCTCTTTCTTACGCAGTCGGGTAAAACACAAGTTCACATAAAGCCTCATTTTACTTGCGCAGTCACTTAGTTTAGCGAAAAGACAGGCAGGTACGTTATAATTTTTCATATTGTACAGACTAGACTAAGCGAAGGTGTACTCCAAGATGAAAATTCAAATGGCAACTGGCTAAATAGTTTTAAAAAATACACATTAAATTTTCAGATACGAATTCCAGGCGTTACAGGCTGGCACATACTTTTGGCACTCGCACATCGGTCTTCAGAGAGGTGACGGTGTCTCGGGCGCCCTCATCATCAGACCGGTGAAGGATATGGACGCACATGGAAAACTGTACGATTTTGATATGTAAGTGAATCGAAAAGTTTCCTATTGGCAAAAGTTTTGAGAGTCTATGTGCCTGCATATGGGTCTGGGCTATCGTTGCACGTCCAAGAATAAGACAGACTCCCCTGTGTAGTGCTTTTATTGAGTACAAAGCTTGCATTAGTCCACACAGCATAGGATGAAAAGTCACAGAATTTTAATGAGTTTGACTGGTGCTACAGACAACTTCACAAAGGTCAGTTGAAAGGAAGACGCTGTTCGTAAACCATGCACCAACCGGTCGCAGTTGGAAATCCATGGGATAAACTTATGTCTAGCAGTGGACTAGTTGTGACTGAGATGATGATGATACTAGTGAACCGTTACCTATGGACAACTACAATACTTCAACATTACCATCACCACAATCATAAGCAGTACACTGTTGAACATGCCAATACCCATGGCATGGCCATGGATTTCCAAAAAGACCAGTCGGAATCGGCTTGCATCCAGCGTCTTTCCATCACTTATTTAAGGTAGTTTGTCCACCTTGAGGCTGATCTTCCTACGTTGCACTTGACGGTGTGTGATCTCCACTCGAGAACTATCTAATTTGCTAGCTCAAACAGGTGTAGTATATACAGTATACACGTATATAGAAAAATTTAAAACACTATTATTATTAACGGGATATTTACCGTAGTTCGCATTAATTTTGAACTCCCGATATTTCAGCACAGTTATATGCACCATGTTCATGGGCGACTGAAGAATACGGATGGATGATACGGTTAAGAGCAGATATATCTATCTACCCTCTTTCTTTGTCTTTTACTGCAAAAAGCGTTATCACTGGCACTCGAACTCGATTGATAGTCTCGACAAAACACACACAATATCGCTGCATATTTTCTTTTGGACACATTTTTGACGCGTATCTTTAATTCTAAGGTTACCTAATACTGGATTCCATGCACTGGATAGTTGAAAACCATCACCTCGATTGAAATTTGGGCATTTTGAGACTTCAGTGTCTTCCTTCACCAGCCTTGGTATATGGTGACGTTCGATAGACATGATTTCCGGCTTGTGGAATTCTATCCAATACTTAGTTCCGGAGTCCAGCAGATGATCAGTATTGTATGCGTTTTACTAATCTTTACTGCCTATATGTGTTCTTTGACTGGCCTTGTGGCTCAGTTGGTAGTATGCCTGCCCGTTGAGCTATAAGTAATGGATTTGATCCCCACCCAGGGCAAACATTTGTGTGATGAGCATGGATGTTTGTTCTGTGTTTGGGTGTTTCTATGTATCATATGTATTAAAAATAAAAGTATAAGTATTTTATCAATATTTTATGCGGAATGGTATATTATTTTAATATCATGCTTTTTGTTATTCCTCAGGTCAGAACACACCATGGTCATCACGGACTGGAGCGATCGTCTGTCCATCGATATGTTCACAGACCACTACCATTCTTCGAGCCCCACTACACCTTCGTCTTTACTGATCAACGGAGTAGGCAGGTTCCAAATAGTCAACGGTACCAACACTGTTATGATGAAGACGAAGACGTATGATGTTGTTGAGGTGGGTTTTGTGTATTTTTTTTCCTCAATACCGTTTTGTCCATTTATGGGATAACCACGTATGTAGAAAAAACCCTTTATCATGATGGTAAACTGTAGAACTGGGAATAGATGACCAAAGGTGGTTTGGATAAACTGTGTGAAAAATGATATGTTGGTCGGGGTTCTACCGCTACTATCATGTCGTTTCATTCCCCCATAACCACTTTCCTATCTACTCTTCTCTTCTCATGAAGATTCTGTGACAATATTTTAATATTTTTAGTAAATTCATCTCATCACAATACAATAAATGTTACAATGGAATGAACATAGCATACAGTCTGGAATATCTTAAAGAAATATCTATAAATCTTTTATCTATAAAAAATGAACGAAGGAAAATGAAAGAACGGTTTCTATAGGAAGAGGGTAAAACTTCGGTGCGCAGCTAGCAAATATACATGTATCCAAAAATACTTTAGTTACCTCAATTTATTTCCAAAGTAAGGCATCCGACCTTCTAATAGGCAGCAAATCAGTATGACTGTCAGCATTTCTACAAGCTTAGAGCACATTAGATTCAAAAACGAGAACAAAAGCCTCCTTCCATTGTACGAGTGAAATGTTTCCATCCAAGCATTATGAACCATAAAAAAGAATAAGAGAAAACTTTTTATTATCATACTTACGAATTGACCAAGGCAAAATCAACTTTGTCCACAGGGGAAGAGGTATCGTTTTCGTTTGATCAACTCCGAGTTCCTGAATTGCCCCGTAGAGTTGTCTGTGGATGGACATAACATCACTGTGATAGCTACGGATGGGTCAGACTTGGAGCCTGTAGCCGGTAAGTGATCGTTTTTCTTTTACTGACGGAAACAATTGAAATAGGCAATTATGTACCATTCAATTGTTATTTGATGGAGTTTTTATTATAAGAATTAAATTATGTGAAATCGGCGGGGCAGATCGACTGTTGGCACCGCGTCTCTATACAGCGAGGCTCCGGAGGACTCTTGAAAAGAGAAAGTGCACTACGAAAAATGAGAAAGATTTACTTTTTTCTCAATACCCTGCCATTGAAGAATATCTTTATACAAAATTAAGTAGTTTAGATTTTTAACAACTGCCAGCCGTCCTGGGCTCATTTTTAGGGTTCCGTACCCAAAGGGTAAAACGGGACCCTATTACTAATTCCGCTGTCTGTCTGGCCGTCTGTCACCAAGCTGTATCTCATGAACCGTGATAGTTAGACAGTTGAAATTTACACAGATGATGTATTTCTGTTGCCGCTATAATTACAAATACTAAAAAACTGAATAAAATAAATATTTTATGGGGCTCCGATACATCAAACTTGATTTTTTTTGCTTGATTTTGCTCGATATTGATAAAAGCGACAGGTAGACGCTTAAAATATTCTCAGAATATTGAGTTATATTATTCACTTCAAAAAAAAAAAAAAAAAAAAATATTTAAGGGGAGCTCCCATACAACAGACATAATTTGTTTGCCGTTTTTATAGATAAAGGGTACGGAACCCTTCGTGTGCGACTATAACTCGCACTTGTCCGGTTTTATTATATTTAAGAAGAAGTTACATTAAGCAGGGAGCAGAGTCATTGATTGGATTAGTCAAAACAACCCTCCCTTTTGCAACGCCGTAGTCGGGTAATAAAAAGACATCCAGAATGCTCTGTTGAAACGTTTCTGCCAAAGAAAATTCTCATAGAGACAGTCATGAAAATTAAAACATCTGACTGGCCATAGGTCGTCGCTCAGAAGGCTGACTCTTGTTTTTTTCGACTTTCCCGTTAGGATTGGAATTCATTAAAACTGTCCAACGAATTGAGCTGCTCTCTAAGCCTTCTATTTTATCCGTTTTACAATTTAAAGGACTTTATTATAATGTATGATTAAAATTTTAATCTTTCTCTGCTCACGTTTACGTTTAGGTTCACGTTTTTGTACGCTTGTATTTGTAGTTGTAGTGTGGCACATTATATACATTTTTTTAAATAATTTTGTGGCCATCTCGACCACACCGTCGTTTAACGTTGGCGAGTTGGTGGTCAATCGTAGATTTATCAAATATATACCTATATATATATATTCACCGATTACTCAGCCTATTGTGCATTGATTTAGATGATTCTTTTTGTATTTGGTAGATTTGGTACATACTCCAGGGTTGGTCCCATATTAATTTTATCAAAATCGATGGAGTACTTTGGTTTTATAACAAAATAACTGGTAAAGTATCATCCAAACAACTGTAGAAAAGAAAATAGCAAAGTCACGTACGTAGTGCATTCACTTTTCTGCAGGCGCTATAACTATATAATTCGTATATGAGAACTAGCCAAGTCAGTCCTTAGGTTTCAATATATTATCCTAAGTTATAAGAAGAAATGATATTTGAAGTTGTTATACAATATTTTACGTTGAGTGACCATTGAACTTGGCACCCATTTAGATCTCACTTCTTTTGTCGTTGAAGTCAACAACTAAGGTATATATCATAATATTGAACTTGGCTCTCATTTCACATTTATGTTTTTGATGGGATCTCTTTATTCCGAGTTTTTCACTAGGCTACTACTAGGCTATATTTCAAATACCGACTTGTATGTTTAAATGTCTCTATTGTTGAAAAACTAAAATCTTTATTATTTATTAAGTAGTAGGTACGTTTTGATTTACTCTTGATATGATGTTAAGTGTACGATTTCGAGAGAAAGCATGGGCAAAATCGATGTACCTACCTAAAATGTATATAAGTGAGCATTGTTTATTGTGTTATTGTTATTACAAAATTTTATACTCCATTTTGGAAGTAAAATCGAATCTAAGGACATTTCGCACACCAAAATCGATTCGAACTATTTAGGCTGTATCGAGTAATATAGAAACATACTTATATGTATACCCTCATTGGTTGATCATAATTAATCCTTACTCCCTACACGTCAAAGGCCTATCTTTGAATAAAAAAAACTATATATAGATTTTTGTAATAATTATACTTTTGCAATAATAAAAAAAAATCTTTTTGTAACCTCCAACGAACTTTTTCGTATGAAATAAGTGGTTCACTACAGTAATTCTAAAGAATGATTCCATACTTTTTCGCAAAAACTTACTCTCAGCACCTATAAGTTACACTACAAAATTTAAAATATCATTGACAAAATTCGCTCCTATGAAGTTGAGTTTTTTTTTTTTTATTTTTTTTTTGTAATAATAATAATACATCTCTCGTAAAAACAAAAAAATGCGTTTTTTCGTAACCTCCAACTTTTTTTTTTGTAATAAACAAATAGTTTTACTTGAATTATTATAAAGAATACGCATTTAAAAATTTTACAGCGTATTTACGCATACTTCCTCACAAAAACCGTATACTTAACAGCATATCAAACGTAACGAAATCGTAAGTTAGACTGCAAAAACTGCTTTTCTGCAGTCGGGTATTTTGTTCTACTTTTAACATTGATACTTAATCGCCTATTGCGTTGACTTATTTAAAATAGCAAGTAACGCCCCGGGACTGCTGTTAGCAACCGACGAAATTCTAGTTTTCTAGCCACTTTCTATGTAAACAAGGCGCTCTGAGCCGTTACAGGGGTGCTACAGGTTTCTTGAAATAAGTTTTCGGCAGTTTTCACAAATAAATTGGAAACTGAGTCGGTAACCAACGGCGCTACAATGTGTGGGACCTATTCTCTTGTACAATTGTATTATATGGAGAACAAATGTTAGGCCTGTGCCCTTTGTTCGACCGACGTTAGTACGTCCAGGGATTATTACAATAGCCATGTTTAAAAATGTATTTTAATTTCTGAGGATTAATAAGTTGAAGTGGCAGTAGGTAGGTAGGGCGCATAGTACGTAGAATTGATGGCCATTTAGAAATTTTTTGACTGGTGTAATTTTTATATCACTAATATTTTTTAAAGTTATTTTTATGGGACCGCTGTGGCGTCGCAAGATTCACCTAGTCTTTTTAACTAATTACTTAAATTAAGTTTTAATTTTAAATCCAACCCTTATATTTCTGGTTCCATTGTCTTGAAAAAAAAACAGGTGCTCAGATAAATTAATTTCCCACTTCTCGTTAACCACCCTTTTCTCGTTGAAATGCCAAAAATCCGTACTCAGCGATATCGATCCGCAATATTGATGCGTACTGCACAAGAATGGCATTCTTTGCCACCATCTCTGTTTCCTGAGACCTACAATCTTGGAGTTTTCAAGGCTAGAGTGAATAGGTATCTTCTAGCTTGAGCTCCATCCTCGGCCACACCGTCGCTTAACATCAGGCGAGTTGGTGGTCAATCCTAGATCTATCTTGCATCTCGACACCAAACACCTCAAAAATTTATGATGAAAAATGACTAGTATTAGGTATTATTACTAGTATTAGGGACCTAAAAAGATTCGTTGAAACTGTATTGGTAGTAAATCTATACGGTACATCAATATACATATAGAGTAGCGAGAGCCGCCGTACTAGGTTATCTCAGATAAAAAATTCCATCAAGGAAATTGGAAAAGTTTCGTTGAAGCACAATTTTCAACCAAATGTACAGACGGCAACAAAAACTTTCTATTTGCAATACTCAATACACAAATTAAAATAATAGTTGCCAATTTTCGCTAGTAAATTAATAAATAAATAAATATTTGTGGACATTTAATTTTTTCCCCGATGGACACAATTTCTGTATCCCGCCCTTTTATTTATGTCGAACCTTAAAAATAAACCCCATAAATCATAAAACTATTGTCCATTAAATTTCATATTGAATTTATCAATGTTTGAGCTTTTCTTTCGTTGAAAGGAAAAGGTATTATTTTATATTATTAATTATATAAATTTCCTTATTACTTTCCTTGTCGCTGTCTGAAACATACATAATTTACATATATACAAAAATGTTGTAAATTTAAAACATTTTACAAAATAAAAAAAATACACAATTAGAAATATCACGTTAAATGATTTCCTTAGCTATATCCACGTATGTACATATAATTCTATGAACTTGACAGGGCTGTAATTTGTTTTTTAGCTGCCCATACACAAAATAAAAATAATTATCAAATAACTTTTTCCCTTGATTGTACTAGCAGACCGACTGACTGAAAGTGGCTTAGACAAAGTTTCTGAACGTAGCATTGGATGCTACGCTATGTTTCCAGGAAAATGTACCCATATTGTATTAACGACCAATAAAGGCTTGTTTTAGTCCACATTTTTATCTACGAATACGATCTTTGAGTAGATCTTCCTCGTTGTCTATAATCTGGGTGTCTTTAAAACGTGAATAAAGGCAAAACACTTCACTTTTGACTGCAACGTAACGAGTAGGCGATACTTAACCCTATCAACTTCATTGCCAATCAATCTTTTTTGGAAAACATTTTTCCAAAATGATTGGCAGCAGATAGCGCAAGACCGCGACTTCTGGAGGCAATTGGGGGAGACTTTTGCCCAGCAGTGGGATGTATGGGTTAAAAAAATGACTGTCAACGATAAAAAACCGGCCAAGAATAAGTCAGAAGTTTGACTCGTGCAATCAGGATTCCGTATCCTGAAAATGAAAATAATTTTATGTATTTGAATTAACAATGATTGTTGTTTTACGTACATTTCTCTATCAGTAGATATCTCTTGAAAAATTGCGATATTGTTAAAAATGCGATATTGTTAAAAATGCGATATTGTTAAAAATGAGATATTGTTAAAAACGCGATATTGTTAAAAAAATAAACACATTTTTTTACAGAGCTATATCATAAATGCCGAATGAAGGTCGGTCATTCAGTTATGTAGGTATTAAATTAATAGGTCTTGCGTTAATAAGTATTTTTTTGTCATTTTCTGAGATGAAAAATATTAAATGGATTAGACAAAGATATATTAATGGCATTTTAGATATAAACTGGATTTTATATTATATTCATCTGGCATAAGGAACATGTTCGTAAGCTGAGACTGAGGCAGATTTCTACGCAGGACCAAAAAATCATAAGTCACACTATCTCCTAACTTGGTTACAGTAATATGTAACCAAATCAGGAGACCAACAGTAATAGATTTCACGAACAGACATAATGAACAAATTATGCTATACGTCTATAATCTGTAAATTCTGTCTGTTCATGAATTCTATTTTTATATCTATGTCTTGACAAATGTATGTAACAAACGAATGGATTACACTCGAAACTTTCGATTCATAACAAAACGGTTTGCCGAGAGACCACACATGAGCACAAACTAAACTAATATTTGAATTTAGATCAACATTAAATTTCCAGTAACGGCGCACGCGGTCGTTTACGTGCCGCTTTACTATGTCTTAGCTAATGGTCCACTGGAAAGCAACCAAAGCTTTTTTTAAATTCTTTTTTATGCAAGATAGATCTACGATTGACCACCAACTCGCCTGATGTTAAGCGACGGTGTGGCCGAGGATGGCGCTCGTCGATCTAGAAGATATCTATTTATTCTAGCCTTGAAAATTTCAAGATTGTAGGTCTCAGGAAACAGAAATGGCGGCAAAGAATTCCATTCCTGTGCAGTACGCAAGAATGTGGATCGATATCGCTGAGTACGGATTTGGCATTTCAACGAGAAATGGGTGGTAATTCGCCAACTTTCTGCTAGTCCTGTAGTGAAATGGGGAGAGTGGAAGTGTGGAAAGCTGGTTAAAGTTAAGCTCAATGCGCGCAGCTATCTCTCTCACACCATTGTTTAGACAATCACTGAATAGGGATATTTAATAATTATAGTTTGAAAATCTGATAAAAAAACAATTCCAAAATACGCAATTCGTTTACGTGGATGATATTTTTTCAGTTGTTTTGTTATAAAAATGTGGATCGATATCGCTGAGTACGGATTTTTGGCATTTCAACGAGAAATGGGTGGTAATTCGCCAACTTTCTGCTAGTCCTGTAGTGAAATGGGGAGAGTGGAAGTGTGGAAAGCTGGTTAAAGTTAAGTTCAATGCGCGCAGCTATCTCTCTCACACCATTGTTTAGACAATCACTGAATAGGGATATTTAATAATTATAGTTTGAAAATCTGATAAAAAAACAATTCCAAAATACGCAATTCGTTTACGTGGATGATATTTTTTCAGTTGTTTTGTTATAAAAACTCAAGTACTGAACCGGTTTTTATAAAAAATATATGGGACCACCTCTGAGACCATACAAAATATGAAGAATAAACAAAAATAATCCATAATTGGTGGAGTAATCGCTGAAGTAACGTATAAAAAAAACATACAATAGAATTGAGAATATTCTTCTTTTTCAGTCTGATAAAAAGTAAAATAAAATAAATAAATAGATAAATATTTGTGGACATTTCACACAACACCATCTAGCCCAAACTAAGCAAAGCTTGCACTATGGAACTAGATGGCTAATAGAATACATATGTACTTTTTTTTTTGTAAATTTATACATATGATACATAGAAACACCCAGACACAGAACAAACATCCATGCTCATCACACAAATGTTTGCCCTGGGTGGGGATCGAGCCCACGACCTTTCAGTTCAGCAGGTAGACGTAAACACACTATACCAAGTGAGCCATAAGGCCAGTCGGTAAAAGTGAGAGACAGATTTATTTATTTAGAGAGAAATAGTTAGAAAAGTTTTATGCATATATAATTTATATTAGAGACAGACTTTTGAAAAAAAAAACTTATATTTTGGAACTCCTTAGCCAAGTTCAAAGGTGCGAGGCGCGTTACTAATCGAGAGTAACGTTTGCGCTGCTCCTCTGAAAAAGACCGCCGAATGCGGTTGGAACTACAGTCGGATTTTTCGGCTCAAAACAGACTTGAGTGACCCTTAGTTTTTATTTAAAAAGTTCAAAGGTATCGAAGAAAATATTTGTTTTAAAACATTTCTCCTAAGTCATTACTTTATTTGTAATTCTAATCCTATCTAAACTTTTCAAACGTCAAGTTTAAGTGAGAAACAGTTTAGTCAAAGGTGCTTACAGCGCGCTTTGAGCTCAACCTTAACAAGGTTTAGGCCTAGGCCGCACTACGGTTTTTTCCTGCGAGCGGTAACCGTTATAATCCGCGAAACCGCTCGAGACGGTACTAAATCAATAGCGGGGAAAAACCGCAAGTGCGGCCGCTTGTATTCGTTTTCCTGTTTCATAAACTCACGCGTCATAAACCGCTGCGGTTTAACCGTAGTGCAGCCTTAGCCTTAGTCGGATTATTATATACATTGTTGTTATATCGACTATACCAGTCCAGCTATTGGAAGAAACTAAACGAGTCCTCGCCACCGTCCAGCCTCGTGACGTCCGTCGCTCCACATTTACAATTCAAATTTGCAGCCGGGATCAAAGAGCTACTAAATTCGCTCCTGGACAGACGCTTCCTGAAAATGTTGACGCGATCTGCCAAAAATTACAAAAAAATCAACTCTATCATAACCGCTTAAAGTCCATTTTGGTAGGTCACTGGGTTGCGCTGGAGATTGGCGAATTGCAGCAAAAATTCGCGTTAGTGATATTATGTTGGCCAGTCCATTGGTTTGACCTATTCAGCTATTCGTTACGATAGATTGCCAGTTTGAATTTATGATTTTGTGGTGCGTGAAGTTTTGTATAAACGTGGTAGATATTCGTATTTAAATTTTGTAGGTTTAAAATGTGTAATATAAATTTGAAAATTTTAAAGCCTAATAGAGCGTAAAAACGGTATTGACCTATCACCATCATCATCTCAGCCATAAAAAGTCCACTGCTGGACATAGGCGTCCTGCATAGATTTGAAAAAGACCGAGTGGAAGCGGCTTGCATCCAGCATCTTCCCGCCACTTGTATGAAGTCATCTGTCTCGTGGCTGGTCTTCTTACGCTGCGCTTGCCGGTTTCTAAATCTTGCGTGGTCTCCACTCGAGAACTTTTCGGCCCCATCGGCCATCAATTGACCTATGTATATTTAACAAAAAGATTGTGAAGTGTTGATTGTTCGAATTTATCTACAATTTTCTAATAGCTCTACATGTAAGTAGCAACACTCGTATATCGTTAAGAATAGGAAGCTTCCACTTCCAAACCAGCATCATTATTGTTTCAAACATTTCCTCGACATTAATGACGTTCGGTTTCCATGTGCATAGTTTCAGCATTTTCATGCTGTTCCGAACCCTTGCATTTGCGGACAAAATTAAAGACACATTCAACATTTTTTCGTTGACGACCGGGAAATTTTGAAATACCCAGTAAGGGAAGTTAGGGTTTGGCCCCTTGTCTAAAGCACAGCGGCGGCTGGAGGTATGGCGTCGAAAAACTGAGTCAGCATTAATACCGTCAGAGGGCAAATGCCGTCTCAGTTTTACAGCGTCGCTGGAGTGTCGTCGAAATTTTTCGGTGCCGCAATATGGTGCCGCTAATATCTTCCTGTAATATACGCTGTGAATTTGCTACGACACCGTCGTCGTATGCCGAAATCGTTTATGCTTGCCAGCATCCGTTCACGGGACGTCGTCGCTGCCGTACTCCGATTTGTGACTCGGGTCTAATTTCAAGTCGTCGAACCTTTGTCCAATAATTTGGTAACGATATAAGTGACAGTTAAGTAAATAAATAAATAAATATTTGTGGACATTTCACACAACACCATCTACTCCAAACTAAGCAAAGCTTGTACTATGGAACTAGATGGCTGATAGAATACATATATACTTTTTTTTTGTAAATATATACATATGATACATAGAAACACCCAGACACAGTACAAACATCCATGCTCATCACACAAATATTTGCCCTGGGTGGGGATCGAACCCACGACCTTTCAGTTCAGCAGGTAGACTTAAACACACTACTAACTGAGCCACAAGGCCGACGACCTTGAAGTGATACCACTTGCCCGTACAAAATTACTTATTGACTTATACGGATATACTCTAAAATAGCATATGAATCTTACTGAAAATGAAGGTAAGCGGTATTCCGCGCATTAAAATCACCGCTCGATACAAAAAAGTGTCGTCACTTGTTAGAGCAAGATGTTAGGTAGGTATATATGTTATTCATTCAAGCGCGACAAAGACGAAAATATGCGGCAGTGACTTCACTTGTAGGTATCAAGCGTAATTACCAGATTAGTAGATAATATTGCACAGCACTGTACGCCGCCTTCGTAATGACCACCGTAATTTTAAAATCCTGCTCCGACCGGGAACACCGAAGTACTGAAGCTGTATGAAAATGATTTTCTTGCATTTCTGTACTCGTATTTTCGGTGGTCGGTTTGTTCGTGGAATGTTTTTAGTTTCGTGCTCGGTAATAGTCTTAATTGCGATGATTCTGTTTCTTGCTTTCTTATTGCAGACTTTGCAATGTGACGTGCTATGTTTACTACGTGTATTTTCATTATTTTATTTTAGTTTTACGAACCCTCGCGAGAGAGCTTATTGTAGATCACCTTCGGTCATCTGTACATAATACCTACATAAAGTTGGCTTAGGGGGCCGTATATAAATGGAGAAAACGTAAAATCAAGAAAATGATTCAGCGCTAAAATGCATCAAGCACATCTACGCGCCCTAGAATCGGTTGTTTAGTAGCGCTGCAATAAACTTCCCTCTTTTTATGGGAACCACGGGTGGTTCCCATAAATAGAAGGGGTCCTATCAAAAATCGCCGACGACAAAAAAAAATATCCATAGAACCTATATGCCAAATTTAATCAAAATTGGTTCAAAATTACGTCCTGTACGCGAGTACGAACATACAAATAAACCTCACTAACAAACTGACAGACGAAAGAAAATTTGACCAGTTGATGCAGTGACGCTTCGCTTGCTTCGCTCGCTCAGTCAAATATTGTAAAATTATAATAGGAAGTCGCGTACATATGTGTTGCATTGCGTATTTTGAAGTCGGTTTTTCTTTTTTTTAACTATAATTATATTACAGCTACATCGCTAGTCACGTACTCCGGGGAAAGATTCGACTTCATCATCAACGCAAATCAGAAGGTCGACAACTACTGGATCCGAATCAGAGGTCTTTTGGGATGTGCTGACAGGTAAGAGTACTAACTTCGAAACTACAAAAATAGTCTTAATAAATTCGTCGTTGCAAATGTAAAATCTCCTATGTGAAAAATTAATTCAAGCACATGGGAGGATGTACATATTTGATAACCCTAAAATGCTATTAAAATCTAAAGTCAAAGTCATATCATTTATTGTAACATATAATATCTATAAAATAAATATAACATAATACATCTATAAAACAAATATTCGATAAAAATGTCACTTAAGAGATTTTAGATGTGCAACGACGTTAAAAAAATAAAATAAAAAAAAACTTTGATAAAAACTGGCACATCAATACACAAAACCGTCAAGACTGGAAATGTCGGGGGAGGCCTTTGCTCAGTAGTGGGACACTACAGGCTAACAACAACAACAACAACGATATTGTTATGCTTTTTAACTCTGTTTCTCTGTCTGTTTGTTTTTTCAGAATAAAACAGCTAAACCGATCATTATACAATTTAGAGATTGAAGAACTTGGAAATTAGCATAAGCTACATTTAATTATGATAATTAATGACCTCGCCGTTTTTTAACCGCCGATCCAAAAATATGTGTATTTGTGTCTGTCTGTAGTATCATAGCTCTCAATCGGATAGACCGATTTGGTTCCAGTTGTATAAATAGGATTTGACCGGGAGTGCTTTTAGTTAGGTTTTTTTATATACATTAAAGATGTGCGATTGACCACCAACTCGCCTGATGTTAAGCGACGGTGTGGCCGAGGATGGAGCTCGTCGATCTAGATAAGATCAAGATATCTATTCAGTCTAGCCTTGAAAATTCCAAGATTGTAGGTCTCAGGAAACAGAGATGGCGACAAAGAATTCCATTCTTTCTGCTAGTTCTGTAGTGAAATGGGGAGGGTGGAATTAGGTCGTGAAACTCTTGCGCACATTCCCCGAAATGAATTCTGTAGAAAATAGACAGACATGCTACTTTACGGCGGTGCTCGAGACTAAGTAGTTTTCTTGAGAATTGGCTTAGCTGTTTTTTATGTCGGAGGGTTTTATCTGTTTTAAACTTCTTCAATTGTTACACAGGCATTGAGCATATAATAACACTCAGGTGAAGCCGCAGGATAGGTTTAGTCATCTGTGAAATAAAATAATTATGTTAATTTGTTTCAGTGCTAATCTTGTGCGTCAAGTGGCCATACTGCATTATGAAGGAGCTAAGGGCTCCGAGCCTTCACAGCTGACGTGGAATCTACCTTCCAATAACGGACTAGTAAGTACAAAACAATATTTTGTTCTTTATTGCGCTGTAGCAAATATTGATACTTACTAATTAAATGTGTTTATAATAGCATTCACCTCTTAAAGAATAGTACATTAGAACAAACAACATTACAATGGTCTAAAATAAGTTTATTGAGTTTTAACGACACAATCGCACACTGCGTCTGCTAATAGCTTTTTCTCAAGCACCTAGTTAAAAAATCTGAGTAAAAACAGCCTCCAGAGCTCTCTAAAGTCATCACTCTGAAGTTTATTTAGTTAAGTACGTCATCACGAGCAGTGATAAAGATAAGCGCTCGAATTTTAAGATAATGGCCGAAGATTCTGCGCTTGATCGCTTACTGAGACGAGGTTTTTTAAGGATTAGTAATTTAGACTTTGGGACGTACTTGCTGCGTCACGCAATTTTGTCTCCTGTTTTTTTTTTATTAAATAGGCCGGTCGCGCACTGTGAACTTATGATACATGCGTGTATTTGCGAATTGTGCGACTGTGTTTCGACACTAACGTATTGATACAACTGCGTCTTTACATAGACATAGACATAAATTTATTTATGGAAGACTTATCAAGTTAACATTAAGCAACAAAAACAAAAGAAAACTCTACAATATATAAGATATATATCGATCGATACAATATATACATATCGATTCAATCATATGTTTGCGATGAACTCTGAATTTTTATACGATTCCAAAAAAAAAAATGGTTGTCTGTAAAGTCGGTTTACGGACGATAATTTAACGTGACAACGTATTAACAAAACATTGATGAAATGATGATGATGATGATGTAACGGGACAATGAGCGTAACGCGTAACGGGACAATGAGTCATAATGACTTTTTCGCGCAGCCGGCGTTCATCGATTTATTAGACTTTGTCACGTCAAAAAAATCGAATAAAAAACTCCAAAAAGGAGGATTTAAATTAAGTTGTATTTTTTAATATTTGTTGTGTTGAAGACACCGTTTGATACATATTCGATAGTAGCTCAGGGTACATACCTACATATGTATATTCATTCAACATTACGCATTCAGCGGAAGGACGCACTATCTGCGAAGGTCATATTCGGGCCATAAAAAGTGTATCGGTCTCGCGCGTCGTCGTATGTATCCCGCTCGCGAGCACGCCCCCGTCGCTCGTAAAACGAGACCGCTGCCCTACGTGACGCGAGCTAGCCGACGCTATTGTGACGCTATCCAAATATTAAACAGTTTGTAGCGGCCCTGATCGGAGTTAGTCGCAATAATACTCAGTGAATTGTTATATATCAAGTTTTTCTATTATTTACCAAAATGCACGATTTGTGATCTAATACATTGTCCGAATATGATGTGTTTGTTGAGTGTATGATGATATATATACTTATATATGTTTCTGATTTTTGCTTTTGGTACGAAGTTATTTATCCATTGATATTTGAGCGGATTGCCGAAGTATCTGCGGAGGTAATAATATTCGGACTATAAAAAGTACTGTACTGTCGAACTTGCGCATCGTCGTCTTTATGTATCGAGGGTCGCAACGCAACGACGCCGCTTTCAACGCGAGAAACGGGACCGCTGTCCTACGTGATGCGAGCCAGCTGATGCTGATGTAATACTATCAAAATATTAGTTTGTCTATAGACAAACTGACAAATAAAAGGCTGAAAATACAAATTGGACATTTTTTTAATTCAAAGAACACAGTGAAATCTTAAACTTGTGTAGAAATGAAAACTTATCGTCTCATTTTGTAAAACTGACTGTATTCTTGAAAAAAAAACCTTAAACATTCGCTGCACAATATAATATTACAATCTTTGTAGGACAGAAGATTCTTGCGCGCTGCTTATAGGCTTAGATTATGGCGTTTCGAAGCTTACGTTATATCGAAAATATAAACTTATATAACAGAACAAATATCTATGCAAGTGGGAGTTTCATTTACTTTTATATTCCACCGTAAAATATACATCAAACATAGAAGTTTGTCCAAAAATAGAACCGGAATAACGCGCCCGGAAATATTTATCCTAAATAAATAACAAATAATGTAGAAGACGTAGGGAGTCCGTTCTGTAACTTTTACCTTATTTACATGACGATTATTAATAAGATGTCTTCCAATATTTTCCTCAAAGCAAATTTTTCATATATCAAAACACTTATTAAAAGTAAGCAAACTTTTTTGTTATATTTTGGTAAAGTAAGTTCAAATAAGACGAACGGAAGATATTCTTTGGGATATTGTTGTCAAACATGGTGAAAATGCGAACTGAATTAAACGAAAAAAAAAAAAAAAAAATAGGTAAACGATAGGTATCATTGTCACCGATTATATAATTTGTCATTGTATCATACAATTTTACCAACTTCAAAAAGGGGGAGGTTAACAATTCGACTGTATTTTTATACTAAATTAAAAGAAAAAAACCGGCCAAGTGCGAGTCGGACTCGCGCAACGAAGGGTTCCGTACCATTATCTATAAAAAATTGTAAAAAATCACGTTTGTTGTATTGGAGCCCCCTTAAATAATAATTTAATTATTTATTTTTAAAGTGAATAATAATACAATATTCAGTGAATATTTCAAGCGTCTACCTGTTGCCGTTATCAATATCGAGCAAAAACGAGCAAAAAAATCACGTTTGTTGTATGGGAGCTCCCTTAAATATTTATTTTATTCTATTTTTTGTATTTGTTGTTATAGCGGCAACAGAAATACATCATCTGTGAAAATTTCAACTGTCTAACTATCACGGTTTATGAGATACAGGCTGGTGACAGACGGACGGACGGACAGACAGCGGAGTCTCAGTAATAGGTTCCTGTTTTTACCCTTTGGGTACGGAACCCTAAAAATTGAAAGCTTTTAAAATGATACAAAAAAAATCACTCTAGTGCAAAAACATAAGCTTTTGATACAGACACCCACCGATTCTTCATTATCGAATTTGGCTACATTACCTCACTTATGAATAAAAAACACTAGTTGTGCCGAACAGCCGAAGGGGTAAAAACTAACCCTTATCACCCTAACGAGGGAGTAACGTAGCTCGCAAAATCAAATGGCTGGCAATGCGGTACGGCAGAGGAAATATATCAACATAGAATTGCTGCTAAGTACCCGACGTGACCCGAAATTGCATATAAACTTTTTCTCATAATATTTTCCCATGTAAAGAAAAAAAAAAGAAGCAAAAAAATTTGCATTTGAATTTTATAAAAAGTGTTTTGGCATCTATGCAAAGAAACATTTAAAGTAATCTTGTAATCTTCCCGCAACATTAAATTTAGTACAATAGTTTGTAAATCAGACTTAAGTATCGGACCCCACTGTGTGTGGAGCTAAAATTTAAATATATAATTTAAAAAAAAACAGATTAATAGCAGGTAGACGTATCAACGCAAAACTAATAATTATTGCCAAAAACTAAACTATTGCCAAAAATCCGTATTCAGCGATACCGATCCACATTCCTGTTGCGTACTTCACAGGAATGGAATTCTTTGCCGCGATCTCTGTTTCCTGAGACCTTACAATCTTGGAATTGTCAAGGCTAGAGTGAATAGTGATCTTCGAGATCGTCGAGCTCCATCCTCGGCCACACCGTCGCGAGTTGGTGGTCAATTATAGATCTATAATTAATAAAAATTAACTATTAGTTTTTGTACGCAAGATACATCTAAAGATAGACACAGTTAAAATAAAAACAAAAACTAAAAAATCTTATTTTTCGTTAAATAATTCTTATTAGTCTAGACACGCATATAATAGGTCTGCGTAGTGCGTTAATGCTGTAATTTAATAAAATATCACTTAATAACGACTTAATATTTTACATATTTTCTACGTATTAAGATTTTACGGATGGTAACGCTTCTAAGCTGCGCCGACGGTTTCAGTCAAATAGTTATCGCAAGATAGATCTAAAGATAGACACAGTTAAACTAAAAACAAAAACTAAAAAATCTTATTTTTCGTTATATAATTCTTATTAGTCTAGACACGCATATAATAGGGCTGCGTAGTGCGTTAATTCTGTTAATGCTGTAATTTAATAATAATAGGGCTGCGTAGTGCGTTAATGCTGTAATCTAATAAAATATCACTCAATAACGACTTAATATTTTACATATATTTACATATTTTCTACGTATTGAGATTTTTTACGGATGGTAACGCTTCTAAACTACGCCGACGGTTTCAGTCGAATAGTTATAAACAGGATGATTATAATGATGATAAAATGTAGCCTATGACCGTTTACAAGTTCTCAGCTACCTCTGTATCAAATTTCATAATAATCGGTTTAGTTGTGAAGTTACATTCGCTTTTTTAATATTAGTTAGAACTAGCTTTATTTATTTATTTATTTAAGTATACAAAACAGAATATAGCCTAACATAATATAAGATAACATGTGACAATCGATCAGAACCAGACTATACTCCAAAGCATGTATATGTTACTGTAAAAGCCCGAATATTGGTAAATCTTAGGTTTTACCAGTCAATCTTAGGGTTTACCAACACGAGTCGGTAAATGTAAGAATATGTAAAAAAGAAACGATTTTATCGGGCTTTTACCATTAGAATTTAGTACATGCTAGGTTTTACCAGTGACGGTTGATAAATGTTGGTTTTAGAAATAAAACATTGCATATGTTACTGTATTCGGGTTTTTACAGTAACATATATAATAACATTTGATTGTTTGATAGGTATAAGCAATAATATCTTCAGAGATTAGGTTATGTTTTTTTTTAATACAAATTTATAGATAATAATTTACAAATACAGATAAGTTACACTTTAATTTTGCAGCTGCAAATAAATTTTCTGCGAAAGCGCTAAGGGGGAAAACGAGGAAAGTCCCAAGAGCGAGCCGGAAATAAATTTGTATAAAAAAAAACCATAACCTAATCTCAGAAGAAATTATTGCTTATACCTATACCAGGATCAACTAGTTTGGCCTAGCCTAAACTGGTCTATTATGCATTGTTTTATTTCCAAAACCAACATTTACCAACCGTCATTGGTAAAACCTAGCATGTACTAAATTCTAATGGTAAAAGCCCGATAAAATCGTTTCTTTTTTACATATTCTCACATTTACTGTCTCGTGTTGGTAAACCCTAAGATTTACTGGTAAAACCTAAGATTTACCAATGTTCGGGCTTTTACAGTAACATATACATCATTTGAGCAAACACATTTTAGGTATTATATTGAAGCAAAGGGGAAAACAGAGAAATAGAGGCTATGCATATTTTGTAACTTTACATAGGTGAATATGTGTAAGCAATGTGTAAGCTGCGCCTCCTGTTTTCACCCGCGCACGAATTAAAAGCTATGATGATGATGATAATAATATTAGAACTAGCTGCGCCTCCTGGTTTCACCCGCGTACGAATTAATAGCTATGATGATTATAATAAAATATAGCTTATGTGCTTTTTCGGGTTGTAAAGAATCTTTGTGTCAAATTTCATAACGATTGGTTCAGCCGTTTAGCTGTTATCAGGTAACAAAGAGAGATAAGCAGATAGAGTTACTTTCTCTTTTAAATTAGGATGAGCAAAATTTTATCACAACTCATCTGATGATAATCAAAGAAATGCTCCACGATGAGGTGCTAATTTTCGTTCAGGGTCAAAAGGTCCAGTGAGCCAAAAGGTCCAGTGAGCCAAAAGGTCCAGTGGGCCAAAATGAGATTTTCATTCAATGGCATTGTTTTAATGAGATTGACTCTAGATTTAGCGATCTGTGGTAGGCTCAATGCCTACCACTCCTTTCATAAGATATTCCTTAAATATGCCATTCTATGTAAATGTTATATGTGCAAAATTACCCACTAGCGTAAAGTTGAAACCTGGCCTACAGCCAGCCGCCATCAAAGGCTTTAGAAGATTAGAATTATGTACCGACATGAAGTATTACATATATAAACAGGCACAACCAGGTAATATACGTAATAAATATAAATATTGGTGGAGATGTCACACAACAACATCGAGTCCAAACTAAGCGAAGCTTGTGTTATGGGAAATAGATGGCTGGTCATATACATATATACTTTTTTTTTGTAAATACATCCTTATGATCGAAACAACCAGACACAGAACAAACATCCATTCTCAGCACACAAATGTTTGCCCTGGGTGGGGATCGCACGCACAACCTACCACTGAGCCACAAGGCCAGTCAATATACATCGGCCCCGAATCAACTAAGTCTAAAATGTGTGTTTTGAGACAATCGCATTTGAAAATTTGGAAAATTGAAAAGTACAAAACTTTCTGCAGATTTTAGAAATTTAGAAAAACGAGGGATGGTATAAGTTTGATGTGTATATTTATCTCTGTGTCTTTTTGTGTGATCGTAGCTCTCAAATGGATGGACCGATTATGATCTAGTTTTTTTTGTTTGAAAGAGAATTTCATAGAGTGTTCTTGTTCTTAGCTATGTTTCATGGAAAACGGTTCGGTGTTTTTTGTTGAAGGTTTTTAAGTTTTCTAAACATATACTTGTTTAAACTATAACTATGTATTATACATATCTCGAGTATTTTGTTTTTATTGTAAAAAATATACATATTTCTGTATACATTTACTTATTTACAGAAAGAACATGCAAGAAAAAACTATACTAAGAACTATGACTATACCTCTATTATCTACACTTTAAGACTACATAAAAAACAATTTTAAAATATTTATACAGAAAACAAATAGAATAAAAATTTATTCAAAAAGTCCACTGGTAGTAGGAAAAGTGGCCAGAATACTGGCAGCTGGCAGCATTGCCACGTTGGTTGGCAATGCTTATTTCTTGAGCAAAGTAGGAGCTAGCATTCTGGTCACTTCCACCAAGCGTTTGGCTATATCTTTGTATAAACTCTGCAAATTATTTCTGTATATAAAATATAATGGGTAACTCAAATATATCTATTTTTCAACCGACTTCAAAAAAGGAGGAAGTTCTCAATTCGAGTGTATTTTTTTATTTTTTTTATTTTTATTTTATTACCTCATAACTTTCGACTGGGTGACGAGTTTTTGATGATTTCTTTTATTTGAAAGTTGGTGCTTCCCGTGTGGATTTCAATTTGTTCCAGTTTTGTCAATGATACCCATGAGAAGTCGGTTGCTTCAGTTTTTTAAACTATAATTATTTTTAAATATCCTTATATAGTAGCATATTTTAGTAAAAGTACTTAATAGTATATTTTTTTTAGCAAATAAACGGCGTGAATCAAGCCGAAGAACAGAACGTCAGTTTGCCGATTTCGAAGCTCCACTCACTCAAAGGTCCCGACGACAGCCTCAAGCCCGTCCCAGACTACAAGTTCTTTATATCGTATGACTTGTACGGTAAAAGCAACACACACTACAACAAACTACCTTTCTATGGTTATAATCAAGGTGAGTAAATCGAAGTATTCTTTAACCCCAAAGTAATTAATAATTATTATAATTAATAATTATTATTATTCTAATGTTTTAAAACTTAATTATATTTTACTTATTATTAGCGCGTGTCATCTTGTTACATAACATGTAGGTACATCTGCCTCGGGCTGCCAAGATACCGGCTTTGCCGAGTTTGGGGCCCACTGTGAAACCATTGTATTATTTTAAATCTGACTGGAAATAAATCTTTACTTTACTTTACTTTACTTTAAAAGAGAGGACACTCCTCTAAAATAATAAAACAATTTATTATTTTATTATTGCACATTTAAATTCATCTAAAAATATATGCATTCCAAAAAGACCAATTAGAAGCGGCTTACATCCAGCGTCTCCCAGCCACTTGTATAAGTTCATCTCTCCATCTCGTGGCTGGTCTTTTTGGAATCCACGGGGGAAGCCCATGTCTTGCAGTGGATTTCATATGGCTGAAATGATGATATAAAATAAATGAGTGATAATATTATATAATTATGAACAGATTTTGCTCAATCGAAATAAATTTCATCACAATTTATATTAATTTCACCAAAATCTGATATGTCCTCCAAGAAAACGATATTGAAGACGATTGTTTTTATTTTTTTAAATTATAATAATTATTTATTGATCTTACGATATCTGATATTATACCTCCTATTATACCATTATACCTCGTGAAGATAAAAAGAAGCGGAATTGATATATATAAGCAACTGTTATTTTGCTATTTTTCAGTTAAACCAGATTTCCGAGTGCCAACTCCTCAACTCAACCACATCAGCATGAAGCTCCCCACCAGCCCCCTACTCTACAACGAAGTACCTGACTACATGTTCTGCAACGAAACTTCCGTCAAAGAATCTTGTAAAGAGGAATACTGTCAATGCCCACACGTCCTCAAAGTCAAACTCAATTCCGTCATAGAACTCATTATCATAGACGAAGGAACAGCTTTTGACACTAACCACCCATTCCACTTACACGGTTACAGCTTCAGGGTTGTTGGACAGAGACGATTGAATAGTTCAACTACTGTTGAGAAAGTTAAAGCGTTTGAGAATTCTGGACAGATGACGAGGAACCTGAAAAATCCACCTCTGAAAGATACGGTGACTATACCTGATGGCGGCTATACGATTGTCCGATTCAAGGCTGATAACCCTGGGTATTGGTTGTTCCATTGCCATATTGAGTTCCATGCAGAAGTAGGGATGTCTTTGGTGTTTAAGGTTGGAGAACATAAGGATATGGTTCACGTCCCAGCAGATTTTCCCACTTGTGGCGACTTCAAAAATGACCAAAGGGATTTGGAAAATATCCAGACAGCTATTAGGAATGATTTAGATCATTGGCCTGCCTTATCTTATATGTAGAAACATGGTTTTACAGAAAGGAAGTTTAGATGATTTAGATACTTTTTTATATATTTGCAGAGTAGTTTTTTTTTATTAAGCGGCCATAGTGAATTTAAGTTTAAATTAGTACGTAATTTTTTTGAAAATACGTTGAAAATACATGTTATACATACATGAAAGTCGTATTTTCAAAAAATTGATAAAAATGTGTTATTTGTGGTATTTGAAAGTATCCAGTGCTAATTTTTAATGTCAACGGGTAAAAATAATATGCGTGCTAGCAAGCACACATTTTAAAATAAATACTATCACAGTAAAAAAAAACTAAACGCATCTAGATTAGAGACAGAAAATAAGTAATACCCCAAAAAATATTGTTTTCTGCATGTTTATTCAATAATTCATGTGTTCGAATAATAATTGAATATTAATGGCAGATTAGTGACCAATGAGAGTTAATATTTTCGAAATTACAAGTTCTCAAATTAGTCGCCAACCTTACGTTGTTTAGTAAGACAGAAAAAAAATGACATCTATTCGAATAGGACGCGCCGCGCGCTTGATGCGGACGGGCGACAAATCTATGAAATGTGTATATAAATTTTAAATTTTATATTTTTTGTTTGATACTTACTCGTAATTGTTACAATAGAAGTACATACGCAAAAAATATTTTATGTATTGTTTTAAGGCGCGGAGTTTGGTCCCGTTCTTGCTCGCGACACTTTTTCTTCATGAAAAATTATTAAATGTACTTTTAAAAAAACCTGCGAATTTCAGAATCATTAAATCATCATTATATTAGAGTATTACAAAATATTTAGGACTAATTTAAATGATAGATAGAACAATAATAATAAATACGATAGGCCGTATATTTCGACCAATCGCTCATTAAAAATAATTTTAAAATATTTTGGTAGTATTATAATGAAGTTAAAGTTGACATTATTACCGATTTTTCAAATTTATTTATTCATTTATAGGCTTGTGGTAGACCACCAGCTCGTCTGATGCTTAGCGGTTCTGTGGTCCACGATGGAGCGCGCATATTACACGCTAATGAGTCAGCTACGCTGTTAGAAAATTGTTACTTAGTACTTAGTTATAGGTATACGCTCGAATTATTTAATGTACATAGATATAATTTCAGTATTACTATTCCTATTTCCATTTATTTAAATTACATCGCAAACGTAACATTACGCCACTAGTACACAATGTTACTCTTGTGGCTAGCTAGACGTAATATTACGCTAAAGGATAGCTAGATGTAACATTGCAGTAGCGGATAGCTAGATGTAACATTGCGATTGCGGCTACATAGACGTAATATTGCGCTAGCGGCTAGCTAGATGTAACATTGCGCTAGAAGCTAGCTAGACGTAACATTGCTCTAGTACATAGTTAGACGTAATATTGCGCTAGCGGCTAGCTAGAAGTAACATTGCTCTAGTGGCTAGCTAGATGTAGCATTGCGCTAGAAGCTAGCTAGACGTAGCATTGCTCTAGTACGCAAGTACTCGTAGTTAGACGTAATATTGCGCTAGTGACTAGCTAGAAGTAGCATTGCTCTAGTGGCTAGCTAGATGTAACATTGTGTTAGCGGCTAGCTAGACGTAACATTGCGCTATCGCACATAAGAAATTAATAGTATACAGTACAGACTACACATAAGAAAGTAATAGTACATAAGAAATTAGTAGTACAGTTTCTGCCTTCCGCCAATCTCAAGTTCTTTACCCGCTCCCTGCATTCGCCCTGTCGTTTGCTATAGTTTGGCAGTACGGCGCCATTCATTTATTAAATATTTAGTCACGACAATTGGGTAAAATGTAAAGTTTTTTTTTTGTATTTTTTTTTATATTTTTATATGATAGAATGGATCATTTAGAAAAACTGATTTCAATATTTTTTTATTCTGTTCAGTACTTATTTTTTAATATTTTTTTAAAGATAAAATCGTCAGTAGGAAGGATGACGTCATCGTACCTACTGAATAAGATGTTGTGATAGCCAACATGAACTAAAAAATACATATACGTCAACTTGACAGTGACATGTACCTATATTCGTTTTTGTCTCTGACTGATACAAGAGATCATCGGTTTTTGTTGTGTTTTGAAAAAACAAATACGTTGTGTAAACATAAAGAATGAAAAAAAGAATAATTAATATTGAGCTCGTTGTAATTAATTAATGTTTTCTAAGGTCTTCGCGATTGTGTTTGCGCATTGAAATGAAACAAATTCACAATATTATTCAGAAACTACAACTGTGAAATGTTTCGACTTTCGTGCCAAAAATCCTAATAAACTGTTTTTTTTCAAGTAAATGAAACCTTTAAAAGACTGGTGTGAACAAGTTAACGTAGAATATGTTCCTGGGCGAAGCATTGATGCTGCAGTACAATGAACCAGAAAAAGGAACCAGAATAAAATAAATAATGTATAAATGTAAATAAAATAATCCCATAATTACAATGAAATTGGTATATAATTAAACACAATAAAATCATTTAAAAAAAGAAGTTATGTACTGTCAATCACTTTTATTTTATATCCTGGCATTGTTCATAAGTTTTAGCTCTTTAGCTCCTCGGATTTTTGCGATGTTGTTCTTGTCGCTAGTTGAGATGAACTTCTGAATGATAAGATTCTCAACCTTAGGTAAGTTAGCAGAGTCGGCACGTACAAAATTATCCATAATTTATCCAATCAGTAGGCAAACAGTTCCTTATAACAAAGCAGTGGTCAACGTAAATGCAGTATCAATCAAAACGGTAGGAAAGCAAAGTCGTCGTAAAGATAATGAACAGAATTAATTTAATACAAATGAATAGAGTAGCAGAGCACCAAACACACAAAATAATTATTTTCTTTGTTTATTTTGGTATGACAGTTGTCATAGAGATATTGTCTCTCTTGTCAATGCCAATGCTGTCAGTTTCATCTTTTTTTACTAACTAAACTACATTTCATTTTACATTTTAGAGGTCGACTGAAGGTCAAATATTTTTTATATTTTCGCAAAAATTTGCGCGATCTCATCATTTTATGTGCCCTAAATAAAAAAATATGGTTTATAGACATATAATCTCGAAATGGTTTTGGAATCAGCATATGTTACATTTTTCTTTACATACCCAATTGTCAAATGCCAATTGATGTCAGGCGAGCAATCAGACGTCAACCATAACTTCATACATGTGTGTGTATGACAAATCTTCATACATTTGTGTTATTTAAAGAAGTTAACTTGCGTATGCGTCATTAATTAGCGCGTATTTGTATGGAGTGTTCGACGTGTAGCTAGCGGCTAGTTAGTCTTATTCCTATTATTATAGCATAGTACGTAAATACGTTATGTAATATTTATTTATATTATATTTTAGATATTTAAGGTAGTAATATAATGCGAAATGTGATACAAATTATTCAATAAAAACATTATTCTTTCATTTTATAGTTTTATTGCTTATGTAATGTGTTAGATAACGTATGATATTCACAATTGTTATTCAAATATACTAATGTCATTTAGATGAAATTAAATATTAAGAAACCAATCTTAATGTATATATATCTTTTTAAATAAAATAAAAATCAAATCGGTTTATAAAGGACGGAATTTTACCGTAACAAACTTAGTGGAATTGGTAACCTCTTAATTTTTGAAGTCATTTAAAATATATTTTAACCGACTTCAAAAATGAAGTTTACTATTAATTAAGTTGAGTGATATTATTAACGACAAGATTTTGGCGTCAGCGGTCAAAAACGTTCGGACTCAATAAGGTCTAAAGCGCAACCATTAGACCACTTACACAATTAAAAAAAAGAATTTTTCTTACAAGCATGTTCAATTTTATTTATCCGAAATAAACCTTTTTCACAATTAAAATAATTTATATTTTAAAAATTATTCAAAGCGGCAATATAGATGTCTCTAAACTTCTCATTCTAAATTAAGCTTTAGTGCGTCAACATTAAGTTTAAATCAAAATATTTAAGATCATCATTGTTGGTGTATGAGTATCAGTCAACTCAGAATACTTTGTTCGTGAAGTTTGTTTTAGACTTTGTGTCTATGTAATAATAACGCCTTATAATAATTATTAGCTATTTATATTTAATAGCTAATTATAATTATAATTAATAATTATTAATAATTATTATATAGCCTTATAATAAATAATTGAAAGTTTACTTGATAATTATCATAGTTTAAAAAACCGAAAAAAAACGACTTCAAAATACGCAATAAAATACAAACCTACGCGACTAGCTGTTTACTTTTCTACAGGCACTCGGATGATATTTTACTACAGTTATTTTGTTATAAAAACCAAATTACTGCATCGATTTTGATAAAATATGGGGCCACCTCTGAAGTGTGATCTTTTGTAGATCACACTAAACACTATACAAAAATAATCATCGAAATCAATGCAAAATTGGCTGAGTAATCGATGAACAAACATACAAAAAAAAAACACTTGCAGACAGAATTGATAACTTCCTTCTTTTTGGAAGTCTGTTACTATATTGTAACAGACTTAACGAATGAAGTGAAACTGTTGAACGCGCTTCCTGAATGGGTCTTTGTGAATAGATATAATCTAGGTGTCTTCAAATCGCGAGTGAATAGGTTTCGTCTAGGCAAGCGCGCTCCATCGAAGACCGTAACTGTCGCTTAACACCAGGTGAGTTGACGGCCAAGCGCAAGCCTATTTCCGAATAAAAAAAAAGTATAATGATTCAGATTTATACGTTCTCGCTCGACGCGCGAATGAACGGTTGCTAGAACAAAATATAACCATTCTCCCGTTCAACCCAAAACCAAACACGGATGCCAGGGTGCCATAACCACAGTTCCATTTTCACCTCACACTATCGTACAGTGGGATCTCTGCCATTTTATCACAAAAATAGATCACAACAATCGCATCTCGAGGGAACTTTGCCAATTAAGATAGCAAGAGGAAAAGCCTAAATCAAGTCTCGGGAAGAAAGGGCCGGTGATAAATATAGGGAAGATTGGTGGGGGGTCCGCTGGGTAAATGCGAGAAAAATAGGCAGTGTTCTGCTTTTCACCTATCTAGGATCTTCGGTTGCGCACGTTGCGGGAAATGGGGTGTATATCACACCATACGCAGGCTAAATGCACCTCGCCGGTAGTCTGATAGATGTAAGAAATGCTATAAGCAATCTGTTGCTATGCCAATATATATGAGTACTCTTCCGTACGACAGAAAATTAAATAATAGACCCTTGAAATAATAATAAAAGGCTTATGTCACTTTTATCAGTTTCAAGATTTACCGCATTCCACTTGTTAAAGTACCTCGTAAAAATAGACAAAAATACTAAATACTTATTGTTATAATGAAAATACAGACGGATTATATGAAGTTGAGTGTACGTTTTCGTAAGAAGGTATGTGAAAAACCTCTTAATAGATAGATAGATAACACTTTATTAAAACCACATGATAACAAAGATAACATTAAGTACTTAGGGCTAGCTTTTTAATATATTTTATTCCAAAAAAATATATTGTTCCCTTGCGAAAACAGACGAATCTAACAACACCTTAATATAGAAACATCATACATATATTTAAGTAACTATATTAAAAATCCTACTTCAAAATACGCAATACAATACATAGAGTGTAGAGTACATAGTAATGTACTCATCACTATTCTACAAGCACTTAGATGCTAATTTACCAGTAATTTTGCTAAAAAATAACAAAGTACCGTATAGATTTTGATAAATTGTATATGCGACCACCTCTGAAGTATGACCTACCAAATACAAAAAGAACCATCAAAATCAATGCACAATAGGCTGAGTAATCGGTGAACAAACACAAAAAAAAACACAGATCGAATTGATAACCTCCTTCTTTTTGGAAGTCGGTTAAAAATATACATTGTGCCTTCTTGGTGATGACGGAGTTATACATTAAAAATATAGCCGAATCGTTATCATCCTTCTTTTGGAAGTCGGTGAAAAGTAACAAACTGGTGTAAGAGTCAGCAAACATGTACTAAAACGTGATACCTGCAAGATATTGATTTCTAATCCTGCAAAATCTCTTTCCTTTTATAAAGAGACTTATGCATAACCAAATGTAAGGGAGACTCGGGGGAGCAAGGCATTTATACAAAAAGAAACGTCTTGGAGAGGATGAAGGTAATAAATCTTTTTTTCTCGTATTTTTTACTAGCTGCGTTCCGTAATTTCCTACTTTTGCGGTAGAAAGTACTATATTTGTTTCGGTTTGATTTTTGTTTATAAGCGACTGGATGGAGTATTTTCCGGACCATCAGTTGGCCCGTAATGCATTCTGAACGTCAAGGCTGCTAAGTGAACATCACTCGTTCGCCGCTCGCTGATACGATTCAAAGACAATTTTAACGAATTGCTAGTCTATTACTATATAAATAGACTAACAATTTGTCAAAATTGTCTTTGAAACTTTGAATCGTATCAGCGAGCGGCGAACGAGTGATGTTCACTTAGCAGCCTTGAGGCCCAGTATGTGCATATATAACTTAATTGTGGTGATTTTTTGCCAAAGTTGCAAAGTTGAAGAGACAGTGGGCAGATGCATAGCACGTAGAACTGATGGCCGATGTTACCGAAAAGTTCTCGGGAGACCACGCACCGGCAAGCGCAGCGTAGGAAGACCAGCCAAATCAATCCAAATCAATTTATTGATAACTGTCTAGTTACACGACATATATCGAATAAGTAAGTATGTTAATGAACATATCAACCAACAATTACATAGTTGGAAAATTAAAAAATTCCAGAATATTAAGCATTGTCTAAAAATATACATAAAGGTTAACGGTTAACGGTTTTTTCTCAATAATTAGGCATTGTTAACGCCTACGCTTTTCTTCATACTGTCTAATTTTACTAATGACAGTGATATTTTATTATAAGTCACCTTCAGTGCATACTCAATCTTTTTACGAACAACAACACTTGCCGCATCCCAAAAATAATTGTTAAAAATTCAATATACGCTGTGAAAAGTGTTTGGAAAACATCTGGCGACAGGGCAAACATTTGTGTGATGAGCATGGGTGTTTATTCTGTGTCTGGGTGTTTCTATGTATCATATGTATATATTTACAACAAAAAAAGTATATATGTATTATAGCAGCCATCTAGTTCCATAGTAAAAGCTTTGCTTAGTTTGGGCTAGATGGTGTTGTGTGAAATGTCCACAAATATTTATTTTATTTAACGTCAGTTGAGTTAACCGAATTGACAATTAAGCTTGGTAAGTTTGAGTCTTTGTTCAATCGTTATGATGACTTGCAACATCAGATTGATGTTCATAATTCCGATTTTAGCAAGCGAGATAGATAGCTGAAATATACATAAAAACATACAGTCGAATTGAGAACCTCCTTCTATTTGGAACTTTGTTAAAAATACAGGGCTTATTTTATTTATCCAAGTAGCATTTTATTCTATCTCCGCCATGGTGCGTTATGATGGTATCCCCGCGGGAAATCTATCCATTTTCCGAAGCAAAGTTGAACCAAGTTCGGTTGACATTTGTGATGTGTTAAGATTGTGTGTCTCTCAAGAAAAGTAACAAACTATTTACTTATTCATTGAAATTTGTAATGTATTGTTTCTTATAATATGATTCTAGTGGTAAGTTATGGAATATGTTTTTTTTTCGATCTATTATTTCTTTAGTCAGCAATTTCTGACATGCATAAAATTGCAAGAGCGAACCGGACGGAAGCACCTTAAGCTCTGTCCCGCTGCCGGTGCCGGTGGCACCCTAGGTTTAAGTTTTTATAATATTTATATTTTTACCCGACTGCGTAAGAAGGAATTAGAATAATTCTAGTAAAATCACACGTGTATTACGAAATAGTTCGTTGGAGGTTATGAAAAAAAAAACTTTTTTTTATTTTTGCAAGGTATGTATTATTATTATTACGAAAATGTATAGCCTATTACACTTTGGAACTGAAGTCGAATTTAATGACACTTCGCACATCAAAATCGGTCAAGCCGTTTAGGATGTAGGCTGTCATATTTATAACTACACATACACTCGAAAAACATAACCCTCCTTCTTACGCAGTCGGTTGAAAATGAGAGATGGCATCAGCCCTCACTGTACCTCATTATTTGCAACACTTGAAACACACCAGGGTCACGGGCTAGGCAATCGGTTTTAAGGTTTAGTTTCTTAAAAGATAAAACCGGCCAAGAGCGTGTCAGGCCACGCGCAGTGTAGGGTTCGGTAGTTGCACATCGTATATATAATGATGTATATATATTTAAAACAGAGCTCGTTGTTTGAACTGTGAACGCTATTGAATAAGTATACGTTTAGAAAACTCAAAAAACTTCGACGAATAAACGGCTGAACCGATTTTGATAAAACATAGCAAAGAACAATCGCGACAAAATCTTTCATACCTAAAAAAAAATTAGATTAAAATCGGTTTATCCGGTTGAGAGCTACGAAGCTACAGACCGACAGACATATATACCTACAGATAACACAGATACGCAGACATATAGATATAGAGATACAGACGTTTATTTATTTATTTAACACTTTATTGCACACAAGTACATAGTAACAAGCTGTACAATAGGAGGACTTAATGATAATGTAGCATTTTCTGCCAGTCATCCTCATAGTGAAAGACAGACAGGACGTAGGCGTGAATCAAAACATAGGTAATTAAAAAAATGTTATTAACACACTATATAAAATAATAATAATATTTAATACATACGAAATACGTTAAACTAGATACATCCCTCTTTTTGGGACGAGGGTAAAAAATGGTTACAAATAGTGGGCAAACGTGTATCTACGTCGCATAAAAATTATTATCTACTTTTTGCGTAGTTGAGTAATAAACGCAACTTTACAAGGCAGCCCATTACACTCGAGAGTTTCATGTTTCACGTTTTTAGGGTTCCATACCTCAAAAGAAAAATACGGAACCCTTATAGGATCACATTGTTGTCCATCTGTCTGTCTGTCTGTTCATCTGTCCGTCTGTCCGTCTGTCCGTTTGTCCGTCAGTCCGTCCATCCGGGTGTCAAGACCTTTATCTCGGGAACGCGTGAAGGTATCGTGTTAACTTAAAACCGTAGACCCATAGTCTCTTGCTGCAGAACGAAAAATCAAATTTCTCAGTTTTCGTAAAAAAAAAAAAACAGTTACAGCCGAATATGTCGCAAAAATGCACATTTCGACACTCACAAGGGAATCAAAACCTATACTACTAGGGGTACTTCCTGTTGACCTAGAACTATATGAAATTTGGCAAGAAGCATATAGGAAAAATCCGAAAACCAGATATTTTTAATTTAATCACAAAAAATTGTGTCTTTATGCAAGGCATGGGGGTCCAAATTTTAAAGTGAATTAACCGTATCATGAGGGTTATCCTATGAAAGACCTTAATTAGCATAAGTTAAAACAGGTTTTTAAATATTTTTCGATGTATAGATGTATAGTATTAGATGTATTTCCGTATAAGAAGGAAAATATAAAAAAAAAAAAAAAAAAACTCCTTTTATCTACTAGTTTGTACGGAACCCTCGGTGGGCGAGTCCGACTCACCTTGTCCGGTTTTATTTCAGATAAGAAATCCTTTCAGTGGGTCTATTAAAAAGCAATACCGTAACTCAGAGTTTCGCTGGAGACTCCCAAGTGTTTCGTTAAGGAATATCATTTTCTTAACAAAAAACTCTCTCATAAATTTTTCTTGATAGGGTCATGATCTGCCGGTACTCATTGCTTTATTTTTACTCGACTGCGTAAGAAGGATTATGTTTTTCGCTTGTATGTATCATATGTATGTATGTATATATCGACAAGGCACATGGCTCAGTGGTAGTACGACTGCCTTCTTAGCATACGACCACAGTTATCCTCTGAACACCACTATGAATATGGTCACCCTATACCGGTCAATAACATAGCCCTCCCTTTTAGTAGTCGGGTAAAAATTCCAAAATTGCGAAAAAAATATGTATCAAAATAGACAAAATAGACGTGAGTAACCCGTTTGTTCAAAACAAAAATTATTATATCTGTGAAAAAATCCCAATTATCAAAGAAAATTGTCAAAAAACACATATTAATGATATTGTAGAACATGTGTGTATTAATTTTTTCGATTATTATTTTTATTTTTACCCGACTGCGTAAAAAATAGGGTTATGGACGACGCTGTCCAAGCAGACCTAGGAAATGCTGGCGTGACGATCTTGACAAATTCCAATCAGAATGGCAGCAGATGGCGCAGGACCATGACTTGTGGTTAGTAAAAAAAATATATTGTCTATAAAGTCGGTTTACGAATGATATTTTTACGCGATAACGTCATGATATATTCATCACAAGCCGAACGATTAGGCCGATCGTGCCTCTCTATCCCTTGTTCCGCGCTCTCGCCTGCACGCTCGGGTCAGGCAGAACGTGACAATGAGTCATGAATTTTCGTGCGTGCAGCCGATGTTCATCGATTTATAAGACGTTATCACATCAAAAAATTTATTTCTGTTAGTCCTCAGTGAGTATACACCCTAAGTACGAAAACACAGCTTTGTGCAATAAATAACGCTTAAAATTAATTATTCTCGTTAAAGAAGCTGAGATATTGAAAATAGAAAATGTGCTCGGATTTAAAGCAAGTGACAGTGATCAAGTTGGAACTTAGCGAGCTTATTCTTGAGCACCGATTCAGTGTATCTGTCATTACTGTTGAGACACTCAGTCACGAAATAATATAATTATAGTTTAAAAAACTGAAACAACCGACTTCAAAGTACGCTACTTCGTTACTTGTAATATTGGAAAGGATTAGGATACATAAAGTTCATATCACCATGCTCAGTCGGGTAATAATTAAACAAAGCGCTCAATCGTCGAAGTATCTCTATTTTCACCTTATACACATTGGATGAGGAGCAAAAAAGTTTTACTTTTACTAAATCCTTCACGGTTGTAAACTTTTTAAAGAAACCTCTCTTCACCCGCTCGTTTATTATTTGTCAATAATGAGATTTGTCATTGAGTGTTAGATGCTTCGTTTTCGTAGATTAGAAAATGTGCAGATGTTTACACGATAATCCTTAACATTTGATACTTTTGCAAAGAAAAACGTGTCGGTGGAACTCTGCGATTCTATAATCTGACGCATTTCACTCAGGAATACAATGAAATTTTTTATTTTTAGATATTATTCAAAAAGTAATAAAGCAATGTCTATAAAATAATTATGGGACCAGCTTGGGGAATTTCTCTATATGTCAATATAAGAAACACAAAAATTGGTTAACGAATGACTGAGTAATCGGTGAACAAACATACAAAAAAAACATACGGACCGAATTGATAACCAGCTTCTTTTTGGAGTCAGTTAAAAAGACTGTTAAAGTGATCACTCTGTGTTGAGTTTTGCTTGGGGCCTCATTCGAGGACAATAGAAGTTATATTCTATCTTTCTAAAGTGAAAAGTGTTAGTATACCTGTACCTTACCTAGTACTTATTAAATTTCCTTTGGTATTAGCTTTACAAAAAACCCTATTGATTCGGGTTTTCTTCATAGACCCGTCGTATATCTAAATTCAATATAAGTAACCATAAACATAGATTTATCAAAACAAATAAGACAAACATAGCACAGTTTCTATAAGAAAAGAAGCTTGTGTGGTACTTGTCAAAAGGTACCACACAAGCAAAACGATTCATCCCCTGACCCAAACGACCTGAAATCTTCATTTTTCCCGTTCCTTTACCTCCCAAAAAGTCTTGCAACAATAACCTTTGTTAACTCGACACAATAGAAGGAATGGACCGCAGACATTCTTCAAGGAACATGGGCTTATCTTCTTCATTAAGGGACTTTAGGGAAATTGTTAAGTAGACGATGGGCTGACCCCGTGTCACTGCAGGTCAACAATACATCTTCATCATCATCATCATCATAATCTCAGCCATAAGAATGCGTCCCCCATAGATTTCCGAAAAGACCGATTGGAAGCGGCTTGCATTCAGCGTCTTTCCGCCACTTGTATGAAGTCATCTGTCCGTCTTGCTGCATTACTGTTCACCTTTCTACAGGCACTTGGATGTTATTTTACGTTATTTTGTTACAAAAACCAAAGTACTGCATCGATTTTGATAAAATATATATGGGACCATCTAAGAAGACGACAGACCTACCAAAAACAAAAAAAAAACAACGGGTTGCACTGCGGGAGTGCCGGCAGAAGTGAAAACTAAAAAATAAAATAGCAAAAAGACTGACTTGTGAAGGATTTGAACTTTCGCCCTCCAATGGACAAATTGAAATTTATATCGGTGCTCTAACATACTGAGCTAACGAGTCTATCGTGCATGTGTCGAAAATAAGCATTCGGCGCAACGAAATTACGTCATGTTAGAAGGACAAACTTGTACATACAATAATGAACTTTAAATGCAGAACGATAGAATAGGTTTCTGTCTAAAATAATTAAGTCATGCTAGAAGGACAAATTTGTACATACAATAATGAACTTTAAATGCAGAACGTTAGAATAGGTTTCTGACTAAAATAATCCGGCTGTCTTACGAATTTTTCTACATTCGATCGCGAGTTTGAGATTTTTTACCCATCCCAAAAATGCACAACGCCACTAAAGAAATTTTCACTTCAAAATCAATGCACAATTGGCTGATTAATGGGTGAACTAACATAAAAAAACATACAGACCGAATTGATAACCTCCTTTTTTTGGAAATCGGTTAATAATAGTCGTAATTAGGTATAATTATGTATTTATGTATATTATATATGTTTCTTAATGAAGAATATACATTAACTCATATAAGTTTATTAAGGAGATTAGCTTTGACTGGACAGAATTAATAGGCATAGGTATATTCTTAGGGTAAGGTATATTTTACCTAACTGCATAAGAAGGTGGGTAAAGTTAAATGGGTGTTAGTATATATGACTTACTAATTGTAGGTGTGTATAACGTACCTATCTATTTATGTTTCCATATTATCTAGGTGTCTTCAAATCGCGAGCGAATAAGGTTTCTTCTAGGCAAGCGCGCTCCATCGTAGACCGTAACTGTCGCTTAACACCAGGTGAGTTGACTGTGCCCTAGTATTAGATTATTCTATGGTATATCTAATATCATGGACTAATTTATCATTCTTGATCATACCATGAACCTGGTCTAATTATGGAATCATAAATTGGACATTGAACTTACGATATTTGGTGGTCTCAGGGCTTATTTTTTTATATGTATTTTATAATATACTCTACATAATGATACGTAGATAGGTTTCAAATACGAAAATAGTTACCTTGGATGTCATTTTTCCAGTAATTTTGTTAAAACCAAAACCAAACTTAAAAAAAAACAAAGTACTGAACCGATAATGATAAAATTTGTCCACCACCAAAAAACACCACAAATTTTACCACCTCTGAGGTATTTACCTACCATATAAAAAAAGTAATTTAAGAAATCAGTAATCTGTGAACATACTTACATACAAAAATAAATAAATAAGAGCCTCTCTTTTTTGGAAGTCGGTTAAAAAATAGAATCATACTTCATCATCAAATACTAAGTAAATAAGGTTTCGAATTCTGTGTTCACCATCTAGACATCAGACAGCTTGTCAAAGGGAAACCTTTCAAGCTTTCAAGGCACCATCGTAAATGAAATTACGAAAGCACCATGACTCGATGATGCTCAGCCTTTATGGCTAGTCACCTCCCCTTTCTAAGTAATTGCAAAATACCTGACGTGGACTGGGCACGTACTCGATACTCTAGGCCGAGTTCACACCACCTGTATTAAGGTCGTGATTAAAGCGTGCAGCTATCTCTCGTGCATCACATTTTTAAACATATAAAATCATTGAGTAGGGATATTAGAAAAATTAGACCTTTTGTTTATTTAGATAGGAGAAACATTTAAAAAAAGTTTTAATCAGACATCATTTATACTGGTGACGGAATTAGAAAAAAACATATAGGTACATACTTTCTTATTCATCAGCCAATTTAAAAGATATCGAAGAAAAACTTGTTTTTAATTATTTCTCCTATCTAAATAAACAAATTTAGCTATCGCTTTCCTAATATCCCTATTCAATGATTTTATATGTGTTAAAAATGTTGTGATGCGCGAGAGAGATAGCTGCGCGCGTTGAGAGAATCCTAAAGAGGAAAAGAGTAACATAGAATATGTCAGCTGTCAGCAGCTTCCCAGGCATATTGTATTTTTTTATATTAATACTAAGAAAATTCGCTCAAATATTACAAATTGCACTTTTTCGTAATCTCATGTAACAAATAAATAATTTATTTTATAGGAATTATTATAGACCATCATAACAAATATTATATAATTATAGTTTAATGAAACAACCAACTTCAAAATGACAATCAGCGATTTCATATAAATACAATTCGTATGAACGCAGCCTTAGTGATGAGTAGGGGACAAAGGTGTTTGATTGAAAAGGTTGAGATAGATTGTTTTGTCAAGTAGAATAAGAATTTTAAAAGAAAAATAAAGTACCTACCTTTTTTTTACCTAACTGCAAAACACAGCCTAATCTTAAAATGTTTGAAAGAATATCCTTAAGTTTCTCCCACAGAACAATAAGGGAATTCTCCTAATTAGTCCAGTAAAATAACATTTGTGACAACATAAAAGACAATTAAAAAAATCAGTCATACTTAATAACCCAAAATTTAAGTGTTGTAATAGTAGTGAAGTGTGTTTGAAAATAAAACGAACTTACGCAGTGAAGTTTGTGAATCCCATTTTTTGTTTCAAGCAAAGCGAGAAAATAAAAATGAAGTAATAAAAGTAATTTAAAAAAAAATATCGACCTCAAAACAATCCATTTAATTGAAAAGGGAGAAATAACTGTTACGTCATACCGAAAATTAAAATTAAAATTGGGCGTCTCCCTAAATAGGTACGTACACCAACTATTTTGAGGTCGGTACAAAGTCCAACGGATATCCGACCTCAAATAAATAATTAATGTACGTACCTATTTTGGTAGATGCCTAGTTTTGATTATATTTTCGGTATTACGTAACAGTTATTTCTTCCTTTTCAGTTAAATGGATTGTTTTGAAGTCGATTAATTACTTTTAATTTCAAAAATAGATTTTTTTATATAGTGACCTATATTCACCTCAAAAGTGTCTAGCTATGAAAACATATCATCTCCATTCTCGTCCAAGCTAAAATCGCGCATCATGGCGTAAATAAATTGGTGGCCCTTGTACCTCTCCACGGGTGGACGGACGTTAGAAATGTAACGTCCTACCTTCTGTTTAAGGCATAGGAGAAAGCGGTTTGGAAGTTTTTATTAAATAATCAGTTAGCTTTGGCCGTCAACTCGCACTTGCTTAGGATTAATAGATTCACAGTGATTTTTAGGGTTCCGTACCTCAAAAGGAAAAAACAGAACCCTTATAGGATCACTTTTTTGTCCGTCTGTCCGTCCGTCTGTCCGTCCGGCTGTCCGGGTGTCAAGACCTGTGTATGTATCTCGGGAACGCGTAAAGGTATCCTGTTGAAATTAAAACCATATACGCAGATTTTAAGCAGTAAGGCTTGAAAGACTTTTTTATACATGAGTATAAATAATTAATGTACATTTTTTTTTATTAAAGCCTTACAAATATAGCTTTTTCTTAAAAATAGAGCATTCAACGTTTCTCTTGTGAAATTTTACCAATGATAGATAAGGCAATCAATCACTGAGGAAACATATTGTTAAAACCGATGTTATCCAGACAACTTTAGGTTGTATGAAATTGTATAATTGTGGGTGGTGATAAAGTTTATAAACAATATAATCGCGAAGTTTAAAGTCAAGGTAAACTATATTTATTTGAATTGATTATAGTAGTTGTGATTGAGTACGGTTCAGTATTCTGTGAGAAAAACGTTACTTAAGTTTAACCATCGTCTTTAATTCTCTGTCTTCTTACCGCAAGTGTATAATACGTGTCAGCGAAAAGTTGACAAAATATGTTAAGCATTAGTTAAGTAACGTAAAGTAAGTTAAGTAACGTTTTTCGGTTAGGCCGTAAGTGTAAGATAAAAGTTGAAATACAGACTATGTAATGACGATTCTAAGTGCATATTATGTGTCTACCTACAGAATAAAAATATTTGATTTGATTTGATTTGAACTGGTTTAATATTTGGAAAACCGCTCCTCCCTGTCACTTGGCCACTATTCCCGAGTACAGCAAGTCATGGGTACCCCGCGGTGGCTTTTACTTCAACCTACACATTAGAAAGGAACGAAACGAACCCTTTAATGTACTCTTCTTAGAATTGATGTTCGCGAGCTTTCTAATTCCTAAACGTTGGGCTTTGCAACGTACTCGTATCAGACAGGAAGATGCTTTTGTTGCAACCTTTTATTTACGTCCACCTTTTTTTGTTCATTAGCGTGGTGATCGTCAACAAGTATCTATGTTAAAAGAAAAACAAAATACCCGACTGCAGAAAAGCAGTTTTTGCAGTATAACTTACGATTTCGAAATACGAAATGTCTGAAACGATTTTAACGAAACATAACTAAGAAACTCTCAATAAAATCCTCTTTGAAATAAATATATAATATATAAAATATATAATTTGAAAAAATATATATATATCGAAATCGGTCCATCCATCTACGATGCTACAGACAGATATACACATCGCTAGGAAATTTGATAAAAATAATTTAGCATAATTATAGTTTAAAAAACTGAAGCAACCGACTTCTCATAGATGCCATTGTCAGAACTGGACCAAATTGAAATGGGACCACACGGGAAGCACCAGCTTTTAAATAAATAAAGAATCATCAAAATCGGTTCACCCAATCGAAAGTCATGAGGTACCTAACAAACATAAAAAAAATACAGTTGAATCGAGAACCTCCTTCTTTTTGGAAGTCGGTTAAAAATGTAAACACGTCACTGCATCATTACCGAATATATGTTGAAACGCTACCCATGTTTCCATTCCACAAACAGATGAATTGGCATCGCATTTCATATTCTGAAAATGCAAACACAAGAGAGCAGCTGGAAAAGGTGACGTAACTAACGGTATTCAACACTTTGTGGAGTTGAGAACTGAATCTATTTTCGTATCTTACAGGTTTAGAAAACTCATTTTTAGATGCTCTTTCGATTTTCACACAAGTAGGTGGTATATATTATATTTAGTTCTTTAAGAAGCATCAAAAGTACTCAAGTAGGTGGTATATATTATATTTAGTTCTTATAGAAAAGAATTATTATTTATTTTATTATAAATTTTTATTATTATTAAATTTATTTACCTTTTTTTTATTTTCTTTTCTTTTTTCTTTTTTTCGTCTTTTTCTTTTTTTCTTCTCTCTTTTCTTCTTTTTCTTTTACAGCATCAAACATGCTTATAACTAACCCACATTAAATTTTATTATATTTAATTTCGAGATATAAAGAAAATGCTTAAATTAAAATTGTATTAATGAAACATAGCTAATAACACTCTCTCAAATACTCTTTAAATAAATAATTAAAAAAAAAAACTAAATCAAATCGGTCCATCCGTTTGTGAGCTACGATGCCACAGACATACACAACAATACACAGGATACACAGGATACACAGGAACATAGATATACCATGTCAAATTTATATCACCTCTCTTTGTGGGTCGAAGGTTAAACGTATCAGACTAACTCAGCAAACAAAGGACTAAACAAAAATTAAATCATAAAATAAACGCAAAATAAAAAGAAAACGCAAGTATTTATATTAGATGCCGAATTTCTCATCAAGATATCACCAAGCAGACCCTAAGTAAGCGTTTTTCATCTTGACCCTTCTTATAAGTCTGGATCAACAGATTTTAATCTTAATATCCCTCTTAAGGACAATATTAATGGGTCCTCTGAAGGGTCCAATAAAAGTTGGGTAAGTAGGTACCTACAGGTAATTTTTATTCAGAGGTTTAGTAGCAATTTTCATAATTTTATGTCAGATTGGATGAGTTGGACTCTTGGGGGCCTTGTAAGAATTTCGGGGCATGTTTAAGTATGCTATATTAATACTTGACACTGGCAAATGCTTTAATGCGGGTCCAATACAAAAAAAAAGAAGAAGAAGAAGAAGTATGCTATATTTAGTTTATTTATTTTGTTATGGTGAAAATTGTAATATAAATAGATTTATTATTTTACACCGTTTATATTTTGGTATAAAAGTAGGATAAAGGGTGCATTTATGCTTTGCAAATTTCATTAAAAATTTGTGAGAACCACGTTAATTTCCATGTATATTTTTTATGAAGGAAAATAAAAAAAAAAATGATTTCCCACTTTCTACTAGTATCTAGTTTGTACGGAACCCGCGGTGGGCGAGTCTGACTCGCACTTGTCCGGTTTTATTTTAATAAAAGGTAGCCTACGCGACGCCACATTTTCATTTATAGTATTCAATAGTTTAAATTTTAAAACAATATAACTAGACAAAATATGCCATCCAAGTAAACGAAGTTGCTTGTAAGTAAATGAAGTATTTTGAAGCCTATTGTTTCGGTTTTTACCGACTTAGAAAAGGAGGAGGATAATAATAAGGCAGTATTTTTTATCTTAGTTACCGCATAGCTCCATCATTTATAAACCGATTTCTAAAATATTTTTAAGCGGTTTTATTTAGTTTGACCGGTCAAAATTAGTAATTAAATTTTACCCCCTTGCAGTTGACGGATCGATCTGAAGTTTGGTATACACCTTTAGTCCTGATGACAATATTGTATTTAGTCTGTATTTCTATTCTGTATTATTGTAAATCCAAGATGGCCGCCGCCACAAAATGGCGGATTTCATATTTTAACACAACCCCTATAATACCCATATTGTGGTATGTGCTGAAAATATGAAATCAAATGAAAGAAAGGGCTTTTCTAGTAAAATGCAGTAAATACATTACCTACATCATTATCTTTCTTTCCACTAAAACCGTTTAACTTAAGTTTAACTTTAGTTTTTTTAAGTAAGTACTTGTTTTGTTTGAAAGGATATACTGTCAGATTGGTCTCATAGACATTTTATCAAAATTAGTTAAGCAGCTTAAAATTGTAACAAAATTGCGCATTTTCAAGTCGATTTTTAATTTTTTTAAACTTTATTGTTATACATCATTCATTTCAGCGCGTGTGCGGAAGAGCTTCGCGAATTTATTCCACACTCCAGTAGTTCTTTTTATCCTAAGGAGAGAGGTAGGTGATGCAGAAAAACAAGACAAATCTAAATACAGAATCTTTATTGGTTTAAAAAGGTATGCAGTTCCCCATACTCTTCACAATGACGCCCGAGTTGGGCCCCAGTTCACACTCCATCTGGCATTGGTTGTAATACGACCTGTCGTTGGAGCCACACACGGGGTCATATACGTCGGAGCATACGCATGTGTGTGGGGGCAAGTAGTGCGCCGCAGGAGTTGATTCCGTCACTGGGGGATGAGCTGTCGTCGTCGACTCCGTATCGTTTCCCGTTCCTTGCCTGAAAGTTACATTAGTCATATATTTACACAAAACAGTAGAAGAGTCTAATGTCTTCTAAAGTTTCCGGCAGCCTAGTCGGGGGACCGTCTGACTTGCGATCCGCAGGTCCTGGGTACGAATCCCGCGGCACGCACCTCTGACTTTTCGAAGTTATGTGCGTATTGTTGATTGCCGCCAACTTCAAACGGTGAAGGAAAGCATTGTGAGGAAACCTACATGTCTGAGTGTTCTCAATGATCTTGAAGATGTGTGAAGTCTGCCAATCCGCTCTTGGCCAGCGTGGTAGACTATGGCCTTACCCTTATCAAATTGAGAAGATGCCCCGCGCCCAGCAGTGGGACAGTTTGTACAAACAGGGCTGATTAAAAAAAGGCTACTATGTTTTTGACATTGTTTCTCATTGATAATAAACAATATATATATATATATATATATATATATATATATATATATATATATATATATATATATATATATATATATATATATATATATATATATATATATATATATATATATATATATATATATATATATATATATATATATATATATATATATATATATATATATATATATATATATATACCTAAATAAATAAATTTATAGCGTATATTTTACATAATTTTACGTCATATTTTAATGTCACGTCCATAAAATTATGTAAAATATACGCTTATCCGCTAAAAATTGCTTAATTTCAATGTTCAGGGTCTGTTCACCCAGAAACATAATTTGACATTGAGGGTGCTGCTGTCTTTATTACCCGACTGCGTAAGAAGGAGGGTTATGTTTTTCGAGTGTATGTATGTATGTATGTATATTTCTTTGACACGCCCTAGAGCCTAAACGGCTTGACCGATTTTGATGTGAGTGGTGTCAATAGATTCGTCTTAGTTGTGAGAGTGACACTGGGTACATCAAAATAAAAAAAAAACATAAGTTTGGCTGCAAAAACCTCTTTTCTGCAGTCGGGTATTTTGTTTTTCTTTTAACATTGATACTTGTTTCATTATTTTGCCCAGTGGAGACCACTATCTAACATACTAGTATATACTTCGAGATGTTAATTCCCCTTTCTTATCACGATAGAACTATGAAATTGTGAACGGACTTTTTACATATTTGGTTTAATGGGAGCTTCCACTTGAACCCTCTGTTTTGCCCTTTAGGTCCGGTAGAGTCCAATAGAAATTTGTTTTTCTTTTCAAACCCCCGTTAATAAATCAGGGGGTATAAGGAAACTTTAGTTTTTTGTTGCTAAACCCTTGTTTAGTAATGTTATATTCATGGATATTATATTGAGTTTTTATTTTATTTAATATTTTAGCCCCACAGACACAAGGACCGTGACCTTTGTCATAATTACAAACTATTGTTTACTACTTATCGTTGTGGGAAGATTATTTTGTTTTAATTTAAGTACTTGTTACTATGTTGTGTGTATACCACGAGCAAACCGGCGTAATTATATTGAAATGGGAAAAAAACGACGTGTGGCACTCGGAGACTGCCGTGGTAAAGCTATTGCATAATAGCTTTACGCGCGGTGTGTTAGGTTATTTTCGTTACGGAATTTCTGGATTCGGTCTCCACGCTCAAGGCCCGCGATAGAAGCTATGCAATAGCTTAAAAAGTATCCATGAATCCCCCGTTTAGTAATAGGTGGTCGAAGTGGAAATGAAAATTGCCACGCCTCTGACAAAAAAAATAATCTATAAATGACTTTATTATGCGGTAACAAACATAAAACAATACAGCCTAGCCAACCTCCGTCTTTTTGAAGTCGGTAAAAATGAGCATGCACTTGATTGCGAATAGGCTGTTTTCTTATAAATAAATAAATTTACGTTTTTTTCAATAGAAATACTTATATGTGTTTTGTAAGACTCTCAGAATTTTAGTCGTTTTTTTTTACGCCACCAATTAATATATTAAAGTAATTTACTTACTTGAAGCCTAATGTTGACCAATTTTTTAAAATGTTTATTCTTACCTCAAGCATGTACCGCAATCGTTCTGCCGCCTATAATTATTTTTCTTATATACTCACTGATTTAAAATATATTATTAAATAAAATAAAAATAGGCAGACAGTGCCATCTAGCCCCAAACAATGAAAAACTTATACTATGAGAACCAGATAGCTGATATAATACTTTTTCTTTAGTCTTGGAAAGCAAAGAATCAGATGTGGTTGAAGACGAGTCGCACGCAGACTTAGAAGCACAAAGTAAACTTACATTGTACTTAGAACACTCACTCACTCACTTTGTGCTTAGAATACTCACTCTGACCTTCATGAGAGTCGTGTACTTATGTAGTATATTTTTGTAAATAAATACTTATGACGAGCTATGGAGAGGGCTATACTCGGAGTCGCTCTACGAGATCGAATCAGAACTGAAGAGATACGTAGACGTACAAAAGTCACCGATATAGCACAGAGAATTGGCAAGTTGAAATGCCAGTGGGCAGGGCACATAGCACGTAGAGCTGATGGCCGATGGGGCAAAAAAGTTCTCGAGTAGAGACTACACTTTGGCAAGCGCAGCGTAGAAAGACAAGCCACGAGATGGATAGATGACCTCTTACAAGTGGCGGGAAGACGCTGGATGCAAGCCGCTTCCAATCGGTCTTTTTGGAAATCCATGGGGCAGGCCTATGTCCAGCAAAGGACTTCTTATGGCTGAGATGATGATGATGATAATACTTACGACACCCATTACTTACACTCAGGTCTGGTGAGCAGGGAAATGAGCAAGAAAAAAATCTTTACATACCCCACTAATCAGTGTCCACAAGTGTCGTGTGCAGAGTTTTGAAACTGACATTTTTATGCGTGTGTGACTCTTTAGCTTTACTCAATGTTTATACGGGTTGATTATAAACAATTAAATTTTGCGCCATCTAGTGTCACTGACGATAAACTGTCTACTAAGTAAAAATTGGGCTAAAAGAAATCGAGACTAAAAAAATTACAGTTTAAAAAACTAACACGCTACAAATTATTGTGGTCAAAGTTCATTACAATACTTTTCTAACAAATCCAAACACAGCTATGATACGATGTTCCATCATGAAGTTCTAGTTCATATCTTCCGGCTCCATCATCAGATCAGTTCGACAGTACCATATTATTGTATTGTCATCAGAACTACATACAGCTGCCAATTTTCATGACGCTACGATCCTTGGAAGATGGTTAAATTAGTTACCTTAGATTTCATTACATAGTTAGTTACATACAGGTCGACCTAATAAAAGCGTGTTAATTAAAATAAAAAGTGGAACTTACCGCATAAAACTGCTTGTCCTGAATAATCTTTTCGAGGCGTATAAGTACCGCGACGGACTTCCACAAGAAGTGAATGCAATAATGCAAGTAGTGATACCTGTAGCAAAAATCTTTGTTAATCTTATAAAACCGGCAAAGTATGAGTTTACTCGCACACTGAGGCTTCCGTACAACGTGCACTGGGACAACGAGAGTCATAAAAAATCTATACTTGAATACATTATTTCATATTTATGCTTCAATAATGTCTTGTCTTGATTTTTGGGGTTCCGTACCTCAAAAGGAAAAAACGGAACCCTAGTACGATGACTTTGTTTTTACTGTTCATCCACAATTTAATATAAACTAGGTGCTCCCCGCGGTTTCAATCAGGTAGTATTGATAGCGGTGATGATTTTAATATGAAAATAATATGTATAAAAGATAAATCTGATATTTTTTTCAGAGTGAGTGCTATTGCCAGTGCTAAAGTAAAATGAGTTACGTTCAAAAACTTAACTGAATATTCTTTTTTTCAAATTATTTTTATTTGCATACCAGATTTTTCATAAGTCATTCGATAATTTTTTGGTTTTTTAAATGTTGCTATGCACGAGCGAGACAGAGGATTTTATACCGACAGGCCCTTAAATTATCTACGAGTATCTAAAAAAATATTGCAACGAAATTATAATAGTAGCACGATGGTTGTTAGTTAATATAGTTATAGTAGATATTATTATTATTTATAAAAAAAAACTACTAAACTGATTTTTAAAATCGGTTTATAAATAACGAAGTTATGCGTTCAGAAACAGATGAGACATAAACAAGAAAAAAAAAACAGCCAAATTGTTAATCTCTTTTTTTTTACCCCCGACGCATAAACGACGGGGTGTTATAAGTTTGACGTGTCTGTGTGTGTCTGTCTGTGGCATCGTAGCTCCCGAACGGATGAACCGATTTTGTTTTTATTTTTTAAAGGCGAATTAGTCGGGAGTGTTCTTAGCTATGTTTCATCAAAATCGGTTCAGCCGTTTTATTGTCGGAGGTTTTTGAGTTTTCTAAACGTATACTTGTTTTAATTTGGTAAAAATAAAGCACATTTACACTACAAGTCACCTATTTTGTCTAATAATAATATCCGTATTACTTTTATTATTACATCGAAACTTGATTAAAACGCCCCAAACTTTTAAACCTTTCATTTAACCGAAAAAAAATAGGCAAAAAACTCCAAAGGAGCAATTTCTATGAACTTTTCATAAAGAATCCATACTGAAGTTCATCATAAAGATATAAATCACTGCACTTACAAAAGAAGGCGAGTAACTTCGACATCTCTTCGACTCTAGTTGAACAGAATTGAGAAATAATCGCGAGAAATATCGTTTAAGTAGATTAAAGTGATTAATTACAGTTGTCACTTAAGTTAATCAGAAAATGTCATTAATTAATGATATGACAACCGTATGAGGAAATGGTAGTTAATTAATTTTCTAAATACTTTGGTCTCATGTTTGTCTAAAGGCATGGGAAATGTGTGGCACAAAGCAGACATATGCAAGCTCGCGCCATGCCACGTAAACTGCGCAGAAGGGTGGATAGCCATGTATGCAAGAGGGCCCTAAATATGATGGTAAGCGGCATTGAGCTGTATGTACTTACGTACGAGAGCAGACACACATAGCTACTTTGTTACATTCAACTGCGGTGAGAGCACCGCACCCCACTCAGTGGCTTACTAGTAAAGTAAGTGCTTTCGGCGTTTTTCTGGCGAGAAAACACACCATAGATGCAATTCTGCGTTGCAAGTATTAATCGTATCGTATACCTAATCGTAGATAAACGATTTAATCATTGTTCCAACGGTTTAACGCTATTTTGTTTACTTTATCAAAAATGTGACAGTAATTTTGCTTCAGATAGCTCCTCTGGTAAGTAAGTACATACACTATACAGCTCAATGGTAACTGGAAGGGCCGGGAGAGGGCGACCTTAATAGATGTGGAGGAACTGTGGGAAAGAGGATATGTGTGTAAGGGGTGTGAGTGTAGAAATGACGGCTGATAGAGTGAAGTGGTGAAAGGAAACATGCTATGCCGACCCCACCTAGTGGGACAGAAAGAAATGATGATGATGATGATGCGCAAGAAGGAAGGTTGTTTTTCGAGTGTTTATAATTATGTGGGTATGTATGTATATTTCTATATTACCTCCTACACTCTAAACGGCTTGACCGATTTTGATGCACGAGGTGTCATTAGATTCATCTTCACTCCCTGAGTATTATAGTTTTTTTTAAATATTATTAAGAATACCACTCTCACAAAAATAAAACAAAAAATTGCGCTCTTTCGTATCGTATCAACTTTTTCGTAACAAATATTAAGTGATATCATAAAAATATAATATATAAAAAACACAATACATAAAAAATATTCGCTATTAGCTTAGTGCACAATTTCTCGCAAAAAGGTACACTTGACACCATAATATCATGCGCAACTTGGTGAAAGCAGACCGAAGAGTTCTGGCGCTGTCCTTCTTTTTAATCGACTTCAAAAGAAGGAGATTATAAATTTGATATATACATATATATAGTGTATAATATTGTAAGTTATATAATATATTATTATTATTATAACAATAAGTTAGTTCTTAATATGACTATCTGGGGGCAAGGCAGTGGCCCCGGCCAAGTCGAGCAGCAAGGCCACGCCGTAGCTTTTTTCCTTTATTCGAAGCCATTCAGGGCACTTTCGAACCTCCTGTAACTTTGTTGTGGATAAAGCTAGATTAAATTAACAGTTATGCTACGATAATTGCGCAGCGCAAGCAGTCTTGTATTTTGTTTCTTTTAATACCTATATATCTTCTTGTAAATGTAAACTGTTGATTAAACGAACCGAAACAAATATATTTGTAGAAAGAAGTTGGATGCTGGGTAGCAAATAAAGTTGTTTACTAAAAAGACGAATAACTATTTGCTTCACATTGAAAGTAAATGTCAAGCCGAAAATGAAACTTTTACAAGTAATACACAGTTTTATTTAACTTAAACTAAAACATTGCAAAGACGATTTATACAAATAAATAGTCTTTGACAATGGTGTTTTGATATTTTACTTTTCGCTAGTCTGATGGACTTGCTGGACTGGAAAAAATGTACCAGATGCTTCTCTTCTTGGGCATACTGTAAATCTTGAAAGAAATTGGGATTTATGTAGATGATAGGTTGACGGGTGTCACTGTAAGCCAACATCACATCTTTCTTACTTTATACTAGTCTAGTAAAAATAAGATTTATGACAACATAAAAGACAACTAAGTATATTGTTATTTAAATTGGATGCCATGTCGGAGATGTTTGAGTCAATAACCTATGTAACTCTTATCACTGCCCTATTTGCTGGTAATATTTAATAAATAAACTCGTCCAAAGTCAACTTGTGACAACTTGTCTTTTGTGTTTTGAAAAATTTATTATAAAAGTTACACCGTCGAAATTCCATATGTGATTTTGAGTATTCTAAATTTGTTTAATCTGTAATCAAAAGGTGTTAAGATAAAAATACATAGTTATTTTAAAGTAGTTCAGTGCATGTAGTGATGTACGATTAATCGTCTATTCAATTACATACAACTATCTGTCTCACTTATCTGTTTAACACTTACTTTAATTGCCAGTTGCGCTCTTCGTTATGCCAATAAAGCTACAGTTTCAATCTTTGCTCCCAAGTTCCGCCGGACTACGTAGTACCCTTATCAACTTTGTTGACAAAGTTTCTTTCACCTCTGTTCGTCTAAGTCGGAAACAACTATAGCGCTGCCGCTGCACTTGGACCATTATTTTCCAAGTTGCAGACACAGATTAAAATAGATACAGAGTCATATATTGAAAGGATGACTATAATTATAATGCAACTTCAGTACATCCTGAAGTTGCATTTCTATTTAAGCATTCTGCAGCCTTATCGGTTAACTAATTTTGACAATGTATTTTATTGACACATCACAGCAAGTCAATGATCATTATGGAATTTCATCACTATTTCAAGCGATTTACCGATCAAAACGGGTTCTAAGGCTCACTGTGTTAATTTTGGGTCACAAGAGACAATTATTGCTAGAAACAGTTGTTGTCAGAAACATAATCCCTCTTAAAGCACTAATATTATTAACAAGATATTTACCGTGGTTCGCATTAATAAATATCCCGCTAATAATAATAGTGCTTACTGAATAACTGTGATAGTTTAAAAAAGTTAAATTCGTCTTATAAACGCTGCATAAGCGCATTTTAGTTAAACAGTGTTTTGTTCCGTTTTCGCGCGTGACAGTTTCCGTCTGACAGAAAGTGACAAGTCCTTATTCAGAGAATAAGACTGTAACACGCGTGTATAAGTAATATCAATATAGCGTCAATAAAGCCGTAATTCTGACAGTTGTTTGTCCAATATTTAATTGTTTCCAATATTCATGACACATCAAATTGTACTTTATTACCCGACTGCGTAAGAAAGTGGGTTATTTTTTCGAGTGTATGTGTGTTTGTATGTATGCATGTATGTATGTGGGTATGTATGTATGTTTCTATGTGATCGCCAACAGCCTAAACGGTTTGCCCGATTTTGATGTGTAAGGTGTCGTTAGATTCGTGTTCACTTCCAGACTGTCATAGGCATAGGCTATATTTTGTAATAACAATGTACATCTCTCGCAAAAATAAAAATAAATGCGTTGTTTCGTAACCTAGTTCGGGTTTACTAGAATTATTGTAAAAATGCGCATTTATGATCATTTACTGCGATTTTACGCATAATTTCTCACAAAAAACGTACTTACACTGCTTTTCTCGCGCTCGTGGCGTAGCTTGACTAGGTGTTCCCGAACGATCACCAATGTTAATCAACGGACGGACTGGTCAGTCTTCGGATGGGTGACCGTGAGTGGCAATTCTTTCTGAGTGATACCGTGTCGGATGACACGTTAAATTGTAGGTCCCGGTTGTTTGTTCAGCAATAGTCAAGCCAAGTCAAAGGCCTTTCGGCGGCTTAATAACTCTGACTGGCCACTCAGTCTATACGAACTTACTTACTTAATGCTTTTCTGCAGTCGGGTATTTTATTTTTCTTTCGACATAGATACTTGTTTAGAATCTGTTCTTTCCTATTGTCATGAAGCAGTGTATCTTGTGTACCTACTTCCTGTAGCAGTATATTTGCTACGCTGTGCGGCGAGGCGACAAATAGCGAGATTAGCGACACGCCTCATGCAAGTATAAGTTGTTCAAGAACAACGTACGTACCTATTCTCTGTACTATATGAACATTTGAACATGCGGTAGGATTTTGTGAAATATGGAGTTTGATCAAAATTCTAAGATTACGACAAAACGACGTCATAACGATTCACATTTATAATATAATCTTCAATTTAAGTAGAAGATGATATGTAGTAGGCTATTATTAATTAAGTCATTATTATTTCCAGTTAATTTTTATAAATATAAATATTTTTTGAAATAATTAACTCTTTTATACATATTTTTTTTTAGAAATAATAAAATTAACGCAAAAATGATTTTTATGTATGAAAATTGATTTGGATCAAATTGAATTTTTTGTCGAATATTTGTGATGTTGTTTTCTAGTATTACAAGCGTCGATTTTTGTATAAGGTCATTCAGTCATTTTATATCTTCACAAATGTGGATACGTGCGAGCTAAACGGACGATGGTCGAACTATAGACTCTTAACCATAAAATTACACTGGTTAAGAATTAGACTATTTGTTTTATTTTTTTATATTATGTTAATATATTAGTATGTGTAGGTATTTTATATATTGTAATCATATTGTCATTCATAAATTAATTCTGTTAGTATCTATATTAAATCAACGTATTACACTGCTAACTCGCCTGGGGGGGCAATTCAAACCAAACAAATCCAAAACATTCCGTAACTGAACCATACGTGAACCATTTAATTTTTTTTTTTTTGGTTCAGTCTCTTTTATGTCATACAATAGACACATTTGCTGAAACGTGACACGTCCGCTCGTTATTAAATAAAAAAAACCCGGTCAAGTGTGAGTCGGACTCGCGCACGAAGGGTTCTGTACCATTATCTATAATAAAACCGGAAAAGTGCGAGTCAGGCTCGCCCACCGAGGGTTCCGTTCAAACTAGTAGATAAAAGGGGGAAATCATATTTTTTTATATTTTCCTTCTTATACCGAAAAATATACATCGTTAAAATATTTAAAAACCTGTTTTAACGTATACTAATTAAGCTCTTTCATATGATACCCCACATGATACGGTTAAAGAACTTTAAAAATTTGGACCCTCATTCCTTGCCTAAAGACACTATTTTTGTGATTAAATAAAAAATGACCAGTTTTCGGATTTTTTCTATGTGTACTCGCTTCTTACCAAATTCCATAGTTCTAGGTGAACGAGAAGTACCCCATAGGTTTTGATTCCCTTGTGAGTGTCGAAATGTGCGTTTTTTACGACAAATTCAGCTGTAACTTTGTTTACGAAAACTAAGAAATTTTTTTTTCTTTCTGCAGCAAGATACTATGGATCTGCGTATATGGTTTTAATTTCAACACGATAACTTCACGCGTTCCCGATATAAAGGTCTTGACACCCGGGCAGACGGACAGACAGAAGGACAACAAAGTGATCCTATAAAGGTTCCGTTTTCTTTAAAGGTACGGAACCCTACAAACGGCAAAAAATCACGATTGTTGTATGGGAGCCCCCCTTAAATATAAATTTTATTTTAATTTAGTCATTTGTTTTAAAGTGAACAATATAACTCAATATTCTGTGAATATTTCAAGCGTCTACCTGTTGCCTTTATCAATATCGAGCAAAAACGAACAAAAAAATCACGTTTGTTGTATGGGAGCCCCTTAAATATTAATTTTATTCTGTTTTTTAGTATTTGTTTTTATAGCGGCAACGGAATTACATCATCTGTGAAAATTTCAACTGTCTAACTATCACGGTTCATGAGATACAGTCTGGTGACAGTCGGACGGACGGACAGACAGCGGAGTCTCAGTAATAGGGTCCTGTTTTACCCTTTGGGTACGGAACTCTAAAAAGATACCAACCGAAAGGAAATGCTTAGCACAAGGTTCAGTTACGGATCCGTTTTGATTAACTGAATTGCCCTCCTGATGCTAAGCGATGTTGTGGTTCATGATGGAGCGCGCTTATCTATATCGGTGCACATTATTAAGAAAACTAGTTGTGTACAAAGGGGCTCCTACAAACCACAATTTTCATTTTGCTAGAATTTATATTCCCAAACCCAATTTAAAATTCATGTATTCAAGATGACTGAAGGCAGCAGCCTTCTTGCCCGCATATTTACTACTAAAACTTCATAGCAACAATAGGCTAGTTGCCTAAATTTGAATACTTGGTTAATTATATACTTTAATATCTATGTTATCCCATAAAACCTATATTTTAAAGAAAAAGTAATATTTACATTACGTATTTAGTATTAAAAAAAAACAATTTACTTTACATTTCCCTTGAAAACGATGATACTAATCATGGCGTCTTGAATGACGTCACAGTTAACGAAATCCATGCGAAATCAAGCTGTTTACAACTGTGTCAAGTGTCAAAACAATACGGAGTAACCATAGTAACCTGTTCTGTTGTAGGAAAACGTCAACAACAATTTGCGTGGCGTGACGTAACACTTTCTGATTGGCGTTCGCTGTCACGTTACTTAATGCCCATTTTTTCGAATTTATTTTCAAAAAATATTAATAATCTTTAGCCTTTATGAGTAATAGACTGTTTTTTTTTCTTATCTACGTCTCTTCATTTATAATTAGAAACTATAAACCAAGCAATTTGTTATTCGTGGAAACAAGCCTATTTTCAATTCACCAACTATTTTGACCACCATTCTATTTCATATTCATATACCTAACCTGCGAAATAGACTCCGAAGCGCGGCAGAAGGTCTAAGATGTCATAAATATAGTCCCATATTCCGGTGTCATTTGCAGTTTTACTTACGGTTATGAACCTGAACCGCAATCTGACCCCACCACTTACCATAAAGAGTAAGTACGCGGTATGCTGTAAAGTATTACGGCCCAGGATCCAAACTGCGAGGGGATTTATATTTACTTCTACTTATTCAGTAGGTACTAGTTGTACTCGCGACTTCGTACGTGTAGGAAAAAGTATTATTTAAACTCGTTCATTTGACCCCTGTTGGAAAAAAAACATTTTATACGCTAGGGTAGGGGTTACCAAACTTTTTCGGTTCGCGGCGCACTTACATATTTAGGACTTTGTCTCGGCGCCCTAGCCATTCAAAATTATAACACACACACACAATTTTCTATTATTATTTTTTGTCAAAAATTTCTAAATTTTACTTCATAATATAGAAATCTTGTGAAGTGAATTTAGGTGAAGCCTGTGCCTGGAAAGGAGCTCGGCGCTATTCTTGGACTTCGATTCCAGAGAAGAATAAACTGCGGCGGTGCGGTGCCCTGTGTTACCATCTACGGCGCACTAGGGCGCCGCGGCACATAGTTTGGGAATGCCTGCGCTAGGGCTGCGCTAGGGCGTAAAGTAATTTCAAAATTCGAACATGAGGGAGTCATTTTTAGTACAAAATATATAACCAATCTCTTTGTAAAATACTTTCTTAAAAATAAAACTAATACATTCAACATACTCTGTAGAATGTATTAGTTTTAATTGAGGTTCTGGATTCAAATGTCAGATACTCGACGGTAAAATACAACTTCAGCCTAGTACAATAAATAACCATTCTGAGGAATCACTGAGTTCTGACGAAAATAATGATATCAAATAGAAATGATCGGTAACAATGAAAACTTTAACGTCTTGTTAAAAGATAACAAGCTAGCCAATGATAGGCGCTTAAACATTGCCATTGTATGGAGTCTATATTTAGAATCCGTTACGTAAGACGATTTAGGGGGGGGGGGGGGGGGGTCGACCATGTCTTATTTTTTCTTACGAGGGGGTGGGTCTTGATAACTTAAGATCACAAAAATTAAAATAAAAGTTAAAATTATACTTAGAAAAAGCGCAGGCAGCCGCGCGAGTTCCGAAGTGCGCTCGGATGTGTATAAAAGTACAAATAAACATTCCTAAAAAATGTTACTTTGAAAAATAAACATTATAATAAACCAAACGTGTATTATTTTTATCCTTTAGATTCTTACGTAATAAATATTACACAGGGGGGAGGGGGTCGGTCTATTCTTATCTTTTCTTATATAGAGGGGGGGGGGGGAGGGGGTAAAAACCGGCAAAAATGGTCTTACGTAATAATTGAATGGAAAAAGTAAAAAAAAAAAAAAAAAAAACCCTTGTTAAATAGTAAAAAGTTTTCTGTTAGTAATCCTAGCAATAGAAGAAATTATGTTTAGGGTGACAAGATCCATTGACCCAAAAGGTCTAATTACAGAAAATGCCAAGCCCCGAACGGTCCAGTGTATGACCAATTCGACAAGTCCCAAAAGATCTGTCTGAAATTAAATTGTAAATCTAAGTCGCGTAAGTTATAAAAGTTTCGCGCGTCAGAAACAGAATCTTTCACGAGCCATTTCTTCAAAGCTACGCGAGATAAGTATTTTATTCTATAATAAAATACATTATCCACAAAGCAGGCACTGAAGCCATAAAACAAGCGGCTTGTCAGTTAAAACAAGAGTTTTACTTGCGCTGAGTTGAATTAATCAAACGTTCTGTATAACGTATAACAGTGTGAGGCGCACTCATTTACGCGTATTACCCGCTTTAGGGGATTTGACACAGTTTGAGGGGCGGCTAGTGAAGTCCAAGCTAAAATTGAAAATGTCATTTATAATTAAAACTTTGTTAAAATTGTATGTACTTAACTGCTATCAATGGTATGTGAACATGTTTAGAGACACTTTCCAGTTCTAAACTTTTGTTAGTATTTTATTATTTGTCATTGAGAATATTTTGTTTTGTGTACCTAATGTGTAAATATATAAATAAAACTAGAAAAATGTGTGTATGCCTGTCCGTATGTCTGTTTGTGTTTGGCTGTGGGTACTCGCTTACAGGTATAATTTATACAAAACTAAGCATAGATTAATAATTTTACGCTACGCAATCTTGATAAAATTTGATTTACGGGCCATTTTTTTTTCACCATCCATGCTTTGAAATATGTCAAATGTATCTCGCTCACATTTTATTTATTTAGGATAATAATTTAACTGGCGAGAATCGAAATAAAAAAATAAATATTACATATATAGTATCAATTGAATTGGGTTCGATTTCCACGTAAAAGTATTTTTACTGCGTATGGTAAAAAATATAGTTTTACAATGCAGTAATTGTGGTTAGTTCAATAATGGTATTTATTGGTGGTAAATCACATCACAAATAAAAAAAAAATATAAAAAGTCAGTTCAGGAACTTGAGGGAGTCCTTGTAAGCCAATATTAAATTCTACTTTGTAATCCCCTCTAAGCCTCTTATAACCTCTCCCCTCCATCTAACTCTCCAATCACAGTCAAAATGTGATGTCGAGCGGCCTAATTGGTTTTTAAAGGTTACCCCGTAAGGAAAAACAGGCATGATTATATATATATATATATATGTATATGTATATGTATAAATAACAATAATATTGAAATTGTTTCTTAAAATAGGTATAAGTTTCTGATAAAATTATAATACCTAATTTATAAAAATAAAAAAAACTTTACAGTTTACACACCACATTGTAGATTGATAGATAGATAGATAACTCTTTATTAAAATACCAGACATAAAGAAAAAGAAATACAGAGAAAACATAAGCTAGGATTTTAATTGGCGGCCTTATCGCTTAGAGCGATCTCTTCCAGGCAACCATGCACGGATAGGTAATATGATATTTAAAAGTAACTAAAAACTATAGCAAACACTAAACCAATATACAGTAGGTACCTATTTATGTAACAAGAAAAAAGGGTAATAATAATTAATTATAATAGATATACTCATTCATAAACTTCCTTATATATCTCTGACAATACATATCTACACTAATATATACATAATAAATTTAGTCTGTGTTATTTACTTAATGAGATTTTTTACACGGGTTTTGAAAACATCTAATGATGGAGCACGCTTAATTTCAAGTGGCAACACATTCCACAGTTTGACAGCTGTCACTGTGAATGAGGAAGCATACAAGTTGGTTCTGTGCTGAGGGATATCAAGGGTCAGATTATCTGATGATTTTAGAAGTCGAGAAAGAAAAGAAGAACTGAAGTAACACATGAAGACATACAAACATAAGACATGTAAGATATGTTTATACCTTTTTTTAAACGGGCAAGTGCCTTTATTAAATACAACCAAACAATATCTGGACTCAAATAACTAAACTACTACACAAAAAAACCGGACAAGTGCGAGTCAGACTCGCCCACCGAGGGTTCCGTACAAACTAAATAAAAGGGGGAAATCATATATATTTTTTTATATTTTCCTTCATAAACCAAAAATTATACATCGTAAAAATATTTATCCCATTCCTTGCTCACCACTCGGATCCGAGTGTACTCTAACACAATGCTTCTAGCCAAATTTCAGAGTAGGTCAACGGAAAGTACCCCATAGGTTTTGATTCCTCTGTGAGTGTCGAAATGTGCGTTTTTTACGACATATTCGGCTGTAACTTTTTTTTACGAAAACTGATAAATTTTATTTTTCTTTCTGCAACAAGATACTATGGATCTGCGTATATGGTTTTAATTTCAACTCGATACCTTCACGCGTTCCCAAGATAAAGGTCTTGACATCCGGACGGACGGACAGACGGACAACAAAGTGATCCTATAAGGGTTCCGTTTTTTCCTATTGAGGTACGGAACCCTAAAAAGCATATCGATTACCCTAGACCGATAAAGGTCTAAAGACAATCCTATATGTTTATACCTAGATCTCTAAATACTGTTAAAATATTCTGTTATTTTATCCCTCCACTGTGACATCCTAAAATGTAACCGCAACGATTTTAATTCTTACAAATTGTGCCAAAGACAGCGTTGCTCCGCAATGCGGGGTCTCCAACACTTAGAATATTGTTATTGTACGTAGTTTACTGACATGAAAAGGAGGTAGGTTCTCTTTTATTGACTGATTTCAAAAAAGAAGGTGTGCAATTCGGTTGTATTTTTTTAATGTTTGTTAGTTTATATTTTTCTTTTGTGAATGCAATGACAAATGTAATTGAATGTCAAATGACCGTCTTCGAAGATTAGAAATGTGCAGTTTCTACGATAATCCATAGTATTTGACACTCTTGGAAAGAAAAACGTGTAGGTGGAACTCTGCGATTCTATAATCTGACGCACTGACTCAGGAATACAATGAAAATATTTTCATTTTTAAAGATTATTCAAAAAGTAATAAAGCGATGTTTATAAAATAATTATGGGACCTACTTGGGAGCTTTCTCTATACACCAATTCAGGAAACACAATAATTGGTTCTCGAATGACGGAGTAATTCGTGTACATACATAAAAAAAAATACGGTATGAATTGATAACCTCCTCCTTTTTCGATGTCGGTTAAAAATAAACAATAAAAACATTATAAAAACTTAAACCTACTTATGCCAAATTACAGCTTTTTAATATAGGCTTTGAGCAAAGTCGCGGACAGGCTGACAGATAAACAGACAGAGAGACGGATATGGAGAAACTACAAGGGCTCCTTGTTTACTGCGGAACCCTAAAAAACTATTCTTAGGTATAGTTCTCTTTGAAATTTCAAATATTAATTCAAGTTAAACAGGCAAAAGCAATTAAAACCACAACTGCGTAGTAATTCTTAGCCCATACCAGAACAATAGCACAAGAAACGAATAAATCAAACACAGAATCAGTGAAATTTACTTCAGTAGTAAATTACGTTATTTGAGCTGATTTCCAACTCGAATTGGCTAAGGGTGATAATTCCACGCATGGCTATAAATTATAGTAATCTAGCAAACTAATTTGTTCTACTCCAAGTGTTTGCATTTTCGAACACAATAAAGAGCTTATCTGTAAAGTTTTCATGTTAAAATTTACTCAATTTTGTCTGTCTTTCGATGCGTAATTTGATGTAGATATGGCACAAGTACTATTAGTGCAGTAGGCTACAAGCAAACTTCATGAAAACTTTACTTTCGCTCTTATAACAAAAGTTAAGATTAAGATTACAAGAAAATCAAGAAGTCTTTATTGTCATACTTTGAATTTAAAAAGATTACGTCAATTACATTACAAAAAAATCGAATAACCCGCCCAGAATCGATCCTGGCGCAAAGGTGCCCAGATTGATATTACTACTATTTTACCTGCGTAGTGATGAAAAATAGGGAAGACGTCGAAGCTGAAATATAGCCTATCTCCAGATTCTAATCTATCAGCTATTCTGTACCAAATTTCGTAGTAATCGGTTCAGCCGTTTGACCGTAAAAAGTTATACAAGTTATGGTGATGTAAACAGTAATGTTGAATTGGTTGAAGGTGATAATTCCACGCATGGCTGTAAATTATAATAATCTAGCACACTAATTTGTTCTACTCCAAGTGTCCATTAATGTAATTGATGTGAGATTGCGGTCAAGCGCAAGCCTGTTTTCGGATAAAACAATATGTCCATAAGTGTCAAGTAATGTCAAGTAATTACAAGTTTTCCTGGGGAGTCACCATTGCTGTTTATGTGCGGAACGCATCTTCTTTTTATATTGTATTATTTCTTTGCACACTGGCAGTTATTTTTAAATATGTTTTTTAATTTAGAATGTTCTTTTTTATTTTGTATTCATATTTTTTCTGCATTATAATTTTGACTAGCAAACGGAATGTTTTATTCTTAATCTTCCGTCGTCAATATCTGGTCCTTTACATTATGTGGTATAAGACATACATAAAATATATTTTTTTATGAAATTAGTGTATCTACCATATTTTTACTTCGTGTCTAACATCGTTGTAAAAATGCTGGCCAATAAAAGCAATATAAACGAATTAAAAGTGGAAAAATTTAATATGCCAGTGGAAAAAGTTTTAATTGATATTTTTAGAACTTATTATTGAGATCGTATTTGTTACTGCTGTGAATGTTTATGCAAATAAAATACTTTGCCATTTAACAAAAAAAAAAAAAAACTACTTGGATTTATTCGAATGTATTACTATTTCAACCAACTACGCAAAGAATATATAGGTAAATACGTATCCAACCTTGTAATGCTTGTAATGTATTTGTTTGTACATTTTTTTTATGTTCATCATCATCTCAGCCATGAAAAGTCCATTCAATTCCACCAACTTAGCGCCTCTGACCAATAACCAAGGCTTTGTCTGCCAGCGGTATAGCCGCAACTGCGGTTCTCGCATTGGCCTATTCAGTCACCAACGACGATGTAACTCCACATTATGACGCTGCTTAAATCATCCGATAGGATGGATAAAGACTCATAATGATGATGATGATGTCCAACAATGGTATAGTGTGGTGATGATGATGACGATGATAACTAAGAATTGTTTAAAATATTACTCGTCAAATTCTAAAATCGTAATAAATCAAAAGGGTCTCCAAAATGGCCCACGATGATGATGATGATGTCCAACAATGGTATAAAGTGTGGTGATAATGATGATGATGATGACTAAGAATTGTTTTAAAAATTACTCGATCAATTCAAAAGTCATAATAAAACAAATGGGTCTCCCAAAAGGCTCATGATGATGATGATGATGTCCAACAATGGTATAAAGTGTGGTGATAATGATGATGATGATGACTAAGAATTGTTTAAAAAATTACTCGACCAATTCTAAAGTCATAATAAAACAAAAGGGTCTCCAAAATGGCCCATAATGATGATGATAATGATGTCCAGCAATGATATAAAGCGTGGTGATAATGATGATGATGATTAATAATTGCTTTAAAAATCACTCGACCAATTCTAAAATCGTAATAAAACAAAAGGGTCCGAATAAGATTCGTTAAGTTTCCACGCAATTCGTCCGACGCGGCAAAAACAAATGTAGCGCACAAGGGGTCTATCATTTGTGACCTTTGGAATTATTGCTCCTTGTAGGGTGACCATTCATAATGGTGGACATTTGGTGGACATTTCACACAACACCATCCAGCCCAAGCTAAGCAAAGCTATGGAAACTAGATGGCTGGCTGATACTTATAATACATAGAAACACACAAACATCCATGCTCATCACACAATTGTTTGGCCTGGGTGGGGATCGAACCCACGACCTACAGCTCAGAAAGCAGTCGTACTACCACTGAGCCATGAGGCGTGTACAATATGTTACGCATTTAGGATTTCGTTACGCTTGATACGCTGTTGAGTGTACGTCTTTTGTGAGAAAGCATGCGTAAAATCGCTGTAAAAGATTATAAATGCGCATTCTTTAGAATAATTCTAGTAAAATCACTTGTTTATTACGAAATAGTTCGTTGGCGGTCACGAAAAACGTTTTTATTTTTGCAAGATATGTTTTATTATTAATCCAAAAAAATATAACCAATGACACTCTAGAAGGAAAGACGAATCTAATGACACCTCGCACATCAAAATCGCTCAAGATGCTTAGGCTGTAGGCTGACATATAGAAACATACATACCTACATACATACATAATATACGTACATAATTACATACATACACTCGAAAAACATAACCCTCCTTCTTACGCAGTCGGGTAAAAATATCAAATCTCATAGATAAAGATAGGTAGTCTTAGGCTCAGGCCAAACGAGAATGATTTTGAGTTGTGAGTCGCAAAATTTACGCTGCATTCGGTTGCAAAATAGGATCAAGCCGTTTAGGCTGTAGGAGATAATAATTATAGAAACATACATATGTACTTGCAAACAAACAGACAAATAAATATTCGAAAAACATAACCCTCCTACTTCCGGAGTCGAGTAAACATGAAAAAATCTTGAGAGAAAATAAATATCCAACAAAAAAATATATATATCAAGCCGAAATGCGGCACAATATTTATTTTGGATATTTCGGATTTTGGGCATTTCTAGGAGAAATGATCTCCTAGAAATGCCCAAAATCCGTACCCACACAATGATTTCGATCCAAATTCTGGACAGGTTGGGAACATCTTAAAATTTTCAAGGCTAGAGTGAATAAATATGTAGATCGAAGTGCTTCATCGTTGGCCACACTATCAATTACCATCAAGCGAGATGGTGGTCAAAGGTAAATCTTATTTCGTATTAAAAACAAATCCTCAAAAATCACAAATCATGGACGTCCATCTCTCGGGTCAACAATTCGACCCCTCGAGTAAAAACTTCAGAAATGGTAATCCTGAGTTATTGAGGTGATAAATTGCCGCTGCATTTTATTGCTTGGATCGGTAATGAACGGACGGATCTGGCCTCATTACCCTTTTCTTCGACTCTGGACCGATCATGGATGACCTTTGTGCGGGATTGATGAGCCGTGGACCCTTCCGTCTGTACCCGGACTTTTGTATCTTTATGTAACACAGTTTTTTTTTAAATCTGATAAATAACAGTTTATATACTATTGTGAATAAATCAAATCAGCTTGCTGTAATCTTGGTGGAAAGATCGTTACACCCTTAAAAGCTGAGCTATTGAGGTGATAAATTGTCGCTACATTTTACTGCTTGGATCGGTAATGAACGGACGGATCTGGCCTCATTACCCTTATCTTCGACTCTGGACCGATCATGGATGACCTTTGTGCGGGATTGATGAGTCGTGGACCCTTCCGTCTGTACCCGGACTTTTGTATCTTTATGAAACACAGTTTTTTTTAAATCTGATAAATAACAGTTTATATACTATTGTGAATAAATCAAATCAGCTTGCTGTAATCTTGGTGGAAAGATCGTTACACCTTTGAAAGCTTCAGCTGATGATATTTACACCAAGCTACAGACAGTTGACGTTATATTATATTAATTCATCTTTTAAACAAAAAAAAAACGGTTCATCCGTTAAGGAGCTACGATGCCACAGACACGTCAAACTTATAACACCCCGTCGTTTTTGCGTCGGGGGTTAAAACACAAGTTTTTGAAGACTTATAAGCAGTTTTCATTTATTTCCTTTACGAATTCGATGATTATTCTTCAGTAAAAGTAATTTGAATTTTATTATTGTTCTCCTTGAATTAATAAAGTTCTGACATATTTTAAGAATCGTTTCGAATTGAGCTGATTACTTTACTTCGCAAGTTTATCCGTGAGTGGGCTGAACTGTCAACTTTGAGTTACACCCACACACATTACAATACAATACAATACAAAAACACTTTATTGACACCATAATAAACATTACATTAGGTACATAATTAATCCGTTAGAACAAAAAGCGGCTTTAGTTAGGTACAAAAGGCGGCCTTACATTACATTACCGGAAAATTATTGGTTGACGGTTGTTGATTTGAAACAGTTGGCGACCGCCAATCAAATACTAAGTTTACATATAAGGTGAGCTGGTTGTCTAGCGCAAGCCTAAATATATTTATATGTTAACGGAAATGCATGTAATCCGTCATTGTATAGAATTCCTTGGAAATGTATTGAATTCCTAAAATCACCCGGAAATGTGTGAAATAAATTATATTAGATACATTTCCTAGGAAATCTATACATTTCCTAAGTAGCAATTGGAAATGTACGGTTTTTTAGGAAAAGTTGGTTGGAAGGATTTTTCGGTTTTCTGGAAGATGGTTAGGTTAGGTGTAGCATTAGTTTTATATATTTCCTAATACGATATCTGAATTTTATACAAATTCTAGGAAATGTTCTTACACATTTCCCAGGATATCTGTGTATTAAATAATCTTTGAAACAGTATTTTATACATTTCCAAAATAGCTTCGGAATTGTATACTTTTCCTAGGTTTCATACATTTCCGATAACATAATATATATATATATATTTTTTATCAGCCCTGTTTGTACAAACTGTCCCACTGCTGGGAACGGGCCATCTTCTCATTGTGAGAAGGGTAACATATATATATGTAGGTATATACGAGTATATTTAACTCGCCTAAATACTGAGGGTCCTTCATGGACTGCGCTGTGTATATACCTATTAAACGGCTTGACCGAGTTTGATGTGCGAGATGTTCTTGGTTTCGTCTTCATTTTCTAATATATGTACATGCACACACTTGAAAAATATAACCATCCTTCTTTTGTAGTCGGGTAAAAAAGGGTGTCAACTAGCATCTCTCCAGATTAGCAAAGCGATACGGTTTATAGCTTACAATCAGGCGCGCGTTTTTTTTTCTTTAGATATGTATAAGATAATTATAATTAAAAAAACTGACAAAAAATCGACTTCAAATACGCAATATGTATAGCGCCTGCAGAAAAGTGAATGCACGCATATACACGACTTTGCTATTCACTTTTCTACAGTTGTTTGGATGATACTTTATCAGTTATTTTGTTATAAGAACCAAAGTACTGCATCAATTTTGATAAAATTTATAAGAGACCACCTCTGAAGTATCGTATCTACCAAATACAAAAAGAAACATCAAAATCAATGCACAATTGGCTGAGTAATCGGTGAACAAACATACAAAAAAAAGAATACAGACCGAATCGATAACCTTCTTTTTGGAAGTCGGTTAAAAATACGACACTAGCGCCCCATCGAATATTTTAGAAATCTTCGACGTACAATTTACGTTTTCGCACCAGCACTAGGAAACTGACAGCGTGTCTTGTTAGTTGATATTTGTCGAAAGAATTGTCACTTTGAGACGTCGCAGCGGACGCGATTTTATTTTCCTCCTCAATTTTTTAAATAAATAAAATAGGTAAGTAACTCAATTCTTTGTGACTTCATATACATTTTGCTAAAAAATAATTTGTTTTTCACTTCACCAGATCGGAAAAATAGTTTCTCCTTCCTCGTTGGGTGAAATGTGATTTAAAAATTTGTAAATGACGGATTTAATAGAGCACTTTCCCTGACTGGGGGGATTAATTGGGGGGCTTCGGAAGCTTGACTGATTTTGATGTGCGAGGTGTCGATAGGCTATATTTTTTTACTAATAATACTTAATACATCTCTCGTAAAAATAAAAAAATGCGTTTTTCGTAACCTCCAACGAACTTTTTCGTAATAAATATGTGCTTTTGTTAGAATTATTCTAAAGACTGCGTATTTATAATCTTTTACATTTCACGCATAATTTCTCACAAAAAACGTTCACTTAACTGCGTATCAAGCGTAACGAAATCGTAAGTTAGACTGCAAAAACAGCTTTTCTGCTACATACATACATACACTTGAAAAACATAACCCTCCTTACGCAGTCCGATAAAAAGAAGTTGGTTAAAAAAACGCTGGCTTATTCGTAAGCGGGAACAAACCAGCATTTTTTAACCGACTTCAAAAAAGGAGGTTATCAATTCGTAGCGTATATTTTTTTTATGTAAGTATGTACACGAATTTCTCCGTCATTCGTGAACCAATTTTTGTGTTTCGTGAATTGGCGTGTAGAAAAATGCTTCCAAGTTGGTGCCATAATTATTTTAGAAACATTGTTTTATTACTTTTTGAATAATCTCTAAAAATAAAAATATTTTCATTGGATTCCTGAGTGAAGTCCGTCAGATTATAGAATCGCAGGGTTCCACTGACACGTTTTTCTTTGCAAACGTGTCAAATGTTGAGGACTGTTGAGGATTATTTTATAAACATCTGCACATTTTCTAATATTCGAAGACGAAGCATTTGACATTCAATGACAAATCTCATTTTTGACAGAAAAAAACAAGCGGGTGAAGAGAGATCTCTTTAAAAAGTTTACAATCAAAAACAAACTGAACATGATAATATGAGCATCCTAATCCTTACTAATCCATGTCCTCTGCGAATGTGTGGCGCGCCACCACCAGAGGAGCTAGCTCCTGGGAGGACCTATATCCTCTACCCTGAAGTGAAGGCCTCCGCCCCAAAATCCCTAGTGAGATTTATCTCACATCTGGGACTGGGAGAGGTGCTGTAACCCTAAGGAGGGAAGTTACAATAGATCCGCGAGGGTCGCAGTGACAGGGAGGCTCATGGCCTCCCACCCTACCTAAAATATTAATGAAATAATAATCCTTACTAATATCACAAGTAAATGAAATAGCGTACTTTGAAGTCGGTTATTTCAGTTTTTTAAACTATATAATTATTTACGTGATGGGAACTAGAAATCACTAGGAACGTAGCAAGTAATGTGCTCATATTACTACTATTATTACTCACTCTCACTTCGAACACGTGGCTAGAGTATCGGGGTTCGGAACACAACTGCTACTATGTAGAAGCGAAAATATGAACACATATCAAAATTCCGCGCGCAAATATTGCAAAGTTCTCTCCAATAAGAAGTTTCAATATAAAACAAGTTGCGTTTGAAACAAGCCGACAGCTAGTTGAAATTCTGAGCCAACCGTCTATTTTCATACTCGCGAGGCGTGGGACGGAGTTTATTCAATAACTACACACTTCAGCTTCTTTGAATCCTTAATACCTAGCTATAGCGTAAGGCTGTTTAAGGGAATTGTGAAGAGCTTTTCTGTTGAATTACTTCACATTTGTCGTCAGTGTATTGTGCATTTTTACACTGTAAGAAAAAGGATTCAATAACCTTTGAAAAATAATAGCTGGTAAGGGGTACCAGTATTTGCCGCATTTTTAGGGTTCCGTACCCAAAGGGTAAAACGGGACCCTATTACTAAGACTCCGCTGTCTGCCTGCCTGTTAGTCCGTCCGTCTGTGCCAGGCTGTATCTCATGAACTGTGATAGTTAAACAGTTGAAATTTTCACAGATGATGTATTTCTGTTGCCGCTATAACAACAAAATACTAAAAAACAGATTAAAATAAATATTTAAGGGGGGCTCCATACAACTAACTTGATTTTTTGCTAGTTTTTGCTCGATATTGATAACGGCAACAGGTAGACGCTTGAAATATTCACAGAATATTCAGTTGTATTATTCACTTTAAAAATTAAAATAAGATTAATATTGAAGGGAGCCCCCCTTCAATATTAATCTTATCTTATCTACCCCCCTTCAATATTAATCTATCTCTCATACAACAAACGTGATTTTTGCCGATTTTATAGATAATGGTCCGGAACCCTTCGTGCGCGAGTCCGACTCGCAGTTGGCCGGTTCTTTTTTGTTTTTCTTATTTTTTCATTTAGCAGAGCATCATTGACTATGAGGTCGTTTGACACCATCTTTGACGGTTGTTGGAAGGTTATAAGACGTAGATACAATAATATTATTGACTTGCAATGACAGGGGGCCAGCTCATCGCCCTACAAAAATGACAATTTCTCTTACAATAACAATAATAAATCTTGGTAAATTTATTCAATTCCATTCATTACATTGTTGTTGCCATAGTAATATAATAAATACCTGTCCAATACCTTCTTTTTTTCAACATCAGCTTTTTATTAAATTTTATGTAATAAAAAGCTGATGTTCTCTCTAGGTTGTTATTATTGGTTTGCTTACCTAACCCAAAAAAGTCGTTTGTATGAAAATCATACATTTCATTATAGTAAGTAAACACGCAAAGGAAATCAAAGGCATGGAAATGAGACTGGAATAAACCAAATAAACCTTCTCTTCGAATATTTTATCATTTATTTACCTTGCCCTCTGATGCATTCGGTGGATACGTTGCTGACCTTTACAGACATTCTTTTTTTTTTAATATTATGTAAAAGTAGGTAAAAGTTGTAAAATACGACACGATGACAACATTTTTTTAATTCTTTCTGAGTGCTACCGTGGTTCGGATGACACGTTAAATTGTAGGTCCCGGTTGTTTTTCAATCGTTAAGCCATGTCAGAGGCCTTTCGGCGGATTGATAACTCTGACACTAGGGCTGGGCACTCTGTATACGTATAGACTATAGTTACTACACTATAGATATAGTAAGTAAGTTCGTACATATAATTACTTACTTATTAATTAATATGGATTTACATCTGGAATAAATAATTTTCATTTTCATTTCATTCATTTCATTTTTTATTTCATTCATTTAATACAAAACAAAAAAAAAATACAAAAACTATCAGACACCTGTTTTCTAATCCATTATTACCAATTTGGTAATCATTATCAATTTAATTTTCTTTTTCTTTTTGACGTGTTAACGTCTTATAAATCGATGAACGCCGGTTGCACGCAAGAAAAAGTGTCACGTTCCGCCTGAGCCGAGCGTGCAAGCGAGAGCGCAGCGCAAGCAATAGAGAGGCACGATCGGCCTAAGCGTTCGGCTTGTGACGCATCGTTATTACGTAAAATTATCGTCGTAAACTGACTTTACAAACAACCATTTTTTTGTTCTTATTCAAATTACCTATAGCATTGCTGAAACGTACCTTTACACTTAGTTCATCCAAGCCAATTACTCTGTGGTATTAGGTAAACAAGGCACGACAAATAAATTCAGTAATGTAATAATTCAATCAATACTCTTTTTGCTTACGTTTTGCCAAAATCTGAACATTGTACACGCGTACATGTTATGCTGGATACGGCTTGGAAATTTCCGGTTGACAGGTTGAGTTTATGCCGATCCAAAAAGAGGGGTGTTTGACGTGTGTTTTGTATTTCTGTGTGTCTGTCTGTGGCATCGTAGCTATCAAACAGATGGACTGATTTTTATCTTTTTTTAATTATTATTTCATCGGTAGTGTTTTTAGGTTTGTTTCATCAAAATCGATTCAGCCGAGGATTTTTTGGCGGGGATTTTTGATTGAATAACTTGTTTTATAGTAATAATTACGTCCTAAATAAGCGCCATAAACTAAGTTTTATGAAGAAAATCGGTGATGATGTTGGTGATGATGAAATGTAACCCATGTCCGTTTTATTTGTTACCTATCTCTGCATCAATTTTTATGACAATCGGCTCAGCCGTTTGATCGTGAAAATATAACAAACACACAGAGATACTTACTGTTGAGGCGGTGGATTTTAATATTTAGTTATATAAATTTAAACAAAAATGTTTGTGCCCTGGGTGGGGATCGAACCCAGAAAATACAGACAGTTACGCTTAGCAGGGGCCCAATTCAGTTATTCAAGACCGCTCCATAGACGAACCTTAAGCGGAGCGTTGCCCGTCGGCCGCCATAGTTTTTTTGATACAGTCACTTTTATGTCATACAATTGACACATTTGATGAAACGTAACACGTCCTTCGCTAGTTACTAAATCAAAAAATGATAGCAGCCGATAGGAAATGCTTCGCAAAAGGTTCAGTTACGGGTCGGTTTTTGAATAACTGAATTGCCCCCCAGGTAGACATACTACCAGTTCAACTGAGACACAAGGCCAGTCAAAGATCTATCTTGGAATTTTCAAGGCTAGAGTGAATAGATATTTTCTAGATCGACGAGCTCCATCCTCGGCCACACTGTCGCTTAACATCAGGCGAGTTGGTGGTCAATCGTAGATCTATCTTCTATAAAAAAAAAAAACCTTTCTAGTTAATTTCCACTGCGCCTTAGGATTTTATTATAAATCGCCGTTCTCAATGTACGATCGATCTTGAAAGCCGGGCTTCGTATTCAATGGATTGAGACGGATGTCGGCCGTAGTACCCGAGGTAGCAATGCGGATATTTTGAAAAGAAATAAAATGATGCATCTTTTCGTATCATCTCGGTGATTTTATTCTTAGTTGCGCCCGCGGTTCCATATCCATGCCAATTTACAGCTTTCTAGTACTAATAGTATTTGAGCAAAGCTGTGGACAGACAGACAGACGGACATGGGCTAATAAAGGGTTCATTGTTTACTACGGAGCCTTAAAAATTGAAACAACCGACTTCAGATACACAGTTTCGTTTACTTGGATGATTTTTTTTCCAATTAGGTACCTATTTTGTTTTAAAAATCAAAGTACTAATTTTTTTTATGAGACCAATCAGAAAATATACCGACTGGTAGTGGGTTTGAGCATTTGGATTGTCTGTAGACCTAAGTATATCGGTCTGGGGTAATCGATATGCTTTTTGTGTAGTAGTTTAGTTAGTTGAGTCTGTATATTGTTTTGTTGTAGAAAATATACCTATATTCTTTCAAATGAATAATTTTTTTCAAATCGGTTCATAAATGACGGAGTTATGAGGTAACAAACATAAGTACAAATAAAACCGATTTGTGAACCTTAATTTTTGAAGTCGGTTAAAAACTCGGGTGAAATGGTACCTAGTTTTGTCATTACTATTGTTACTTCAGATATGTAAATATGAAGGTAGAACTATCAACTAGGGGTGTGTCATACTCGTTAATTTCAGTATCGAATCTAAGAAGTACGTATCTATATAAATACGCATTACTAATACTAGTTCCACGAATAAATACGGAATTTCCTCGTTTACTTAGAAATAAAGCTGAAAATAGACCTTAGTTCTGGCCCTTTAAAATCGAGTGTCATTTTAATTTTACCCACACATGTTTGCAACGAGCGCGTCTCGGAATTGGCTTCGAGTAAATGAGTGTCGAGCATGCGAGACTGTGAGTCTGCTTTGATTTTGATTCAATTCGGTACTTCTAAAACTTGAAAGTATCCGGCAGCCTAGTTGGGAGACCGTCTGACTTGCAATCCGCAGGTCCTGGGTTCGAATCCCGTGGCACGTACTTCTGTATTTTCGAAGTTATGTGCGTATTGTTGATTGCCGACAACTTCAAACGGCGAAGGAAAACATCGTGAGAAAACCTACATGTCTGAGAGTTCTCAATGATATTGAAGATGTGTGAAGTCTGCCAACCCGCACTTGGCCAGCGTGGTAGACTATGGCCTTATTCTTCTCAGAATGGGAAGATTGTCTGCGCCCAGCAGTAGGATAGTGTGTACAAACAGGGCTGATAAAAAAATAATTAAACGCGTTCATACGCTGATCTCGGTACGGAGACGCCTTGGCTTAAAGCTAGTATTAAAACCTGTGCCAGTAAATGCGCCTCACCTCTACTAACGACGAAGATACTGCGTAGAACGTACGTAAACGCTTGAAACGATTTAGTATCGAACAATGTAGGGCGGTAAGCTTTAAGCCCACTTCGGAATTGCCTCATTAATATTCCGTGTTAATTTAAACTTGGCTTCGAAGTTTTCTCATCAAATCGCTTATTTGTCTATTACAATTCGTTGGGGAAGTTGTGGCTTGTTACGGTATCAATTGTTTTTGGCTTCTCGATTTTCCTCTGATCTGACGTTCGATTTCAATATATATATATATATATATATATTATGTAGAAATAGGTTCGCGCTTGACCGCCAACTCGCCTGATGTTAAGCGACGTTGCGGTTATTATTAATTATTACTATATTTACGCTTTTATTTGTTTTACAGTAACGTTTATATCCTTATTTAATGTCGATTTGTAGTGATTGATAGTTAAATAATTTCTGTGAGAAAAATATTTAAATCTGATGAAAAATTACGAAGATACAACGATTTTAGTGCAGAATACGCCAAAATGATCGCGAAAGAGGTGCAAGTGAAACGGCATCATGCCATCGTGACGTAGCCATCCTCTCGCTCACTCACGTGTATTGTGCTCACTGTTCACATATTTACGTAGTGTGAGTGAGTACGCCATACGTTATTTGATGCTATGATTGCAAAGCGAAGGCGTTTTAAAGGAGCCAAAAGGAAAACTTCAATAAATTCAATAACGTCTTAAAGTACAATTAAATAATCTGTGCATCGATGTTGATATATCGGCTGAAAACAAAATGTCCTTGTCAAAGTTTAATTTATTTAACAAAGTTACTTAGTTCAAAGATAAAGAATCGACTGCCAAGATTAATGTACGAAGTTTGGATGGACTCGTTATAATGAAGTTGGTCACTTTGTCATATTGACGAATGTATTTGTGAAGATCTAGTTGTGCTCCGCGGTTTCACTTGGCGTCGATGTTGATATATCGGCTGAAAACAAAATGTCCTTGTCAAAGTTTAATTTATTTAACAAAGTTACTTAGTTCAAAGATAAAGAATCGACTGCCAAGCTTAATGTACGAAGTTTGGATGGACTTGTTATAATGAAGTTGGTCACTTTGTCATATTGACGAATGTATTTGTGAAGATCTAGTTGTGCTCCGCGGTTTCACTTGGCGTCGATGTTGATATATCGGCTGAAAACAAAATGTCCTTGTCAAAGTTTAATTTATTTAACAAAGTTACTTAGTTCAAAGATAAAGAATCGACTGCCAAGATTAATGTACGAAGTTTGGATGGACTTGTTATAATGAAGTTGGTCACTTTGTCATATTGACGAATGTATTTGTGAAGATCTAGTTGTGCTCCGCGGTTTCACTTGGCGTGCTATTTAACAATGGTGGTGGAGAGATACATTGAACACTGAATAGAATTGCAGCAAAAAAATGCTGCAATTTTATTTTAGAATAGAGATCCGAATTTCTGTCGAATATTATCAAAATTGAAAAAAAAACTATGAAAGTAGGAAATGTAAAAGTACTAAATATCATAAATTACGTAGTTGTTACTTGTAAAAAGTTCCCAACATTAAAAAATTCAGACAGATAAAAGCAAATATAATTGCCGTTTGATGCAGAAAACTTAGTTTTATTCGATCAGTCAGTTTTTTTTAATGTAGAAATAGGTTCGCGCTTGACCGCCAACTCGCCTGATGTTAAGCGACGTTGCGGTCTACGATGGAGCGCGTTTACCTAGAAGAAACCAATTCACTCGCGATTTAAAGACACCCAGATTATATCTATCGGGAAAGACCCACTCAGGAAGCGTATTCCACATTCTAGCAGTCCGCACGATGAAAGTGGAACTAAAGCGTTTCGTTCGGGTTTTTGGGATATCCACCATGAAACGGTGACGCTATTTCGTGTTTCTAACCGTCCTATAGAAAAAAGGGCTAGAATGAATTAGATCATGCAGATCAGATGCACACTCACCGAAATGGATCCGGTAAAAAACCGACAAGCTAGCAACCTCGCGACGATGTTCCAAGCTTTGAAGCCTAGCTTTTACGAGGGATTCGTCGCCAATTAGCTTCCGGGCACGTTTCTCTATAGATTCCAACGCCTGGAGTTGGTATTTCGCCGATCCATCCCAAAGATGCGAACAATACTTCATGCACGACCGAACTTGTGCTTGGTAAAGTGTGAGCAACTGTTCCGGCGTGAAGTACCGGCGCACCTTCGAAATGATACTCAGCTTTTTGGCAGCTAGTTGAGCTTTAGACTCAATATAGGAGCCGAAATTGAGGGTTGATGTTAGAGAAACACCCAAGAGCTCAAGGCGGTCAGTTACCGGTTTATAAACTATACTCGTTTTACAATTTCCAGGGCTTTAGCTATTTTCATAATATTTTTTTAAATAATCGGTGAAGTTGCGTTTTTGTGAAAACTGATGGCCGATGGGGCCGAAAAGTTCTCGAGTGGAGACCACGCACCGGCAAGCGCAGGGTTGGACCACAGCTTCAAGCTGGACAGTTTTGTTATACATGCTGCTACTATGCATTTTTTCACACACTTAACAAAAACTATTCAACCCGGAGATTGAATATTAAATAATGATAATTTTTGTTGTAAAGTCCTCACAACACTTGACTTGACTCTACAACAAAAATTATCATTAAAGTTTTAGGCTTAATCTTTCGCGAACTGATCCTGAAGCTAAGAAATGAATTGCAGATACCAGCAATATCTTTGGATTACCTATCCAACAATATCTCATGCATTATAGTAGAAGAGAAAGTAATAGTTCATTCCCACTTTAAGTGTAAGGGAGTTACCGCAAAAGATTTTGTTTACTATTTAAATATGTACCTATTTTTTTTGTATAAGTTAATTTGTTACTTATTACCAATCTGAATTTCTCATTTTGGTTAGAAATGTAAAATTTCTTTGATTGATCTATAAGTGAAAACAATTTATGGCTTCTTTGTACCCTATATTCATTTACCTACTTTGTGTATTAACAGCTGTTTGTTTTCCGAAAATAAATAAATAGATTTCATCGGCGTGACGAGCTTGACACCTTCGACAAAAACTGGTTCACCAACGCATAAAATCGCCAGCAATGGAAAAATCGAGGGGAGGCCTTTGCCCAGCAGTGGGACACTTCAGGCTAAAAACAACAAACATCATCAACATTTCATCGGCGGAAGAGAACTCTCGTTGTACGAGGTTTTTAAACTTTAGGTATTTGGTTGAGGTATTGCTGTCTCTATTTGCACTCGCACAGCACCCAGAACAAACAAACGTAGCGCACGCACACACCTGTACCTCTACCATGAGATGGTATCGACAAAAACCGCTCATGTGATTCACTTGACAGTGAATAAACGCTCTGCGAGTTACTTTACGTTAGAGCGGCACCATGAGACATGCAGACTCGCCAGTGAGAGCTCGCTAGCGTGTAACTCGAGTCGAGTGTTTTTGTTTCGGTATGTTGGTACAAAAGCATATCGGTGTCTAACTTCACACTATAACCCGGCTAATTTATGGCGTCACATAGCAGTGCTTATTCTATAGTCCGTTTACAGAATTTAAATTGGTTGGTTATATTTGTTCAAATACACTTACATAGAGTACATAAAGCTTCTTCGAAAAATGGTGGACTATGCCAATAACAGCTGATAACTACCGTAAACATAAAACGCAATACATATATTATATAACTTGAATAGCCATACCTATCAATAAGGAATGCATTTATAGAAAATATCCTAATGTATCCTATCCTAAGTTTAGGTACCTTACTTACCTTTGATCCAAGTGAGACTGTGTAGATTTCAAGGCCACGTACTAAGCAAGTAGTACCAAGTCACACAAATCTTCGAGAAGCCTCCTCACTGAGCCTATATTCTTTTATAAAATTATTCTCACTTTAGTGACTTCTCACTTTACCTTAAAGGGCTCTTTTATTGTCATGCGGGTGTGCGCCCGCGTGCGGGCCAGCTCCGCATACGTGCTGCGGGCCACACGCAGAGCAGATATTTTTCGCCCGCCCTGGGTGCGTGTGGCCCGCATGACAATATAAAAATGTATGAAAGGATAGGTTGCGGGCGGAACATATGCGGAGCTGGCCCGCACGCGGGCGCAAACCCGTATGACAATAAAAGAGCCCTACTATGTGCAAGTGGATCTGCAAGTCTCCTTCGCATATTAGCTTGAAAATTCCCTTGTTCGCGTCGTTCGTCTTCATATGCAGCCGTCGCTAACATATTCCATGCTAAATAACTCTTACCGGACATTATTTGTATTTATATTTCATAAATCACTACTAATTAATCAGTTTATTGTATTTCTTTAACAAAACAGACACACTTTCACAAGCATTCACCCTACAATATGCCGGTGAGTTACTTTACTACAATTGCGAGCAATCGAGACGGTGTTTCTCGAGAGCACTTGTCAAATTAGTGTCTCATGGTACCGTTTTGTATGGTAAGTTCTAAAAACGTTACACGCTAGTGGTTTCATTTCGATAGGTTTTTTACCTTAGTGACTTATGGTGCCGATGTTTAGTTCTCTAGGTAACCGCTGGCAGCACGGTACTATTTTCTATAGAAGTTGTTCACGCCGTCGCTATCGAGTTGGATCGCTACAAACTCATGGTAGAGGTACTGTACGAGCGCGCGTCGCATGTATCAACTAGTAGTTAATCTGTGCGCTCGTATTGACAGACCGCGGTGCAAGGATATTAATAATATATTTTGTTTGTAACGGAGCTCGAAGAGAGATTTCTTTTTTCACGACTACTACACAAGATAGTGAATTATGATAAATTACTATTTAACAAATTTGTAGTACTAAAAGTCTTTGCTGAGCAGCGGATTTGACTCCGGACTCCCAAAACCCCCATTTCTGCACAGTCGGTTAAAAATATGTCCCGCCATGTTACGTAAGGCTTCGCAGTATTTTCCCACATAACTCAGCAATAAAACTGATGCCCGCTTTTATCACAGAAGCAAATAATCTACGTTTTCCATAACCGCGACTAACTTCGCTATGCATATAAAAAGGCCATGAATTTTTTATTGCCCTGATCGGTTGCACAAAATGGGCGAATTATTTTTTTTATACGGTTATCAGTTATTTGGTTTGGCGCGATGAATTTACGATCAAGTTTTTTTTTATTTAGGTTTATATGGGGTACGCCACTTTGACATATTGAAAAAGTTTATGGCGGAATACGGGTAGGCGTCATGTAACGTGGCTGTGTTGCCATGAATAAAATGAATAAATTTTGCGTGAACCTGACTTCCATGTCTTATAAGATTTTGAGATAATAAGGAAACAAAGAAGCGTCTAATTCTTTTTACGTAAACTTTGATACAGGAAATCTAAATCGCTTTTTTTTACTCAATTTGCACTTTGATTATGTCTATGAAGCTGCATCGCCGTGATCTTGCAGGAACGTGTTTTCGACCATTTCGCCTATTTTTCCTAATGTGTATTTTTATACGGTAGGTTTTTTATTAGTCAAGTCAATCATGATGATGAGTATTATACGTAGAAAAGTTTTCCGCAGCTCTGCGTGGCAAGCCTCAAGTCAGGTAATCGCCCGATTCATCTTCAGTCGCGACACGTTGAGCAAATATGTATGTCTACATAAAACTGAAGTTCGTTGATAAGAATAAGTGAAAAAAAAATGAGTCTTGGTTTATACTCTACTAACTTTTAAATACTTAAGATAGTAAATGTACGCACTCAGACCGCAATAAATGACGACGCTGTCTCAAACACGGCGCTTCTTTTTTTCTCCTTTGTTTTGTTCACGAGTTTGAAGTAATTAGACGCCTGCACAAAGGCACAAAGGCTTCGTGCCCCTTGTAAGTAGTGTGACCTACGCTTTATGAAATTAAAAAAAGTGTTTGCGGTCTACAAGGTGAGTAATTTAAAAAGTGAACATATTCTTTACAGGAAAGAAGGACGAAAGTAATTTTTAGCGTTTTTGGTTGAGCATACATGTTTTTTAGTGTTCCGTTATAAATAGAAAATATAGATACATAGATAGAAATAAATCTAGAAAGTAGGCATATCTATAAATAAAAGATTATAGATTATCGATGTATAAAACAAACAACGTCAGCATCAAAACTGTGTGAATCCCTCAAAGTCTCTCATAAGCCGAGCTTCCTTATTAATATTCACGAATAAATCAGCGGCAGTAAACGATGCCATTAATACTTCAGGGTCCGACGGAGAACAGATTATTAACGCACTTGATTGCGCATCTTTGGTTACGCAGTTGTTTATCTTAACAGACTAATGGAGCATTTACACATTATTCTTATATATTATACATATTTGTAGCATTATCAATTGCTACAAATATGTATAAGAAATAAATAACCAATTATTTTTGTGAAAAAAATTATTAAAATTGGTTAATAAATTAAGAAGAAACAGCGATATCAATGTACCATAAGCAAAAATGAGAAAAAATACTGTAATCTTATTATGGTTTGTAACGTCACCTCTACGCAGTTGCTTATGTTAACGTAATTAATGGACCACTTATACATTATACATTATTTTTATTTATTATACATATTTGTAGCATTATAAATTGCAACAAATATGTATATTAAATAAATAACCAATTATTTCTGTGAAAAAAATAATTAAAATTTGATGAAAAATTTCGACACTCGCAAGGGAATCAAAACCTATGGGTACTTCCCCTTGACATATAATTGAAATTTGGCAAGACGCATAGTCATATAGTACACATATAAGAAAAAATCCGGAAACTGTACATTTTAAATTTAATCACAAAAATATATTAGCACAAGCTAAAACAGGTTTTTAAATATTTTAAGATGTATATTTTTATAAAATTTGTGAAAATCACGTTAGTTTCCATAATTATAGCTTATATGTACACTTGAATACTAAGCGTACACGCAGACACAACTTGACAAATCCTACCAACTTAGCATCTCCGACAAACGTACAATATCATACCTGCCAGCGGTGCGGCCGTAGCTGTGCTGGTGCTACGGCCGTAGCTGTGCCGTGCTACGGCCGCACGGTGCTGGTTCCCGTATTGACCTATATAGCCGCCAACGCAAGTGTCCCAATCCATGACGCTGTTTAAATCATCTGTCAAGATGAAATAAGGCCTATGATGATGATGATGTGAACTTGAATACTGTCCACGGCACAGTTTGTGTCTCACGGTGTCGCAGCTCTCGTCTTCACCGATTAATCGTCAACAGTCGGTTATTTGTCTATGTCATCAGCTGACTGAGTATTTGCGCAACGAGAGAGATGGAGAGATATGGGAATATTATAGCGGTCAGTAGTTTCATTGATCTTTTTTGAGTTATTGGGGTATCCTGTACACGTAGCGGCAAACAACGCGCAATTTTTCATCATGCTCTTTCTTTTGTTTTTAACAAAATGATGAGAGGGCATGATGTAACATTGCTCAGTATGTTTGCTGTAACTATAGTAACTTGAATGTCAATGTACTTGTTATTTAAAAAAAACCGGACAATTACGAGTCAAACTTGCCCACCGAGTGTTCCGTACAAACTAGATAAAAGAACTACGGGCGAAAAAAGTCATCGATGAAAAGGGGAAATTCATTTTGACATTGCTGGTCATAAACCAAAAATTAAACATCGTAAAAATAATTTAAAACAGTTTTAGCTAGTGTTAATGAAACTCTTTTTAATATAATACCCAACATGATACGATAAACTCACTTTAAAATTTGAACCTTGCATAAAGACCCTAATTTGGTTGTTTAAATTAAAAAAAAAAAGTTTTACTATTTTTTTCTTTATGTGTAGGTATTATAAAATAATGCTAGTCAACAGAAAGTACCTTACAGGTTTTAATTCCTTTGTGAGTGTCGAAATATGCGTTTTTTGCGACATTTATGGTTGTAACTTTTTTCACGATAACCGAGTGTTTTTTTTTAAAGCTGCAAGGGACTACAGATCTGTGTATATGGTTTTAATTTCAACTCGATATCTCTAGGCGTTCCCGAGATAGGTTTTACACAAACACAACAAAATTATGCAATAAGGGTTCCGTTTTTTTACAAACATACATACAGTCGAAAAACAAAACCCTCCTTCTTACACAGTCGAGTACAAAAATAAAATTGAATTAATGACCCCCTCCTTCTTTGAAGTAGGTTAGTAAAATGTAAGTCAGGCCTGTAAATACGAGTATATCTTGTTACAGGCCCGTCTTCTTGTGTTCCACTTATCTCAGTCTTGTACCAATGTTGTTCAAACCACAACCTTTTTATTGTTGTCGGCCCAATAAGCTGGTAGCTCGAGACTTCCATTTCTAGATCTTAACTTTATAATAATTATTATAAAGTTAAGGCAAACCACACAAACCTAGAAGATACATATTTATTCCGACCTGGTTTCTAAGCAATTATAATTTCACTTCCCTTGGAAACACACACACACTCCTCACACACACACACACACACACACTTTCCTTGGAAAGCAATTTACGTTAGCGGACGTATGTAAGCATCTGGTAGGCTTGTGTTCTCTTAGCTAGTCCTCAGGTACACATCACAGTCAGTGCTAGGCCTAATACCAAGTTAATTTGGACTCTAATAATTATTTGCTTTTTTAGTGTCTTGTAGTCACCTATGAATCTTTATGGTGTAAGGAAACCTCTAAGTGCGAGTGATACTCGTACTTTGCCGGATTAATTCTGATACTTAATTATTATGTATTTATGCTTCTCCCATTGTCTTAAATATACTTATTTTTTCTACATAATTATTTCATCAACATAACGACATTTACTTTAGCCTGCCTTTTTTACATTTTTTCCTCGCTTCCCAACCATCATTTTCCCCGTTCTATTCTTCCGGATGAAACCCTGTTAAAAATTCATAATATCCCGATTGAATAAATAAAACACCCTGTATGGAAATCAGACGAATGTGTTATGTACTTCATACATTTTGTTATGCTGAAAAGTTACTGTGTTACGCAGTATGACAAATACATACACATTTAAATATATTCTCTAATATAAACTTCAATTGTTTTATATTTCATTACTATGATTTATTCATTATATATATATTTTTATCAGCCCTGTTTGTACAAACTGTCCCACTGCTGGGTACGGGCCATCATCTCATTGTGAGAAGGGTAAGGCCATAGTCTGCCATGTTGGCCAAGTGCGGGTTGGCAGACTTCACACATCTTCAAGATCATCAAGAACACTCAGACATGTAGGTTTCCTCACGATGTTTTCCTTTCACCGTTTGAAGTTGCGGCAATCAACAATACGCACATAACTCCGAAAAGACAGAGGTGAGTGCCGCGGGATTCGAACCCAGGACCTGCGAATCGCAACTCAGACGGTCTGCCGACTAGGCTGCCTGAAACGTCAATTAAAACTTATTATATTTATATTGCCGGAAACTTTTATATTTATTTCATTGTTTTATATTTCATTATTATGTTTTATATTTATAATTAAATATATCTACGGTTGACTATCAACTTTTTTTATTGCTAAGCTTTAGAAATTTCATTATTGAAGTTCTTGGGAAATAGGGAACGCGGCAAAGAATCCCATTCATATGCAGTTTGCATCAAAAACGTAGATGAAAGTCGTAGAGAACGGATGGTTGGCATTTCAATGTGGCTTGTGTGGGAGGTAATGTGCTGACTTTCTGCTAATCCTGTAGTGGATTGGGGAAGCTGGAATAAGGTTGAGAACCTCTTGTGTACATTCATCGAAATTAATTATATAGAATAAAGACAGTTTTTGTAGTATAACTTACGATTTCGTTACGCTTGATACGCTGTTGAGTGTACGTTTTTTGTGATAAAGTATGCGTAAAATCGCTATAAAATATTATAATTTTGCATTCTTTTGAATAATTCTAGTAAAATCACTTGTTTATTACGAAAAAGTTCGTTTGAGGTTACGACATAATTCATTTTTTTATTTTTGTGAGAGATGTATTGTTATAATTGCAAAACTAAACCGGACAAGTGCGAGTCAGACTCGCCCACCGATAGTTCCGTACAAACTAGTAGATAAAAGGGGGAAATAACTTTTTTTTACATTTTCCTTCTTATACCGAAAAATATACATCGTAAAAATATTTTAAAACCTGTTTTAACTTTTCATATGATACCCCACTTGATACAGTTATAGAACTTTAAAATTTTGTCCGTCCGTCGGGTGTCAAGACCTTTATCTCAGGAACGCGAGGTATCGTGTTGAAATTAAAACCATATACGCAAATCCATAGTATCTTGCTGCAGAAAGAAAATAAAGTTTCTAAGTTTTCGTAAAAAATTGTTACAGGCGAATATATCGTACAAAACGCACAATTCTACACTCACAAGGAAATCAAAATCTATGGGGTACTTCCCATTGACCTAGAACAATGAAATTTGGCAAGAAGCATTGTGTTAGAGTAAAAAAAATTATGAAAAAATCCGAAAACTGGACATTTTTAATTTAATCACAAGAAAATTGTGTCTTTATGCAAGGAATGAAGGTCCAAATTTTAAAGTGAATTAACCGTATCATGTGAGGTATTTTAAGAAAGGGCTTTAGTAGCATAAGCTAAAACAGGTTTTTAAATATTTTTACGATGTATATTTTTCGGTTTATGAAGGAAAATATAAAAAAAAAAAAAATGATTTCCACCTTTTATCTACAAGTTTGTAAGGAACCCTCGGTGGCCGAGTCTGACTCGCACTTGTCCAGTTTTTTCTCTACAAGATCGGTCACTGCTTTCCACCGCCGCACACAGTAGGATTACTGGAACCCTTTGTGGCTCAGAATAGGATGGCGAACACGAAAGGATTTTCCAAATTTGATACAGATTTGAGGTGAACTATGTCTTTGTAACGTGAGACTTGTGTATCAGAGATCTCAAGTAAAGACGCCACTCGGATCTCAAAAGATTTCGGATTTTGCGTAGTAGTGTATTGTATTGTTGTCCATTTGAGGAAAACAAGAACAAAGCAGTCTAATCTGTACTTTCTATGGATATAAATAGATCTTGTAGGTTTTCTTGTTTAAATCTAGTTGTTGTTAGAGGAAGGGGAGGCGAAACTAATTGTATGGGATTACTTTATCTATGATTCGAATTTTAAAACATCGAATATCATGTCTCCTAAAATGAAACGTATGTTTTTCGTAAAACACTATCGAAATCCCGAAAGCTCAATTGACAGCTCGTCTGATAAATCGAATACGTTAGAAGTAATATACAGGTGAGTGAGCGAGAGGATGACCACGTCACAAACCGTCTCTTTTTCTCGTTTCTGTGTGTGCTAATATATATGTATATTATAGAAAATTTAACATACGTATTAATAGGCACTTATCTAGGAATGATCGTACTCATTTTTGTCAGCGTATCATGTGTATTTTATGTTTTAAATCTTTGTGCGTTGAAATATAAAACACAACATGTTTACTAATTAGAAATTGATTTAAAAGCGTGTTGGTTTAAAAAATACACTACAGTGCATTTAAAAATTTGGCCATAATATTAAACATAATGACAGCTAATATAAATATAACAGGTTTTAAAATGCAATGTTATTGTTAGTATAGTTCCCGTCACGTAAAAAGAACGCTGGTTTGTTCGCGCTAACGAACAAATCAGCGTTCTTTTTACGTGACGGGTATTATGTTTTAAAAAAAAAAGACGTGTGGCACTCGGAGACTGCCGCGGTAAAGCTATTGCATAGCATTTTTTATCAACTTATGTAATTATAATTATTTATTTATTTTATTTATGCAGTATTCCTACCACCCCACACTCCAACCGGCACAGCGGTGATACTTTTTAGTTTTTAGTTTTTCCATCTATCGATGAATAGCCATCTATAGATGCAATCAGTCGATTCGTGCGGCGTGCGTCGGCTGCTTCACCGCAGACCATCAGAGAGTACAATTTAGAGATGGCCATTAAAGATCGGAACGCGGCGGTGATGGAGGCCCTGGGCCGAGAGTAGGCGACAGATTTATGTAATTAGACGATGTGAGTGCAGTCGCTGATAGAGTCCGATCAAACGAGGGCAAACAGATAATTTGGAAACCCCATCTAAAACCGGGCTCTACCAGTGACTGCATTCACAGAAATACTAGTATTTCAGTAGTTAGAAATAAGAGTTGTGTGCACACCTTGAGCATTCATGCTCACCATCGATGGCTCCTTCTTGCGGCGGCGTCGTGTGGCGGGTCGCCATCTTCCCTAACATATGGTTGAGGAGGGCGATGGCTGGCACATGCGTCATACTCGTGATCGGGTGCTGCTTGCGGGTCGCTGGTTTGCTCGTGGTATGCACGCAACATAGTAATAAGTACTTAAATTAAAATAAAATCATTTTCCCGTAACGATAATTAGTAAACAATAGTTTGTAATTATGACAAAGGTCACGGACCCTGGTGTCTGTGGAGAATAAAATTAAATTAAAAAAAAAAAAAAAAAAAAATGCAATGTTATTGTTAGTATAGTTCCTGTCACGTAAAAAGAAGGTTGGTTTGTTCGCGCTAAGGAAGAAATCAGCGTTCTTTTTACGTGACGGGTGTTATGTTTAAAAAAAAAAGACGTGTGGCACTCGGAGACTGCCGCGGTAAAGCTATTGCATAGCATTTTTTATCAACTTATGTAATTATAATTATTTATTTATTTTATTTATGCAGTATTCCTACCACCCCACACTCCAACCGGCACAGTGGTGATACTTTTTAGTTTTTCCATCTATCTATGCTTGTCTCTAAAGTTCTGCAAATCGCCTCTAGGTGGCATTGGTTGTATCGGCGTTACTGCGTTAGGTTATTTTCGTTACGGAATTTCTGGATTCGGTCTCCACGCTCAAGGCCCGCGATAGAAGCTATGTAATAGCTTAAAAAAAACTAATAGGTATAGGCGAGTCTAGCCTGATAGTTATATTAATTATGTCATGTTATTTCAATTAAGACTGTGTCTATTTTGAAATCTATTTTAATGTCTATTTTGTAAAGAAACTTTTAAACACGAAACAAAGTACACATCTGCATAATAAAAAAAATGTGCAGGAGATAATTCTGTATTACAAGTAGATAGGTTTTCCCCGGTTTTGCGTGGCAAGACTCAAGTACGGTAATTGCCCGACTCGTCTTGTGTGCTTAGAAATCGCAACACCAAGATATATAACGCTTAGATACTAAAAGGCCTAAGGATGACATGTGGTCTTATCCTCGAAAGTGTTGAGAACTGAGATTTGCTATACTTTAACTTCATATTCAATGAGTACAACCTCTCAATACGAGTAAGATCTCATTGGCAGTAGCTGCATTCTGCGTTTTTGCTTCTACGCGCACTACGAGTCATCCCAAACCATCGGCCATCCTCGCGTGGCGCTAAGCGTTCTGTGAATCTGCTAAAAACGGCTGAAATGTCAATAACGTACTTAAATTTTCCAAACGAAGGCAGTGTTCGCCACTCGGCCGGCAGTAATGTTACAACTTAATGAGACATCACGACGCGCCGTGACTCAGAATACATTACTAGTGACACCGGCTATTTGGTTACTGGGCTGCTCGCACGATATAGACAGTAAGGGGCTAAGCTACACAGAATTCACAATAGTATATATACATATTAATATCATTATTTATCCATATCCTGTCCTGTCCTACTGTGGAACACTCTGCCTGCCATTTTAATTTAATTATTTATTTTGAAAGTGCATAAATATACCTACCTCAATATTCTGTGAATATTTCAAGCGTCTACCTGTTGCCGTTATCAATATCGAGCAAAAACGAGCAAAAAAATATCACGTTTGTTGTATGGGAGCCCCCATAAATATTTTAAGCTATTGCATAGCTTCTATCGCGGGCCTTGAGCGTGGAGACCGAATCCAGAAATTCCGTAACGAAAATAACCTAACACACCGCGCGTAAAGCTATTATGCAATAGCTTTAGCGCGGCAGTCTCCGAGTGCCACACGTCTTTTTTATTTAATTCTGTTTTTTAGTATGTTTTGTTATAGCGGCAACAGAAATACATCATCTGTGAAAATTTCAACTGTTTAACTATCACGGTTCATGAGACAGACAGACAGCGGAGACAGTAATGAGTCCCGTTTTACCCTTTGGGTACGGTACCCAAAAAAGGACGTTCTTCAATTCGACCTACAGGTCAAATACGCTGTAGGTCGAATTTGGAAAGACCCCAAATTGACGTTATACAAGCCAGTAAGGACTTTAAAGTTTATATATTTATATAAGAAGGGATTTGACCACAGATTATTAATGATTTTAAATATCGGTTTATCTTTATTTAACTCTATTTTAAATGAAACTAGGGGCGCAATTCAGTTATTCAAGACCGCTCCATAGCCGAACCATATGTGGAGCGTTTCCCGTCGGCCGCCATAGTTTTTTGATTCAGTCACTTTTATGTCATACAATTGATGAAACGTAACACGTCCTACGCTCGTTACTAAAGCCGCAAGGAAATGCTTCGCACAAGGTTCAGTTACGGATCGGTTTTGAATAACTGAATTTCCCCCCAGGTCTTCAAATAGCCACTGGCGATAAAATTTACAACACGCTAACGGAACAGAAAAACAAATTGAAACCTTTGAAATTGAGGCAATTTAATGAGACAAAGCCAGAATAACATAACTGTTTACCCACAACCCCACAGTACTACCGTTGGCATTGTGAAAACTCTTTTTGTATCTTTTGTCATACAAGGTATTGTATAAAACAACGGAATTTTTGTTTTGAACACAGCAGGAAGTGGAACGAGAAAACGTTGCGAAAGACCGTCATACGAATCGAAAACTTTTTGGCAAAACAAAAGTGTATGAGTACTGAAGAATACTGGAATCGGGAGCGAGTAATAGAAACCAGATGTGTATCTTTTCACATATTTATTCTGACTGACACTGTCATGGATGCGACGGCCGTCGCATCCTACCCTCAATTAACCAACATTGCACTACAACTAGTTTTTTTTTATAACATACACTGATCGGATCAGTGTGGATTTCAGATAGAACACTATCCCCGGGAAGGCATAAGGAAAATAAGCGTAACGATCATACTTTTCAGGATTGTTTTTTTTTTTCAAAGGTCCAAAGTTGTCTCTATACTTATTTTCATAACAATCGGTTCAGCCGTTTGAGCGAGTAAAGGTAACAAAATTAGCTTTTATAATATAATTATGAAATTGTGTCAAATGTATTTCAAAACACCAGTACATTCATTTAAATAACAATATACTTGTTTTTTATGTTGTCACAAATCTTATTTTTAGCTAATATGCATCAAACGGTCTTCTCTGTCTACCTCGTAAGGAAAAGTAGGCGTCTTTTTTAAACTATCACGGTCATTAATTAAAGCATATTATTAACGAGAACTACCGTTAATAATAATAGTGCTTTAAAACTAGGCGTGATTTTAAGTATGTACTCGTATGCATTGATAGAAAGTAGCAATGGACCACGATTTTTGAAGAGAAGTGGGGAGATTTCCCCACTATAGCAATTAATTTATCGTGAAGATAAATACATTGCTAAAAATCATTGGTTGTCTGTAAAGTCGGTTTACGGACGATAGTTTAACGTGACAACGCCATAACAAAACATTGATGAAATGATGATGATGATGATGTAACGGGACAATGAGCGTAACGGGACAATGAGCGTAACGGGACAATGAGTCATCCTTTTTCGTGCGTGCAGCCGGCGTTCATCGATTTATTAGACGTTGTCACGTCAAAAACTTGATAATTGCTTAATGCATTGTTTTATGCCTGCTAACTAGTGATGCACTAAAACACACGTACAACAACATGTTGATAATTTTATTACCGCTGTCAGAAACTTAAGGAAATGTGTGTATGTGTAGGGATATTTTTGCTAAATAGTGGATATGGTAAAAACCCCATAAATTCCATACATTCAGCGTAGCGATATGACGATCCTAGGCGAAAAATTTTCAATAATTATACTATTATGCGTGTATGCTTGTTCTGAAAAGAAGACTTTTTGAAAAGATTCACATCTTAAAAACGTTACGATGAATCCTATTCTTTTTACCCGACTGCGTAAGGAGGGTTATGTTTTTCGAGTGTATATATGTATATATGTGGGTATGTAGTGGGTTCGATCCCCACCCAGGGCAAACATTTGTGTGATGAGCATGGTTCTGTGTCTGGGTGTTTATATGTATCTTAAGTATGTATTTACGAAAAAAATAATTAAGTATGTATATATATGTATTCTATCAACCATCTAGTTCTCATAGTACAAGCTTTGCTTAGTTTGGGCTAGATGGCGTTGTGTGGAATGTCCTCCAATATTTATATTTATTTATTTTATTTTTATGTATATATGTATGTTTCTATATGATCACCTACAGCCTAAACGGCTTGACCGATTTTAATGTGTGAAGTGCTGTAATATTCGTCTTAACTTTTAGAGTGTTATGGGCTATATTTTTTAGTAATAATAATAATACATCTCTCGCAAAAATAATAAATATGCGTTTTTTCGTAATCTCCAAGGAACTTATTCGTAATAAACAAGCGGTTTCACTAGAATTGTTCTAAAGAATTCTCATTACTAGTCATTTACAGTGATTTTACGCATACTTTCTCACAAAAACGTACACTCAGCAGCATATCAAGCGTAACAAAATCGTAAGTTAGACTGAAAAAAACTGGTTTTTTGCAGTCGGGTATTTTGATTTCTTTTAACATAGATACTTGTTTAGAAGTTGGTTAAACAGAAAACAAGAAACACTTATTTAATTCTAAAGTAAACGTATAGTATACATAATACATATTTGCAGTTATCGTTGTCTTATAAGCACTGAATATTCTGTATTTGGTATTCTGAAGCAAGACTAGTGTGATCAAACCTTAGGTATAGCAATTTGTTAAAAATAACAGTGTCACGTTATTTTCTCTTCGGTGTAAATTCCCAGCTATTAGGAAGAAAAGTATTTTTATCTCAAAGCTCAGGTCAACGGGCCCGTGTCTAGTACGTTTTGTCATGGAAATAAAATACATATAGAACTGAAATAAACAAAATTCCTTAAGACTCTAAGTGTTTACACACGTGTCATCTTTTTTGTAAATATGAAATTACTAAATGTACTTTTGAGAAATGCGTATGTCATTTATTAACGAATTCCTCGTTGAATGCCCAAAATTCGTACACAATGATTTAGGTCCACATTTTTCATGCATACTGCGCATGAGTAGAAATCTCTGCCGTCTTATCTGTTTCTGAGAACAATGGTCTTGAAATTGTTAAGAATAGTTTGAATATATATCTTCTAGATCTGCGTGCTCTATCCTCGGCCACACCGTCGCTTACCATCAGGCGAGTTGGTGGTCAAACGTAGATCTACTTAAATTTAAAAAGAAAATGTCTCATGAAAACAGAACTAAGCCTCTCTCTGATTGGCCAATGGACAAGCAGTTTTTTATGCGCGCTCTTTTTGAGAAATCAGGGCGGTTCCCGCGTAAAGACAGCCTGACCTTGAGAACACATAATGAAACTCTTTAGGATAAGCAAGGAGGCCCTTAGCTGGGCAGTCAAAGAATAATTCCGGACTCCGGAGTAGTATGATGATATTAGCTTAATACCTTCATGTTATAGCTAGTGAAGTATGTATATATTTTATGGTAATATTCTATTTTAATAATTAACCCCCGACGCAAAAACGACGGGGTATTATAAGTTTGATGTTTTTTTTTTTCCTTTGACTTTCCTCTGACTAAATCTCTGTCAGAGATATTTTCTTATAGTATTGTGTAATATCTATTTCAAATTTTACTTACAACTTGAATAGAATAAAATGCAAAATTTATAGCTACAACATTGCTTGGTTTCGGGCCTCAAGACAAGGTGTTCGTATTTAGGCATTTTTACACATATTGTTCTTGGTTTACTTAATTACATATTACAATTTACCTTAATCTACAACATGTACTTATTATATTTAATATCTATTATATTTATATGTATAAGTTATATATATTCAAATATATATTTACATATATTTATAAGTTTGATGTACCTGTGTGTGTGTGTCATCGTAGCTCCCGAACGGATGAACCGATTTTGATTTTTTTTTGTTTGAAAGGTGAACTAGTCTGAAGTGTTCTTAGCTATGTTTCATCAAAATCGTCTCAGCCGTTTTTTTGTTGGGTGTTTTTGAGTTTTCTAAATTTATATCATAAAACAATAAATACATCTAAAAAAAAAATAGTGCAAGCGAGACAGCGTCATGAGTGTCGCTTTGTGTCACCAGTGAGAACTCGCGATCTCACACCCTGCCCCATTAGCCCGAGTTGTGTCTTTCTTTGTTCACGATACGACGGTTCTCCCAAAAAGAAGTTCTATGGCAAGCTCTGAAGAACTTATCTGAAAGTGAGTGTATATTCTCAGTTCACTTCATGTCACGTTTAAACACAAGATAAAGATAGCAATTTAAAATAAATCTGAATTTAAGATCATACAAACTGTGTGCGGTGTCAACTTTTATGATACTTCATGCGGTCAGATGCAAAATAGAAAATAGAAAGACATTTTCTGAAGATAACAACAAAATTTTATTAGGGTTTTAAATTTTTATGTTTCTACACGATATATAAAGGATTTTTATGAAGATTTTGTTGCTGACATTACAAGTATAAGTATCTATGCTAAAAGAAAAACAAAATACCCTACGACTTTTGGAGTGAAACTTACGCTTACGTTACGCATGAGAGGTGATGAATGTATCAAGTTGGTGATAACAAATTTTTGGGTAGTGATTTTCTAACGAGCGCTCAGCGTTTGCAAACCAAGTAAATAAAAAAATAGGTAATATATTGCGAGAGCAAAGCGAGCAAACCTCCACCTTTTTAAGCACATCTAAAAGTGGATGAAACTGGTTGGTTCCTACAAATTGAAGCGTATTTTAATAGCCAACTCTAATCTAACTTGGCTGTCAATAAATATTAAAATGCTCCGTAGATTGCTCGGTATTTTTTTCTGGAAATACAAGGCTGGGTGCAAATGGCTGTTAGGCAGGCTCCTACAGTATAGTCGTGACAGAGGTTATACTTAGACATTTTTGCATCGTTTCAATTTACAGTCTAAAAAGTATTTTTGACGTGATAGCGTCTTATAAATCGATGAACGCCAGCTGCACGCACGAAAAAGCATGACTCATTGCCACGTTCCGCCTACGCCGAGCGTGGAAGCGAGAGCGCGGAACAAGCGATAGAGAGGCACGATCGGCCTAAGCGTTCGGCTTGTGACGCATCGTTATCATGTAAAACGGATTTTTTACTTAACAAAACGACTTTACAGATAAACATTTTTTTCGCGCAAATTAATACAATTTTTACAAAAAAAGAGCCCTTGGTTCAAACAAATCTGAAAACACCTTGAAGTAATCCAGTCGTTTGGTGCAAAAAGAGGGTTACCTGTTTTAGGGAGTTTTAAAAATGTTGGTTTTATGGATATCGAGGTGTTTTTTTTTCAAATTTCTACTTTGCCACTTTGTATCTTTGCCGCTTGTGCCGAAAAAAGGTGTCTCAAAACAGTTTTTATATCTTTTTACCATCATCTTGATGGAAGGAAGATATCATGACAGCTTAGCGGCAAAGTAATACGAGGTGGCAAATGGCAAAGTAGATATTATATTGAAATCTATAAAATTCAACATTTTCAAAACTCTCTAATTTCGCTCGAAGCGCTTCAGTTAGAGCGGCGCCTCTTCCAGCAGTACTTAGAAGCGTTGTGTGCTTCAAACGCTTGAAATCCAATCGATTTCAACACGCGTTTAGCATGCCAAAAATCAAACCACCATAAACTTCATTAATGTGTATGTAAGCAGGTAGCTTGACGTAAAGAGTATCTAAGTTGTCCTTTTACCACAAACTATATTAATAGTATTAAAGAACGGACACTCTCCATCTAATTTTAAGTAAAAACTACGGGTTACTGACGTCTGTTTTGAGTCGAAAAACCCCACTATAGTTTCAACCGCATTCGGCGGTCTTTTTCAAAGGAGCAGCGCAAACGTCACTTCCCGCGCTTGCCCTTTCATTTTCCGTACTTTAGAGGCACGGGGCGCTTTCATTTGTCAGTCAAGACAAGCGTTACGGGCTTTAAGCGTTAGAATTCCAATTGATGTCACGAGCGACTTGCAACAAGGTGACGACAATAACTTCATACATATGCGTGTGTGCTATACACAGACGTCAAATTGCATAATTATGTATTACTGAATAGCACGCCGTTGTATGGAATGCCCGCTTTAAAATATTATTAGATCATGTATATTTTCCACTGTGGCTTGAGCTTTGACATTGGCCAATTTTTTTCTGGAGTGATCACAAAGGCCCTCCAATTAGGCCTAATGGGCGGAGAGTTTGTGTAACCCAGATCTCGACGGGATTGTGGGGTCAAGTGACGAAAGGCGCGCGGATCAATACGCGGAACTCAGGTTTCTACTAGTTTTGATTGATTGTAAATGCATTTGACTTACAAGGGTCGATATTTTATTATAAAAATCATGGTTGTTACACATTTTTATTCCGAACAAACGGGTTACTCACGTTTATTTTTGAGCCAAAATTTCCAGCCAAGCCTGGAAAGTATACACTTTGAAAAAAAAAAAAACAAATCGGTCCAGTGGTCTTCGAGTAATCGGGGAACATACATAAAACATAAAAAAAAAAGATTCAGAGCAATTGGGAATCTCCACTTTTTTGGAAGTCGGTTAAAAAAATAAAAAAAACTGAACATTTCGAGCACATTTAAGTTACCAGATGTTAACTCGTATGTTCGTATTATATCGCTCTTAACCTATAACTAGGAATGCCAAACCTTAATACATTTACCCAAATAGACCACATCACTACGTGTACAAGTCGAATCAAAGTTCAAACAAGCACCTGACACTGAACTAGCAAAGTAAACAGACGGTATGACAATACCTAAACTACCCTCAATCCGGGAACTGTTGGATTAATTTGACAAGTTTGTCAATCTCACGAGTTTGGAATGCCTGCCAAATGTCTCGCTACTAACAGTGACTTTAAGGCTCCACTTGTTCGCAAAAGCAACAAATCAGCTCTTTGAAAATTTACAAAAATACTTGTACATACTCGTACTTAATACTTATTCTTGTAATAATTCAAGCTCAATTTTTTATTATGTAAAATGTTGGTCTGTTCTCTCGGTATAAAAACACGATTGCTGAAAAAAGTGTAGATAGCTTTTTTTTTAATATGCAATTTTATTTATTGAGCTATTGCATAGCTTCTATCGCGGCGTAAAGCTAGCGGGCCTTGAGCGTGGAGACCGAATCCAGAAATTCCGTAACGTAAATAACCTAACACACCGCGCGTAAAGCTATTATGCAATAGCTTTACCGCGGCAGTCTCCGATTGCCACACGTCTTTTTTTTTTTTATTGATCTCCAAGTTGTTTAAAGTTACCATAATAAGTAGCTATTACATTTTTTTGCGTTCTACAAGTATACATTTTTGATACGTACCCTGCCAACAGTAGTGTCTCTTGCGAGTTAATCGATTTCTTCTAGATAGGTACAACATTGAGAACAGCTACGTTAATTTTTGTCGTTCTTTTTTGTGATTATAATTACTTTTTTTTGAATTAATAGCATTATACCTAATTTTTTAGATTAAGTAATATTTTTAATCATTTAAAGGTTTTTAAAGGTTATAATCTTGACTGCCGACTGAGACGTTGCAATCCACGTAATATCGCGGCAGTGCCCATGCCTAGAATAAATCTGTTCACTCTTCAATCAATCATCAATCAGGGAAAACTCACTCAAGTAACGTAGTCTGTTTGGATAGAAAACTATTGAAGAAAAATTTAAACTTACGTTTCGATTGAACAAAACAATAACGACAGTAGCGCCCTCAATGCCCCATCAGTAAGAACCGGATTATATGCAACATAAAAAGCTTGAAATATGCATGCATGTTGTTGCCATTAAAGTGTTTTCACTTGAATAAAAAACATTTTAATCTGAAATATTTTATAAAAGCAAACCAAATTTTACATGTCAAAAACACCAACAAACAAAAGACAATCAATTCCATCAAACTAAAAATAAAACATATAAACTTCTTGGAGCCTTACTGGCCAGTACACCACATTCCTCCTCAACTAAATAAAAAACTAACATCTGTAATCAACGTCTGCATTTCTCGTCGACCTTACAGGATACCGGCGTACAAGTTGTCGATCGGGTGATCTTTGATCCGTGTCAGAAGCTGACATATTTAATTCAGAAACTGAAGCATCTAAAAATTCATCTTCGGAATCATCATCTCTTTCCACCCCTACTACAGTCCTACCTTCATTGGATGCCACTGATGGATCAGTCGCTGACGTCGTTGCTACATTGGCATCCGATGAAGCTACATCTAAATCTGGAGTTGGCTCCATAACGGAATCATCTTCAAAACAGCTGACATCATCTTGACTATTACCATCGCCAGACAAACGTCCCTTGTACGCTAGTAACTGATCGATGTGCTTTTTCACTGTCATTTTTAACATTGGTATAAATACAATATACATTCTAGAGCCGATACAATTTTTTATAACTCCACGCTTCCAGGTATGATTATTACCGTTATTGAAATAATATTTCACTAAGACATTGTCACCGACAGAAAAAAATAACTTCCTTGATCCAAACTGCTTACTCTGCGCTACCTGTTTTTTAAAAACATTATTAGTAGCGGCTGTGGACGATGACGAAATTTTAACTTGAGATTTCAACAAATCAAGCCGACATCGCAAAGGTCTCCCTAGCATCAATTGGGCTGGGGAAAATCCTGTAGTTAAATGAACCGAGTTTCTATAGTCAAACAACAGTTTATTCAATTTTGCCGAAATATTTTTTTGACTATCCGTAGCGGTTAAAATGGCTTTCAATCCGTTTTTCATAGTTTTTACACTATTTTCCGCCTGTCCATTTGATGCTGGATGATAAGGAGCAATAGTTAAATGTTTAATTCCGTTCAAAGTGCAAAAAGAATCAAATTCATTTGAACAAAAATTTGATGCATTATCTGTAACCAAGGTACGCACTAAACCGAATCTGCTAAACATCTCGCTTAACTTGCTTATGACCGTTTCGCTATCAGTCTTTTGCATTGGAAAGCATTCAACCCATTTAGAATAAGCATCGACTGCAACCAAAAATTGTTTCCCAGACAACATAAACATATCTAAATGCACACGTTCCCACGGCTGCTCTGGATACTTCCATGACGCAAGTGGAGCATGAGGAGGATCACTACGTAGCGCGTTACATATATTACAATAACCTATCTTTTCTTCAATGTCTTTGTCAATATTAGGCCACCACATACGAGATCTTGCTTCAGCTTTAGTTCTTACTACCCCAAAATGAGAGCGGTGTAGTTCATCTAGAAGTCTTTCCCTAAACTGTGATGGAATAACTACTTTATGTCCGCGCATGATACAATCATTTTCTACAGACAATTCGTGGCGACATAAGTAAAAAGGTTTCATGTCTGAATCATTAAGTTTTGATGGCCAACCGTCGGTGGCAAATTTAGAAACCTGTTTCAAAATTTTATCTTGCTTGGTCTCTTTTTTTACGTCATCTAACGTAATCGGAAGTAATGCCGTGTCCCCAATAAAATTTACATATGCTGTTTTGTCCTGCACCTGTGCATCGTTTTTGAATAGAGAATCAACTGAACGCGATAAAAAATCTGCCACGTTATTTTCGCTTTTGACATATGCGATTTCAAAATTGTACGCTGACAAAAACAACGCGTATCTTTGCAACCTATTAGCTCCTAAAACAGGCTCGAAAAATTCGTAAAATATGCATGATCACTAAATTTCAGACAAAATATGCAATGGTCTCTCAAACTGTGGTAAATATACAAATGCATATGCAAATATGCATATGCATATAATCCGGTCTCTATATACCCATCAGTTTTCTATCTGCACAGACTCTATTCTGCAGCTTAGAAATTCGTACAATAAAAGTGGATCAGAAGCGTTTCGTTGGGATTTTAGAGGATCCACCACAGAACTGTGACGTTTTTATTAATATTAAATCGATCAGTAGATATCAGACACTCGAAAATTTCCTAAAAAACAAATATGAATAAAGTCCCTCTCTATTTTTGTATGAGCTCAAATATTGTCTCGTTTGAATAACATAAATATATGAGAAATGTTTTGGTTCCTTTAACACTGATGAAAGTGCCATTTTTTCCTGTTTATTTTTAACAAAGCGATGAGATGTTTTTTAAACAGTTTTTTAACTGGTAAAATAACTGATTCATATATTGGTTAATGTATATTTTTTGTTTCGAAAATATATTTAGTACTACCTAGACCACTAACTGACAGGACGCTAACTCGCCAACTAATGCGACCTTTTGGACAATATATATATATATATTAATGTTGAAATAGGTTCGGCTTGATGCTAAGCGACGTTGCGATTTACGATGGAGCGCGCTTACCTAGAAGAAACCAATTCACTCGCGATTTAAAGACACCCAGATTATATCTATCGGGAAAGACCCACTCAGGAAGCGTATTCCACATTCTAGCAGTCCGAACGATGAAAGTGGAACTAAAGCGTTTCGTTCGGGTTTTTGAAATATCCACCATGAAAAGGCAAAAAAAAAGCATGTCATTACTAAATGGTCACTCTCCGCCTTCCGCCAATCTCAGGGCCTTCACTCGCTCCCCGAGCTTGTCCTATCGTTTGCCACAGTTTGCCTGCATTGTCAGTTCAGGCAATTTTCGCACTCTTCAAGCACTCGAATATTGATTCACTAGCGAGCGGCAACCAGAAAACTACCCTAACTTCATACATGTGTGTGACCTATAAAATTATAACAATGTTTTTCTGGAATAGGTCTTTTCTGAGCAAGCACGTTCTAGACCGCTACGGTCGCTTCATCATAGTTGGCAGTCAAACGCAAACCTATTTATGAATGAAAATAAAACAAACAATACAAACGCACCTACATATTTTTGAATGAAAAAACAAACAATACAAACGCACAAAACTAAGTTTAAACAACGATAAGTGCCAACTATCACGAAAAATAATAAAAGGAAAAGCAATAAAAACATGATAATAATAAAATAAACTCACGATCCTACTTTCTGTTGTCCTGCAAACTGAGTAAAATTTTAGAGGTCATTAGAAAGGACGTATTCAACATATTGTCCTAGGTGAGTAAGTTAAATCGATGCGACGCTACGCCAAGCTACGCTACGCTACGCTTACGATACCTTTAGATTATACTGAAACTAATGCTAATATAGAAATGAAAGGACACAATTTGATATTGCTATTAAACATCTACGTATGTCTACGCTACTATTATTTCTTAGTGAATACCCACATTTAACAAGGAAAGCGCCCTCGAAATTCAATCTACGTATTAGATTGAATATAATTTTGTCAGTCAGTCCATGAGAACAAAGAAGGTTCTATTTTTAACCGACTTCCAAAAAGAGAGAGGTCAATTCAAATAAATTCGGTCTGTATTTATTTTTTTGTTTTTTGTATGTTCACCAATTACTCGGCCAATTATGCATTGATTTTGATAATTATTTCTATGTTTGGTAGGTCATACTTCAGAGGTAGTCCTATATACATTTTGTAAAAATCGATGCAGTACTTTGGTTTTTATAACAAAATAACTGGTAAAATATCATCCAAGTGCCTGTAGAAAAGTGAACAGCAAGTCACGTACGTATTGCGTCGTGTATTGTATTGCGTATTTTGAAGTCGGTTTTTTCAGTTTTTTAAACTAAAATTATATTGTATTGATTTGAATCTAATTATGTATTCGACAATTTATTACTTTGCTTGTTAAGTTTATTTATGTGTAGATGTGTTTTTTAAGAAAACGTTCGCCCAGTTATCGAATTATCATCACAAAAATGTATGCATGAACTGTCTTCGAACGAGTCACCATTTTCAGTAGAAAATAATAGACGATCGCCTCGCTTGCCTCTGGTGAGACAGATGTCAAAGTAATAACATTTTATCAAAATTACCGCTTGGTTTAAAGACCGAGTAATGCGGCTCCGTAACTTAATATTATAGCCGATTAAAGACTATGGGGACTCTTTTTCTGCTGACCCGCGATTTGGAATCAATAAAATTGGCTGATAAGGTAAATTATTTCTTTAGAATAATCTTCCTAATAGAAATTTATTTTTATGGTTATTGTTTGACTATTGTTAATTTGTTGATCGAATTGTTATCGAAAACTATATTTTCGCTTTATTTACTGGCAAGCGCAGCGTAGGAAGACCAGCCACGAGATGGACAGATGACTTTATAGAAGTGGCGGTAAGACGCTGGATGCAAGTCTCTTGCAATCGATCTTTTTGGAAATCCATGGAGGAGGCCTATGTCCAGCAGTGGACTTCTTATGGCTGAGATGATGATGATGATAAGAATAAGAAATTGCTCTTTTGTGTGATTGCCATGTCAGTTTTCATCATCATTGGTTATATAGCACACTTATTATTAATTTTATTTCATACTACTACTGAGACCAGTTGACAGTTTAAGTCATAGACTTCTGTAGATACCTACCCCAAGTGTATGGACTTAAGTGTATGGCGTGTCAACAAGTACGATAAAAAATCGCAGTTTTTTCAAGCAGCACACCAAGATTTATTTAATTTCAGGTGATTTATACTTCAGATTCGATATTTTGTCAACTAGTTAGTAGTTACTAGCGTATCAAGCGCGCGGATGCATAGGGTTGAATAGATTTCGCGTGGATGGAACATTCCACGTGGATGGAACATTCCATCACAAAATCGTTTGTGTGACGTCACAGTCGGTACCAAAAATGTGGCACGCAAGGTTTTCATATAAATGAAGTCACATGATCCATTTAGTATGTCTGTGGTTTAAGTGGCTTACAAAAGTTTATATGAGAACATTTTTAGGCTTCCTTATCTAAAGATGAGGGATCGTATTTCATCCTTCGTATCTCAGTTTTGGTTAATTGTGTATCACGTATTTGGTCACTTGCGTATCTTGTTAAATGCGACTATTGGCTTATTGCGTATTGATCATAGCCTCGAATTCGATTAGGAAATTTAAATTTTCATTGGTAATATAACTTTTTTTTTTTTTTTTACATGATATAATTACATGTGCGTCAGGCTCCGGACTAGGATTCCTGTTTCCCGGAGCCGACAACTTCTCGCGAAAATATGTACATATAAATAAAGATTAAAGTAGGTACATTATGTTATTTATCACCGACACAACGCCGCAACGTTGTGTCGGTGAGCCCAGTGTGCGTGCGTCGATGTGTGTGCGACGCAATGATGCAAGACCGGTTCTTGTTGTTTACATCAAGCAGTGCCACGAGCGTACTAGACAACTTCATTTTTATCGCGTCGCAAAGAAATTTAATAATAATGCAATTTTGAGGGATTTGAGTGATTTGTAAAACATAACATAAATACTTATATAATAGTTTTACTTGATCTAAGAAATAATAAACAAATAATAACATTTTTACCCGACTAAGGCAAAGCAAAAGGGAGGGTTATGTTTTTGACCAGTATTAGAGTAGTTAAGTATGTATGTATGACATGTATGTTCATGTATTCCCTCATAACTTCTAAACTACTTATCATAATTTGACATTTGACTTGTCATTGGAAGCGTCTTGTTTATGCTAAATAGATATATGTTTAACCACCAACTCGCCTGATGATAAGCGACGGTGTGGCCTAGGATGGAGCACGTCGACCTAGATGATATTTATTCAATCTAGCTTTGAAAATTTCAAGATTACAGTTCTCAGGAAACAACGAAGATAGAAGGAACAGTTACACATTCTATATTCTTATTTTTTATTCTATGTCTTCAGCCATATTCTTCATCTCCATTATTATTGTAAAGAGATCTATATCTTTAGAGATGAAGACATATGTAGATCTCAAATCGAATCTAAATCCAACGGATTGTAAGTAGCCCTGCTGTGCCGAAATTTTATACGGATCCCATGCAGCATGGCTAAGAGTATGTTGGAGACGGAAATACCCCATTGGGCAGTCCACGCGGAAATAGCCAAGCTATCTTCTTCCGTATGAACGGTTTCTATTAAATTTTGGAGGCGCGAATTTATTGCTGTTCCTAACCACATCCCTACCCTCCACATGCGCCAAGTTCATTAGCGAAGGGTCTTATCATCGTTCAGCGTAATTTATGTTATTTATCACGACCCTAGCCAGCGATTTTGGTGCGATAATGTCGCCTCAATTATTTACAGGTTTTGCTAATAACACTGCTATTAGCATTAGCGACATTGAGCTAGAATTTTATGAAGTCACAATCGTGTCAAAATTATGAGATACAAGTCTGCGTAAGTTTATCAATGCGCTGATATTTTACCCGATTACAGAAGAAGGGTAATGTTTTCATGCGTATGTCTGTTCGTTTCTATGGCAGGTTCGCAGTAAAAAACATTTATTGGTGGTTCAATTAATGAGGTGTTATTAGATACATTTTAGATGTGAGGTTGATATAAAGTATATTATTTTAAGATGACGTACGCGTAAAAGAATGCAAAGATATTTACATTTTAGAACGGGATATTTTGGTTTTTATTTTCATTATATTACTTGTAGTTTAATTGCAATGTAATCGCACAAAGCTGCATATTATTCGGTAAAATACTGCATGCCAAATTGGACTCTATTGTACTATATTTTCTATAATCTAATCTCTCAAATTTCTACTTTAACGTGTAAATTTGCGCAAATATGTCATTGATACTATACAATTTTGACATCTGTTGATGTCAAAATTATATGTATAATTTTTGGATAAATTTATTTTAAAGATTGTGTCTCTATTAATATTCTAGCTCAATAATTAGCATGCTATTTTTATCACGTGGCTTTCTAACGTATGACGATTGTTATCGTTGGTATAGCAATAACGTTTTTGTTATCGTAATTTATAATCGGAACGTGATTGCAAAATAATGGGTTAGAACGCCCTTTGGCGGGGATGCAATGACCTGTGAAAACTGAATTTAATGTTCGAGAAAATCTTGAAGAGAAAATCTTTGAAATTAATTGGTGACTATAAACTGATTGCTAAGAAGCTACTTAGTTTCGAACACCACCGCCGTAAAGTAGCTTGTTTGTCTGTATTCTATTCATTTCGGGAAGTTTGCGGAAGAGCTTCACGACCTAATTTCACCCTCTACATTTCACAACAGGCCTAGCAGAAAGTCGGCGCGTTACCACCAATATTTCTCAATGAAAAGCAAAAAATCCGTACTCGGTAATAGTGGCCCATGTTTTTTATGCATACTGAACAGGAATGGAATTCTTTGCCGCCATTTCTGTTTTCTGAGAAATGCATAAAAATCTGCATTGCACTGCATCTCCTAAATCAACAAGATTCATCCTCGACCCCACCGTCGCTTAATACCAGGCGAGTTGGTCAACCGTAAATGTATCTGGCATAAAAAAGAAAAAGTTAAACAAATAGTACGTCAGTCATACAATACAACAAGCCAATACTTTACCGTAATTGTGTCCGTCATAACAAACTTCACAATTTGAATCTATTATCGGAATAGAAAAAAAAAAAAAAATATTAATATAAATTAGATTGAATTAGCTCGGAGAGCATTAGCCTAGTAGTCGACCGAGAATAGAATAATGCAGAGTCTACACTGTAGCAAACTGTTTATATGTTTTGGTTCCTAATCCAAAATAATTAATATGAGGAAAAGCGAAAAAGAGGAAGACCAAGTAGACGTTGGGAAGACATTTTTACTAAAAGACATGGAAATGAATGGATGAGACTAGCTAGGGATAGAAAATATTGGAAAAAACTGGGGGAGGCCTACGCCGCAGATGCGACATCTACACAAGAACAACAATATGTAGAAGAAAATTCATGACACAGATACAATATACGCTGGAAGTTTCAAGATTGGTATGAAATGATCGTCCAGAGGAAAATGGTCAGTAAAGATCATGTAACTGACTGCTTAAGAGTCTACAGTTCGCAATTTTGCCTTTCCTGTTCTGTTCCCGTTTTCCTATCTAAATAAACAAAGCTATCTCCAAGTGATTTTATATCTTTAAAAAAATTGTTGTCTGTAGAGTCGGCTTACGGACGATAATTTTACGTGATAACGTCAGCGTCACAAGCCGAACGCTTAGGCCGATCGTGCCTCTCTATCGCTTGTTCCGCGCTCTCGCTTGCACGCTCGGCTCAGGCGGAACGTGTCAATGAATCATGCTTTTTAGGGTTCCGGAGCCAAATGGCAAAAAACGGAACCCTTATGGATTCGTCATGTCTGTCTGTCCGTCCTTATAACCGCAAGGTTGGCAGGACCATGGGAGGTGGAGGGAGAGCATTGTCCGTCCGTATGTCACAGCCAATTTTTTTTCGAAAGTATTAAGTTTTTCACACAAAAATAGAAAAAGAAACAATAAATTTTGGGGTTCCCCATACTTAGAACTGAAACTCAATTTTTTTTTTCATCAAACCCATACGTGTGGGGTATCTATGGATAGGTTTTCATAAATGATGTTGAGGATTCTAATTTTTTTTTCTAAAAACTGAATAGTTTGCGCGAGAGACACTTCCAAAGTGGTAAAATGTGTGCCCCCCCCCCCCCCCCCCTGTAACTTCTAAAATAAGACAGTGATAAAACTAACAAATAAATATATGATAGATAGATAGAATAAATATATATAAAAAAATAACTTTTATATTATGTTACTTGCTGCTACGGAACCCTTCATGGGCGAGTCCGACTCGCACTTGGCCGCTTTTATTCATGCGTGCAGCCGGCGGCGTTCATCGATTTATAAGACGTTATCACGTCAAAATGTTATGATGCTATCTCTCACCTGTACGCTTTAACCACAACCTGAAACAGTCGGAGGCTTACAATATATCTTCTTATTTCTGTTGAAAAGTCCTTTAAAAATCTTTTTTTTTTCATTAATTTCTTCGATATTAAAACCTTCCACTTCATTTCGCTGATGCAGAATCCCTCCCACATCCGACAAACAATTTGGCAAAGACAGCCTTAGTATTGAATGCCCAATGTAATTTGACATTCCATAAACGCAATTTCATCTTTAATTCATCGTAATAGGAGTCAATGTCAAATAAACAAACGTAAGTTTAAATTAACACATAATATTGAGTTGAGGCTATAAGTGTTCTTCACATACATTTTGAAGTATACATTGATTTTGAGAGTTAATAAGCTTGCATTTTTGTGAATGGAATATTTCTCCCGACTGCGAACCGCCGAAACAAACCAGCGTTCTTTTTACGTGACGGGAACTATATGTGAATATGTATGTATGTTTATGATAGCTTACAGCCTAATAATACTCTAGCTGGTGTCATAGACTATATTTTTTTGTAATAATAATAAAACGCAGGGGCGGCTTTGTGGCAAGCCGTCGGTGAGTGGCGACACCGCGTACCCCGATGTTTACCTGGGGCTAAATGAGACCCCTGACCTCTAGCTTGCCTTAACCGGCCGGCTGTGATGTGGAAACCCCAAGAGCTAAGTACCTAAGCTCCAGGGTGGAAGTCATAACCATTTCATCTCAATAGCCTAGATTTTTTAAATTCCATATTGTACAATAGTTCCATCTGCCATCCATATACTCAGTTTCTGTATTTTTTATACTCTATGTAAAAAGGGCCTCTCAGTGTTAGCTTCGGCCCCACTGATACCCACCAAAAGACCGGGCTTGACCCGAGATTGTATTTAAATGAAGTGTCTAAAAATTACATATCTTGCAAAAATAAAATAAAAAACATTTTTTGTAACCTCTGACGTAAACTAAGCAAAGCTATGGGAACTAGAAGGCTGATAGAATACATAGTTATAATTATTTAAACAATACATACTAATGATACATAGAAACACCCAGACACAGAACAAACATCCATGCTCATCAAACAAAATAAAGTTATAGTTTAGTTTCATGAAAATCTTTTACTAAATGAGATATCGTCAAAGCCTGTAAAATTGGCGGCGCCGAAAATGTATGACAATGACATTTTCGGCGCCGCCAATTTTACCCGAAGTTTTGTTATTTTTTTAGTAATTTACACCTATTACTTTATTTATTATTTTTTACAGACAGTCTGAGCTTCAAACAATTATACTTGGCGTATACAGATTACTTTGTAACCAAACGACTTTGAAGTTTCACTCCAATTATAATGTGGGATCGATTTGAATCCTAGAACAACCCCGTCTTTGACTCGGCACTTATCGTTAACGAGCATACAGTTCTACAAACTTATCTAGCTCGGTTGCGATGGCGCTATGATAAATTTTAATGATAAGGCCGATTGACATTTTCCACATGAAGTCGTTAGTTCCACTTTTACCCACCGAGCCAGATAAATTTGTGGAACTGTAGCCGGAGTTAAAATCATGAGATACTAAGTCTTTCCGTTATAAAATCTGATTTGACTGAAAATACAATAAGGGTTTAAATACTGGTACAATGCCACAGACAGACACACACATACACGTCAAACTTATACACTGTAGTTTTTGCGTCGGGGGTTAAAAATACGACCTGTACGCAAGTATCAAAAAACATCCGGACAGATGAAAGAAAATCTGCTAATTAATGCAGAGACCTTTGTTCACTTCGGTCGTTTTTCTAACAACTTATACATTATGTAATATAATCATGCATGTTTTGTTTGGGCGAATTCTGATTGAAGTAGGGTTTTAATTTATTCTGTAACTAAGGATAAATTGTGTAACATAGCAATGTCTAGCGTGACGCTGTATTGGAACAGAATAGCAAATATTTTGTTTCACTACGGCGATGGTGCCGCAGTAAAATTATGACGATGCACACGGATGGACATATTAGTGGCGTGGACTACGCACGGTCTTAAATGACGAACAACAGACAAAATTACATACGAGCCTTACACTGAAGTTTTGATCAATTCTACTTTCGTAGTTTTGTCCATTAATAGTCATTGTTTCTCGCCTTGGTTTGCGTGGAATTTCCACATACAGTATCCATCATCTATGCCTCTACGGTTAGTTTTTTTTAATTTCATCAAAGTTAAAAAAAAAAAAAAAAAAACAATTCCTGCTAGTATTTTATTTATTTTTTATTTTATTTTATTTGGGAAACAAACAGAGTTATTTTAACTTAATGTACTTAAAAATATTAGGGTATCTTAGCTCTATTTATATGTCTCCGTATGTATGTAGCGTATGTAGTTCCAGTCAATCAGCTCGGTCACTACGAACTTTCCTGTCAGAAAAGTGCTGGTAGGATTCCTTGCCAGCCTTAATGACGCCATTCGCCGGGCTATAAACAACTGCGCTGCCGCTCTAGGATCAAGCGGTCTGGCCATAGCGATGGTAAAATACCGGATGGTATGACTTTAATTCCTTAGAAGTCGGGATGACCAATATGGAACGCTACTTGCGTCGATACTCTGGCACATCCTATCTTCAAGGAACGCAAAATAAGGGTGGTGCGTCGACTAAACGTGCGAAAAGGTTCCTATGAAATAAAATGCAGGCTATATAGCTTCGGCCGCGTACGTAACTATAGTTTCGTAATTAGTTTCTAACTAAACATTATTCTTGGTACGATACTGGTGTCGATCGGAGTAGAACAAGTATTTCTCCGTCCCTATTGGTAAAAATACTTTTGTATAGAAATCGAACCACTTTACGCGAGCAAGCTCGCCAATCTCCCCACTCGTGAGTGAGACAGTAATATCGCGGTGGCTGTAACAGCTGTACTCGGCTCATGTCGTGACTTCGTGCCGTAAACCAAGCGGTCTCATATTGCAGAATTTTGCACTCCCCTGCATTTGATTGAAGCTCCCTTTATTATGGACACGATTTCAACTTATTTGGATTGGGTTGTTAAAACTTTCTGATTTTGGCGTAAGTTTGCGTTGTGAACGCTGGCATATGTGGCTAAATTACTTGACAGAAGTTTTTGTTACAGAATTATTACAATTTTCTACTTTGTTGATTGGATATGTAGTGAAATCTTGTGGTGTTTTGGGACGTTTAGGATTTCAAAATCGTGTATTTTAATGAAACATATTATAGAAAATAATAATTATTAAAGTCATTTTTAACTTGGTTCTAAAAAAGAGATTATCAATTTGGTATCTGTTTGTTGCTTCTTAACTGTGTCATTTATATCTAAATATCTGTTTTTTACTATGGAAATTAACGTGGTTTTCACACATTTTTAAATAACAGCTACGGGTCACTCACGTCTGTTTTGAGCCGAAATATCCGACTATAGTTTCAACCGCATTCGGCGGTCTTTTTCAAAGGAGCAGCACACACTCGGTCACTCTCGGTCGGTGACGCGCCTTGCACAGACGTGAGTGACCCGTAGATTTTATTGAAAAATATCTGTTTTTTTTATTGAAAATATATTCTTTCATATTAGTCCCATATAAATTGTATCAAAATCGCTTCAGTAATTTAGTTTGTAACCACATAACTGAAAAAAAATATCATGCGAGTAAACCAAATTGGGTTTTTAAAGTTGATTGATTCAATTTTAAAATATAATCATTAATCGACACTATGCCTTTTAAATTGCCGGTTACACGCAGTAATTCTTATATTGTTTGCTATTTACTAGGTTTTAAAACACTTTTATTTTTTTCTCAAGATTAAAATTAATCAATTAATCAACTGAAAGTATAAAATAAAATTTGATAAATGTTTATACGACTAAAAGTGTTCACGATGACTAAAATATGAGTATTGTACCAATTTTTTGAAGTCGATTAAAAATAGAGTTAAGTTTGACCACCAACATGCTGGTGGCAAGGGATTGCGTGGCAAGGATGGAGCACGTCGATCTAGAAAATTCACTCGAAAATTCCAATATTAGTTTGCAGGAAACAAAAGAGGACGGCAAGTAATTCCACTCCAAAAACTTAAATCTAACTTATATATCTAACGTGTTACTTATTCATAAGTTAGATTTAAATTTTTAAATATGAATTTCCGCAAAGTAACGCCTACTTCAATAAAATTTCCACTCCTGTGTTCACGCTTAAATTTCCACGCACCAAGTTTATGGATAAAAATAGTTAATTACGGATTTTAGACATTGAAATGTCTAAAATTAATAAGAAATATGTGGTAACGCCGAGCTTCTACTTGTTCTGTAATGTAATATAAATAACGTAATATAAAGTTTCTGTGAAAGTTAATTCGAACACAAATATCTCACAAATTGCAACCTACATGCGCAACCGCAACGTTTCCGCTGCCGGTATTGTCCTAAACTAGCTCCCAGACTAGAACAACAATTATACTTAACGAGTAAGTTCCAACGTGGCACCAGCACGCTATTGTATTACCCCGCGTCATAACAGATTGTTTCTATTTCGGCGGATCTAAAGACGAGAATGCGTTGATAGACGCAGATGTTATATTCTGTTTATGAATATGGCTGCAGTTTCAACAACGTCAGGCTATCTTTTTCTAGGTATGCTTGGCGTAAATTATCTGTATTGAAATAGCGTGTGTGATAGACGGGCCAATTTAGTAATAGATTATTTCTTTGAACGTTTTAACATCCTACATTTCTTACTCTGAGTGTGTTCTTTCTCTACTTGTCATACTTTTGACCAAATATATTTTTCAAATAATCACCAGTCCGTAATCATTATTAATAATATACCTAATATTAATATGTGATTATTCATTTAATTGCGACTTTTCAATTTATAAGACACATCTTCGCTTTCCAACAGGCGAGTTGGTGGTCAAACGCGGACTAATTCGTGTTAAAAAAAAAGTATAGGTAGGACCCAAATTTGTTCCAGACTAGAATAACAATTATGCTTGTCACAAGCTAGTTCCAACTCAGCATAATGCTGGTAGAAATACCAGCATTGGTCTTCCGTTGTTCAGGAAATGCGGATTAATTGTGTAAATTTAACTAATAAAATATTTATAGTAGCTTCTGTGGAGTTTTACCTAACCAAAAACATGCAAAAACTGAATAGTTCCAATAAAATAAAATCACCAAAGTCACCTTGATCGCTTCTCCTATAACACAGTATCGCAGCCCCCTAACAAAACCGTTGGCGTGATTTTGCATAATGCCGTCCTCACAAACTTCGACCATAATAATTGACTGCGCTTTCCAACGTTTGCATTTTTAATGAGAAACTGTCTGTTTTCATGTGTAAAATTTTTACCGCCTGATAAGCTAGAGGTGAAATGTAATATCCGGCAAAAAATACTGCGAAATGAATAACTTAAATTCAGAAAAATCTTTTTAGGAACAAATTTACTAACTACCTATGTGGTGGTTAGTGGTAAAAAAGACTCTTATAAATTGCAATAATTTTAACGTATAATTAGTTTCAAAAACTGAAAAAAAAAACGACTACAAAATACGCAATTCGTTTACTTGGCTGTTTACCGGTCTTCACTGGTCTACTCGACATATTTTTCCAGTTATTTTGTTATAAAAGCCAAACTACTGAACCGATTTCGATAAAATGTAAATTGGGCCACCTCTGAAGTATGTCCTACCGAACAAAAAAGAATCATCAAAATCAATTCATAATTGGTGAAGTTATCGCTGGACAAACATACAGTCATAATACTGAACTGAGAACCTCCTCTTTTTTAGAAGTCGGTGCGATTTACTATTACTTATTAATTATCCGGCAAAACCACAAAAACAAACTCTAAAAGTGTCATAAATAATTAAATTGAGTTGTTAATTATGTCCCGTACCTGATTGCTTTAAACACGTTCGTAATTAATAATGCTAAATTATGTTTGGTGCGGATCGCGGTTAAGATTGTGCAGTGGCAATTAACTGTATTAGCGTTAACTGCCTTTTAGTGAAATCATTTATTTGAGCTTTTTTTTTATTTTGTTTGGAATTATGAACAATTCTGATTTGTGGTTGGTATAATTGTTGGTAATGGGGTTAAACAAGTATCTTTATTAAAATAACAACAAAATCCCGACTGCATAATAGTGATTAACGTAGTGAAAGTTACGTTTGTGTATATACTTGATCAACATAAAAATAAATATTGGTGGACATTTCACACAACACCATCTAGCCCAAATTAAGCAAAGCTTGTATACGGAACTATAGATGGCTGATAGGATACATTTTTTTTTGTACATACGTACTTATGATACATAGAAATTCCCAGACACTCATTACACAAATCCTGGATGGGGATCGAACCTACGACATGAACTAGATGGCTGATAGAATACATTTTTTTTGTAAATACATATAAATTTCCAGACACAACTCATCACTTGAATGTTTGTCCTGGGTGGGGATCGAACCTACGACCTGCAGCTTACCAGGCAGACATACTACCAACTGAGCGGCAAAGCCAGTCAAATGATGGTGAGAGTATGTGCAAAGCCGTTGTAGAATGTATTTAAATGGGCATAAATCAGTAATTTTTTACGGAAAAGTTCGTTGTAGATCGCAAAAAACATAAAATTATGATAACATCTTTGAAAAAATAAAACATAACACTATGTTTAATTTTTGTAAGTTATGTTATTATTTTCATTACTTTGGTTTTTATAACAAAATAACTGATAATATATCATCCAAGTATACAAATTGCGTATTTTGAAGTCGGTTTTTAGTTTTCTAAGCTATAATTATTTTACGAACCACATCTATGAAACTAGCCCGATGGCAAGCGACGATCTGGGCAATGATATATCTCGTCGATCGAGAAGATATGTATTCATTCCCTCTATACCCTAAAAATATCAAGAATTTCAAGAGTTGTCTAAGTTAATAAAGGTTCATATAACGAGGACGCAGTCCCGACAACCTACTTAGCTAATGAAGCCGAACCTGTGGCTGAGCATTCCGGAACTTTGTTCATGAAACTTGAGATACGCCACGTTCTGTCTTTGTATAATCTACGAATGAGTTGGTAAACCTCCTGCATGTTGTATTTTAGCAGTACGGAAACTTACTAAGATTTTTGTCGTGACAACGTCTAATAAATCGATGAACGCTGGCTGCATTCACGAATAATCGGCCAAGTGCGAGTCGGACTCGCGCACGAAGGGTTCCGTACTATCATCTGTAATACTACAAAGTTTAGTTTTGTTTATAAAATAACGAGAAATTAACGAAATTCCAAGTAGTAAATTGCAAACTTATAGGTAGGTTTTCGATACACATCCGGGCAGCATAACGACGCTCGCGCGAATACGCGCGGTTATGGCTCGCTCCGTGATGTTACCTCCCCCGCTACCCGCGCGGCCGTTGCTTAGCAACCGCCTGTCACTGAGGTACGAGCATACCATTGCATAGAGGTTTGATGGACACCTCTAAAAAAAAAATTCGACCCTCATTCCTTGCACAAAGACCCTATTTGTTTGTGATTAAATTAAAAATGTATAGTTTTTTCCTTTATGTGTAGGTACTATATGATAATGCTTCTATGTGAAATTTCACAGTTATAGGTCAACGGGAAGTACCCCATAAGTTTTGATTCCCCTTGATTTTTCTCTCTGCAGTAAGAGACTATGGATCTGCGTAAATGATTTTAATTTCAACTCGATACCTTTCCGCGTTCCCGAGATACAGGTCAATAACAAAGTGATCCTATAAGGGTTTCGTTTTTTCCTTTTGAGGTACGGAACCCTAAAAAATACCATGTGCGTTAAAAACGTTAGTAAGCTCGGTTCCTGTCTCTTCCACTAGCAGTTGTTCATTCGCAAGAAAGTGATTCCCATGAGCATGGCTTTGATACAATTCGATTAAAATTCACGGAACGATGAGTCTGGATTTATTTGATGGTATTATAACAGGCGGGTGATCGTGGCTAATTGATTGAACGAGCTCAATCCGACCGAGTCAGGCGCATGTTCACTCCAATACACCAAATGATTTGGAAGAAATTTCCTGCTTCAAAACTTTAAAAAGTAGGCACATTACTACACAGTGCAAGCATTTCATTATGATACTCGAAACTCGAGTGTCGTCTACACTTCAGTCGTATACTTGTGAAATACTTGTCCGCTACTAGGGTCTCGTACATTATGCTACTGAAAATTTAAAACAAGCTCAGGCATAGTAGATGTAGCACGCGACTTCATTTATATGAAAACCTTGCGTGCCACATTTTTGGTACCGACTGTGACGTCACACAAACGATTTTGTGACGGAATGTTCCATCCGCGCGAAATCTCAATGCATCCGCGCGCTTGCACGCTAGTAACTAGTTGACAAAATATCGAATCAGAAGTATAAATACCTGAAATTAAATAAATCTTAGGTTGTCAAATGTGATATTTTATCTTACTGTTGTTGCACTTGTTACCTACATACACTTGGGGTATCTATAGAAGTCTACGAAAACAAGTCTAATAGAAAACTAGCCGAGTTCAACGATATCGAACATAGAAATTGATCAAGTTGTTTAGGACAAAAAAAAAGCAATAATACACATAATAAATATAAACAAAAATGCATATAATTATACAAACATATACTATGAAAATACTAGACTTATACAAAAGTAAATACAGATTTCCATTAGTTGAAAACATGTTTCAATATACGCAAAAAAGCCTTAATCCTGGGTAAATTGAGTGGAGTCCATAAATTATACTAGAATTTTATTCAAAAGCATATAAAGCCCCTCGCACACTGTCAACGTATACAAATAAGTTACTTGCATTGATTTAAAGTATGAGGACAAGCCCTTTTAAATATTTTATTCAAACTGAAAAGAAATAACATGTTATTTTATTTGTGTTATTTAAAATATTAAAGCGATAAAATAGTGGCCTTTTATTCATTAACAACTTCTCGCTATCACGTAATGACGCTTGCGGAAACAAGACAGATAATTTAAGACGATGATTAAAGTTAAGTGACATTTTTCGGTAAGGCCGTTTGTCTCCACTATAAAAATAATCTCTCTATTACTGCGCGCCCCGTCATATTACTTTCGTTTCACTCCTCTCCATCCAAAGGTTGCCTGGAAGAGATTGCTATTAGCGATAAGGCCAGCCAGTTGTTACACTAGATTTTAAATATCTTATCTTGATTGTAAGTTTCTAAGGTGTGTACAATAAAGAGTTTATCTATCTATCTATCGATCATAAAAATACTCTTCGCAATGATCAATGTCTCAAACTCTTATTAATTTCTCTGTATTTCCCCAATTGCCGTTTTGTATCAGCGGAAAGTTCACAGAATATATTGATCATTGATCAGTTTTTCGGAGCAATCGTAAATTGACATTTAGTACAAAATGTTTTTACGTTGTATCCATAAAAATAATAAGTAATATTTTTTAAACCTAGATTTTCATACCAACTGTGCCATGACGAGAGTTACGTTTCGAATACTTAATAAAGTTCTGTTATTGTGTAGAATTTTGTTTAAAAACCAGTTTCATTAATATGTTCAGACCAAAATCATGTAAAAAAGGTAGTCGCTAATAATGTAGCATTTTTTTGAAATAGTGGTGAATTAAAAAAGATTATAAAAAAAGTTTAAGCAATATACATAAGTACCTACTTACTTAAACTTTTAAGTTAATTCAAAAACTAAAACAATGATGAGATGTAATCTAAGTGGCATTAATTTTTTTACTGACTTCCAAAAAGAAGGAGGTTATCAATTCGACTGTACCTACGTTTTATTTTTGTATGTTTGTTCAGTGATTAATCCGCCAATTATGATTTTTATTTTGTTTGATAGATAAAACCTCAAAGGTGCCCATATTGAAAATATGATTACCTCAAAGGTATTTTTTTGTCGTCGGCGATTTTTGATAAGAGGGGTGGTTTCCATAAAAAGGGGGAAGCTTATTGCGGCGTTAATTACCAACCGATTATAATGATATTTGGTTGGTAGGTAAAGTACACAATTATTACAACTTGTGGTAAAATTGAACAGAATTGGTCAAGTGGTTGTTGAGATATGACAACCAACTTCAGATTGCATGTAACAGTGAGGGCGCGTGGATGTGCTTGATGCATTTTAGCGCTGAATAATTTTCTTGATTTTACGTTTTCTCCATTTATAAAATTATTATTTGTTTTTAGAAGAATATACATTGTTTTTTTAACTAAGGGCATCTAAACATATCCTATATTTGTATTAATTGTGTATTCAAATTAAATTGATCTTTCAAGGTGCTTAAACTTATGGAAATAATGTTTTTTGACCGTGAAATAATGTCTGTAAAATCACTTAAAATTGCGAAATCGGCCAAAATTTTACATACGGCCTCCTAAGCCAAATTTATGTAGGTTGGTGTTATGTACAGATGATCCAAGGTGAGCTACAAATAATCTCTCTCGCGAGGTCTACTGTTCGTAGAACTACTAGTATAGTATAGTATAGTATAGTATAGTATAGTATAGTATAGTATAGTATAGTATAGTATAGTATAGTATAGTATAGTATAGTATAGTATAGTATAGTATAGTATAGTATAGTATAGTATAGTATAGTATAGTATAGTATAGTATAGTATAGTATAGTATAGTATAGTATAGTATAGTATAGTATAGTATAGTATAGTATAGTATAGTATAGTATAGTATAGTATAGTATAGTATAGTATAGTATAGTACAGTATAGTATTAGGATAGTAGATACATCGCTGTCTTAAATATTTTTAAATTTTCATAATCATTCGACATAATTAGTATTTGTATGCGTTCACTTTAAACGTTTTCTCTTGTCAAAATAACACACAATTAAAATTAACTCTACAGTATAAATCAAGTTTAATTTTTATTCTATTGAGGAACAGTAAATAGCTGTATTATAAGATCTAATATTATGGATACCTGAGTCGGCAAACGGTTTAATAGCGAAGAGCCTCGACCAACATCTCAAAAGGCTCTCGCTCGATAGTTGGGTTAAGGATTGGATTCAGAAGGCAGTCGTCCTAGACACGGCGCGAATTGTCAGGAGGTTATAGAAAATTTGTAAAAACTTAGATTTAAGAAGATAAATAAATATGTGCAGGATACATAAAAGTCTTGGTAATAATACAGCCCACAGCACTATTCACAGATTACTTGAAATAAGTTAAATAAAAAATAGCATTTTATTGTATTTAAAGATTATTTGCAATGAGTCAAATAACCACAAATAACCAATAAACATACTATACCTAAACAAACAACAAAAAAACAAAATTTGAATTACAATAACAGAAAAAGTGAAGCCTACAAAGTTTTTAACTTCTAATGTCATTCATACATTAATTTAATTTTTATTATCAAATTTGTTAAAGTTGTCAACGGAAGTGTACCACGATCGAAATAGACTTGTCGACGCGAGTGTACGTGAAGAGTGAAAAACTCCTGATAGATGGTTTTCGTATTATAGACATAAATCAAACTGTAGTGGAGTCTGATACTATTGTTATATATTTTCACGGGCTACAGTGCAAAGATCTAAAGAGAACTAGAAGTGATAGTTGTCCGGTGAAAAAAACGGACGTGTACAAGCGCTCATACTCATCATAATCATTATCTCAGCCATAAAAAGTCCGCTACTGGACATAGGCCTCTCCCATGGATTTCCAAAAAGATCGATTGGAAGCGGCTTGCATCCAGCGTCTTCACGCCACCTGTATCAGGTCATCTGATTCTGTCCATCTCGTGGGTTGTCTTCCTACGCTGCGCTTGCCGGTGCGTGGTCTCCACTCGAGAACTTTTAGGTTCCATCGGCCATCAGTTCTACGTGCTATGCACCCTACCCACTGCCACTTCAACTTACTAATCCGCTATGCTATGTCGGTGATTTTTATACTCTTCATATCTGATTCGATCTCTTGTAAGTGATATTACTTATAATGAATCATGACTGAACAGTTTTAAGGTTAGCTCAAGCTCCGCCGTAAAGTAGCATGTCTGTCTAAATTCTACAAGATTCACTTCGGGTAATGTGCGCAAGAGATTCAAGACCTAATTACACCCTCCCCCACTACAGGACTAGCAGAAAGTCGGCGAATTGCCATTTATTTCTCGTTAAAATGCCAAAAAACCGTACCCGGAATGGAATTCTTTGCCACCATGTCTGTTTTTTGAGAACTACAATCTTGGAATCTTCAAGGCTAGAGTGAATAGATATTTACTGACGAGCTCCATACTCGGCCACACCGTCGCTTAACAGGAGGGGAGTTGGTAGTCAATCGTAGATTTATCTTGCGTAAAAACCTATAGCGAATGAATATTCTCTTTTTTAAGTCTATTAAAAATAAGATATAGTATTTGACAGTTTCATTAAAATTAAATAACGTTTTCGATAATAGCTAAATTCTTTGTCATTATTGGATAGTTTGTAAAAAATCTCCATTCCCTAATATTATGTTACCAAGTCACTTCTAGTAGTCATAACGTCGCCTAGTAACCCCAGGTAACCTACCCGCTGCGCGTTAACACCATTTTATACCCAGTACCTGGCACCATGGAAATTATATTACACCCTAGACCTTGACCCTACAGACATAATTTTTTTCGCTACGCATATAACTAAGTATACACGCTGCTAGAGAATTGAGTTTCATTAACTTATAAACCACTGATAATTTGTCGATAATAATTAAATGGTCTAGAAAAAATAATCCGTTTGTATGGAGCAGATCACAGTATAGCGGTTTGTATTTGCAACTGGGGGGATTCTATGAAATTATGATAGGAAAATGACAAAAAATCATAGGTCAACAATAATCCCCGATTAATAGACTAGCTGCGTTACGCGGTTTCACTCGCGTAGTTATGAAAAATGGTGATAATTATGATGATGATAAGTAGGTTATGTCCGTCTCCAGGTTCAGAACTATCTCTATACAAATTTTCATAACGATCGGTTCAGCCGTTTGAGCGTGTAAAGGTAACAAAATTAGCTTTTATAATATCATTATGTAATTGTGTCTAATATATTTCAAAACACCAGTACATTCATTTAAATAACAATATACTTAGTTGTCTTTAATGTTGTCACAAATCTTATTTTTACTAGACTATAAAAGGAAGTGCTGACAACACTACTGCTTGCACACATATTGTACTCCCTTTTTTTTTTTTTTAAAGGGCAACTACAACGTAGGTTGTTTGTCTCTAGTCGTTTGCGGTTTCGCTCAAAGATTATTTAAGTATTACAAGTTGTAATAAGATATGGAAATTAACGTGGTTTTCACACATTTTTAAATAAAAACTACGGGTCACTTACGTCTGTTGCGGCACGAGCGGCACGTCACAGTGCTAGGCGCGTCACCGACAGAGAGTGACGTGTGTGCTGCTCCTTTGAAAAAGACCGCCGAATGCGGTTGAAACTATAGTTGGATATTTCGGCTCAAAACAGACGTGAGTGACCCGTAGTTTTTATTTAAAAAAGTTGTAATATGGTATGAACACAGAATACATTAATAGGTATACATACTAACATAATATTCACGTCGAGAATGTGGTAAAATAATATAAAGAAAAACCACTACTAAAGGCTAGAAGACAAAAATAAAAACATATAACAAGCAAAAGTAAAATTCTAACATAGCATCATTAGAAGACAATGAATACTTTAACAAGGAGCTAACTACATTAAAAAGTTATCCCCCCCTCATTCTCATTATAAATGTAAATGATGCCTCAACTTCCGTTCCTCAGTCCATTTGACCGAAAATACCTAAAACGGACTCAAAGGTAGAGTGATGACTTAATTGGATTTCGTGCCAGATTAATTCGTCCTAAGTGGTGCTACATCCAATACCGGCGAGCGTAATTTCATTGGCTTCTGTCTACCTGATAAGTTGAGGGTGTCAAAGTCGTACATGTTCAATTTAAAACGCATGAGCAAACTGTGCTTACTTTGACACGTCCTAAATTTTACGTCTACAAAATTTTTATATCTATGGTTTTCTAAGATGAGATACGCACTAACATCTCTATTGAGGTGTCATATTGTCGCACGTATGACTAACTGTCCTATCTCATTTTTTAAATAATAAAAACCGATATTTAGAATGCAAATGCATTAAAAGAATCAATCTGAAATTAAAATGTAAGTCACCTATATGAAAGCTAATATTATAAGGTATGCAAAACATCTGATTTTTAAGCTATTGCATAGCTTCTATCGCGGGCCTTGAGCGTGGAGACCGAATCCAGAAATTCCGTAACGAAAATAACCTAACACACCGCGCGTAAAGCTATTATGCAATAGCTTTACCGCGGCAGTCTCCGAGTGCCACACGTCCTTTTTACAAATAGAATTAAATCACAGAACCGGAAAAGGTTAGTCCTGAACAAATGATTGAAATGAGATAGGACAGTAGTCATGCGAGCGACGATATACTCTCCCCAGACAGCCTATTCAAGGCAGATGAGCTCCTTTGTAGTTTAGTTCGTTAAGCATGTAGATTTTTATGTTGTAATTAATAGAAGTACTTGTCCGTTACAAGACTGGTAAAAAAAACTATTTATAGGTAAATAGAGTGGAAACTATTTTATGCAAAATGTTACTTATCCATGCAAAAGACGCGTCGACAGGTGTCGCAAACACTATAAAAAATAAGAATCATTGAAATAATTCATATAAAATTGTTCCCAAATTAAAGCTGGAACGGACTTACTTCCATAGTGGAATAATTTAATGAAAACTAGCACTGACGCGATTAAATTAAATATTATATCAATCGCTACTTTATTTCCTTTTGTATTTAATTACGTTATTATTAAAATAATGGATTTCAATTTAAACAAACCTAATATTTTATCTATATCATTTAAATGGAATATAATTTAATATAGATAATCAGATAAGCATATTTACATAATTCACAATACACGTAATTAAAATCAATTACATAATCTGCACTAAAACAATGTCAAAAAAAAAAAAAACAATTTAACGTCACAACCTAAAACTAAAATATCAACTCAACAAGGTATCTCCCCGCCCAAACGTGCCCATTAGGCTGACGGCATTACCGCGTTGTATGAAAAAAGCAGTGCAGATTAATTTTATGTTTTTTCTTCTACGGAGTGATAAGACAAGCAAATCACTTGCCTGAAATGTTAATTGGTAAACTTCGTATATAGAACTTAGGATCTCCTCGTTTATGAAGTCGGTTAAAAAGATATGCAAAATTCTGATGTCTACATTTATAAATAGTAAATTTCATTTACTTGCTAGTTCCATACGTCATTTCATAGGCAGTTTCTCGTTTTATTCGCTCAATCAACTACGAGAAATTTATCCTTACCGCCTTTGAGAAAATGATGATGGATGGAGATATAAAAGTTTCCAGCCATCCCTCGATCCCAAAACTTTAGTTGCATACCTACATTTTATAAATTGCTGCCAATGAAAGGGAAGTTTCGTGAAAAACATGACAAAAATCTTATCTCGGAAACTTGGTCCAACTTTGTGTGTCACATGAAAATAATTCCCCCCAGGGGTTCCTCAAAACTTTTAATTTGCGAGGCGTGCTTTAAATGTTAGGAAAAAAGAAAAATTGGGTCTCATTTTAAAAGGAACGGGCAACGTTTTGAGAACTTCCATTGTTTTGTAGCGGAAAAATCAAATTTCATGGGTAGATTGATAAAATAAAGATATATTTCTGCAAAACTTTGTTTTCATTTTCTGATTAATATTTAAATACGTCTGATTTCACCGTTTATTTATAGCTACGAATTAAATATAGAACGATAATACGAATAACGAATATCATTTCGCCTAAATTGTCGCAAAAAGTAACAAACACGTGATACAATCAACAAAGTCGGTTATGCTGCTTTAGGAAAACCAAAGTTAACAAAAAAAGGTTTTGTAAACGAAGAATAATAATTATAATTAAAAAAACTGAAAAAACCGACTGCAAAATACGCAATATGTATATAAATCCATATATACATATTGCGCATTTGGTTTTTATAACAAAATAACTGCTATAGTATCATCCAAACAACTGTAGAAAAGGGAATAGCAAGTCGCGTATACCTATGCGTACATACGCGACTTGCTATTCACTTTTCTACAGTTGTTTGGATGATACTTTACCATTTATTTTCTTATAAAAACTAAAGTACCACATCGATTTTGATAAAAAAAATTAGGGGACCACCTCTGAAGTATGATCTACCAAATACAAAAAGAATCATTAAAATCAATGCACAATTGGCTGAGTAATCGGTGAACAAACATACAAAAATACAGACCGAATTGATAACCTCCTTCTTTTTGGAAGTCGGTTAAAAATGTTAAAAAATAAAAACGTAGCTTACATCATACGGAACGGGAAGTAAAAAAAAACTAGCATACATCATTACAAGCACAGAAGAAATTAATAGTATTACCCAACTTAAGCTGTTTCATATAAAAACATGTATACATCAGAAAATTATTGTTTTTCCAAATCAGTAATAAAATAATATTAATGAACAAACGGGTCAATTGAAACAAGTTTTTCCTGTTCAAATCTTAGGGGATCAAGTCACATTAAAATTAATGCCACGTGCACACGCAACTATTTAAAATTTAAGCCAAGAAAGCAGTCAACGTGAGAAGGGTCCGTATCCCATACGCCTGCTACAGAATTGATACCTACACGAGCACAATACCCAGCCTTCCAAAGATACCCTATAAATTATACGAACAAATGGCTAGCAAACCTTTCCCTAACACAGCTATAGCCTCATACTAATGATTCATTCATACCTCCTGGGACAGGCTTGTTTCTCGTGTGTACCTAGACAAGGTCTTTATTAACACCTCTGTTTGCTTAAGACGGATTGGTTGAGCCTGGGGTGGGATGTCATTAATGAGTAATTTTGATTGTAGTGATCAAGGTGGTGATTTGTTTGATAAATATAATTATAGTTGAAAAAACTGGGGAAAAATCAAATTCAAAATACGTAATTCGTTTACTTTGATGATATATTATTCAGTTATTTTGTTATAAAAACTAAAGTAACTAACATATCTTAGTAAAATTGATAAAGGACCACCTCGGAATAAAAAATAATACAAAACAAAAAATAATTTTAATGATTATTTTTTGTTTATCATGAATTTGTGTATCATGAATTTCATTTTATTGATTTTGATGTTTTTTTTTTTTTTTAATTTTTTTATTACGAATTGTTCCACGTTTGACCACCAACTCGCCTGTTGGAAAGCGACGATATGGTCGAAGATGAAGCACGCAGACCCAGAAGATACCTATTCACTCTGACCTTAAAAAGTCCCAAATTGTATCTCTCAGGGAACAGAGAAGCCGGCAATTTGTTCCATTCCTTAGCTGTACGGATTAAAAACGTAGAATTAAACCGTTTGGTTCGTACTTTAGGAAAATCCACAATGTATGGGTGGTAGTGGGTCGACTTTCTACTTGTCCTTTAAAAGAAAGGGAATGGCAATATCAGATCGTCGTTTGATAAATTGGCGAAGTAATAGCTGAACAAACATACAAAAAAAAAAAACTGTTTTTCCTAAAAATTATTCCTATACCACACCAACACTTCCGCTTCCGTGGCCAAAATGGTAAAGACTCCCAAGTTCAAATTGGAATATGCGGATTCAAGTCCCGTCGGATGTGACAAATTTTTGCACTGTCTCTAAATTTGTATGATTCATATAATTTCCATCTAATGTTTTATAAGGCTTTTGAAATTGTTACTGGAAATTAAGCAACTTTTATTGGACTTGTCGAGCATATTTTAAATAATTGTATGACCTGGCATTTCGAATAATTTGTAGCGTCCATAGTTACAGGTAAAACTAGATGACTGTTGATCAATCCGCTAAACGTCGTCTAATATTAATAATTTTCAACTTCACAAAAATTATTTTCCATAGCTTACGTTGATCTAAAAAAACACGCACTTCAAAACATATCCACTTGAGATGTCCCACGCTCACCTTCCAAAATCCATCCCGGACTATACGCGAATTAATCCAACCCTCATCCCTCGAGATGAAATTAACCACTGGCTGCAAGGAAGGGAAATTTTCACCCTTCGTTATCCAATTTGTAAGGGCAGTAAAATCTTATTTCCCTTCGAAAAGTTGGGAGATATTTATAGATTCGCTTTCGAATGAGATATTTGGAGATTTTACTGTGGTTTTATGAACGTGGAATATGATTTGAGAGATAATATGAAAAATAAGACGGGGCAATCTTATTTATGAGTGTAATTTTCGCCAGATGGGATTTAGGTAGGTACTTATAATATATATAATATGGTATCAGGTGTTTATCTTGTATCATATTTGATATATATTTGCACTTATCATCATCATTAAGGCAAGGCTTCCCCAGAACTTTGGGTATTTTACGCTACCTCAGCCCGCACTTCTTCAGCGTGGTGTTTTCATGTACGTAGCACAGAAGTATGTACGACGCCGTCAGCGTCGCGCCGCGTGCCGCGGGATGGCTGCTCGTAAGCAAAATTATTGTAAAATATATTATATATATAAGCACTATAAAATAGTGCACTAAACGTATCAAAAATGTATACTACTAGTAGAACGCAAAAAAAATGTAACAGCCACTTAACTAACTTTGGTGTTGGTGGATTTAAATAAGTTGGAGATCAATTTAAAAAATAAATAAAATGGCATATTTAAAAAAAAAAAGGTATCGAGACTTTTTTCAGCAATCGTGTTTTTGTACTAGGAGAAGAGTTAACAGAGTTAACAGATTAACTAGTTAACAGACCAACATTTTAAATACAAAAATTTTGAGCTTGAACTGACAGTACAAGTATTTTTTGTACATTTCCAAAAAGCTGTTTTTGCTGTTTTTGCGCGTAAGCGTGGCCTTAACAACCATTATCCATCCCGTGCCCTGTACAGGTCTCTTTAGCTCTCCATAGTTTGCACGTGAATATTGTGCTTTAACGGTTTTATAAATAAAATCTCTTTAAAGAAAAAAAAAACAATAAAAAAATATTCAACCTGTTACTTGCAGAGCCTCGTTAAAATCTACCATCATTACCATCTCTAAAAATATTATCCATAATAAATTACACTTTCCTGACCCATCCCTCACTTGCAATGACAATCGACGAAGAAAAATAAGCCATTCAAACCAAATGTTAACCTAGTTTAATAGATTTTACACTCGAAGAGCACCCTTGACTACTTTGACAGACCTCTCGGTTATGTATGAAATTCTTCAGTGTTGGAGATGGTGGGGTGTCAAGTTATGGTGGTGATGCTTATCAACGATGGCAAGGTCCTGTCAAGAAGTCTGCGCTTAATGGACAAAGTTCGTCCAAGTTGAGCCATCAATAACTGATGGCTAAAGTTGCATGGGTAGTAATGGGGATCAGGGAAATAATTGGTCGCTTTTTTTCCTTTTTTTGTCAGAACTAGATTGATGAGGATGCTTGGATTCTTGGTTAGGATGTTTTGTTATGATGTATGGAGTATACAGGGTGTGTGAATGATACTGTTAGCGTGTTTTGGAACGCAACCCATTTGTGACAGTTCTCGGAAGCGCTATCTGACCTTCCTTCTTTGCTCGCTCCAAAATGGCGCACATGTATTTTTTACGTTAAATTTTCTTTGCTATAAAACTCAAATATTCCAAAGTGTTGTTTTGCTCAAGAAACTCTATAATCGAACAGATACGAACACAATATATTACAACGGTGAATGAGCACAAGTCTAAATAAAAAAATAATATAATACAAATTATTAAATAACAAAAGCCCTGATATAATACAGCAAAGAGTTAGGAATTATTCTGAATAATTGCTTAGAAAAACAAATAATATTATTAAAAAAAAATGTCCTGCTGCGAATGGCCACTAAAAACAAATGCAACTTAAACATACATTTTGAGAATTTATACAGCGAATATGATACATGACGTCATCTAACGCGATTGTGTGCTCTCTAACATGAAACCAAAATGTAACTTTCTTATATTTGACAATATTTTAATTTTGTTTTTGTGGAGTGGATCTATTTGTAGTTATCCTTTTTATGACCATCATCATCATCATCTCAGCTATAAGAAGTCCACTGCTGGAAATAGGCCTCCCCATGGATTTCCAAAAAGGCCGAATCAAATACAAGTAAATCACGCAATACCCCTATTGGTTCACTCCTATTATCTGTGTACTTAATTATGAAAACAATTTGGTTGATAGACTCAAACTATTTTAACCTTCAATTTAGCAAGGATTTTAGTTTACAAAATCATTATATAATTATATTATTATGGAAATTAAATTATTATGGAATATAATTATGGAAATTATTTGTTATTTGTATTAATTATTGAATAGCATAATGGTTATGAAAGGCAAAGTTAACGATTAACGTACATAACATACAGTAGAATAACATTGGACACTAAACTTGTTTGCAATATTATTTGCTTAGTTTTTAGGGTTTCGTAGTAAACAAGGAACCCTTATAGTTTCGCCATTTTCGTCTGTCTATCCGACCGCGGTTTACATAAAGACTATTAGTACTAGAAAATTGTAATTTGGTATTGATATGCACATTAGTAGCCAAAAAGTCATAGAATAAAATTGTGAAAAAAATAGATATATTTTTTCTAGAGTCACGTGACCCCCTCTACTGGCTAAACGGTTGACTTTGAAGATATGAAAAAAACATGGTAGTAGCATATATTATGAAATGAAATAAAAGAAAATCTATCACAGCTATGTAGGCTTTACAAGTTAATGAGTAATAGTCGATCTACTTCAAAAATGCACTTTGAGAAGTAAAAAAATTAAATTTGTGCAAATTTCATTCAAACTAACTTATGTTAACTCGTATGTTCATAGTATCCCCATTTTAAGTTCACCAATTACTTTCCATCACGTGGACTTAAAGTCTAAAACAAAATTCACGAATATAGTGACCTGGGGGCAATTCAGTTATTCAAAACCGATCCGTAACTGAACCTTGTGCGAAGCGTTTCCTGTCGGCTGCTATCTTTTTTTGATTTAGTAACGAGTAAAGGACGTATTACGTTTCATCAAAATCAAAAAAACTATGGCGGCCGACGGGAAACGCTCCACATATGGTTCGGCTATGGAGCGGTCTTGAATAACTGAATTGGGCCCCTGGGTTGACCGATACTCATGTACCAACAATGACGAACTTAAAGATTTCTATCTAAAGAATCTATAACGCCGCGGTAAAGCCTAATTTAGATTGAGAAGTCTAGAAACGTCTATTTTGCCACTTCGATTTATTTTGAAAAACGAAATTATTTTAATCGTGTAAGGGGTCTAATTAGATCTCGTTGAGGTCGGACGTTTTTGAAGACTGACGCTACATCACGTTGATACTTTATCAAACAAGTTCACATAAATTATAATGTGCAACTACGGAATCTTACTTTGCGCGTGGCACAACACGCACTTGCCCGCTTATTCTTTGACGATTTAATTAAATTTTCATAATTTTTATTACAATGACCCCTGAAGTGTATCCGTCATTCATAGTTACACCCCGAGTTTTATACTTGACGGTGTCTAAATTTCAAAATGCGGTCATTTAAATATATGTACATATATATAACATATATTAAATAATATATGTGCTATTGTGTACCTACTAACAAGAGCGCCTAGACACCAGAAAAGTAAGTATAAAAAGTCAATAAGGATATATATCTACAGTCACATAAAGAAACCTTGTCAATTCCGTCGTCAATTACTAAAGAGAAGCATCATTTTGCTTCAATTTTTACGAAGATCAAATAATTTAATGTCATATATCAAATAACACTTAACCTTCAGTCGCAACTGGTCGTGCCTCTTAAATAATAAATGTGCCTAGAGATTCTGCCATAAAACGGATGGTTTCTCACACGAATTGTTGGAAAAAGTTCCTTTTTGTCAATGTGTCAGTGAATTCTTAGGGTCACGACCCCTATATATCAATGCATTTGGCACGATTGGAGGCCCGTGTCCCTTTTTATATTGAAAACAAAGTATTGTAAATAATAGAAGAGGGAGTAAAAGTTTGTATTGTTTTTTAGGCATTTGCACTAACCTATGGGTAACTTGTTACGAAGGCTATGCTATTTATCTATTTTATGCTAAAACAGGTTTGTTATATGTTGAACTGGTTTTTTATCTGACTGCGTAAGAAGGAGGGTTATGTTTTTCGGATGTATGTAAGTATGTACATATTATATTAACTGATTTTGCTAAGTGCGATAGCAACCGATTCGTCTTCATTTCACAAGTGTCATAGGGCTATTTTTTTTTACAGATATAGACATTAAATTTCATCATCATCATCATCGCAGCCATAAGAAGTCCACTGCTGGACATAGGCCTCCCCCATGGATTTCCAAAAAGACCGATTGGAAGCGGCTTGCATCCAGGTCTTCCCGCCCGACATTAAATTTATTTATGCTCAAATGTGTGTAATATTCCTGTGGAGGAAGTACGGAAGCCTCGGCGTGCGATTCAAATTTGTACTTGGTCTACATTATTGTATACACTTCTTTGAAAAATTACGCCCAATAGATAAGGTTGAAAGAAAACTTTATACGTTTAAGAATTAGAGGAATTTTGTGTAATGTTTCATAAAAGTTTTCGTATGGTTTCGATGGAGAGGCTTTATCAGAATCTTACGTAAGAATTTTGTTTCTGACAGCTTCTGAATTTCTGTGCGTGAATTAAATTGTATTAATAGCTTAACAAAACTTTAGTTTTGTATAGATCAACCTACCTATTTTGCAGTGATAATGTAAAAAGTATTTTTTCTCAGTTGTTACTCAGTTGTTACTGTCCCACTGCAGAGCAGGTATCTCTTGTAGAAAGCATTTTGATGACAAAAATATTGGATATTATTGGAATCAGAAAATATTTTTTTACAATTATTTTTATTTTTTTACAATTAATTTTACTAATATTAATTATTTTTTATAATTATTATATTTTTTTCTGAAAATATGACTTCAAGGTTGGATAAAACGTGGTGTTACAAACAAGCCATACTAGATACATAATAAGAGGTGGCATCTATAATATTAATTAAATTAATAAATAAAAGCCGTTTCGTAAGGAAACATTTAAATTATCCTTTTTAGGGTTCCGTACCCAAAGGGTGAAAACGGGACCCTATTACTAAGACTTCGCTGTCTGTCTGTCTGTCTGTCTGTCTGTCTGTCTGTCTGTCTGTCTGTCTGTCTCTAGGCTGTATCTCATAAACCGTGATAGCTAGAAAGCTGAAATTTTCACAAATGATGTATTTCCGTTGCCGCTATAACAACAAATACTAAAAATTAATAAAAATTAAATATTAAGGGGGGTCCCCATACAATAAACGTGTTTTTTTCGTATTTTTTTGCTTAATATTAAAAACGGTAACAGGTAGACGCTTCAAATTTTCACAGAATACTTACTTGTATATTACCTTTCAAAATAAATAATTAAATAACTATAAAGTAAATATAAAAGGGGGGCTCCCATACAACAAACGTAATTTTTAAGCAATTTTTACTCAATCTTAATTAACAGGTAGAAACTTGAATATTTGTAAGTAAATATTTAGAAATATATTAACTATAAAAATAAATACCTAATTTAATACATAAAAACTCACAAAATGAAAATAATCCGTGCATCTAAACGCGGTGCGAGCGCCGCGCCGCGGTGTGGTGGTGGCGCGAACGCGCGGGTAGCGGGGGAGGTAACATCACGGAGCGAGTCATAGCCGCGCGTATTCGCGCAAACGTCGTCATGCTGCCCGGATGTGTATCGAAAACCTACCTATAAGTTTGCAATTTACTACTTGGAATTTCGTTGATTTCTCGTTATTTTATAAACAGAACTAAACTTTGTAGTATTATAGATGATAGTACGGAACCCTTCGTGCGCGAGTCCGACTCGCACTTGGCCGATTATTTTAACCTCCGACGCAAAACGACGGGGTGTTATAAGTTTCACGTGTTTGTGTATGTGTCTGTCTGTGGCATCGTAGCTCCCGAACGGATGAACCGATTTAGGTTTTTGTTTGAAAGGTGAATTAGTTAGGAGTGCTCTTAGCTATGTATCATTAAAATCGGTTCAGCCGTTTTTTTGTTGGGGGTTTTTTAATTTTCTCAATTTAAACTTGTTGTATAATGCATATGCTTGCATCAACCGCCACTTGTATGAGATCATTTTGGAAATCCATGAAGAGAGCTATGAACAGCATACATGCAGCACCGAGGATTTGTCATATTTAAGGTATTTTTTATGTTGGACAATCTATGATTGACCATCAACTCGCCTGATGTTAAGAGACGGTGTGGCCGAAGATGGAGCTTGTCAAAAAAACTCTATTTACTTTAGCTTTGAAGATTCCAAGATTGTGGTTCTCAGGAAACAGATGGCACCAAAGATTTTGATTTCTGTGAAGTACGCATCAAGAACGTTTTGGCATTTCAATGAGAAATGCGTGGTAATGCACCGACTTTCTGCTAGTACCGTAGTGAAACGAAGAGTGTGTGAATTAGGTCGTGAAGCTCTTGCGCACAAATCCCCGAAATAAATCTTATAGAATAACAGACAAGCTACTTTACGGTGATGCTCGAGACTAAGTAGCTTCTTAGCTTTCTTAGTCTTGCTCGACCAATAATAGAGTCTTGTATAGATCAAAGAAGAAGATAGAAAAGATCCGCATACGTACAAAAGTCACCGACATAGCACAGCGGATTAGCAAGTTGAAGTGGCAGAGGGCAGGGCACGAAGCAGGGCCGAAAAGTTCTCGTATGGAGACCACGAACCGGCAAGTGCAGCGTAGGAAGACCGGCCACAAGGTGGACAGAAGATATCATACAAGTGTCAGGAAGACGCTGGATGCAGGCCGCTTCCAACCGGTCTTTCTGGAAATCCATGGGGGAGGCCTATGTCCAGCAGTGGACTTCTTATGGCTATACTATATACCTACTCGTATTTTGTGAAAGTGCAGAATAAACCAATTACTGTAAATCATAATAATCGAGCTGACTTCGACTACTTTCATTATGAAGATAATGAAAAAACTTTGCCTAGCGCCCCCAAAGACCAACTTTCGATATATTTTAGATATATCTTACTTTGATCCAATAAATAATAATATTGTTTTTGTACTGGTTCGTCTAAAGCTATTGAATATTGAACTACAGAAAATTATATATCTTATATTTTTTTATGAACATTGGTTGTCTATTTGTTGGGAATTAGTTACTAAATGTTTCTAGCAAATATCAAAATCGGTCAGTAAATGGTGCTACAGCAAACTTCTTCTTTTTTTGGGGCACCACCTTAATTAAAAATCGTCAAAGACAAAACATATAACCGGACAAGTGCGAATCAGACTCGCACACCGAGGGTTCCGTACAAAATAGTAGATAAAAGGGGGAAATCATATATATTTTCTATATTTTCCTTCATAAACCGAAAAATATAGATCGTAAAAATATTTACGATCGTATACGTAAAAATACGTAAGATACGTAAAAATTATTACCTGTTTTAGCCGGTTGATGCAGATACATTTGCCGGCTTCAATCACTGGGTGTGCTATTATTGAAAAGGTTTAATAATAAATAAAAATACAAGTAAGTTTAAAAAATTAAAAACCCCCGGCATAAAAAGCGGCTGTACTGATTTTGATGCAACATAACTAAGAACTCTCACGATCAAGTATTCTTTCAAACAAAAAACCCACATCAAAATCGGTCCATCCGTTTCAGAACTCTGATGCCACAGACAGACACAAAGATATATAGGTACACACATGAAACTTATAACACCCTATTTGTAGTCGGGGATTAAAAATAAATAATTTCGATTCAAACAAATCTCACCATGTAGTTGCCGGTAGCCTAGTCGGGAGACTATTGCGTATTGCCGCTAACTTCAAACGGCGAAGGAAAAACATCGTGGGGAAACCTACATGTCTGAGAGTTCTCAATGATCTTGAAGATGTGTGAATTCTGTCAACCCGCAGTTGGCCAGCGTGGTAGACTATGGCCTTACCCTTCTCACAATGAGAAGATGCCCCGCTCCCAGCAGTGGGACAGTATGTACAAACAGGGCTGATAAAAAAAACACTCACCGTAACGCATTACAGATATTGCCTCACAAATTATTCATGAAAAGTAATAGTAGAAAAGACCTTCTTAAAAGTATTCGATTACTGCAAAGGAGAACGGTCAAATATGTCGTAGTTCCCGTCCTGACGTTATTACGGTGAGGGTCTTCGCTACTGGCCCATAATTTTGTTTAGGTTAAATTACGATCGCTTCCTCTAACATATTTTGGAAGGGCATTTTATTTTGTAATATACATAAATGAGTGACCGTACTTACTTATGCGTGGAGTACCTTTGGGCCGTGACTTGTTATGCTCTTATTTTTACGATGTGACTTGAGATATCGCTTTGAACTTGAGCTCAGTTTTATAGTTTCGCGGTTATTGGAAGCTTAGTGCTGAGCTTCAAACAATGTCCTACTTTGATTGCTAATAAGTTTCTACAAAAAATATTAACAAGTGGTTGTATTAAATACAATAAAACAGTACACGATCTACATACACTTCATCATCATCATCATCATTTCAGCCACACACATACACTTAACTACATATAATTATAGTTTAAAAAAACTGAACTAACCAACTTCTCATGGATGCCATTGTCAGAACCAAATTGGACCATAGACCAAATTGAAATGGGACCACACGGGAAGCACCAGCTTTCAGATAAAAAAATGAAACGTCAAAATCGGTTCACCCAGTAGAAAGTTCTGAGGTACAAACATAAAAAAACAGTCGAATTGATAACCTCCTTCTTATTTGAAGTCGGTGGAAAATTCTACACAAAAATTACCTTAGAAAGGTTAAGATCTAATAATAATCCAAATACTCAAACCCATTACCAGTTAGCAGTTACTGTTGGCAGTGTACCCTGCATGCTGCCAGCGTTGTAACGTTGAATGAAAATGCGCATCTGGCCCAATACTTATATCGCACTTTTGAAAGGATGTGTTTTAATGTATTTTGAACCGCTACAAATAGCCGGTTGAAATTTTAGTACAGTGTGGAATAATTTTGATCATTACTATCATTTAGCTTAAACGGTTTTATTGAAAGATAATGTATTTACTTGGTAATGTATTTACTGTAAATACATTCCCGATATAATAAAGGGAATGTATTTACTGTATTCTACTAGAAAAGGCCATTCATTTGATAACCATATTGTGGGGGTTGTGAAAAAAACATGAAATCCGTCTTTTTGTGGCAGCGGCCATATATAATTTAGAATTATACGAAATATATTTCATTGTATTGTCGTATATTTTCTTACTAAACATATTTCATTGTAAACTAAAAACGTGTAATAAATATCAGATCAATCTGTCAACGGAAAGGGGTTCAAGTTTCGATTACTAAATTTGACCCACAAAACATGAACAACAACAAACAGGGCAAGCTAAATAAAACCGTTTAACAAATTCATGTTTCTTTTTTTTCTATTTGGTCGGCGGCTGCTCACTCTTTTTAACTTTAAATCATTCTGTAGCATTGCCACATGTTTTTTTTCTCTACACGGGGTAGTTAGAAAAATAGCATAGGTACTCCAAAGCTTGGAGCACCACCGCAAAGTTGCTAGCTTATCGGATTCATTTTGGTGAGTGTGCATCTAGTCTGCATCATCTAATTCCTCCTTGCCCTTTTTACTATCGGACAGTCAGAAATATGAATTAGCGTCACTGTTTTATGGTCGATATTCCAAAAACCCGAACGAAACGCTGTAATTCCACTTTCATCGTGCGGACTGCTAGGTTGTGGAGTACGCTTCCTGAGTGGGTCTTTCCCGATAGATATAATCTGGATGTCTTTAAATCGCGAGTGAATTTGTTTCTTCTCGGTAAGCGCACTCCATCGTAGACCGCAACGTCGCTTAACATCAGGCGAGTTGGCGAGTCAAGGGCAAACCTAAATATTTCTACATAAAAATAAAATACTTCTTTATTTTTGTGTAACCTTAAATATTGACTATTGACAAGTAATTAAAATAATTAAAAATACTTTTACTCTCTAGACGCAAAAAAAAATCCCTGCCCAAATATTTTATCTTGAAAAGCCTGCATGTTTTGTTTTTATGTATATATAGATATCTTCTAGATCGACGAGCTGCTTGATCCTCGGTCACACCGTCGCTTAACGTCAGGCGAGTTGGTGGTCAATCGTAGATCTATCTTGTATAAAAAAAAAAAATATTAAGTAACCACAAGTTGATTATTGAGTATTAATTAAAGATATTTTGTTTTGTTAACTAAGCAAGTTTTCTAAAATGTCGTATAATACCCATGAATGTTAATAGAGTTAGTTAAAAAAAAAACATTTCAAAAACTTTTGCGTAGCAAAATGAAAAAAAAAACAAAATCAAAATAAATTAAAATCGGATAGCAATAAAAGATATCACGAATCAAAAACCTTCTCTTTTCTATAGTCGGTAAAAAATCGTCAAATCACACTTAATATTAAAAAAGTCTAAAATGTCTAATGATACTCGTAACGAGAAAATTATGTGCTAAATAAATTGAAATGGAAAAAATCTCATAATTCGGAAGTAACAAATTTAGGCACACTGAGGCTTATTTTTCACGTGAGCCTTATTTATAGTTGGTCCCCAAGCGAAATTGTATGGCTCTGATCGAAGTTCAAGATCGGACACATGGAAACCATCAAGTCGACTGCCGAGTGAATAAACTGACAAATAAGGTAATATGAGATGTAAATAGTACATTACGTAAAACGTAAATACTAAATTTCAACAAGAGGGACATTAAATATATAAATAAAATAAGTATTGTCGGACATTTTCACACAACAACATCTAGGCCCAAAATAAGCAAAGCTTGTACTATGGGAACGAGATGGCTGATACATACCTTTTTTTTTGTAAATACATAGGTATATATAAACACCCATACACAGAACAAATATTCATGAACAGCAGAAATGTTTGCCCTAAAAAAATAAATAAAATAAAATATATATACTTCATTACTACCAATAAAAAACTAATTGAATACAATTTGCTTTTAATTTCCTGTTTTCTTCAATAAACAAAATAATATATGATTTGCTGCCAATAAAGATCGGTATTGAAGCTAACCAAAATTTCTTTAGCATATAACTATACTTTTTTAGGGTTCCGTACCCAAAAGGTAAAACGGGACCCTATTAGTGATCTTCGCTGTCTGTCCGTCCGTCCGTCCGTCCGTCTGTCTGTCACCAGGTTGTATCTCATGAACCGTGATAGTTAGAGAGTTGAAGTTTTCACAGATAATGTATATCTGTTGCCGCTATAACAACAAATACTAAAAAACAGAATACAATAAATATTTAAGGGGGCTCCCATACAACAAACGTGATTTATTTGCTCGTTTTTGCTCGATATTGATAACGGCAACATGTAGACGCTTGAAATATTCACAGAATATTGAGTTTTATTATTCACTTCAAAAATAAATAATTAAATTAAAATAAAATTTATATTTAAGGGGGCTCCCATATAACAGACATGATTTTTTTTCCGTTTTTATAGATAATGGTACGGAACCCTACGTGCGCGAGTCTGACTCGTACTTGGTCGGTTTTATTTCATTATGCGAACCGCATATTATTGTGCTCTGTAAAACACTGCTTTATTAACGTTTCTGATACACGTAAAAATGACAGTTCAGAGTGGGAATGGTGAAAATAAATTATACCTAAATAATAAAAAAAAATTATTCATTGTGATTAATTAATAAAGTGCGATATTATCACCAAAAGCAAACATTTATTGACCTAACCTAGCCATAGACACTTTTTGATCGCTTTAAGTGTAGCCTGCTACGTCACGAAGCAACTACACCACGTAGCAGCAAACGCTACAACTACGCCACGCTACGCCACGAGCGCTACTTGTGGCGTAGCTTGACTAGGTGTCTCGAACGATCACTAAATGTCAAGCAACGGACGGACCGGCCAGTCTCCGGATGGATGACCGTGAGTGGCAATTTTTTCTGAGTGCTACCGTGGGTCGGATGACACGTTAAATTGTAGGTCCCGGTTGTTTGTCAATCGTCAAGCCACGTCAGAGGCCTTTCGGCGGCCTAATAACTCTGACACTAGGGCTGGCCACTCAGTCTATAAAAACTTACTTTAGTACTACAACCAAGCTATGCAAGGTAAATTCATCTTTTTCTTCAAACCGTCACCAAAGTCGTTCAAGTGTATCCAGCTTCACCCAAAACAATGAAGCCAAAGGTGAGTCGGCCGTTAAATTATGAGGTTTGTTGTTATTTGCAAATTGTTTCCGATTTTGCGTCGAAAATTTGCCCGCGTAACTTTGGAAATCTGAGTTGAGCAGAGATTAATGTACGGAGTTTGCGTAGGTTGTGTCCGAACGGCTCAAGGCATAGGCTTTGGGCTAGTTTGAAATATAAACCGTGTGTAAAATATTTACAAATATTTTTCGGTATAGGTTTCAAAATGAAAATCCTAGCTGCGTCTACAAGTATATACGTAAATATTTACATTTTTTATATTGTGATAGGTTGTTTTTATTCTAAAATCGTCTTTCGCTTGACCGTCTTGACCGTCAACTCACCTAGTGTTCAACGACGTTGCGGTCTACGATGGAGCGCGCTTACCTAGAAGAAACTAATTCATTCGCGATTTAAAGACATCCCGATTATATCTATAATTATTATAATTTCAAAAACTCAAACAACCGACTTCAAAATATGTAATTTGTTAAAAAAAACAGCTATTTTGTGTTAAAACCAAACCACTTAACAGTGTTCCATGAAATTTGTATCTGGGGGCACGGCCGTGCCCCCGCCATGGGAGCCAGCGGGTACGCCGGGTAAAATCTATCTGAAAATACAACTTTTTAATAAAAAAAAAACACATAGTAAATGACGGAGGTATGCGTTAACAAACATTAAAAAAAAATAACTATAAAAAAATGATAACTCCCCGTTTTTGAAGTCGATTGAAAATAGCCTAAAATACTTTGGACGTGACATAAATCTATTGAAACCATAAAAACAACCATACAATCTATTGAAATCTATTGAGTCAATAGGTTTCTTCTTGGCAAGCGCGATCCATCGTAGACCGTAACTGTCGCTTAACACTAGGTGAGTTGACGGTCAAGCGTAAGACTATCGTCAAATAAAAAAAAACTCACAAATCTGTCAAGCCGTTATGCCACAGGAGCTAAATAGAAATACATGAATGCTTAACTCGCTTTCTGACTGAATTTATTCAAAGTTGTTTAGATGATTTAGTATTCAAATAATGACGGTCCACTACCAAGAACTTTTAATAGGTAACCTAAGGTAAATTAAGTTATTTTCTAACTTTCTACAAAGGCTAAAAAAATTACAAAATAATTTGTAACTTTCATCGCACTTTGAATGTCTTTAATGTCTCCCCATATTGTTTGTAAAAGTCGCGGACGGTCAAACAAATTATTTTTGATATTAGTATGATAATTCGTCCTACAAGTCGTCGTAATATTGTTTTTCTTCTGCCTCCAGATATATATATATTTTAATTTTGAAATAAATTCGGCTTGACAGCCAACTCGCCTGATGTTAAGCGACTTTGCGGTCTACGATGGAGCGCGCTTAGGTACCTAGAAGAAACTAATTCACTCGCGATTTAAAGACACCCAGATTATATCTATCGGGTAAGATCCACTCAGGAAGCGTATTCCACAATCTTGCAGTCCGCATGATGAAAGTGGAACCAAAGCGTTTCGTTCGGGTGTTTGGAATATCCACCATGAAACGGTGACGCTTTTTCGCGTTTCTGACTGTCCGATAGTAAAAAGGGCAAGGGGGAATTAGATAATGCAGACCAAATGCACACTCACCGAAATAAATCCGATAAAAAAAATGTTAGGGCTTTGATAGGTATCTAGACAATTTTTTTGTCTCACTCGCGCACAGCTTATTGAAAATTTATTATGTAATTGAAGGTATATATTTTGAGACTTTTATTTATCTGTAAACTTTTTTAACTATTCCTTAGATAGATGGAAGCACATGTTTTTAATACTTTGCCCGAATCGCTTCTGTTTTAATTTCAACACAAACTCTAAGCTGTCTGCAAGTGTCAAGGTCAATATGGAACATATTTACACGCAATTTTTTATCAGTACACATTTAATTGCCCAACTTTGCAAGTAGAAGGGTTATGTTTTTCGATTGCATGTATGTATGTGGGTATGTATTAATACATTTCTACAGCCTAAATGGTTTGACCTATTTAGATGTGCAAGGTAATTTTAGACTTCACTTCTTGAATGTCATATATATACCTATATGCTACATATTTTGTCATAATAATAATATAATTCTAGTAAAAATAACGAAACGTGTTATGCACATACTACTTAAATTATGTCTATGTAAGTGCCTGTCTAAGTTAGTAACTGTTAATCTTGTAATAGCTGTAGTTTATTGTAATTTGCACGCCGAAAGGCAGAATATGGAGAACCACATAATGAATGTTCCACCTTGTACTTACCCATATACGCAATAAATAATTATGAATTATGAATTATGAAATAAGAAACGTTTTTTCGTGACCTCCAACGAACTTTTTCGTAAGAAATTAGTGATTTTACAAAAAATATTCTAATTAATGTTAAATTTTACATATTATATAGCGGATTTGCGCGTATTTTCTATCATCTAAGTCACGAGAGGTCCACTTCTGCTGAGACGCATAGATGTAGGTCTGGGGGAGTTTCTATCCAAAAAGCTGGCTCAACTATGTCTCCATTTAGAGTCTCGTAAATTATTAAAAAGAAGTGCAAACGTTTTTTAGGACATTAAACCGATGGTAATAGGATTATTTGGTTCCATTGAGCTGATCTGATGATGTATCTTAGTGGCGAATATATCACTTTTTAATGGTAAGCCCCTCGTATTTGGTTCTTCGTGGTTCCAGTACATTTTACTGGTCTAGAGAGCATTTTGTTTAGTGAACTATAATTTATTTTGTACTTAATAAATAGGGCAAGTGCCATTATTAGCTACAACAAAACCATACACAAAATATACATACTTAACTAAATTACCACACAAAAAGCAAATCGATTACCCCCAGACCGATTAAAGTCTAAAGACAATCAAATTGGTAGCGTACCCAGCATGCTAACGCATTGTCACGATGAATGGCAATGCTTTTGCGTTGGGCCAGATACTCGCCAGCATTTTGGTCACGCGTGGCATCGATCAGGCGCTCAGATAAATTCTTGAAAATGAGATTCATTTTCATCCAGAGTCCATTTAAATAGCCCATCTCATTATTACTTAATTATTACTTTTGTTTTATTTTGTAGACAATAAGTTGTTGAAGTTACTTGAGTGTTTTACCGTTAAAATGTAAATATTTCAACGTGTAAATGAAATAACGGAATACATAAAATCAAATAAAATTGAAGGAGTCCCAGTGTAACAACCTTGCACTCTGCTCATCAAGTAGTCAGCGAAATTGTGATTCATTTTAATCATTTTAACTCGCACCCTCATGTTTCTATAATGAGCATGCAGTTCGCTGTTCAGCTATTTCAGAATTGGACTTGGTTTTTAGTTAACGTTTGTATGTATACTTGTTTTTTTTTTTTTTTTTAAGTTATTTAAGTATATGTACATTTACACTTGTACTGATTGGTCTCGTGCCTCAGTTGGTAGTTTGCTGCCTACTAAGCTGTAGGTCGTGGGTTCGATCCCCACCCAGGGCAAACATTTGTGTGATGAGCATGGATGTTTGTTCTGTGTCTGGGTGTTTCTATATATCATATGTATGTATATAAAAAAGTATTTGTGTATTCTATCAGCCATCTAGTTCCATAGTACAAGCTTTGCTTAGTTTGGGCTTGATGGTGTTGTGTGAAATGACCACAAATATTTACGTATTATTTTATTTATTTATTTACTTTTGCGTAATGATCTCTAAGACTAAAAATTACACACTTATTATGGGCTTAATAAAGCCCATAATAAGTATATAATAAGAAGCTTAAAGTCAGCTATGATCGAGGTCTCTGCGAAATAGAATCAGAAATGAAGATAACGCACTAAATAACTTCTGCAACATTTCGCACGTTTCGTATCGCGTTAACGTTTAATAAGTTGAGACGCAACTGAGGCGTAGATGGAACGCTACCTCTGTCAAAAGAACGTTTGAAAAAAAGTTACAAAATGACAGCCGCTGCACTGGATCGTTGTGCTTTGTAATACAAATTCTATGCGCCTTCTAAATTGCTTCCTAAGACTAATCTACTTTGGTTGGCGTTTGAACTTTAGCGCAATACCAAATTTCACAAAACTGAATCGGAATTCGACTACAAGCGCAGCTAAATTAGTAAGACTAGCAGCATCGGAAAATGCGACATAAGAACAGCCACAAGGTGGACAGACGACCTCATACAAGTAGCAGGGAGACGCTGGATGTAAGCCGCTTCCAACCGGTCTTTTTGGACATCCATAGGCGAGGCCTATGTCCAGCAGTGGGCTTCTTGTGACTGAGATGATGATAATAATAATGATTTTTTTTAATTTGTGTATTTATTTATATAAGAGCTGGACCGCCAAATCGCCTGACGTTTTGAAATGACGGCACATAATATATACATGGTAATACCATAATATAAAATACATTGTTCGGGGAGTGCGGTGGTCCATAATGTAGTGCGCTTGTTTAGAAGAAACTATAGCACTTGTCAATAAAAAAAAACATAAGTAAGTCTCTAGTTCTGAAAATTAACTCCGAATAGATTGGATTGTATATTTGTACATTTGCTAAATCTCAGCGAGATCGGACGATTGAAATTATTTTAAGAACGCTTTGAAGATTATGTCGTCCACCATCCAATGGTGATTCGTACGGGTGGACCGTACGAATCCCGCTTGAGACTAAATAAAAGCTTGTAAAAGAAAAACCAAATATTTAATACTCCACTACTGAGACATAATTTTTGAAAATTTTAAAATCTGCTGAGCGGCTGAGATGATTCATATTCAACATTTATCATCCAAAATTTAATATTCAACATTTAGTAATACAAAATTGTCATAAAGTGAACGTTTTATCTGTCATAGGGGGGGTTTGCCATTACTCGCCACGCTTGGAATGCGGGTTGGGGAGCGCAGTAGATATCGTTTTTTAAAGAGGATGCTGCTGCCCATCTCTGGTAGTATTGACCTCATACAAGTAGCGGGAAGACGCTGGATGCAAGCCGCTTCCAATCGGTCTTTTTGGAAATCCATGGGGGAGGCATATGTCCAGCAGTGGACTTCTTATGGCTGAGATGAAGATGATGATGAACGTTTTATACACACACTGTTAAGAAATTGAAATATTGATTACCTTCTATATATTCGTGATTAAATCCTTGCAGCAAAATGTACTTGCTGTTTAAATTTAGATAAAAAGTTGACTTAATGTTTTATTTCGTTTCGATAAAGGTCAAAATTGCCTGATACTATATTTCGGAAGTACTAATATGTCTAATGGTAATTATTCATACAGGTATAATTGGTAAATATTACAGTAAGGGTGTTCATATTTGGTTAACTTGATTTTTATGCTAATTTAGGTACATTAAGCAAATGCGTTAAGGTAGTGTTAGTTAATTAAGTTTCCGGCAGCCTAGCTGGAAGACCATCTGACTTGCTATCCCCAGGTCCTGGGTTTAAATCCCGCGGCACGCACTTCTGTCTTTTCGGAGTTATGTGCGTATTGTTGATTGCCGCCAACTTCAAAACGGTGAAGGAAAACATCGTGACCTACATGTCTGAGAGTTCTCAATGATCTTGAAGATGTGCCAAGTCTGCCAACCCGCTCTTGGCCAGCGTGGTAGACTATGGCCTTACCCTTATAATAATGAGAACATGGCCCGCTCCCAGCAGTGGGACAGTTTGTACAAACAAGGCTGATAAAAAAAAGTAAATGAACGTAATTTTACATAAATTAAAAAAAATCGGAAGAAAAAGAGTTTCTAGATTTTTTACTGACATTCATAAAAGCAATAAACTGCCGTTATCCTCAAAATTACTCACCAAATCCATTCGCTACTTTAGTTTAAATACCCGAATTTTACAATCATCCATCGATATTATTATTATTTAATATCCCACTCAAATTTCACTAAATACAAACGACAGTTCCAAATTCAGCAAAGAGTTACATTCGTCCGAGCCAGGCAGACTTAGGAATTGCCTGACAATGCGAACTATATGTTTTTTTTTTTTTTTTGTAAAATAGGTGAAGCAAAAAGGCAGACGGTTCGCCTGATAGTAAGCGATAACCGTCGCCTATAGACAACTGCAACATCACTGACATTACTGTTGCTTTGCTAACCCGGAAAGGTGCTTATAGAAGTGGTTGTGCTTGTTATCTGTTACATGACTGCCTTTTGTATCATACTTCTAAATCAAGCAAGAACCTCGTGAGTTATTGGTCTAGCTAGGCTCTTCGTTATAAGACTGCTCACCGATAGATTATCGAAAACAAATTATCGTAGAATTGAATTTTTTATATACGAATGGGAGCTACGGTTGGAAGCTACAGATAGCAATTACGGATAGGAGCTACGTAGTGAAACTACGAATACTAGCTACAAATGGGAGCTACGTAGTTAATCTACGGATGGCAGCTACATAATGGTAGCTACGGACAGAAGTTACGTAGTGAAACTACGAATGGTAGCTACGAATGGGAGATACGGATTAAAAGCTACGTAGTGGATCTATAAATAGGAGCTACCGGTGGAAGCTATGATATGAAGCTAGTTACGGATAATAGCTACGAATTACTCGTAGCGCTACTGATGGTAGCTACGAATCGGGGCTACCGATGGTAGCTACAAATGGTAGCTAGAGATGGAGTGGTGCAGAGTAATGCTCAAAATACAATTAATTTCTTGATAAATATGTAATTTACAAGTCAAATTTTATTTTAAGCGGATTTTAAGTTAGCTATAACTTATCTCGTGATTTAAGAGAAATCCATACTGTTCGTCCGTTACTCTAATGACATCGTTGCGTGTACAGCTGACGTCAATAGGCTCACTCACGTAACTTTAGTGAAACATTATGTTAACATCGATAAATCACTTATCTATTTTCCAATCACACCGAACTAGTAACAAAAATTAAACAACTTACAACTTTATTGTTATGGGACTAAGTATCACTTATACGCGTAAGTTCGTGCAATGGATGTTAAAATTGTAACTGAATATTTCTAACTAAAAAGTCTATGTCACAATAGTAGTAAAAAAATATTTCCGCAAGGTATTGCTCCTGCTTGTTTATGTTTGACCTCAAGGAAATTGCAGACGTACTGAAGTACAACTTTTGGATAAAGCCGAAGGTCACATGGTTCATATGTCACCGTTACATGGTTGATATTCCGGAAACCCGTACGAAACGCTTTGGCTCCACTTTCCTTGTGCGTACCGCGTAATGTATTTATCTGTATTTTAATACAAAGTTCGGTATATATTTTGATACGGAAATGGATGAATAACTTTTGAAACCGGCAGTAATTAGCTTACTTAATTAACGTACTTAGAACTTATTTTGAACGGAAATGAAAGGAATGGATACAGTAACGGTTCATTTACAAAAACTTTGCTACGCTGATGATAAAATTAAGGTAATTATTGTAAACTAGCTGTGCTTCGCGGTTTCGCGCGCGTGTTAATGTTTTTAACGATATAAAATATAATTTTATAGTTAAAAAACTGAAACAACCTACTTCAAAGTAGATTAGGGGACAATAAATCGATCTTGCTAGGTTTCATTTTTAGTGAAGCCAGGTTTGCTCGTATTTTCAGTCATAAAAAATCCGAGTGGAGCTCGGTCGCCCAGGTACTGATACTTATAACCGCACCGTTGTATGGAATATCCGACGTGTGACTTAAAATTGTCAAAACATGCCTCTTATCATCGCTGAAGGCTGAGTTGGAAAATATTCAAACTGGAAGAATTACATATGTTGAAAGCATGTTTTAAATCAAAATAACTGGAGCGAATCAAATGAATAGTCAACATGTGCCCCTCGGAAAAGTTGGTAGTTTATTACAAACAAAGTTGGCTACCCGTTTACCATGTTGACTGCGGAACCCTAAAAACAAAGAGAGTTGAATGGAAGGTAAACATCCCCATCCCGGGCTGATTACACAGCGACAATGCCACCTACCATCGACCACTTACACCATGCCTAACTCAATTAGAACGAGCCAATACAGGGCTGGATGTAGAACTAAAGAGAATAATAAAGTATCTATTGTCTTACATCTATAAAACTAGTATTTCTACGAACAATAGACCTCGCGAGCACAAACTCTTTTCAAAAGGTAAAATCTACTGTTTATATTCGTAATTATTGTTCAGAATTGTACATCGAATGTTTCTACCAAATATAATCAAAATTGGTATATCATATATAGTTATATAGTGGTGAGACCATCTGACTTGCGATCCGCAGGTCCTGGGTTCGAATCCCACGGCACGCACCTCTGTCTTTTCGAAGTTATGTGCGTATTGTTGATTGCCGCCAACTTCAAACGGTGAAGGAAAACATCGTGAGGAAACCTACATGTCTGAGAGTTCTCAATGATCTTAAAGATGTGTGAAGTCTGCCAATCCGCACTTGGCCAGCGTGGCAGACTATGGCCTAACCCTTCTCACACTGAGAAGATGGCCCGTCAGTTTGTACAAACAGGGCTGATGAAAAAAAAAATATATAGCCTAATCATAGCAAACTTTTCCCCTTTTATAGAAAAAAAAACCCGTGACGACAAAAGTATATAAAGTTTCATAAAGATTAGTTGTAAAATACCTAGCAACAAAAATCCGGACAGATGAAAAAAAAATTGGTAGTAGATACCTTTGTTTGCTTCGCTCACTCGATAAATATTAACGGTGAAGGTCAAGAAGGACAAGCTCAGCAAGTACCTTGACTTGGCTCACGAGATACCCATCTGTGATGTTGACTCGACGATCATTGTTCCGATAATGTTATTGGTGAACTCAAGCATAAGTTACACTACGAAAATCACATAACACTCTTATGCTTATGCGAGCATAAGATAAAATATTAAGTTAACAAGAGCATATTTTTTATTTGTGTTTATGGATTGGTAGACGTCCGTAATTCTAAGGCAAGTACACATTTGAATATGACATTTATGCCTAACATCCTATTGATGCGCTTGCAAAATCTGCTGGGGCCCAATTCTGTTATTTAAGACCGCTCCATAGCCGAACCAAATGTGGAGCGTTTCCCGTCGGCCGCCATAGTTTTTTTATGTTATACAATTGACACATTTGATGAAACGTAACGCGTCCTTCGCTCGTTACTAAATCAAAAAAAGATAGCAGCTGACAGGAAACGCTTCGCACAAGGTTCAGTTACGGATCGATTTTGAATAACTGTATTGCCCAGTTTTTGGCCAATTGCCCAATCTCAGAAACGTCAGTAAAGATTTGAAACCACAAGGCATGGAATTCGAACAATCCAATCACTGAGCTATAATCGCTTGTAATTCAAACAAATCGATTTGAAAATAGAATCTGAGCTACGCCCCTGGCAACCCCATTAAATTCTAACGTCTTCTTACTAACTTTAATTTGTCTTTGTCGAGATCACCGCCTTTGTTTGAATTGATAGAGCCTCCAAATTAATTAATCGACCCCATTTCCTAGAATAAAGTGACCAAAACCGTTTAAAGCTAATGCCTATAGTCTGTGTTAATTATTCCACTAAAGATCATGATAATTGTACTGTATGACTGAACGAGCTGAATTGTTTTTTTTATGTGGTTGTTCTACTCTTCACTATTTCTACATTCAATTTATAATAAACTTTCTATTCATATATTCATATTCATATTATTTATTGGTAATTTAATAAAAAATGACGTGTCATTACGCAATTATATGCTTCAAATAATAAAAATTTAAAAAATAAAACAGAAATGACAAGCTATTCAAGTTCTATCTATGTAAATAAAAATCACATAAGTAAATATGCATCCTCGGCCACACCGTTGCTTAACATCAGGCGAGTTGGTGGTCAATCATAGATCTATTTTGTATTAAAATAAAACCTTTATAAAGCCTTATATATTCTCAAACTGATTAGAACTTCTATTGTGGAAACAAGATATTTAATATAATGCTTACGTAAATTTATGAATATGTAAACATAATTATATAAAGATCCAGACAGAAGATAAACATCCATTGTTAATCACACAAAAGTTTGTTCTGAGTGGAAATTAAATCCAAGACCTACAGATTAGACCAAAAAACTAAATGAGATGTGAGGCTAGTCTATGATTTATTAGATTTTTTATACATGATTTATTTTATTTCAAAGTTTGAGGGGACAATGCCTCCAAAATAAGGGAGAAATCTCTGGCGCACCATTTACCAAATATTTTGATAAAAAATTTAATATTAATAATCAATTACAAGTACTTACTTAAAAAACTTTTTAAGTTAAACGGTTTTATTGAAAAGAAAGATAATGATGTAGGTAATGTATTTACTGTATTTTACTAGAAAAGCCCTTTCATTTGATACCCATATTGTGGGGGTTATGTTCAAATATGAAATCCGCCATTTTGTGGCGGCGGCCATCTTGGATTCACAATAATACAGAATACACTAAATTGTATTGTCATCAGGACTAAAGGTGTATACCAAAATTCATATCGATCCGTCAACTGCAAGGGGGTAAAATTTAAATTACTAAATTTGACCCAAATAAACAGGCCAAGCTAAATAAAACCGTTTAAAAACAACATTGTTTTAAATCATTATCAGTGATAAGGTAGATAAATATTCTAGAAATTGCGAAGTCTTAGTTTCGGACACGTTAATTCATCATCATCATTTCAGCCACAAGAAGTATATTGCTGGACATTAGTGCGTTAAAACATATTTAATTTCTGAAGCTTTTATTTCTGTTTACTCATTTCTTGGTTCAATACTAGTTGCCTAAATTTGAAAATTCTGAAACTTTAATATCTATTTTATCCCAAAAAACCTATATATTAAAGAAAAAGTAATATTTACATTACGTATTTTGTTAAAAAAAAAGCAATTTAGATTTCCCTTGAAAACGATGAATAGTGTCATGGCGTCTGGAATGACGTCACAGTTAGCGAAATCTAAGCGAAATCAAACTGTTTACATCTGTGTCAAGTGTCAAAACAATACGGAGTAACCATAGTAACCTGCTCTATTGTAGGAAAACAACAAATTGCGTACATCACTCACCTTCGGTTCGCCGACGATATAGTAGTCATGGCAAAGTCGATGGAAGAGCTCAGTACGAAGCTCGAAGACCTCAATAGAGTTTCCCAACGGGTGGGCCTCAAAATGAACATGGACAAAACGAAGGTTATGTCGAACGCCCATGTCGTGCCCACCCCAATATCTGTGGGGAACTTCACTCTTGAAGTTGTTGACGAATACGTCTACCTAGGACAGACGGTCCGATTAGGCAGGTCCAACTTTACGAGGGAGGTCAATCGTCGTATCCAACTCGGCTGGGCAGCGTTCGGGAAACTTAAAAGCGTCTTCTCGTCCAATATTCCCCAGTCCCTCAAGTCGAAAGTTTACAACCAGTGTGTGTTACCAGTGATGACATACGGCACTGAAACGTGGTCCCTAACTATGGGCCTTATAAGGAAACTCAAGGTCACGCAACGAGCTATGGAGAGGGCTATGCTCGGAGTCTCTCTACGAGATCGAATCAGAAATGAAGAGATACGTAGACGTACAAAAGTCACCGATATAGCACAGCGGATTAGCAAGTTGAAGTGGCAGTGGGCAGGACACATAGCACGTAGAACTGATGGCCGATGGGGCCGAAAGGTTCTCGAGTGGAGACCACGTACCGGCAAGCGCAGCGTAGGAAGACCAGCCACGAGATGGACAGATGATCTCATACAAGTGGCGGGAAGACGCTGGATGCAAGCCGCTTCCAATCGGTCTTTTTGGAAATCCATGGAGGAGGCCTATGTCCAGCAGTGGACTTCTTATGGCTGAGATGATGATGATGATGAACAAATTGCGTGACGTGACGTAACACTTTCTGATTGGTGTTTGCTGTCACGTCACTTAATGCGCATTTTTTCGAATTTATGTTCTAAAAATATTAATAATCTTTAACTTTATTAGAAAAATACTGTGTTTAGGGTTCCGTACCTCAAAAGGAAAAACACGGAACCCTTTGTTGGATCACTTTGTTGTCCGTCTGTCCAGGTGTCAAGACCTGTATCTCGGGAACGCGTTAAGATATCGAGTTGAAATTAAAACTATATACGCAGATCTATAGTACTTGTATCTTGCTGCAGAAAGAAAAATTAAATTTCTCAGTTATTGTAAAAAAAAGTTACAGTCGAATATGTCGTAAAAACTCACATTTCGACACTCACAAGGGAATCAAAACCTATGGGGTACTTCCCGTTGACCTAGAACTCTGAAATTTGGCAAGAAACATTGTGTTAGAGTACACATATAGGAAAAAATCTGAAAACTGGACATTTTTAATTTAATCACAAAAATTTGGATCTTTATGCAAGGAAGGAGGGTTCAAATTTTAAATAGCTTTAACCGTGTCATGTGGGGTATCATATGAAAGAACTTAATTAGCAAAAGCTAAAACAGGTTTTTAAATATTTTTGCGATGTATATTTTTCGATTTATGAAGGAAAATATAAAAAAATAAGTATATCTATGATTTCACCTCTTATCTACTAGTTTGAACGGTTACCTCGGGGGCGAATCTGACTCGCACTTGTTCGGTTTTTTTCTTATCTACGTCTCTTCATTTATAATTATAAACTATAAACCAAGCAATTTGTTATTAGTGGAAACAAGCCCATTATCGTTGTGTCGTTTATAAAACAAAATGCGGAATGCAGCGGCCATTTTAATGAATGTTCCGAGTTTGAATCGAGAAATTATATTGGAATAACGAGCACGCACCACGGAAGCCGATAAAAGTATAATGGTTAGAGATGCGCGCGTATCCGGATATGTGTGGAGTTAAAGCAAATCGTTGCCGCAGTGTTTGTTTGAAATTATCATTTTTTTAAGCTGTAAGTTTTTTAATCAATGTAAAATGAAACAATTAATATAATAAAAGGTCGGATACAGAAGGCAGTCGTCCTAGGCACGGCACGTATTGTTAGGAGGTTCCACTCTCTGTAGCCTCTACCACCGCACCAGCAGCTTGAGCCAAAAAACATTAAACTAGGGTGCCGCTGGCAGCGGGGCGGGCTGCCAGCGGCACCCTAGTTTAATGTTTTTTACAGTATTTATGCTATTTTTTTATTAGCTTATATTTATATTGTAAAAAAATAAAATTTAGTATTTTAAAATAAATGAGTGAAATAATAATTTTAAAGTTTAAAAAACTGAAACAACCGACTTCAAAGTACGTTATTTCGTTTACTTGTAATACAAGTACCTTATAATGTAAGGATAATAATTAAACAAGGCGCTCAAGCGTTGAAGTAACTCGATTTTCTCCTTAGATATACACATTGGATGAGGAGTAAGTAGGTTTTACTTTTCAAGCTCAATAAATCTCTCACGATTGTAAACTTTTTAAAAGACCTCTATTCACCCGCTCGTTTTTTTTTTCAAGAATGACATTTGTTACTGAATGTCAAATACTTCGTCGTCACAGTTTAGAAAATGTGCAGATGTTTATACGAAAAACCTCAACATTTGACACTTTTGCAGAGAAAAACGTGTTTTTTTATTTTATCCGGCAAAATAAGTAAATCGGTGTATCTCTATCAATAATATTCAGTGACCGTCCCAAACAAAGAATAAAATAATTCAATATATACCAGTGAAATATGAAGCGGCTGTAATTGTTGATTGTTAAAATTTCAGGACCTTTTCAAGCCTTTCAGTAGATTTTACATTGATATTAAGAGTTATGTATGCGTTGAAAATATGTGATATTTAATACGTTAACTGTAAGTTACTGTGCAATATTTAATACAATATTCAAGACTTCATTGCATCAATACATTTAGCAAGCATTGTTTAGAACAACATAAAATAGGTCTCTGTTTTTAATCGACTTCCAAAAAGAAGGAGGTTATCAATTCGGTCTGTATTTTTTTTTGTATGTTTGTTCACCGATTACTCAGCCAATTGTGCATTGATTTTGATGATTCTTATTCTATTTAGTAGATCATACTTCAAAGGTAGTCCCATGTAAATTTGATCAAAATCGATGCAGTACTTTGGTTTTTAATACAACATAACTGGTAAAGTATCATCCAAACAACTTTAGAAAATAGCAAGTCGCGTATATGTGTGCTTTCACTTTTCTGTAGGCGTTATACATATTGAAGTCAGTTTTTTCAGTTTTTAACCGACTTCGAAAAAGGAGGAGGTTATCAATTCGTACCGTATATTTTTTTAATGTATGTACACGAATTACTCCATTATTCGAGAACCAATTTTTGTGTTTCTTGAATTTGTGTATAGAGAAAGCTCCCAAGTTGGTCCCATAATTATTTTATAAACATCGCTTCATTACTTTTTGAATGAAATCTCTAAAAATTAAAATATTTTCATTGTATTCCGGAGTGACTGCGTCAGATTATAGAATCACAGAGTTCCACCTACATGTTTTTCTTTGCAAAAGTGTCAAATATTAAGGATTATCGTATAGACATCTGCACATTTTCTACATTGACATTTAATTTCATTCAATGACACATCGCATTCTTGACACAAGAAAAAATGAGCGAGTGAAAAGAGGTCTCTTTAAAAAGTTAACAATCGTGAAGGATTTAGTAAGTTGCGTTTGAAGTCGGATTTTTAATAGAACAAATATTTAAACTATAATTATTCAAGAAATATCTTGTAACAACTAATTTTTAAGTCAACATGAACACTTTTCGTTACAGTAATTTATATCTTATTGTTAAAAGATTTTTAGAATTCAGTTTATTTTAAACAACTGTATACAACGAAATAAAATTTTCTCAAATCAGAGTTCTATCAAATCCCACATTCGTATGCTAAGAGAAGATCACGGCTGATTCCTTTTTATAACCTGCGCATCACACGGGCTATTTGAACGGAAGCTTTCCTATCCGTACAGAATGTCTGTTTGTGGCGCGGAGTAATAAACGTAGTTGGAATGGGCATACGGTCCGTTTAAATGTCGCCATAAGTATGAGCGAGTTTTGTAGATCGAACGAGCGAACTCATCTAGTCACAACTTTGGTTGTGTGTAATGTGCTTGGAGTATTATTCATGTTTTTGAATCATGTATTGAAATCAACTGAAAAATTTACCGAGAAACTAATGAACAGCAAGTCCTTTGATCGAATTACACCCTAAAGCTTAAAATATCGACACAAACTTCCTCGCTTATAATTTTTTAAGCTATTACATAGCTTCTATCGCGGGCCTTGAGCGTGGAGACCGAATCCAGAAATTCCGTAACGAAAATAACCTAACACACCGCGCGTAAAGCTATTATGCAATAGCTTTACCGCGGCAGTCTCCGAATGCCACACGTCTTTTTTTTTATCAGATACATTACAAGATTACAACGAATATGCATAATCCTGTTTCGTGTTACGTTTTGTTTTAATATTGGACAGTTAGAGACTCGAAATAGTTAATCCTTTTCATAATTACCATGAAAGATAGTTTCAATATTTAAAACAAAATGCTTTATTGTTACATACTGCGTACTATTAAAGTCTTCTGTGGTACTGCTTAAAATTTAATATACGCTATCTAGGTAGATTTTCTCGGAATCAAAATGTTACTTAGTGCAGGAATAAATGGTTTTCTTTATCAGAAAATTTACCATTCTTATAAATAGTTATTTTAGACTTAATTATTTTATTTTCATTAAAGTATGGTGCGAGATTTTCATTATAAAATAAAATTAACTTCAAGATATTGCAATTTTATAACCTATACACTGAAATTTTTATAGCTAAGTTTTATGTCAATCTTGAGAGCTTAGCATTATAAAACGACATTATTCATGTTATAATAGATTTGAGCTACCAAGAATACACAACAAAATAATCAAAATGTCCATTCCAATGACTCATATTCCATGGCGAAAACAAAAACGTCTGTTTGTATCGTAAAAAATCTCAGCCACCTACATAGGTAAGCCTGAAAAAACTGGGCCCTTTCCGTATCAGTAACAACGAATTGACAATAAACCCGGGTTTACGGGAACAGAACGGCCTTTACTATGGTAAAGTTCACTTTTTGACGCTCGTTTTATGATTATCACGGCGTAAGCAGAAAAGATGCCTTTATTTTGTTGGCAATAAAGCTTAATTTATCTTGGGATCTTTACAGCTGTTGTAGTTGAATTTCTTAGAGTTAGTAAGGATAATGGATTATTTCTGTAATATTAGCTAAAAGCGTAATATTTTTAACTTTAATCGACTAAGTAATGGTTGGAGATTTGAGAGTATATTTGACGCGTTGATTGCGCATCAATTAAAATAATACTGGCAGCATGCTGGGTCACCATCATCATCTCAGCCATAAGAAGTCCACTGCTGGACATAGGCCTCCCCCATGGATTTCCAAAAAGACCGATTGAAAGCGGCTTGCGTCTTCCCGCCACTTGTATGAGGTCATCTGTCCATCTCGTGGCTGGTCTTCCTACGCTGCGCTTGCCGGTACGTGGTCTCCACTCGAGAACCTTTCGGCCCCATCGGCCATCAGTTCTACGTGCTAACGGCAACAGGTAAACGCTTGAAATATTCAGAGAATATTGAGTTATATTATTTATTCACTTTAAAAATAATTAATTAAATTAAAATAAAATAAATATTTAAGGGGGCTCCCGTACAACAGACATGATTTTTTTGCCGTTTTTATAGATAATGGTACGGAACCCTTCGTGCGCGAGTCTGACTCGAACTTGGCTGGTTTTATTTTATGTAGAAATAGGTTTTCGCTTGACCGCCAACTCGCCTGATGTTAAGCGACGTTGCGGTCTACGATGGAGCGCGCTTACCTAGAAGAAACCAATTCACTCGCAATTTAAAGACACCCAGATTATATGTACTCGTATCTGCAAACATTTTGTTTGCGTGATAAATATGTATACTCATACGAAATTACAAATTTATAGTACTTACAGTCATTGAGCAAGCCGCGGACGGATAGACGGACGGACGGACACGGCGATAGTATAAGGGTACGTATTTGACTATGGAACCATAAAAACCACGATAAATAACCCGTTCTGATTACAACGTAGTGAATGACCGCGATAGTTTAAAAAAGTGGTTTGTGTACTTAGTTCTTATACTTATTGATTTGTAGTAGTTAATAAAAGTACTTGACCGTTGTAAAAAAAATTTAATAAGATGAGGTGTGGTCGAAAAACTAGTCTGCTAGTAATAAATAAATATTTATGGACATTTCCCACAACACCATCTAGCCCAAACTAAGCAAAGCTTGTGCTATGGAACTAGATGGCTGATAGAATACACATATACTTTTTTTGTAAACATAAATATATATATGATACACAGAAACACCCAGACACAACAAATATCCATGCTCATCAAACAAATGTATGTCCTGGGTGGGAATCGAACCGACGACCTGTAGCTCGGCAAGCAGACATACTACCAACTGAGCTACAAGGCTAGTCCAAGTCCAAGTCCAAGTCCAGTAATAACCGAAAAATAATTTAAAAACCACTTCAATCCAGCCTCATATTATTTATTATTTAATACAGCATTAGAAATGTAGGATGACTAAAACAATTGCCACCCATTTCTCGTTGAAATGCCAAAAACCCGTACTCAACGATATCGATCCACATTCCTGTTGCGTACTGCACAAGAATGGAATTCTTTGCCGCCATCTCTGTTTCCTGAGACCTACAATCTTGGAATTTTCAAGGCTAGAGTGAATAGATTTCTTCTAGATAGATGAGCTCCATCCTCGGCCACACCGTCGCTTAACATCAGGCGAGTTGGTGGTCAATCGTAGATCTATCTTGTTTAAAAAAGGCCATAAATTATTTATTTGTGTACTTGAATACACATTTTTATAACACTTTTTTAAATTATCACAAACACTATCTGGCAACACCGATCTCTTTAGTACTTCACCGTGCGCCAGAGTATTTGGGTGTTTCTCTGTATCATAGGTATACATTTTTTTTTAAGTATAAAAGTTATCTATCAAGGACGTAGAACTGGGGGCAATTCAATTAATCAAAACCGATCCGTAACTGAACCTTGTGCGAAGCATTTCCTGTCGGCTGCTATCTTTTTACTGATTGCGTAAGGAGGGTTATGTTGACCGATACACATATACCAACAATGCTAAATTTAAAGATTTTGAAATAAAAACTATGTCGTCGCGTTAAAGCCTAATTTAGGTTGAAAAGTCTAGAGAAGTCTATTGTGCCGCTCCCAATTATTTTGAAAATCAAAATTGTTTTAATCGTGTATGGGGTCTAATTACACCTCATTGCGCTCAGCCGTTTTTGAGGACTCACGCTACATCCTATTATCCCATTTACCAAAGATTAAAATAATTATAGTGTAAAAAACTAAAAAAAAAATGACTTCAAAAACGCATTCGTTTACTTGGACGACATATTTTCCAGTTTTTTTAATATACAAGTACCTTAACCAAAGTACCTTAACGATTTTGATAAAATATACATGGGACTATATCTGAAGTATGACCTACCCAACCAAAAAGAGTCACCAAAATCGATTTATAATTGGCGAAGCAATCGCTGAACAAACATACAAAAAAACATACAGTCGATTTGAGAACCACCTTTATGGAACTCGGTTAAAAAAAAACTAAATAATGAAGCTTTATCATGCCATTGAATACCGACCCAGTTTTGAAATGATTTCAATAACGCATATCATTATAAAACGTTCCTCAAAGCGAGGCCTCTGTCTGACCTTACGCTTTGTATTTCTATACAAATATTGTAGGACGCGTTGAATGGCGCACTTTTCCGCCAAAAATGACTTCTTTTGTCGCCCACAACAATGCATGATTTATTATTGGGCATCGTGCCCTCAAACTTTACCTTGAAGAGTATGATTATGTTGATGACTTGTGATTTTTAGGGTTCCGTAGTAAATAAGGAACCCTCATAGTTTCACCATATCTGTCTGTCTGTCCATCCACGGCTTTAGTCAAAAATTAGAAAGAAGCTACAATTTACATAGATAACAGGTACATAAATTATCACACCGAGAAAGTAATGAAAAACATTTATTTTTATAGTATATCTCCGTTTTTTTATATATATAGAATAGTTCTACGCTTAACCACCAGAACGCCTGATTAGAAAGCAATGTTGTGGCCAAAGATGAAGCACGTACATTTAAAGCAGGGTTATTTTTTATAATCTACCCCGTTGGGTGAGAGGTATTCAAAACACATTAAGTTTTGAACTGATATTTTTTGTTAGTCAAATGTATAACAAAAAATATCAGCCCCCCTGCTGTCCCTCTGCCCCTCTGCCCCTCTGCTGTCTAAACGGTTGAATTTGGAGATACGAAAAAATTCATGCAAATAGCATATATGATGAAATTAAAAGGAAACCCCAGCTAGGATATCATTGCTAAGTAGGCTTTGCAAGTGAACAAGTAATAATCGATTAACTTTTAAATCCTTTTCTTTACTTTTCTGATGGCCGATGGGGCCGAAAGGTTCTCGAGTGGAGACCACGCACCGGCAAGCGCAGCGTAGGAAGACCAGCCACGAGATGGGCAGATGACCTCATACAAGTGGCAGGAAGACGCTGGATGCCTATGTCCAGCAGTGGACTTTTTATGGCTGAGATGATGATGATAATGAACTTTTAAATCTACAAAAATTATGATGTGTAACTACGGAACCCTTCATTGCGCGTGGCACGATACGCACTTGGACATTTATTTAAAACGAAGATCGGATACTTTTGATTTTTCTATCAGACGAGTTTGTGATCATTTCTTCAGTGTTCGTAAGTATTTTTCATTTTCATAAAAGCCAGTGTCTAAAATTAATTTTGTAGATTATCTTGTTTCATTTGAATAAATGTTGATAATTTGAATTTTGTACGTTGACTCATAAAGTAAAACCTATTTATTCAGTCGTACTGCAAAGTTCTGGAACTGTCCAACCATAACTTTATTCAGAAACTCTGGAAAGCTTCAAACGTAAAGTGAATAGATATTTATTTTAATAAGTATATTACTAACTTAAATATAATCCATTAAATTAAGAGCTATTTAATATTAATTACATAATCTACACTAAATCAATATCACAAAAAAAATAACGTTACCAAATACCTACAACACACAGTTAGTGTGAGTCCTTCTGATAGAATCAGACGAAATCTAGACGCTTTTGAATAACACCGAAATATATTTCTTCTAATGAAGTTTCCGGCAACCTAGTCGGGAGGCCGTCTGACTTGGGATCCGGTCCTGGGTTTGAATCCCGCGGCACGCACCTCTTTCTTTTCTAAATTATGTGCGTATTATTAATTGCGACCAACTTCAAACGGTGAAGGAAAACATCGTGAGGAAACCTACATGTCTGAGAGTTCTCAATGATCTTGAAAGATGTGTGAAGTCTGCCAACCCGCATTTGGCCAGCGTGGTAGACCCTTCCCCCCTCACAATGAGAAGATGGTCCGCGCCCAGCAGTGGGACAGTTTGTATAAACAGGGCTGATAAAAAAAAAACTTCTTTTTTTTTTTTTTTTTTTTTTTTTTTTATATTTAGCCTAGGCAAGCTAGCAAGCAACTTCGTAAAACGTCTTAAATGTCGCATAATCACGCGTTGGCGTAATCTTATCGATGAATACATAAATAAAAATAACCAACTTGATTAATAAAATAACCCGAAGCTATTGACCTCTGCTACACTAAAGCGATACCAAAATAAGAAACAAAATGTTATTAATGTTTGATAAAATGGGATTAGTTTGGGAATAACCAGAATAAATAGGGACCTAATGCTCAAAGGACGAGAAATAAATGCAAAGAGCCGAAAGGTTTAGGGGATTACCAGAGCTTACGTCGAAGAACGGACGGTGGCGCGATAAACTTATAACATGCCCATTGGGTAGGGTTTGCCGTATTAAAAATATCCGGAAAAAAAGATTTTACAAAATTGAAATGAAACAAATTTTGACGGATTTATCGTGTATATTTGGGTATTTAGGCGTTTCACACCGCGAGTGGCTCGAACCGCGGTGCGAATCGCCCATTTACTGTTTCTGAATGGACCCATTCGCACCGCAGTGGTTGGTGCGGTGCGAATGGCCCAAGATATATTTTGGAATAGGCCGATTCGGACCATAAAGAAACGGCTCGATGCTCTTTTCGTAGGTCCGATTTGGACTCATATCAAAAATTTTAGTATTTCAATTATTTATTTGTTTAGATGAGTGGAAAAGGTCACAGGTGAGACCAGATAAGGCCTGTTATTTTCATGCAAAATGTTCCGGACCAAATTTCCGGACACTTTTTCAGTAAATTCCGGACATCAGACAACCCTAGCATTGGGCAGCCGTTCCAGAATATTCACGGCTTATATTCAGCTTATGGCATAAATGGGAGGTCACGGGCGAAATTATAAGTGGTACTTACGCTTAAGTAATGTACTTATAGTCTTTCAAATGTACTATTTGTGTTTATTTCACATATATGTATTTATGGTTCCGTGATGTCCGTCTTTTTGTGTAAAAATTATGGTATACGCAACCTGAGTACATTTTCCTCGATAGATATAATATGGGTAACTTGAAATCGCAAATGATTAAGTTTCTTCACTTAAAATCTGGTGAGTAGGCGGTTAAGAGTAAGGTATCAATGGGATAAAAGTGTTTCGGTTTTTAATATATCGCAGTCGCTATAAATGCATTTTTTTAATAAAAAAATAGACTTACGCTTGACCAACTCGTCTAGTGTTAAACGACCGTTGCGGTTTACTTAAAAAAAATATACTCGTATTAGAAAAAATAAAAAATAAATGGGATGGATAGCAGCGTAACTTTTTGAATATCTTTAAGATCAATTTGAATAAATAATTCTTTTAATTAGAAAAATGATTTTACAAATCGGTTTGGCTTATAATTGACGGAGTATGAGATGACAAAAAAAATACATCTGAATTGACAACCTCTTTCTTTTTTGAAGTCGGTTAATAGACAAATAAACAATGTACAATTCAGGTGAGAATTAAATAAACAATAAATAATAATTATAGTTTAAAAAACTGAAAAAACCTTCTAAATACGCAATAGAACGCGTTCGTACACGACTTGCTATTCACTTATCTACAGGCACTTGGATGATATTTTATCAATTATTTTGTTATAAAAACCAATAATAACCTGCATCGATATCGATAAAATTTATATGGGACCACCTCTGACCAACCAAATAAAAAAGAAACATCAAAATCAATGCACAATTAGTTGAGTAATAGGTGAACAAACTTACAGACGGAATTGATAAACTCCTTCTTTTTGGAAGTCGGTTAAAAACATTGGAATTGAAACAACCTCATTTTTTAAATTGGATAAATAACAATATTTGTTGTGTCTTAAGAAATATTTGTTTTGTAGCGGAAAATATGGATATAACTGTATCTAAAGCGGTTGTTTAAGAATAGTAAAGGTACCGTTCATAATTTGAAAGCAGTGTTAATGCTTAATATGGACATACTAATACATACATACGGCCCCGCTAATTCTGCGGTAACACCTACTACTATGGAGCACATCGGATTGCGGCCTCTATTATGGTAGCGTTATATAACAAACACCAGTTAAGCTCTAAATGTATGTACATGTTTTAATATTGTATTATTGTTTTAGGCTGGAAAGGTGAGTTGTCGATTTTTGGCGGGAATTCGATAGAGATATGTCACAGCTCTGTTTTATTTTCCTATACTTATATTATTTTAAATTATGATAACATATTATTTACATAATACTATAAAAAACCTTAAAACTAATAGAGAACAAAAATATTATTTAGAAATAAAACCAAAACTTGTCACAAAACAAATTATTTTACAATATTATTTTAATTTTTATATTACATATTTCATATTAGCTGTTCATCGCGGTTTTAGCAACAAAGTGATGAAAATTGATGATTTTGACAAAATATAGCAAATGTCCTTTTCAATGTTCTAAATACATAATATATTTATAAAATTTCACGATGATTAACTCCGTTTATCCGTGAGAAGGTAGCAAATACACAGAGAGATAGACAGAGTTACTTTCACATGTATATTACCAACTTCAAAAATAAATAGGTTAACAATTCCACTGTATCTTTTTTCTATGTTTGTTACCTCTTAACTCTGTTACTTATAAACAGATTTAAGAATATATTTTGTATATGAGGTTGGTTTGAGATTGGTTACTTTCAGATTGATAATGTGGCATCCTTTGTACGATTTAGCACTGGCCGCGTTATTCAAAAATTGAAAAACCAAAATTGTTCGGTTCTGGATTGTTCTTCATTTGTGTGTTGTTTTGTATACTTCATTAATATATTCTGAGATCTCTGAATATAATAATAAAATGTACATGATGTAAGAACACTCTGAACACATAGAGATTTCGTCAAAATCGGTTTTTCGGTAGTTTGTGTTTTTAAACTATAATTATGTAATAAATTAGTCAGGATTAATGCGGTACTAATTTCTTTACTTGATTAGTGTTTGTTTATAGGTATCTAAGCACGAGTGTTTGCAAGTGAACTAAAATGTTGAAAATACCATTTTGTTTTATAAAAAATCTCACTTGCTTTCTACACACTTTAATTTGAAAATAATCAAAGAACTTCCTTCAGGAGTGGAATGATTGACACTGATGTTTTTTTTAAGTTTTCAATTTTAACTTTCTTATATTGTATGTATGCATCAAGTGGATAAACAAGGGAGATAGATAGATAAACTCTATATTGTTTACAACTTAACGAAAACACAAATTACAAAGCGAAAAAAGCTTACATCCTAGTGAAACAACAGACGGTCTTATCGCTAATAGCGATTTCTTCCAGGCAACCTTGGGATGGAGATGTGATGATAAATATATGGTGGGGTGCTTAACAAAGAGAAGAATTGTTTATTATTACTGACCTACGTCGAAAATTCACCTAAGTTTATGAAGAGCTTGTAATGTATCAATATAAACGGCTCCTTTCATGCCACATGAACGCTTGTAGACGCTTAACATCCAATATAATGGTAGGTTTACCAATTACCGTTCCGTGTTGCGGTTACGGCGTATAGTGCCGTGGTGAGAGCGAGCACTGCGTGAGTGCCACGGTTTGGGCTGACTATAGATGGGTATATAGGAGCTAAATACAAAACGGTTTTATCGATTTATCAACTGAATATGCTTTGTGAACATACCATTTGAACAGAATAAACGTAGTCTCAAAGGACAAACTAGCAAGGATTTAAACCGGCCCCTCCCTCGGTATGTGTTTGAAACGTAAATACACGATAAATCCGTTAAAAGTTATTGAATTCCCAATCACAATAACCTGAAACATAACTTGAAACATCTTGAGCAGTTCAATATAGGTATATAGGAGCTAAAAACAAAACGGATTTATCGATTTAAGTGTTTGAAACGTTAGTAATACACGATTAATCCATTATAAGCTATTGATTTCCCAATCACAATAACCTGAAACATAACTTGAAACATCTTGAGCAGTCCTGACCACACCGGAAGGTCAACAAAACCGCTAAATATTTAACCTATGATGGAGTTGATTGCCCATATATATTTGCCCTTTAAATCTACTAGAATGCAACTATTAAACAACGCTAATAAATGTAGAAAATTTTACTCTGCACGTAGTTTGAAAGTGTATCTTTTATTTCCTCACTATTCCAACCTCCTATCAGATTAATCTCCAGAATTATAAAAAAAAACTCTGCAGCTAATTAAGCAAAGTAATCAAATCCTCGTTAGCTCCTATCTGGTGTTTAACGACGCGTCAGCATGTTTCCCGCTGACTCCGGGATCGATGCACGCAGTTGAGATTTCACGCTGGTGTTACTTTTGGAAGTTAGTGTGCTGTGTTTGATGGATGTAATCTGGTTGCCATAAAATTACGAAATAAAGTATACGGCGGTGATTTTAACATAAAAACGTAACCTTAAACCTTTAACAGCTAAAACAGCTTATCGGCGTAGCATTTGTAGCAGTGTAGGATCAATCAAGCGTAGAAGTTGGACTACGAAACCGACCTAAATTTGACATGATATTGATATAATTTAGGATAAAAACGTTAAGATGATGAAAATTTCATATGAAATAATTTTATTACTTTTGTGAAGTTAGTGTGATGTGTTTGATGATATTCTATTGCCATAAATCCGCGTAGCAGTCGTAGTATAACGTAGTCAAGCATAAAAGTTGGGCTACGAAAATTGACCAAAATTTTGTATGGGATAAAAACGTTAAGGTACGTTTTTAATAAGAAATTATTCTTACTAATTATAATAATAATTATTTATATTAATTTTAGCTTGATGACTGTGATTTGGATTTTTAAAGACATTATCAATGCAGTTGTAAATGATAATCTTCTCTTTTTTAAGTCGGTTATTAATTGGTATCAGCAAACATTCAAAAATCAACATAAATTACAAGCTCTTTGAAAAAAATCTATCTAATTCAGAACCTCATTTCTGAAATCGGAGAATAAAAAAATCTGCGGCGGCCTGACTATATACACGTTTCCCTCCAAAAACTCCATCAAAACAATTACTGTCTTCGTAACCAAATTCCTTCTTGTTAGCTGTCAGCCAATATCACGGCGCTCAAACGTTGTCTCCACCAGCCTCTGAAAGTACTTTCACACTAAGCGACTTATAATTACCTAAAAAATGCGGCTGTCGCGCTGCTAGCGCGCTTGTGGCATATAAACATGACAGCGCTGAAATCGCGTTGAAGTCGTGCTAAAGCCCCGTAGGTGTACGATACTGCAAGTAATTAAATAAATATTATTTAATTTTATCATAAAACATCTACCCGGTCGAGCCGAACCCAAAGCTTACTGCTCCTATAAAAGACGCGGTTCCATTGAACCAAATACATTTTTTTTAATGTAGAAATAGGTTTGAACTTGACCGCCAACTCGCCTGATGTTAAGCGACATTGCGGTCTACGATGGAGCATGCTCACCTAGAAGAAACCAATTAACTTAAAGACACCCAGATTATATCTATTGGCAAAGACCCACTCAGGAAGTGTATTCCACAATCTAGCAGTCCGCATGACGAAAGTGAGACCAAAACGTTTCGTTCGGGTTTTTAGATGACCACCATGAATTAAGGTATAGCAGCGCTCGGCTAGTCAGCGTCCGAGAAGTATCACTATAATTTATTATTAGTCATTTTAGTTTTTAGTAGTACAATATTATTAGTATTTTTCCAATGTAATCCTCATTTTGTTAATTAAATTTTTAGATCCGTATCTGAAAATAACTGATACTGGGGTTCTTAACCTCCTCAATTTATTTGCCAGATTTGGCATCCGGTCATGTGTTAAAGAAAAGTCATGTAGCTACGAGACTGCACACTTGCTAAACAAGTACAAGGTTGCACTGTAACTGCAGTAATGTCATAGAATACTTAATAGTACAATTTCAGTCAAGAGGGCAGCTCTCTTCTGCTGTCTGAGTGTCTCTCCAAGCAATGAGCCAAATAATGTAAGGGCGTGCTGCTGCCGCGCGGCTTAGTCACCCAATGTGAAAGCGCTCGCTTTGTTTCTCTATTCATTTAACTATTCACACTCGACTTCACTATGATTGAGGTACTTTATTTCCTTGTACTAAGGCTTAAAACTGCTTGACGATACATTTTCTCAGTTCCTCCTTCAGTAGACTTTATTCAGTGAACATAGAGTTTATTTTTGTTGGGCGTGTTGTGATTAGTTGGTATGTTACTTGATTTGAACCGATGACTTGATTGTTTGGGATAAACCGTGTTTTGTTCATAATTGGCTTGATATAAGCAGAGTTTATTAATGAATTATAAGAACTTAGTTGTGCGCCGTGGTTTCACCCGCGCAGTGATAAAAATTGGGATGATAATTATATATAAATATATGCCATCTGGGCCTGGGCTGTACCAAATTTCACAACAATCGGTCCAGCCATTTAAGCGCGACAAGTATCAAACAGTAATTTTGTAATGAGCATGTATGTTGTATGTTTGTTCTGTGTTTGGATGTTCCTCAATATGTTTCATACGTATGTATTGTTGTATTTGTTGTTAGGTTAATCGGTGACGATAAACTAGCAACCAAGAAGCTACTTAGTCTCGAACACCGCCGTAAAGTAGCATGTCTGTCTATTTTCTACAGGATTCATTTCGGGGAATGTGCGCAAGAGCTTCACGACCTAATTCCACGATCCCCATTTCACTACAGGACTAGCAGAAAGTCGGCGTATTCGGCCACCCATTTCTCGTTGAAATGCCAAAAACCCGTACTCAGCGATATCGATCCACATTCCTGTTGCGTACTGCACAAGAATGGAATTCTTTGCCGCCATCTCTGTTTCCTGAGACCTACAATCTTGGAATTTTCAAGGCTAGAGTGATTAGATATCATCTAGATCAAAGAGCTCCATCCTCGGCCACACCATCGCTTAACATCAGGCGTATTGGTGGTCAATCACAGATCTATAATGTATTTAAAAAAAATCATCATCATCATCTCAGCCACAAGATGTCCACTGCTGGATATAGGCCTCCCCCATGGATTTCCAAAAAGAATCATTGGAAGCGGCTTCAGCCGTCGTCGTCTAGTTCCTACTGTACAAGCTTTGCCTATTTCGTGGCTAGATAGTGATTTGAGAAAATGTTCACTATCAAAAATATTTTTTAAAAAACATCTTGACCGCACAGAATTTGTGGTATTTAGGTACATCTTGACCGATTTTGTTCGAATTCAAAGTTATTGTTTAGATAAATAGATAGATAAACTCTTTATTGTACATACCTTAGAAACTTACAATCAAGATAAGATATTTAAAAACTAGTGTAACAGTTGGCGGCCTTAACGCTATTAGCGATCTCTTCCAGTCAACCTTAGGATGGAGAGGAGCGAAACGAAAGTAATATGACGGGGCGTGCAGTAATAGTGAGGGGAGAAAATTATCTAAATATATTCATCTGAAAATGTATAAAAAAGTATGTTTAGTTGAAAAGAGAAGAAGTTTATTGTGAGGCCATTGACCGGCTGATTTTGATATTTTGCAGAAATATTCGGTGCTCAATTTGAAACAATAATTTAGTTTTGTTTTTAATTCTGCGGTCTGTTCGAGGAACTAATGGATTACATTATAAGTTGTGTAATTTTAAGGGTCCATAGTTCAACGATCATTCGTCTCGCTGGCGCATTTTTGAAGATATAAAATGACTGAGTGACTGAAAATAATATAAGTTCATATAAAAGATCGTCATTTGTTAAACTATAAAACAACATCAATTTTTTTTTTTTTTCATTTAATATTTTTTTTTTCGACAAAAACTTCAATTTGATCCAAGTTAATTTTCATACATGAAAATCGTTATTAAAATTTTTATTAACGCTATTGGGACGAAGTTCATTATCGCGCGTTGCGAAAGGGGGCTAGACAGAAAAAATTAAGACCAAAAGTTGTAACGACACTTTTTGCTATAGTTGTAAGCCGTGCGGCGTGCGCGTGTTTCTCTGTCTGTCTCTCTCTCTCTCTCTCTCTCTCTCTCATAGAAAGCAAGCCAGTTATTTTCGTTTCGTCTTTCTATTTCGCATTGAACAGTGTGGTGTCGCGACGATTATTTTTTGTTGAGTGTATACAGGTTTTTTGTACATAATAAATAATAAAAAAGAATAACAATAATGAATCCTGACAGTGTTTCTGCACAAGTTCCGGATACTTCGTTCCATCCGGGTGTCCCTTGACACCTCTCAAGTTTTTTTTTTTTAAACTGGTTTTCTAGTTTTACAAATGATTTTTTTTTATAATTTTTCGTAGATTCTACATTCCGTAGTTCGACGATGGTCGAACTACGGAATGTTAATAAAACTTTACTCTGTTTGCATAGTTACTAGAAAACCTTATAAAAGCTTATCAGATGAGAACAAAAATCTTTTATTCCACGTAATATACAAGTAGGTACCTGAACTAGGTCTCTAGAGTGAGTAATTAAACGACCAGTTCTTACCTAACTAGGTTTTATTACTTGTCTAGGTTTTACCATTAAGTTTGCCCTTTGCGAGGAACTTATTTACTACTAAGAAATAGGGGACTGTTCTATAATGTAGGTAATAATTATTCTCTGGTCAGTGTTCTACGATTTCATGTCTGCGCCGGGTTTTTGGCGGCAAAGCTGGTTAAGATCTATATCAGGTATTGCTTAGGACATTGTCCTATCTAGATGATTTTTTTATAAGCGTACTAAGCAGAGTTACTAACACTTTTTAAATATTTGGATAAAATATATTATTTTTACCTAACATTTTTTTCTATGTTTCTTAAATATAAAGCCAAAAATACACAATTTACCGGATAATCTTTTTCCTGAAAAATAAATATAACCATTTTATGAGTGTGTAGTGTAGTTTTGGGTGTGCGTAATTTATCTTTGAATACATTGTTGCTTTTCTATTGACAAGATAGTTTGATGCCAAAGCATTTACGACAAAAAAATAATTTTCTATGTCTTATTCCATTGTGATGAAGGTAAGTTAAGTGAAAACATTATGTTCACAGTTCCTAATTTTTTTTTGCTTAATTAATAAATATAAACACTAAAATAAAACAAAAACTTGGCACGTTAACTTCAAAATTGTTATTTATTTCTTAAATTCAAAAGACAAATAATTACATTCTTATGTATGACCTTACAATTAAGATTATATAGAAATCATAATTATTTTTTATTCATATACATATATAACTATATACATTTAACATTATTGTACTCGATTGGTATACTTTTTATTTTCAACCGTCATAAAATTTACATAGTGATAAAATATTATTAAAGTGTTTTATTTTAGCTGGAGAAAAGTTTTTCCTGTATTTAATTCACCTTGTGTTTATATACAAATCAAACGAGAAATGATATTATTAAAAAATAGTTGTCTGTAAAGCCTGTTTACGGACGATAATTTTACGTGATAACGTCATGATAGATGCGTCACAAGCCGAACGCTTAGGCCGATCATGCCTCTCTATCGCTTGTTCCACGCTCTCGCTTGCACGCTCGGCTCAGGAACGGAACGTGACAATGAGTCATGCTTTTTCGTGCGTGCAGCCGGCGTTCATCGAACTACAAAAAAAATATTTTAAATGCATAAGCATCACAAGCTCTAACCATATCATAAATTAGCTCCTGATGGCTGAGTTTGATAATAATTTATTTGCTTTATTCCAACAGCAACGTCTGTTTGTTTAATGATCTGTAATATGGACATGCAAATTTCCAGATGGTTATTAATGGACTAGTTTCTGCGTGTTAAGAGCAGCCACTCTCTCTCTCTCTCTTTAGTTTCTCCCCTTTCCCCCTTTCATACCCTCTGTACTTACAATACAAGAGTTCGTACGTCTTTATGACGTCATTAATTGCGCCCCGCGGTTTCCCCCGCGTGGTGATGAATGTGACGATGATGATGATGATAAAATACGATGGACATCCATCCACATCCAGTAAATTCAGCGTAAAACGCGATTAATCGATTATGTTTGTTTCATATCAATTTTACAGTCAGATCAAACAAACAAATCTCATTTTATTATGTAATAATAATACAATAATATACAACTATATTTTTGTTGACAACTGAAAAGTTTATAACTAAACGAACTTTAACTTTATTCTAAAGTATCAGTATAAACTTTTCAGGTTCATTAATAAACTTACTCTGGGGTAGGTAGTATACTAACGCATTTTTATCGAAGATACGTACGTGTTACATAACTTTGTATGCGTAGTTAGAGTAATACAAGTTATTAAAGTAAAGTAAAGTAGTTTTTAACCTTTCTTTATACTCAGCTCTGTTGAGCAGGGAAGTGAGCAGGGAAGTGAGCAGGGAAGTGATCAGAGAAGTGAGCATGGAAGTGAGCAGGGAGTGAGCAGGGAAGTGAGCGGGGAAGTGTGCTGTGAAGTGGGCAGCGAGTATATAAACAGGCCACGAGCAATCCGTTTGCTTTATCGCACTGCCCACTTTCCTTCCCAACAGAGCTGCGTGTACACGGGGGTTTAAATTTAACGTCCGAATTCTGCTTATACAAATACAACGTGAAACCTAAAAAAACCTTGTGGTAAAAGCTCTTTAAAATTTGTGATGTAAAATCCGCTAGCTATGAATATAAATGTGAATAGGCTATGATCCATATATTATGACCCATATTTACTAAATATCCGCTAAAAAAATTATCATGAAAATACTGTTGTATATGTTCTGCTTAAAATAAAAAATCTCCTAAAATTTTCCTGTCATTTGGTAAAGCGATACCTTAACAGAGGTGATAGCTTTGAACGACTCTTCGTGTTTTCTGCCACAAAGTACAAAATGCTGGCAGTAACTCAATTGTCTTGATTTAACGTAATGTAATCGTTGTCTGACAACTGTGAATCGGTGTTTCAAGGACACACACCAGTTTTTTTTTATAAAGAACGCGTTCAACAAATAAATAAACACACGTGATATCTTACTACATCCATCCTTCCCCTTCCCCCTATTTGGAGGCTTAGATAATTTTACAAATTGAAACATGACGTCAAAAATAATGTTTTTGCCGCATACAATGATGAACATAGTACTTAACTAAGATGAAGTCGGTTGAAAAACTGAAGCAACCGACTTCTCATAGATGCCATTGTAAGGACCAAATTGAAATGAGACCACACGGAAAGCACCAGCTTTAAAATAAAAAAAGAACCATCAAAATCAGTTCACCCAGTCCAAAGTTCTGAGGTAACAAACATTATAAAAAATACAGTCGAATTGAGAACCTCCTCCTTTTTTTAAGTCAGTTGAAATAAAATAGATACCTTTATATCGGGGTCTATGTGGTCGTGTGTGGCGACTGTTCGTTCCAGCAGGTACATCATAACTAAGCGAAAGTGGAATGTACATATTTATAAATGCTACAAGTAAGTACATACATGTAAATGGTTCGTGCTCGCTCGTGCTTGTAAATGAACTCTAGTGTTGCAATGCAACACTATGGTTCGTTTGATGTAGAGTTGAGCTACTGTCTTTAACTGGATAACCTTTACGTGCGAGCGAACTTAATGTATTAAAAACTTCCGTTGGCCATTGTACGGAACGAGTTCCTACGGAATTTTATAAACGATTTCTTATTTTCAATTCAACTTGAGAGCGATTTTATTATACGACAGTGTTTGATTGAAATGGAGAATTGGTTTGTTTTTAAAGTAGAGTATTTAGCGGTTTTATATTCATTTACATTTTCTATACAAAAGTATTTTTATTAATTACTAGCTGCGCCTCGCGGTGTCACCCGCGTGGAGATCGATTACGTTGTTATTGTTTAATGTATCTCACAGGAACTGTCAAATTTTTGGTATAAAAAGTAGGTATGCCAGATACTTCTACATAGTATAAATAGTAATCCTGCCAAAGTTCGTCCAAATCCGTCCAGTAGTTTTAGTGTCCATCAGACACACCGTACAGACAGACATACAGATAGACAAAAATGTTGAAAATTGCTGTTTTGTCTTCTGTATCGAACTATCGATCTTGTCGTCAAAGTAAACGAGGATGCGTTTAGTAGCGCATCCTCGTTTACTTTGACGACATATTTTTTCAAATTACATTGTTTTGAAAACCAAAGTACTGGACCAATTTCGATAAATATGGGGCCTCTATACCTCTAAAGTATCACTTCTTTATATTTTTATTATAATAGGTAAACATACCTACTTGTTAATGAACACAATTATTATATACTAGAGAAATCTGTATACATATACTTATTTAATATCCATCAATGATTGTACGAAATATTTAAAGTTATGTTGTAACTTTGAGATAACAAACTTTGTTCAACAAAATTAATTCTAACAATACAATGATTTGTTATTTTATGAAGAAAACTTATACTCCGTTTAATTAATGTATTTTTACAAAAACCCTTAAAATTTCGCCATGACCGTCTGCCTGTATGTCGGTCTGTCTGTCTGTTCGTCCATCACAGCCATTTTATTCAGCGAACATTTTATACATAAATGAAATTTAGCAGATAGATTTGTCCAATAAATCGCTACAAAAAAGTTATAAATAGGAGATAACACTCCATATATCGAAAGAATGGTTGATTTCTTTTTCTAAGGTGTCTTTGTGGAAGGTGGTGTTTTTTTTTTGAGGGTAGTAATAATTTCGTTTTAAGATTTTCAATAGTTATACTTAAGGGATGACACTTATTTCGAAAGAAGGGATGACACTTATTTCGAAAGAAGGGATGATTTCTTTTGCTAACCCTTCATAGGTAGTTTTTTTTTATAGATTAGTAATAGGTTTGCGCTTGACCGCTAATTCATCCTACGTTGAGTGATGTTGCGGTCTACGATGGAGCGCGTTTTACCTACAAGAACTCATCAGCCATTTAAAAATCATCAGTGAGTCCCCATTTGAGCTAGATTTATTAACCATTTTTAACCGACTTCCAAAAAGGAGAAAGGAGAAGGAGATTCTCAATTCAACTGTATGTTCAGCGATTACACCGCCAAATATGAATTGATTTTGTTGGTTATTTTTTGTTTGGTAGGTTATACGTCAGATGTACGCAAATAACGAAATCTATCAGTCACACGTGCAATTACGAATACTGAAGTTCTTTGGGCATAGGTATATCAAGAAAAGAGCGCTCGATGGAGAGACTAATAGTGCAGGGCCGTGTAGAAGGCAAGCGAAGTCCTGGACGATCACCAACTCGCTGGACCGACCTCATTAAAAAGCTACGCAGTCCACCGTAGTAGAGTGTGCGCGCAATGCAACCAACCGCCAGAAATGGAGAAGCATCGCGAGACGAGCAGCTGCCCAGGAGAGTGACGGTGACGGCGAGGAGCCACCGTCATTGCAACCACGAGCACTCCGACAAGAGTGTACGATTAAGAAGAGAAGAGATCAGTCACACAAGCACTCTATATCGCTAGTGCGCATCTCTGAATACTTTCCTCAAAATCACTCAAAATCCTCTGACATGCAATTCATTTACACTTACATATGCTCCTACATCATTTTTGGGAGTGTCCCAACCCTAAAACTTTTTAAAATTAGGGAAATCTTGTACAAATGATAATATTTCATTACTGTCCGTGTACTTATTAAAGACAATTAAGCTATCTAGTTCAAGTTAAGTCTATTTTTAGAAAATTAAACATTGATTTTCTGTGAACCTACGCTCACCACACAGTAGGTACCTACACACACTATGCAGTAACTCAGTTGACATTATCAAGATAAGTCCTTATGCATTGTTATTCATCGTGGCATTTTGGACACAACACCATCTGCTAGTACTGGTTTGTTAGATTAGTTTTAGTTTTTTAATGTAGTTCGTCTCTTTGGTTTATGATGTTAACATTAAAAGAAAATACTTTTATAGGAAAGTATGAATTAAAAAAATAAAATATGTTGAATTTTATAAAAACGAAAGAGAAGTCCACACAGTAACTTAATTGACATTATTTAAGAGAAGTTCACATACTCACGTTGACATTATCAAGAGAAGTAGGTATTTAGTCAATTAATTTCAGTTCTAAGAGAAATATTGGGTGTGCAAGCAAGATTTACATACATACACAATCGTTTGACGTCATTCGATGGTTGTTGTAAGTTTTTAGATGTTATTAATGTTTTAGTCTGTGGCTTAAATATTAGTGTGCAAGCAAGATTTACATACATACACATACATAAATTTAACCTACACATATTCCAATCGTTTGACGTCATTCGATGGTTGTTGTAAGTTTTTAGATGTTATTAATGTTTTAGTCTGTGGCTTAAATATTATACATAAAAACTTTTTTTTTACATAATGCTAAAATACCATTTTTCACAATAAATTTTGTAGCTTTGTTTGAATTGTATTGTAATTCATTGTGAAACGAACTGTCGATCAGAGAACCTTGTAGAAGTACCTTGTACCTTAGAGCGATTTCTAGTAATAGATAATAATTATTGTACAGAAGGCAGTTTGAAATAAATATGTGAAAGTGTACAGAGAATTTTAATCTTTATTGTAGTGGCAAAGGACAGTTTATCGAATACAAAAACAACAAACAATTGCCCTAAAATGATTTAACTGACTTTTCCAACGTGTCCAGAATTGAAACAAGTGGAACAATGTATCTTTTCTGTTCCTCTCTGTCCAACATATAAGTATAGGCAGAATTTAGTCTTACCTATGTGATTTATTAATTTAAAACAATTAAACTACTCAAGAGTCTGAATTCGACCATCGTCCGTCTCGCTCCCGCAACAAACATTTTTGAAGATATAAAATTACTGAATGAACACATAAAAAATCGTCCCACAAAACACTAGGAAGCAACAGCACAAGTTTTCGACAGTTCGAAGTTAATTATCATAAATAAAAATTAATTTTACAAATTATTAACGTAAAAATTATTTATATATATAGGAAAATTAGCTTGTATCAAAATAAAATCTTTGTCGAAAACTTTTGATGTTACTTTCTAATGTTTTGTGGGACGATTTTTTTAGAAGTTCTTTCAGTCATTTTTATATCCACAAAAATGTTTGTATGCGGGAGCGAGACGGACGATGGCCGAACTCTTAATACAAAACTCAACCTTTCTCCAGCCAACTAAAAATATAACTTTTTACAGTATTTTAATATCCATAAACATATAACTAACTAACCTATTATGTTTAAACCCGCTATCCAAACTCTTGATGGTGGATCAGCGCAGCCAGTGAGATGAGAACGGTGAGGGCTGAGAGCTGAAGGTGGATTGAGGAGTTGTTACCGTGCTGCATGGCCGCTGGAGTTTCACCTGTTGACAATTAACACAATCCAGTTAATTAATCCTTTTCAACCGACTTCAAAAATGTAGGAAGTTCTCAATTCGACTGTATTTTTTTTTGTTTGTTACCTCAGAACTTTCGACTGGGTGAACCGATTTTGATGATTCTTTTTTTATTTGAAAGCTGGCGTTTCTCGTGTGGACTCATTTCAATTTGGTCCAGTTCTGACAATGGCATCTATGAGAAGTCGGTTGCTTCAGTTTTTTAAACTATAATTATTAACGGAGCAGTAAAGTACCTATAAGCTGGAAGCTTTAGAGTCAGTTGACCTTCGAGTCATAAGGTCATAATTGTTGATGACAAATTAGGTGCCAAGTAGCTACTTAATCTCAAGCATCGCCGTACAGTAGCATGATGATGTCTGTCTAGATTCCATAACATTTATTTTGGTAAGTGTACACAAGAGTTTAACGACTTTATTCTTCCATCACAGGAAAATCAGAAAGTCCGCACACTACTATTTCTCATTCATTACACATATTACACACACTACCTATACATACATTACACATTCACTACATACATTTTAGTCGTACTCAACGACTTCGATCCGCGTTTTAGATGCATATTGCATAGGAATTGAAGTTCCTGTCGCCTGTTTCCAGAGAACTACAATCTTGGTGTTTTCAAGGATGGTAAATCTAGACACGCGGCAGCGTGTCAAGCCATGTTCAAGCTAACAGAACTGGCGTGCAGCACCATGTGTATATTTATCTCGAGCCATTTGGAGCCACTTTTGACGTTCTCATAACTCAAAAGCTACTTCACATAAACATGTCAAATTTAGCTCGTACCTATATTGAAACCAGCAAGATACATATGTGCTCCAATTTTCATAAACACACCTCAAACGGTTATTTAGATATTAACGTCCAAAAATCGCAATTTTTATCATTGACTGACCTATAGATCAAAATTCTAACCCAGTCCAAGATGACCTAGAAGTTTCAAATTTGGCATCGAGATAGGTAGTTAGGTGTATACAAAGGAAAAAAACCGAAACTACTAAATTTTTATCATTTTATTGTAATTTTTCAATTAATTGATTCCGCCACCGCTTGCGCCTGACAAATATATTGAAGCAAAAAAAGAGTTTGAGCGCCTGATGGACATGGGTGTCTGTTGGCCATCGAATAGCGCAAATGGGTGAATCCGATGCACTTTGTCAGAAAGAAAGACGGACAACTACGTATTTGCAGCAAAAATGTGACTATTTTTTGTGTCCACCACCTTATCGGGTAACAAGTAGTACATTCTAAAGTGCATAGAAGTGCCAAAATTAATATGGTTGCATAAATTAAGTCTCATATTGTTACTTGATGACGTGATTGGTATTATTTTTGGCACCCTAAATTTAGACTGAGTCATGAAAGCTCCAGGGTTAGGCGAGACAACCATATTGATTTTGGCCCTTCTCGATAGTCACTTTCAAATGTATTACTCGTTACTCGATGGTGGTGGATACCCCAAAAATGGTCACATTTTTGCTAACTGTACAAAACGCTTAGGTTTAGCCTAGGCAACCTTGTACACTTAGAGACACCTTACTAATGTGCATCATCCTAGATAGATCACATCTTATTACTCGATGAGGTGGGTAAACATATAGCTCGCTCTTAGTATATTAAATCGCTAATGTAAAACCACACTTAGTTCTTGTGGTTATGGCCTCTGGACCAAAATAACAACAAAATATTACATCCCATTTTGTACGTAAAAGGACAAATTGTCACACTTATTAGTCCATCCCATTTGCACAGGGCAGAACTCAAACACAGCAACGAAACATTTGTCAACGTTGGAGCTTCGCAACTCGGTTATAACAATTCCATGACGCAAATTAGTTTAATAACATTATTTAGTTAATCTAACGTCGAGGGTAATGAATGTAATTTTATAATAAACAGAAAACAAAAGACAAACAGTACAATTACATTTTGTTCGACGAAAGAGATGTAACAGAATTATAAAGCGCAGAACTGGCAATTTTGGACGAAATCGCCGCGTCTGGGGTTTGTTTAAGAAAATTATTGTGGCCGAAAGGTGAACTGAAGCTGGTAGAAATACTTTTCAATAATCGAATAAAGTGGTCGGGTTGTAAAAATAAAACATTCTTACAACTCAACTTCATACAAGTGGCGGGAAAGTGTCTTCCCGCCACTTGTATGAAGTCATTAATCCGCATTTTGGCTGGTCTTCCTACGCTGCGCTTGCCGGTGTGTGGTCTTTATTCGATAACTTTTCGATCCCATTGGTCATTAGCTACGTGTTATGTGCTCTGCCCACTGCTACTAAATTTAAACTTGTTAATCCCCAATTTTACCTGTTTTAATTTAATGGCTGGTTTTTTTTTTTTTTTACAACAAACTAAGTCTGCGTTTGACCACAATCTCACTTGACACGATGATTAGGTCGAAGATTTAGCACGCCAATCTAGGAGGAGGAGGAATATGGACCGAAATCGTAGTGCTTGTCGCTATCTTTGATCCAAGTGGTTGATTGAAATGCAATTTATCGTCGAATAAGCTTTATCGACGAATTCTAGCCAGCTCTTCTATGTCTCTATTTTGAGACTAGCTGAATAAAAAAGTTACGAAACTTTGCAGACGTAATTATATTTATTAGCAGTGCACTACTGTTATTGATAAGTATGAAATTTTATCAAACGAGACTTGCTCATCTAATCAGTTTGTCGCATAAAACATAGTCGAAATCATATTGTAGCAAATGTGAAGACAAACAATAGTACTGTTCTATTTTTTCGTTTTCCATATTTGTTCTTCTATTATTCTGGTAAGTTGACTCTCTCCGTCTTAATTATGTTTTATTGTAATAAGTCGAGAAAGCAAAGCTGGCATTTTTTCTAAAATAATTTATTTGAAACTTTAATGTATTATTACACTGACAAAGTTTGTTCTCTCAAATATCATAATTGAAAGATATAACAGAGAACGCTTTTGCTAATATTAGAATTGTTAAAAAGGTTTTTTAATGTATTTTCTTTAAAAACTTTTAAGGAATAATAATTACCATATTTTTGTTGAAGTTTACTTTTATATTTATTTTAGGAGAAATGTGAAACCACCACCAAATGTGAGTCCACCAATATTTATACAAAACTTACTTTGCACGACATGCACAGTGACCGAGGCCGCCTTGGCATTCGCGGGCACACAGGTGTAGTTCCCAGCATGGCGGGGCTCTGCTTTACCGATCACCAGCTCGCTGGTCTGTCGCCCGTTGTGGACACTCACTCCATCTGCAAACAAAATAAGCTTTAGCGTAACAAGTTAAGGACCTCCCTCGAGGTGCCCTTGAGCTAGTACCTCGTAACCTTAAGTTTGGAAGCGGCCAAGCGCCTTCTGCACTCGCCAAAGTCCGGTAAGCTGTAGAGGCCGGTAGAGGCCAACGGCTTATAATCATAATAAAAAAAAAAATAAGTTACGGAAATAAGCAAGTAAAGAAATTATGAAATTTGTTTTCACAGATTTTTAACTTGTATGTTCAATTGTTCATAGTATCATACAAGTAGCCCTGTTTTAAATCCACATAACATCGTCAACGTACAACAAAAAAAAAACAAGTATCATATAAAAGAACAACAAAATACCAGACTACAGAAAAGCAGTTTTTGAAGTATAGCTTACGATTTCGTTACCCTTGATACACTGTTGAGTGTACGTTCTGTGTGAGAAAGTATATGTAAAATCGCTGTAAAAGATTATAGATGCGTATTTTTAGATAATTCTAGTAAAATAACTTGTTTATTACGAAAAAGTTCGTTGGAGGTAACGAAAAAGCACATTTCTTATTTTAGTGAGAAATTTATAATTATTATTACAAAAAATATAGCTAGTCCGGTCAATTTAGACATCCAAGTAAATTTTTTTGCACGTGCCGGATCGATGAGGACTTTTCACATTTCCTTTATAATAGTGTATTGAACAATCCTACCAATATTCAGCCAAGTGGGAATTTTTGTAACCTCACCCCTATTTTTTTGTCTAATTTGACCGGACTAAGCCTATGACACTCAGGGAGTGAAGACAAATCTAACGACACCGCACATCAAAATCGGTCGATCAAAGCCGTAGGCCGTAGACGATCATATAGGAACATACATACTCACCTACATACATACAAACATACATACACTCAAAAACATAAACCTCCTTCATACGAAATCGGGTAAAAAATATAACCGAATTGAGATTCTCCTCCTTTTGCAGTCGGTTAAAGAAGGTATTATTTATAATATTAGTTAATATTTTTTTATTTATTTTTTATTTGTGCCAAGCGCCTTTATTAACTACAACACAACAATATACAGAATCAACTATCTAAACTACTTCACAAAAAGCACATCGATCACCCCAGACCGATAAAGGTCTAAAGATAATCCAAATGCTCAAACCCACTACCAGTTGGCAGCGTACCCAGCATGCTACCCGCATTGCCACGTTGAATGGCAATGCTTATGCGTTGGGCCAGATACGCGCCAGCATTTTGGTCGACGTCGCATCGATCAGGCGCTCAGATATTTTTTTTTAAAATGAGATGAGCTCCCGGTCCCCACGGACCCAAAGTTTCGACACCAAACGGCTCAAATATGTAACCTCTACCGAGATTAACATTTATTAGTTAATTGAACTTTGAAAAAAAAGCTATAATACCTATGTGCCTTTGCTATAATATATACTGACTAACTAAAGCAGTATTATGGGTACCTTTACACCAGGACCATTTAGTTTATTTGACCGAGTCAAATTTAGTTCGTTTTTAGCTTGTTAAATACTTTTATTATTTAGATTTAGCTAAAGTAGTTATTTAGACATTTTGAAATCAACTTAGAATCCTGCCATAAACCATTTTGTTTCCTTTGTATAAAATGAGTTTCAACTTGCGACGTTTTATTTATGTTTTCTGGAGTTGTTTCCGTAATGGCTTTTAGATTCACAACTAAACGAAGACGTATGATTGTTCTTCTTCCACTGTAAAGAAGTATGCACTAAATAGAATTAACAATGGCCAAGCTAATGTGCTGATGGCCTACAGTTTTTCACGCGGCCCACAGTTTTAGCAACAACGAATATGTATTTTCAATTCATATTTTGCTAAAAAAAATACCAACCAATTTGCTGAATACCAACCAGAACGCTAATTTTTCTCAAAGGTCGTCTTCAGTATATATTGTCTTGTTTTCTATTTTGTTTTTTGGTACATATTCGTAAAGGTAGAATAAATACCTTCGCGACTTTTCTCACTTCTAACCTAGAGAAAATGTAAGCGTCTAAAATAAACAATATTAGCTACATAAACTACTGTCAAATACCAAAATAAGTTCACAGTTATACAGATACATCGAAACACAGATATATATCATAACATACCTCTTTTTATGTATTTATATTTATTTGAAAAAAAAAAAAAAAAAAAACGTTTTCTTTGTCTATGGGATTAAATCTGTTTTTTTTTTTCCTTTTTAGTGTAGTGAATTTGTGTTCTTTTGAAGTCGGTTGTTTTTTTTTAAGTTGTTTATAAGACTACTTCTGCTGAACGACCGCAGTTTTAATGAAAGTTAAAAAGTGTAACAGATACAGTGTAAAATATGCTGCGGCCCGCATAACTTACAAACCGCAAAGCCCGTTAATAATGAAAGTTTAGCGTGGCTGCTATAAAATAAATACTATTTAGCAGAGTTTTCTCTTCTCCGCTTAATGAATGCAATCTTACCGCGCTTATTCAGATATTTCTTTGATTGCTCTGTTGGGAATTTAGTCAGAATGGTAAACGAGACTCAGAATTTCTTTTATTGTTGAAGCTCAATGGACCGTTTTCTGTAGATAAAAATAAATGGCGTTGCAAACTGCATACAAAAATATTTGAAAAATGAATAAACTCATTGTCCAATGCCATTGACTTATTGACGGTAAGTTTTTCATTAAGTCTTTAGACCTTCATCGGTCTGGGGGTAATCGATCGCTTTTTGTAGTAATTTAGTTAAGTATGTTTATTTTGTATATTGTTTTGTTGTAGTTAGTAAAGGCACTTGCCCTATAACAAAAAGAAAAAAAAAGTTTTTCATTAGTTTAAATAATGCAGTAGTGGTTTCTTATTCTTTTGTTAGTCAATAAGTTTAATTTGCCTAAACAAGGTAAGGCCTGTTAGAATATTTTCTATATTTTTTGTAGGTTATTAAGGAGTAAGAAGTTGTAGGAAGATATCATACAAGTGGCGGGAAGACGCTGAATGCAGGCCGCTTCCAACCGGTCTTTTTGGAAATCCATGGGGCCTATGTCCAGCAGTGGACTTCTTGTAGCTAAGATGATGATGATGATGATTTAAGGAGTGCGAGTGATTTTAAGCTTTAAGAAGAAGTCGCGCGCATTCGAGAATTGCAAATATAGTTTACGAAATTGACAGAACTTCACAATTTGAAATTAAAACTAAGGGTCACTTACGTCTGTATTGATTCGAAATATCCGACTATAGTTTCAACCGCATTCGGCGGTATTTTCCTAAGGAGAAGCGTAAGGGTCACTCCCGGTCGGTGACGCGTCTTGCACTCACGACCCGCACTTTAAATTAAAAAATGTGTGAAAACCACGTTTGTTTCCATAGCAGAACTTCACAAATCACTATAAATGAATTGAGTATATATATCATCCTGGTGGTTCTAATTCTAACCCATTGTTATGAAATCCTATTTCTAACATAACTTGTTTCCAACCAATGAATCGCTTTGTTCACATTTGCGGCTGTATTGCTTTGTTCTATTCAATGTGTGATTGCTTTTTGAACTAGTGACGATGCGAATGTGAAAGTTGTGTGTGTGGTCAAATTGTTAAATAAACAATCCGCGGGTCACAGCCGATGTGGCAAACGCATGCTTGGATCCATCAGCCAGTGTAGCTACGGCGGTGGATCCTAGGTAAAGCTGGAGATGTAAACGTGGCAAAATACTAAATTGTCTCGTCGAGTCCGCAATTTGTATGTGACTGTAGGAAAGTAATTTTTATAAGTAAGCTGCGCCTGCGGTGTCACCCGCGTGTGATGAAAAATAGTGATGAAGATGATGATAAAATATAGCGAATGTCCTTCTCCAGGTTCTAAAGAATCTCTGTGCCAAATTTCATAATGATCGGTTCAGCCATTTGCTCGTGAAGAGGTAACAAACAGGCACAGAGAGAATGACAATAGACTTTTAAAATATTAGTGAGGATTATAAAAAGTTATTCATAATAAGTATGTTAAATTGAAATAAAACCAAATTTTTTTCCGCACCCCGTTCCACGTTCTACGAACAGTAGACCTCGCGAGAGAGCTAATTTGAAGCTCACCTTGCGTCATCTGTACATAATACCTACATAAAGTTGGCTTAGCACATCCACGCACCCTCACTGTAACACGCAATCTCAAGTTGGTTTTCATATCTCGACAACCACTTGACCGATTCTGTTCATTTTTACCACAAGTTGTAATAATTGTGTACTTTATCTACCTATCAAATATCATTAAAACCGGTTGGTAATTAGCGCCACAATAAACTTCCCCCTTTTTATGGGAACCACCCCTCCTATCAAAAATCGCCGACGACAAAAAAAAATAGAACCTATATACCAAGTTTTATCAAAATCGGTTCAAAATTACGCCCTATACGCGAGTACGAACATACAAACTCACAAACAAACTGACAGACGAAAGAAAATTTGGCCAGTTGATGCAAAGACGCTTCGCTCGCTTCGAGATAACTGAAATACTTTAAATTTGTTTTTGTTTGAGTTCAAATATTGTTTCAAAACATTCGAAGAGGATATAAAACTGCTAGTAAAATAACACAGAGTGGCTGGTGCACTTACTCAAATACAGTTTACGTTTGTCAGCCAAACTGTATAGTTCGGTCTGGTTACTTAACTTGGAAGTTGCCTGGAGCTATTTTTCAAGAACTTTATAGTGGTTTAAAATGACTTCGCTGCAGGAGTTGTGATAGTTGGATTTGTTTTGAACTAGATTGCCTTGTTAGTCATATCTTTCAACAAAATCTAATTTTAAAATGGCCGTAAGTAACTCGTAGCTTATTTAATAGCTTAAATCTTTATATCTTGTTTGGGATAGAAAAATACCCTCAAAACTCGTTTTTCTGTACATTTCCACTATCTCATCATCACAGCCATAAGAAGTCCACTGCTGGACATAGGCCTCCCCCATGGATTTCCAGAAAGACCGATTGGAAGCGGCTTTGCGTTTTACCGCCACTTGTATGAGGTCATCTGTCCATCTCGTGGCTGGTCTTCCTACACTGCGCTTGCCGGTACGTGGTCTCCTTTCGAGAACCTTTCGGACCCATCGGCCATCAGTTCAACGTGCTATGTACCCTGCCCACTGCCACTTCAACTTGCTAATCCACTATGCTATATCGGTGACTTTTGTACGTCTACGTATCTCTTCATTTCCACTACCTAATGTGATATAATACGTAAACGGCGGGAAATTCAAATTTCAAACAGTTTTTTTGTCATTTTAGCTAAATAAGGTGTTTATAGTAGTTGATTAATCTGTTTGCGACTATCCAAAATTATGTTTTATATTCAAATATATACCACTTCATTGCTTTGGGTTTTAAAACAAAATAACTAGAAGAAATGGCAGATATGTAAGCGAAGTTTTGTATTTTGATGTCGGTTGTTTCAGTTTAGTAAACTAATAATTTTTATACAAGATCTATAGCTTGCAAGATCTTTCGAGGCAAAATAGATGCTCCAGAGCTGAGCGATGAGCTGTGCAAGTTGAACGTGCCGGATAACTACATAAGAGGTCGAAAACACAGATTGTTTGCCGGAGTTCGCCATCACACCGTGGCGCATGCTAACTCGCCTATCCCTCGTATTCTTAGTACACTGAATGCGCTCTTGGATTCAAACCAGGGTCCCAATTCAGTTATTCAAGACCGCTCCGTAGCCGAACCATATGTGGAGCGTTATAGTTTTTTTCCATCGGCCGCCATAGTTTTTTTGTGTCATACATTTGACACATTTTATGAAACGTAACACGTCCTTCGCTCGTTACTAAATCAAAAAATGATAGCAGCTGACAGAAAATGCTTCGCACAAGGTTCAGTTACGGATCGGTTTTGAATAACTGAATTGCCCCCCAGCACTGTGACTTATTTGCGGATGGATGGAAGGAAATACTGTCAGTGTGTTTGAGTTACTGCGAGACTGTGTGAATGAATGTACCTATGTACCTACATTCTTTTTCTTCTCTGTTTTTGACTAAATAATTTGTTTTATTTTTTAATTTATTTGCTATTTTTTAAATTTGACGATAATGTGTCTCATTTAATGTAATTGGTTTTCAACTGTATTCATTGAATTAAATTCAATAAATAAGAGCGAATTTACAAGACAAGGGAAGCGGAGCGTAGGTCGTCCAGCTGCAAGATATGGACGATATTGTGTCTATCGTGGATTGAACCAGGGCTCGATTAGCACAGGATCGAGGCAGATGTCATGATACCCAGCAGTGGGATAGAAACGCCTGTGGATGATAATGATGATGAATAGCGAATTTAGAAAGCGAGACACAGTGTAGTTTTAGTAATATTCGTTAGCCAAGTTCTCCGCATATTGAATTGGCTTAACTTTTCCTCAATTACAAAAGCTCTTACTTCAACCACTCACATCGCATCGACCGCTGACCTCAAATCAACTCGGTTTAAAGTTTTAACAGTTGTTTAACTGAAATATTAATTACTTACAAGTGGAAAGTTTTCACGTTCTTGTTAATTAATGCCAAGCGGTTTATCGTTCAAACTTTTGATTGAAATTTCTTAACGTGTGTTCTAAGTTAGTTAACCTGAATATCTGGATGTTAAAATTTTATTCGTGTTAAAGGTGTAAAGCACTCGATAAAGTTTTTACTTCCCGAGAAATTAGGTTATGTGTAATGAAATAAAAACTTGGAGCAAGGAATTCTTTGGAGTGAATCGATAAAATTTACACAAATTGCATCACGATTAAACCAATAGGTCTTATTTTACTGTTTAAATACAGTGTGTGTGTGTGTGTGTGTGTGTGTGCGCGCGCGCGTGTGTGTGTGTGTGTGGGTGTTTGTGGGTGTGTGTGTGTGTGTGCGCGCGCGCGCGTGTGTGTGTGTGTGTGGGTGTTTGTGGGTGTGTGTGTGTGTGTGTGTATGTGTGACTTTGTGTGTATGTGTCAGGCGAGTTGGTGGTAATAAGGAATAAAATATTTTGAATATTAAAATAAACATTTAGATCCCATATACGCTCCAACCAAAAATTGTATTAGCTGGAAGCCCAAATTTAATCATTGATCACCAAATTTTTACGCAATTAAACAGCAATAAATGACCAAGTGCATGTCGTGCCACGCGCAATGTAGGGTTCCGTAGTTACATATCATAATTTATGTGACCTTAAGACAGGGTATCTTGTTTGATACTACGAACATATGAGTTAACTTATGTTAATTTAAATATAATATCCATTTTTGACTTGTCTAAGTAATTATTTTAAGTTGATCGACTCGATAACTTGTAAAGCCTTACTTAGCCGTGATAGTTTTCCTTTTAATTTCATCATAAATATTCTACTAGCATAATTTTTTTCATATCTCCAAAGTGAACCGTTTAGGCGGTGACTCTAACAAAATTTATCACTTCAAAGCTTAATATTTCGCTAACAGATCCCTAAATTAAAAATGGTTTTCGTACAACCCCAATGTTTTTTGATTACCTATTCAATACAATGATACTCCACAAGGTGGAGTAGATGACAAAAAATAATTTATCCACACTTTACGTGTAGGGGAGGTAGCCCAAAAATGTTTTTATATTTATTTTATTCTTTGACTTTTTCGGCATTATTAATATGCATATTTATACCTAATTTCAGCTTTCTAATACTTAAGTTTTTGAGCAAAGCCGTGGACGGACAGGCAGACGGACATGGCAAAACTTTAAGGGTTCCTTGTTTACTACGAATCCCTAAAAGTGGTTTCGGCAAAATCATGTCGGCTAAAAGTAGAATAGATTAGGTTTGCGACAAAACATTCATTAACTTTGAGCTAAAGTGAGTTTCCGGCAGCCTAGTCGGGAGACCGTCTGACTTGCGATCCGCAGGTCCTGGGTTCAAATCCCGCGGCACGCACCTCTGTCTTTACGGAGTTATATGCGTATTATTCATTGCCGTCAACTTCAAAACGATGAAGGAAAACATCGTGAGGAAACCTACATCTCTGAGTGTTCTCAATGATCTTGAAGATGTGTGAAGTTTGCCAACCCGCACTTGGCCAGCCTGGTAGACTATGGCTTTACCATTTTCATAATGAGAAGACGGCCCGCGCCCAGCAGTGGGACAATTTGTACAAAGAGGGCTGATAAAAAAAAAAAAAAAAAAAAGATACTTACTAAGGTCATAGTTGATCATCCTATTCTCGAAGTACCAGAACACATACGACGGCGGCTCTGTCGACCTCTTCACCATGCAGACAAGCCTCAGCATGGAGCCTTCATGGATGATCTTCTCTGACTCACCAACTATCTCCGCGTACGCCGCTGTTGAAAATAATATAAGTGAGTAAGTATGTTCGTATAGACTGAGTGGCCAGCCCTATTGTCAGAGTTAATAAGCCGCCGAAAGGCCTCTGACTTGGCTTGACGATTGCTGAACAACCGGGACCTACAATAGGGCTAAATGAAATTCTACAGTATTCTATATTATTTTCCGTGGGTCGGAAAATACCATACCATATAGAAATACCATATATTCTACGACTTTCTCGGCATATACCATAAACTATATATATATATATATATATTAATTTTAAATTGTTAAATGTCATACGCTTCCTGAGTGGGTCTTTCCAGATAGATATAATCTGGGTGTCTTTAAATTGCGAGTGAATTGGTTTCTTCTAGGTAAGCGTGCTCCATTGTAGACCGCAATGTCGCTTAACATCGGGCAAGTTGGCGGTCAAGCGCAAACCATTTCTACATAAACAAATTTTTTTCATATTTTTTTTCTCAGGACAGGAATATATTTAACTCATTTATAAAAAAAGACTTTCAAGCCTTACAAATATACCTAGTTTTTCATAAAAATAGAGCATTAAACTTTTCTCTTGTGAGATTTTCCCAATGATAGATAGGGCAAAAAAGCACTGAGGCACAATGATTTACAAAATAAAATCCGTCAGTGAATGGTGCTATAGCAAACTTCCACCTTTGCGGGGGAAATACAATCTTAATAAATAAAAAAAACCGACGTCAAAAAATTATTTCAAATCTCAAAACGACAAGTTCTGAAAAAAAAAAATTAAGTTAAAAAATAACACTGGTGTAACAACGGGTGGCCATATCGCTAAAATCAATCTCTTCTAGATAAAGCAGACAGATTCACAGATATATAGATACACACGTCATACTTATAACACCCCTCTTGAGTCTTAAAAATACGTACAGTACGCGAGGTGCCCATAAAAATCTGTAACAGATCAGAATCAGAATCAGAAATAAGAAATATTTTTATTGCATAAACTGTGTATAGTAAGATGTTCTTAAAATATTTGTTTCAGATGAAATAAAACTTTGCTAGTTGATGAAGAGCATTGTTCGCTTTGCTCACTCGGTCAATATACGCATTGCATGCCGTCCGCACAAAGTTGCGGATGTGTAGACGTGCACCTTAATGTAACACTGTTTCCCACTTACCGACAAGTACAAGTTTGAAGAATATACTAGTAGGGGGGTGTGTAGGAACTTGACACTCGTAGTAACCCCCATCGGCTGAGGTAGCGAAGCGTATATGCAGCGCCCAGTCCTGCACAAAATAGAGTAATGTAGGCATTTTAACCTGATACATTAACTTAAAAACAAGTATAGGTTTAGAAAACTCAAAATTCCCCGACAAAAAAAAAGGATGAATCGATTTTGTTGAAACATAGGTAAGAACACTCCCGACTTTGATCTGAGTTCAAATCGGACCTACGAAAAGAGCATCGGGGCGTTTCTTTATGGTCCGAATCGACCTATTCCAAAATATGTCTTGGGCCATTCGCACCGCACCAACCACTGCGTTGCGAATGGGTCCATTCAGAAACAGTACATGGGCGATGCACACCGCGGTTCGAATCACATGCGGTGCGAAACGCCGAAGTACCCGACTAATTCACCTTTCAAACAAAGAAAAACAAAATCAAAATCGGTTCATCCGTTCGGGAGCTACGATGCCACAGACAGACACACACACAGGCACGTCAAACTTATAACACCCCGTCGTTTTTTTCGTCGGGGGTTAGCAAATAATTATTACAAAAACAAAATAACTTACTAAAACTATGTTAGATACTGTATCTTATACTGGATGTTCGGAAGAAAAAATATTTACGGAAAAATTTAAACAATCATCACCAAGGTTCTGTGGGTGTCATAGTAACATCCATAAAATAAGCATAAAGATATGAAAACATTGCAACTCAAGTCGATTTCTTTTAAGTGTTATAATAACTGATAGTAGCAATTACTATCAGTTATTGTGGTTAATTTATTTGTTTGTATTTGTAATCAAGTACTAAGATCATATGTTTTACTTGTTTGGACTGAAAATCGTGTACTGAACATACTTTAGTTTCATTATTGAATATTTCTAAGGTTACTTACTATTCATAATGAAAAAAAAAAACTTTTAGCTCATTCATATCATGAATGTCACAAGATATTCTGACATGTGTAACATTGCAATATTTTTGGCAGAGCAACACTAAACGACTATTTTGTCTCATGTTAATTTATAAAATTACCAAACTATATCTCAAGTTCAGCATTGATTTGTATGACATGTAGATAGCATGAGTGAGTTTTAGTGCAAAAGCAACATTTTGTTTGAAATATATTAAGCGATAGATTTATGTTTTCATTAGAAAAGTAATAATATGTCATCTAGCCTTACTATAGCAAAATACATAAAGTATTTTAAACGTTAGTTTTAAAAATAATGTAACTTTAATCATTAGTATACACATTTATAAATACATTAACTAATTTTGAACAATGAATATGATGAATCATTTTATATTAACATGTACAATTCTAAAGATTCATTAAAATAATTCAATCATTTAATATCAATACATCAACAGCTCTTATGTCAATCCGATAACCTACTTTTGTATTTAATTTGAAACAATATTAAACAAAATTATTCAATCATTAAAAGCTGTTTAATTTCACTGAATTACACTCTAAAGTACATATTTTGTCTGCCCGAACACTGTGTATAATAATAAATCTTGAAACTAAAGTTAACATTCCAACCCGCTCCCAACAGATCCCAGAATTTTGATTAAAAACCATCCAACTTCATAACAATGCATTGTATTATCGTCCCATTTCAGTGGCTATTTTCATCAGCTCAAAATACGTGACGTCACGGGTAAAAACAAAAGAAAATAATTTTGACAACGGTCATTTAATATGCACAAAGAAGATTATGCAGGGTCTTTTTTTTTATAGAAGATAAATCTACGATTGACCACCAACTCGCCTGATGTTAAGCGACGGTGTGGCCGAGGATGGAGCTCGTCGATCTAGAAGATATCTATTCACTCTAGCCTTGAAAATTCCAAGATTGTAGGTCTCAGGAAACAGAGATGGCGGCAACGAATTCCATGCTTGTGCAGTACGCAACAGGAATGTGGATCTTTTGTTAAGTGTATGTATTTTATTTAATATTTTTTTAAATAAATTAAGACAAAGACTAAATTATGACTTATCTTTGGAGCTGCTACGCTAGTATGAGATTGTGTTTCCTTCAGCGTGCTGTCATCGCGTTAGGAGTCCGTAGTCCGAACATCGTCCGTCTCGCTCGCGCATACCCACATTTTTAAGATATAAAACGACTGCATGAAGTTATATAAAAAAATCGGGGTTTGTAAGTCTATTTAGTCTAAGTATGTTTTTAATCTAAGTCAATTTTCATACATAAGTATCAGCTGGAAGCTTTGGAATTTTTTGGAATTTTCTACAGGATTCATTTCGGGGAATGTGCGCAAGAGCTTCACGACCTAATTCCACCCTCCCCATTTCACTACAGGATTAGTAGAAAGTCGGCGAATTACCACCAATTTCTCGTTGAAATGCCGAAAATCCGTACTCAGCGATATCGATCCACATTCTTGTTGCGTACTACACAAGAATGGAATTCCTTGCCGCCATCTCTGTTTCCTGAGACCTACAATCTTGGAATTTTCAAGGCTAGAGTGAATAGATATCTTCTAGATCGACGAGCTCTATCCTAGGCCACACCGTCGCTTAACATCAGGCGATTTGGTGGTCAATCGTAGATCTACCTTCTATAAAAAAAATAAAAACTTTCTGAAAATGATTTTTAAGTATGAAAATTATTGTCAGTACGGCGTCTCCCTCTTAAGGTGCATGTGTACTGTGAGGATAGGACACTGACAGTCCCGAAACAAGTTGGAAGACATCGATCTTTTGACCGATTAATATCGTGAGTTTTTTCCGGTTCCATAATCTAAATGAAAATTAACTTATATCAAATTGAAATTTTTGTCGAATATTTGTGATATTGTTTTCTAGTTTTACAAACCCTTCGCGCGGTCAGGTAAAAACACAATAAACAAAAGTCACAAGAAAAATAGTAGTTCGTCAGAATGAATTGAGTTTAACCAAAAACAAAACAGTATCGACCACGGTGAAGTCTCCGCAAACCTCTAGAGTATCTACGTAATGGCCATCTTGAACGTGCAATTTCGGCAGACCGCAAAATGGAGTGCTGCTTACTTTAAATTGGAAAGTCGAATCGATTGTTTCCTTCCCTCTGTTTCCCGGCTGGAGCTTAAAATTCGATGAAATGTTTCAATGAAAATGGAGCGCAAACTTTATGTGCAGTAGGCGAAAAAAAATGCTTGGAAATTCGTTTGTACTCTTGTCGCTTACCAGCTAGCGAGTTGGTCAATCGATCTATTTCATGTAAAAATGGCCAAGTGTGTGTTGTGCATGCGCAAAGTAGGGTTCTGTAATTGCACGTCATAATTTATGTGAACTTGAAACAGAGTTTCTTGTTTGTTATACGAGTTAACTTTATGTTAGTTTAAATGAAATGTTAATTTATTACTTCTATAAGTACGTTGTTAAGTTGATCGACAATTGCTCGTTAACTTGTAAAGCCTACATTTTTTTTTTGTAAATAAATAAATATTTGTGGACATTTCACACAACACCATCTAGCCCAAACTAAGCAAAGCTTGTAGGAACTAGATGACTGATATAATACATATATACTTTTTTTTTGTAAATATATACATATGATACATAGAAACACCCAGACACAAAACAAACATCCATGCTCATCACACAAATCCATTTAGGTAGCGTATGCAGCAAGTTTTGAAGTTTGTACGTTAAAATAACAAAGCACTCTGTTTTGTTAAATAATGTAGATTCGAAACCATTTCTTTCTATTATCACGCAGTAGGTGTGAAAAGTAGAGTATGTATCACGGGGATAAAGGTGTGTTTGTCTTGGGTGACATTGAATCCCTCGTTACACTTCGGATTCTAGTTTTAAATCCCTCGCTTTGCTCGGGATTTAACTCTTTAACACCCTCGCTGCGTTCGGGTGTAAACCCAAGAATCCTACATTACACTCGGGATTCAATATGTCGCCCGTGACATAAAATACTACATTATCCCCTTGGTGCATAATCTACTATTTAGTTTTCAAGAATTTATTCCACGACTTTTTGACATGATTAATACGTATGCCCATGTCAAATTATAGCTTTCTAGTACTAATAGTCTTTGAGCAAAGCCGCAAACAGACAGAGAGATGAACATGGCGAAACTATAAGGGTCCCTTGTTTACTACAGAACCCTAAAACCAGACTATCGAACCGATTTTGATGAACTTTCTATGGAACTTATCTGTAAGTGTATCCTTTTAAATAAAACAAATTAATTTACCAAATCAGTTTATCAATCGGAGTTGTGAGACAGTAATAATTGTAGTTCAAAAAACTGAAAAAAAACAGACTTCAAAATACGCAATACAATACTTATATACGCGACTTGCTGTTCATTTTCTACAGTCAATTAGACGATATTTTACCGGTTATTTTGTTATGAAAACCAAAGCATTGCATCGATTTTGATAAAATTTATATGAGACTACCTACCAAATACAAAAAAAAGTTATCAAAATAAATGCACAAATGGCTGAGTAATATGTGAACAAACATACAAAAAAAAATTACCTTACCGAATTGATATCATCCTTCTTTTTGGAAGTCGGTTAAAAATACAAGCGAATTGATAACCTTTGTTGAATTCAGTAAATATAGGAAACCGAAGCTGTCATGTCAATTAATTAAGGCACTACAAAATCCAAACCACAGAAGTAAATAATAGGCATCGCACAATTCTTAATTTTGATTCCAACAGTTTGGCGATCAGCCAACAAAACGTCGAAATCAATAAGCCTGCTAATAAAATATCCAACACTAATCCCTTAGGCTCAAATCTCACATTAAAATGCAATGGGGTTTGCATAAAGTTTTATTTTATTCAAGCGCTCCGGATTTATTGACGCAGCTCTGGCAGCCAATTGTTTCTTTGCTTTCTAGGGTTTCGTATTTTGAAAGGAAAACAGAGCCTTTACGGGATTACTTTGATAACCGTCAATCAGTCTGACAATTTTTTTCGTAGAGTTGAAATTAATATTAAATACTTATAGGTCACATTTGTATTATCTGTAAAAAATAAACGCATTGCTTAATGCGTTTATTTTGGTTTTAATGGCTGCTTAACCATTTTTACCTTTAATTATATTTTGATACATGTAAGTAAATGAAAACCTAAAAATAAGTCCTAAGTCTTTTCTCAATTACCGGAAATCATGGACGTACAAATTGGTATTTGCCACAATAATAGGAAAATATCATAAATCGTCAATTTCAGGTACATCCAAAAAAAACTATAATTTTTAAGTCTAAAACTATCATTAATTTATGTCACTCAAAAGGAAAAAAATAGCTATTGGTATTTCCGAAGTCGGGCAAAAACGGAACCCTTTATATTAAAATTACTTGTTTTTTTTTTAATTTTTAATTCTTAATTTTTTTATAAATTACTTTTGCAATTGTAAGTTGTTTGTGATCAACATTTCATCACCATCATCATCATCTCAGCCATAAGAAGTCCACTGCTGCACATACAAACCGAATTGATAACCTCTTTTTGGAAGTCTGTTAAAAATGAAGAACTTGCGAAAAAAGCTATATACAATGTTTGACGCGGAGTCAAAGTTATCCACGTTGGCATTACTTTATTTTTCCTGGTGTGCGTACGGAAGCCTTCGTGTACGAGTAAACATCGCGCTTGGCCGGTTTTATTTATTCGCTTATTCGCGTGGAATTGTTTCCCTTCGCAGGGGTTTTTGTAAACGGCGTGGATTTTTGTCGCAGTGATCACTGGATACAAGTCTTGTGTTATGAAGGAGATTGGGCGCAATGCGGGCTACGCATTATTTGACCATTTTGTGAAGCTTTAGAAGCCATATTGATTTTACGTAACTATGTGAATAGTATTTATTATTGTATACTGGCTTTGTGGCTCAGTTGGTAGTACCTGCTAAGTTGTAGGTCGTGGGTTCGATCCCCACCCAGGGCAAACATTCATCAGCATGGATGTTTGTTCTGTGTCTGGGTGTTTCTATATATCATATGTATATATTTACAAAAAAGTATAGGTATATGTATTCTATCAGTCATCTAGGTCCATAGTACAAGCTTTGCTTAGTTTGGGCTAGATTGTGTTGTGTGAAATGTCCACAAATATTTATTTATTATTATTTATTTATTGGTTTCGGAACACGGAGTATACAAGTTCGAAGCTTGGGTTCGTTTAATGGGTTCACATTTAGCATGCATTTGTTTTTTTAAATTAAATAAACGTTTATTTAATATGGTATAAAGTACATTGAATTAATTAACATAAATTTATAAAAGAGCTGAAAACGAACTAAATTTGACTCAGTCTAATAACCCAAAAAACGCATATGTATTTAATATAAATAGGCGTGTGGAGGAGTTTTGCTGGTCGTAACTGTCGCTTAACACCAGGTGAGTTGACGGTCAAGCGCAAGCCTATTGTCGAATAAAAAAAAAGACGTGGCAAAATATGTAGCCGCTTAGATTTTTTTTTTCAACGGTTATGTTTTATCGAATGGTGATCATTTATAAAATATCTGTTCTATTATATATATTATGTATATTATTATCTGTTCTATTATGTATATTATTTTCTGTTCTATTATGTATATTCAAATCTATACACGGGTCTAAGCCCGGACCTTTGAAAGGCATCAGTGGGGCCGGAACCAACACTGAGAGGCCCTTTTACAATGTATAATAAAAAATACAGATTGGGTATATGGATGGACTATGAATGGATTATTGTACAATATGGAATATGACAGATTTTGGCTATTGTGATGGAATGTTAGTGACTTAAATAAACTAGGCTATAGGCTGATGCTCTCACACAGCAGGTAAGATGAAGTTTATGTATATTATTATTATGTATATTATTTTGGGTGTATGAAATAATGAGGTGATAATTACTTAACGCTTAATTGGTAAAGTTGCCATCATATTATTGACCCACGTTCTTGATACGAAATGAAATTCTTTGCCGCCTTCTCACTTTTCTGAGAACTACATTCTTGGATTTTTTAAGGCTGGAGTGAATAGATATCTTCTAAATCGACCAGCTCCATCCTCGGCTATGCTCTCGCTTAATATCAAGCGAGTTAGTGGTCAATCTTAGCTCTATCAAATATAAAAAATAGCTAGAAAAAAATACCAACCGGTATTTGACTTATATGACATATTTACAAAAAAAAAATTCCTTCTCCGCGTGCAATTGTTGCCCTCTAAATAAAGCTGATAGGGAAAATTTTACGCAAATTAAATACCTACAAAAAATAAATTGAGCGAATTTTACCTTAACATGTCTTCCATGCGCAGAGAAGAACCTGCTGTCAGCACTATAAGTAACCAGTCCCACTGACAGCAACGAGTAGTCTTTTCTTCTTATCCACGTTACCTGAAAATAATATAAAATTAGTACCTTCTTTAAAATTTTCCCCTGTCGGGTATTATATAAATTATTTTGATGAAAACATTAAATTAAAATAAATATAATCAAACTATTGTACACAATATTCTGACAGCACAAAAACACAATGTCTGATTTAGGTAATAAAAAAGATAGATTTAAAAACTTGCGTATGCTATACTTAGTGGTATATATGTTTGTTTTTAGTTGCGACGAGTTTGCAGGCAGAATATTGCACACTGCCAAGATGATGAAAGAAGATGATCCACAAGATTCCATGTGGGAGCTTTAGCCTCAATGTCAATAACAGCTGGAAGAGATCGCTTTTAGCGATAAGGCCGCCTGTTATTTTCACTAGCGTTTAAGCTCTCTTTTGTTAATTAGTGTTTTAGTATAGTGATGTAAACAATAGAGTTTATCTATCTATCAGCCTCATCATCGCTTTTGTCACTATCACAACAGCATGCTTTCTCATCGTCTTCGTCATCACCGTCACGAACACCCTCACCACTGCAGCAGTTGTGCCAGCAGCCTAAAGCCTCGCTCCGTTATTTCAAGGAGTTGGGATGGCTCGGGTAATGCTGGTAGGGGGAAATGCATAATGTACCCCAAGCGGGACGTCGATGCGGGACCTATCGCCTCCACATTTTTCCATGCTCACTACACAAATATTTGTCCTGGGTGGGGATCAAACCCACCAAATCTCCGAATCGGGTAGTTTAAAAAAGAAGACGTATTAATAACTGAGCGGTGAAGACATTCCTGTACTTTATTAAGTCTAATTTGACAAATAGCCAATATCTCATAATTTATTACTAGCAATTCTCATAAGATCAGAGTTTCAAATTGCGTTATTATTACATTCATCAAAGCTCTTTTTACGCTGTTGCAATATCGTATGAAAATAAACAGACCCCCGGAAAGTTTCCTAATTCACTTAAGAAATTCCTAAAGTTACGAGAAAAGTTGACGAAAGTGCGTTAATTTCATGGTTTTGTTTCAGTTACATGAAATTTTATTGGATTGCTCGAATAATTCAAAAGTTTGCGGTTCTTCTTTGTATACTTTTTTGTTATATAATAACAGAATCATTTCGTATTCGTAAATTACTTATTTTGTATTTTATTATTTTTGCTACAAATTGGTTCAATGATTTTTGTTCTGCGAGAGTTAATTTACAGGCGTAATAATACTGCGTATTTACTTTGATAAATTATCAACGGGATGTAGCGTCAGCCCTTAAAAACGTCTGAGCTAAATGAGGTATAATTAGACCCCTTAGACGATTAAAATAATTTCAATTTTCAAAATAACTCAAAGCGGCAAAATAGACGTCTCTAGACTTCTCAATCTAAACTAGGCTTTAGCGCGACAACATAGTTTTTATATCAAAATTTTCAAGTTCAATTATTTATTAGTATATATATTTGTATTTATTTAATATATTTGTATTTAGTATATTTTTAGAAATATTTATGTATGCTTAGGTTTTTACTATAGTATTTATACAAACACCACCGCCCAATCACTATATAATCTCTTACATCCTAAGGTTGTCTGGAAGAGATCGCTGTTAGCGATAAGACCGCCCTTTGTGCCATTGTTTTATATGATTTTTGTTATTTTTATTCTTTTTGTGGTGTCAATAAAGTGTTATTGATTGATTGAATGATTGATAGTATCGGTCAACCCAGGATTAGACTTTTTTTTTTTTAGTAAGTGGGTTGTAATGATTTGTATTAATGGTGGAAGGATTGGTGATGAGGGGGTTGTAGGCGGGGAACGGAAGGTGCTATCGGTATAGTCGCTACCGTTCCCCGCTTATGGTGGGGATATGAAGGTTGATGAGTAAAACTCGCTCCATATCTCCCACCAGGTGGTATGTAGTTTGGGTGAGGGAAAAGTTGGTTGGAGGATAGTGGTTGTTGGGGAAAGAAGGTTGTGTTGGAGAGGGAGAGGGGAGGGAACCTTTTCCTAACCTAAACACCGCTGAACGCACCTTCGCCCAGTCCCGACCCGTGACACGTGATAGTAACTCTTAACTCACTTGGGAGGAAAGAGCCCTTATCACGCGTGAGTAGTCGGAGCAAAGCTGAAGCACGTTCAGCGGTGTGAGTCAGTTGAGTCGGTGTCAAGGTCAATGTAGGTGTAAAAAAGTGGTTTGGGTAAGTCGAGTCGGTGTCAGAGTAAGTTGTGTGATAACCTTATCATAACCTAAACACCGCTGAACGCACCTCCACCCAGCCCCGACCCGTCACACGTGATAGTGACTCTTAACTCACTTGGGAGGAAAGAGCCCTTATCACGCGTGAGTAGTCGGAGCAAAGCTGAAGCACGTTCAGCGGTGTGAGTCAGTCGAGTTGGTGTCAAGTAGAAGTAGGTGTGAGTCCGAAAATGGAGTGGATAAGTCAAGTCAGTGTCAGAGTGTAGAAGTGGTGTGGGTAAGTCGAGTCGGTGTCCGGATAGAGTAGGTGAAGGTCAAGTAGTGGGGTGGGTTAGTTGGGTTCAAGTAAGTGAAGTTGTAATCAAAAGGTGGGGTTGTCAAATATATTAGTTGTTTAGAAAAAAGAGGGGGGTGCAATATGTTATGAGAGGGTTGAAGTTGTCGTAAAAAGATGTGTAGCATTGAAAATTGGTTGAAATAAGTGGGGTGGAGCATAATGTTGTTCTTTAAATAAAGTGGGCTGGAATATAGAGGGCGTAAGGTGAAATGTGCCCTCTGAGAGTGTCCCTTAGAAGGCTTCTACTTCACCCACGGGAAGAGAGGGGGCGGTCCTATTCTAACGCCGGGACCGCACGGCGGACCCAGGATTAGACTAGACTTTATTAGATTAGACTACATCCACGAAATGAAAAGTTATTGCGTATTTATCAATAATTTCCCATCTCCAAAGGCGAGGAACGGTTTTAGATTTTTATACATTTTGAGCATAGGTCTTTCATCGAATACATTTCGGTGTATGTGAATTTGATTTTTGTGATATTATTCCCCCTGCTATTTTTTCTATCAGATAATAAGAAGTGACATTGTTTCGAGATGATTAATAAAGTACCTACAAGCATATTTTAATTAATACTTTAAAAAACATTACTCACCGTATTTTCCGTGATGTCACTAACTTCACAGTGCAATATTGCAGTAGTTCCTATTTGAGCTATGACTGTTGTACAGTTTTCAGTTAAAAAAATACCACCCTTCCCTCCTTTCCCACTTAGCTTATTAACGGCTGATCCAGCCGAATCTCTGTACATTTTCTTAACTTTATTTTGAGACTTTGACAACGAAGCCCCTTCTAGCTCGTCAAGTATTTCTTTATCTACATGTTTGTGTCTTCTTTCTATTACCTTAGCATCTTCTATAATATTTTCTATATGTACATCATCGTATTCTTCTAGAACAGAGGAAAGTCTAAGTGGTTTGGGTAGTTTGGGATATGTGGGTTCTATTTCAGGAAAATCTGTAGTTTTGAACATTTCTGTAGTCGTTTCGCTTCCTGTGATTGTGCTTGTTTGTGTTGACGTCGTGGTGGTTGTTGTTCTTCTTCTATGACCTGTTAATAAATTGATGTCATTAGTTTCTTTTATCTTGATGTAGGCATCATGCTTCCACATTTTCCATTTGTCGAGTGATGTCATTAGTTATTAGTAGTGCGGAACATAACGGATTCTTTTTAAATTGTCCTATTGTTTCGTGTACGGACGACGGACAGATAACGCGCGAAATATACTTTCAAACAACATCATACCTATCTACTAAGTAATATTTAATTCCAACAAAAGACTTAGACACGTTCTTATCATTTGCCTAGAATTAAAGTAAGTTTGTTATCTTAAAACACGAGAACACAAACATATATTAAAAAATATGTTTGTGTTCTCGCGACAAGCTTTTATTTATATCAATATAATTTTTATAATTTAATAAAATGGTGGGTTTGATTGCATTCAAAATTTATTTTCTTCCTTTTAGAGTATTTAAATAAAAATTATTTTAATTATTTTTTTTAATTAATATTTTATTTACTACACTAAAAAAGAGTGCTTGTCAAGCCTATTCAAACGGGTCGAAACTCGACGGTTTTATCTCGTTTAGTTTAGGAGTTCCTATGGCCACCTTCCGACGCCATCTTGAGACCAGCTTCATGGTACCATATTATTGTATTGTCACCGAAGCTACGTAAGTAAACCAAATTTCAACCTAATCTAACAACAGGAAGTGGTTCTAATTTAACTCGCAAGATTCGTCCCATACTAACAGGGCAAGTAGAATAAAAGCTTTTAAAAAGGTGTCGCGTAAAGCGAACCGCCATCCAACTCGGAGCCAAAAAATTAAATATGTAAGTACATTAACTAATATTAAGTAAAACAGTTTAATTGAAAATGTTTTGCATTTTAATTGTTTCTAATCTAATCGTTAAAGCAGATTGCCCTCAGTAAAATTGGAGAGGTTTCGAATAGTAGATTAAGATTGTAATTAAATTAATTTAATTGGTTATTTGATACACCTAAAAGTACGAGATCGATGTTTACTTTGATCGAAAATAAATTTACTTGTTTGCAAAATAGGAGTTAAATAAATATAGTCTAAGGTAAGTGGCGTATCTATTACACCTCAATAATATTCTAAGTTATCCAGTGTTACCTTACCTTAAGAGTCTGTTCTACCATATCTAGTTTGACCATCGTTCGTCTCGCTCGCGCATACATCTTTGAAGATATAAATTGTCAAAAGTCAAAGTTACTTTGTGTTTTAGCGTTACAATTTTTTTTAATCAAAAATTTGTTACGTTGTGTAAGTGTCGATTGATGATTTCTTTCGATTGAAAAAAAAAAATCTGTATCCGTGTATTTTGTTTGAATACACAGAAACAACTGATCAAGCGAAATATCATATTTAACATGTCACTTTATGTATTTAAATCATTAAAAACATAAATAAAAACATTTTGATTTCATACATTTTGATTCGCGACTTAAGGATTTAAGAAGACTTTTAAGAAAACTTAAGGATGTTCTAGAATCTTATCGAAATAAAACTTTTTTTAAACATTTTTATTATAAAAATAAACAAAACTCTCTCACTCAGTGATTTTACATGATTAAAATTGTTATAATGCACGAGAGAGATAGCTGCGCGCTTTGAATCCAGCCTTAAAGGATGCTCATAAATTAGATTTCACCCCGTATATAATTAAATATGCTTACCTTTCTTGTGATGCCTTGTAAAATTCCCAAATACGCTCCCTAACCTCTGCTGGTTTTTACTCGTACATAACTCCAGAGATTTCAAATCGTCCGCATTCTGCGCCACCAAAATGGAAGACCTCTTCGACTCCATAGCACCTGTGTTCACAAGTAATTCAGTTTCGAGTAACAGAACAATTGTGGCGTAGAGTAGTTTCAGTCCTCTACAGCAATACATTGTTTTGGCACACGTGAATGGTCACATTTGTTCACTAATGTCACTTAAATTTATAGTCATTTTTCACACTGCTACCTCTGCGTCTCCACGGTTTTCTTTGTTATGGTGCTTAGATGCATTCTGTGAACAAAGAAAATAATGTTTATTTATCGTATGTATTTTTTTTTTGGTTGCTGATATGGTAGGATAAGTGGAAGAAGGATGGTTTGACAGCAGAGTTTCAACGCTAATGCTAACCCATTCCCTCTGCTTTTATCGTATGTTAATGATAAATTTCTTTCTTCTATAAATTAAAGACAGTATGACGGTATTATTTGCGTTGCGACGTTTTTTAAATATAAATATAAAAGGTACAGCAAAAGGCAGATGGCTCGCCTGATGGTAGGCGATAACCGTCGCCTATAGACAACTGCAACAACACTGACATTACTGTTGCTTTGCTAGCCCGGAATTTTCAACCTCCACTCTATCGTGTAGGGTTATCATTGAGTAATTACTTATAGTTGAAAAAATTGTGCCCTCTGCATTTCGAAAATTATTTGACCTTGAAATACTTAATCAATCATAGTAGTAGACCATGTAAAAATTTCAATGAAACTTCTTTCAAACTTTAATATATAATTACAACTTTTCGAGATATAGCGATTTGTATGTAAATCAATTAAATCGTTATGGTAGAGAGGTCATTGAACTTTTTTGCTAAAAAATATCTTATTAAACAATTCTCGTCTCGTAAATTAATATTTTTTCTATTAAAAACCGACTTCAAACACAACTTACTAAATCCTCCACGATTGTAAACTTTTTAAAGAGACCTCTCTTCACTCGCTCTTTTTTTCTTTTGTCAAGAATACGATTTGTCATTGAATGTCAAATGCACGTCTTCGAAGATTAGAAAATGTGCAGAGTCTATACGATAATCCTTAATAATTGACACTTTTGCAAAGAAAAACATGTAGGTGGAACTCTGCGATTCTATAATCTGGCGCATTCACTCCGGGATGCAATGAAAATATTTTTAGTTTTAGAGATTATTCAGAAAGTAATAAAGCGATGTTTATAAAATAATTATGGGACCAACTTGGGAACTTTCTCTATACACCAGTTCAGGAAACACAAAAATTGGTTCTTGATTGACGGAGTAATTCGTGTACATACATTAAAAAAAACGGTACGATTGATAACCTCCTCTTTTTTCGAACTCGGTAAAAAATTAGGCAAATTTTAAATCATATGCAACTTCAGCCTGAATGAATCAATAAAATACAAATAGGTATTTGAAATCATATCACGTGACAGGTATCAATTGAACTGAAAACTAAATTGAACGATATTATACAGTCTTATACAGTAGGCTTGCAAAAAAAAATAACAAATTAAATATTGCAAGGTTGACTAAAATACTGAGTGAAGATGCAAGGTGGTAGTAGGATCAAAACTGATATTACATTATAGAACGTTTTTCTACCATAAACCCAATAAGACAGTATTATACTATACCAAAGAAACATAATTAGTATTTAAAATTGAATTCTTAAGTCGCCGTCTTCGGTATCAGTAACTCATTTTCATTCGCCATGTATTTTTTATTCCTTTAATTTTAATGTATATTAGCTATTTTAAATACAATCTTGAATATCCCTACACACCTCCACTTTCGCAAAATCACCATTTTCCCAATATGTTCCCAATAAACGATTTGAAATTTTGAACCCATATCAATGCAGCGCGCAGTGTGGACTTGCAAAAACAATTTATTATAGTGTAGGCAAAGACTTTCCATCACGTGGACGTAAAGTCTAAAAAAAAAAACACGAATATAGTGTCATGGGTTGACCGATACTCATATACCAACAATGACGAATTTAAAGATTGTATTCTAAAGACTATGTCTATTAACAAAAACCAGTGAAAAGTTAACAAAAAAAAAAAAATTATTAATCATTCTGGACTGAAATTTTTTAGACAACCCATTTGCAATATGTTTATTGACATATTTAATTGAATATAAAATACTTTTCATCCATTAACCAGCTCGGTGAAGGTCGTCATATAGCGGGATAGTAGACCATAAGTCTATTTTGACGCTTCGAATTATTTTGAAAATCGGAATTATTTTAATCGGGTAATGGTCTAATTAGACCTCATTGAGCTCGAACGTTTTAGAGAACTACAGCGGGTCCACATGGCGCGTTGTGTCGGCGTCGCGTTGACGTAGCGCTGTCGCTCCGTCATTTTACATACTAATAATCCTGGTGTTCACACGGCGCGTTGCGTCGACGCAACGCACACACGACTGAACTGAAGCCCCCGAGACGAAGTGGGCGGGGGTGTACTCATTGCGACGCCGGAATGGCAGCGCTCAGTTGTTTGTGCGTTGATAGAGAGGGCATACGCAAGCTCATTTCGTTTTTTTAGTCGTGAAGTTCCGGCATCGCTGCTGTGACGACGGAACGTCACGACTGCGTTGTAGTACCGCTGCGATGGCGCAGCGACCGTGTGGCCGTCTATGCGTTAAAATATTTGCGTTGCAACGACGCAACGCCGACGCAACGCACCGTGTGGACTGACACGCTACATCCCGTTGATACTTTATCAAAGTGTGTAGGCGTGAAAAGGTCAATTAGTGTTTGTTTTGTTACTTATTTATTATTCAGTTTGGATGCTGTTTTATCGTCCCTCCACTTACAACAATGTGAAACGCCCACTTACTTCGCCATTTATGTAATGAACAATATTTATTTAGGTGAATAAATTCGAAATAGAACTGAGAGAGCCTTTTATTTCTCAAGGGCGCTTTCATTTATTTGATATGACAATATTTGGGGTTTTTGTTGTCTTCTTGAGTAGATAATTACTAGGCTCTGTTTGCGTTACCTTTGATTTTTTAACCGACTTCTTAAAAGAAGGAGGTTCTCGATGCGATTGTATCTAGAAAATTTATTGAATCAGGTGTAACTTTGCGGAAATTCATGTTCAAAAACATAAATCTAATTTATATATGTAATGTGCTTCCGCTTTGAGGTCTTCAAGCTGGTACTCTTGCCTACTTCGAAGTCTTCAAGCAAAATGTTACCAGCTTGAAGAGATATATAAGTTAGATTATATAATTAGATTTGATTAGTTAAGCTATATATTATAAGTTAGATTTGAGTTTTCAACTATATATGTTTTTTTGTATGTCTGTTCAGCGACTACTTCGCCAATTGTGATTTTTTGTTAATGATTTTTTTGTTTGGTAGGTGATAGGTACCTCTGATTTGCTCCCATATAAATTTTATCAAAATTGGTTTTTATAACTAAATACATAACTAAAAAAAAAACATCAAACGAACTGCTTATTTTGAAGTCGGTTTTACTCAGTTTTTTAAACTATAGCAAAGTAAAAAAAAAAAATATGTTAGTAAATTTTTGTTCACAAAGACAAACTGTCATCTATCTCACCTGTGACCACAAACATTACAAAGTGTGTCGAGAAAAACATGTCGGATGTAAAGAATGAGAAATAAACCAAGACGTCTTATAAAAGGAATTGCAATCGCGCAGGTCGGAAAACATCTTTGTGTAAAAGCGTCGGTAGCAAAAGAAGACAGGATTTTATGTATTATTCATAAAAAAACTGGGACAAGAGAATAAAGGTACGTTCCTTTTTCTTTTACATTTTGGCTTCAGACGTTTGGATATTGAGCCTGTGTCTAGTACATTAAAAATATAAATATGACGTATAATTTTCAAGTAAAATTAAAATAGTCGAAGATAGTCAATGTAAGATGTTATATAGTACTGGTATAATATAATATAGTATATATTATAATATATGATAGAGACTCTTGAAGCTCGTTAACATCGTGAGCGACTTCTGCGTCTATAAGGAACGTTTTGCATAAAATAATAGGCTACTACCGCCCATTTTATGAAATATTTCGTTTTCATATTAATAAAATTTAATACATACGAGCAATCCTTGTATATATATAATCTGAATCTCGGAAACGGCTCGAACGATTTTAAAAAATTTAGTTTTTATGTAGTTTTTTTTATCAGCCCTGTACAAACTGTCCCACTACTGGGCGCGGGCCATCTTCTCATTGTGAGAAGGGAGTAGGTAGATTAGGGGACGATAAATCGATCTTGCTAGGTTTAATTTTTAGTGAACCTGGGTTTGCTCGTATTTTCATTCATACAAAATCCGAATGGAGCTCGGTCGCCCAGGTACTTAAAATTATAGTTTAAAAAAATTCAATAACTTATAATTCTAAATGCGCAATTTCGTTTTAAAAACTTAACTATGATATGGTACCAACTTGAAAGTATATTATTTCAAACAACAAAACAATTTTCCATATCGTGTTATAACTGCCGGAGTTACGTACTAACAGACATTAAAATAAAATCGAATCAACAACATCCTTTTTTAAAGTCGGTTAAAAACAACTGCCATCTAGTCTCACCTGACAACACGGACGCTGGAAACTGTTTGAAACGTCAGATCTTAAAATTATTTAAAATATATGCGATATTGTGATAAGTAAAACACGTAACATTAGCTATGGAACCCTACTATGTGTGTGTGTCGTGACAGTCTTGACCACTTATTTTTTTCATTGGCTAAATGTAGTTTTTGTGTTATTAAAGTTATTATATTTTGTAGTAAATAAAAAGTAAAATTATTTTCTGTGGTAGGTCTATTAAATTTTATCTCACAATTATTCGAATTTGTTGCCAAATATTTACCTAGCCGAACCTTTTTTTGTACAAACAAATATTTCGAAAAAGCGTTCAAAAAATAATGCACAGAGTTCCATAAAATATTCGAATTCTTACCTCGACACGAGGCCGTACACAATGTTGGTGAATTCTCGGCATCATCTCGCTGTGACGTGTTTTGTGGATGAATTAGTAATCGGCGTTCCTCTGCGGAGCTCATCAACTTTGCAGGTCAAACTGTCATTTTGTCTCGAATTGTTGATGGTATTTCACATTTTATATATGTATTTACTGTGCCCTGAGGGTTCACCAGTGATGAAAAATGATGCTGATATCGAACGGTGATGACAATGATATAACCTACGTCCGACTGCTGGTTTTTAACTAACTCTGTACCAAATTTCATAACAACAGGTTCAGCCGTCTGAAGATGGAAAGGTAACAAGCAGACAGATAGACAGACTGACTTACATTCGAAATTATTATATTATTTAGAATTATCTCTGCCCTAAAGTTTTATCCGCATAGTGATAAAAAAGGTGATGATAGTGAAGCTATAATGTAGGCTTAATCTGTCTCCAGCTTCTCAGCTATCTCTGAACTTAACCTTACCTTTAGTAATTGGTTCAGCCGTTAGATTGTAAAACAGAGAGACAGACAAACAGACAGAATTACTTGAATCGATCTCTACGAGATCGATTCAAAAATTAAGAGATTCGCATACGTAAGAAAATCACCGACATAGAGTTCTCAATGATCTTGAAAGATGTGTGAAGTCTGCCAACCCGCACTTGGCCAGCGTAGTAGACTATGGCCTTACCCTTCTCACAATGAAAAGATGGCCTGCACCCAGCAGTGGGACAGTTTGTACAAACAGGGCTGATAAAAAAAAAAAACCTATCTCAAAATAAAATCACGATTAACAATTAACACTTTGTAATGCAGATCTCCAGTTTTTCTTCAGAAACTTACCTACGAGTATATAGTCGACACTTGAACAGTTTTTACAAAGTTTTCCTACGGAACCGTGCAAACTTTTGCTCCAATGAATATAGTAATTGAATTGAAAAGCAAAATGTATTTTTGTCGGGATTTCTATCTGTGCTGTATATATTCTGGTTTCGTTCAATTTAGTTTTATAGAAAAGCAGCTGGTAGTGTATTCAAGTTAATGGAAGTCAGGAAATATTTTTTATCAACCGACTTCAAAAAAGGAGGTTCTCAATTTTGTTGTAATTTTTAGGGTTCCGTACCTCAAAAGAAAAAAACGGAACCCTTATACGATCACTTTGTTGTTCGTCTGTCCGTCTGTCCGGCTGTCCGGGTGTCAAGACCTTTATCTCGGGAACGCGTAAAGGTCCCTATACCCTATTAGGGTGATTATGTATGTACCTATGCTATGTATGTAATTGTAATGCAATGTAAAATAAACAAATAAATAAACATAGGTATCGGGTTGAAATTAAAACCATATACGCAGATTCATAGTCTCTCTCTGAAGAAAATAAAATTTCTCAGTTTTCGTAAAAAAAAGTTACAGCCGAATATGTCGTAAAAACGCAAATTTTGACACTTACAAGGGAATCAAAACCTATGGGGTACTTCCCGTTGACCTAGAACTATGAAATTTGGCAAGGAGCATTGTGTTAGAGTACACATATAAGAAAAAATAAAAAACTGGACATTTTAAATTTAATCACAAAAAAATTGTGTCTATAAGCAAGGAATGAGGGTCAAAATTTTAAAGTTCTTTAACCGTATCATGTGGGGTATCATATGAAAGAACTTCATTAGCATAGCCTAAAACAGGTTTTTAAATGTTTTTACGATGTATATTTTTCGGTTTATGAAGGAAAATATAAAAATATATGATTTCCACCTTTTATCTACTAATGTGTACGGAACCCTCGGTGGGCGAGTCTAATTCGCACTTGTCCGGTTTCATTTTTTTATCTGTCTAATCTAATACCAGTTGATGCGGTGACTTTCGTTTGCTTCACTCACTCAGTTACTCACTGGAATATTACTTGCGCTTAATTTAAATAAAGATTAATAACGCTCTTTTACAAAAAGGTATACAATGGGAGCAAATTACCTGTTTTCATTAATGACTTGTCATGCTCGTCCAAAACGACAGGTAGTTAACGAACCAGGTTACCGGAACACTCCTTTGTCGAGGTGTTTCAGGGAAACGACGCGTTTCTGAGTGGGGAGTTTCTGTGTCAGTTGGTTTTGTAGTAGCATAATAAATTTATTGAACTTATACGAAGAAAAAGACGAAGACAGATTTTGTTGAGACAACCTTAATGACGGTTATCTATCTATAAACTAAATTTTGAGATATCGAATATTGTTTACTCGAAAATAAAATCTATTTTTATTGCAAAAGACACAACAAAATCCCGAAAATAAAAAGGCTCGACGGAATTAGATAATGTTTAACATATTAACGTTTCTGCGAAACGTTGCATGCAATGCGTCATAATGCGATGCATTATGATGAAATTATAATTAATCAAGACCTAGATCTTGGTATGGATAGTAGGTATTTATCATTTTAAATGTTTAATGGCATCTTAACACGGGGAGTCTTTATGAGAGAATTGTTAAAATAACAGTTCACATTCTCTTTTAAATTTGAAATGATTAAAATAATAATGTTTCAATGATTGGAATGATTAAAATAATCATCATCTCATTCAAAATTGGAATGATTAAAATAATTATTGCGATTTTAAATTTTACGTCACAATAAAAGAAAATAAAAACTTTTTACTCAAAATATTTTTTCTTATCCATCCAGCCTGATGTTGTTCACAGATGCAGTCTAACATTTAATACGCTGACCTAAAAGGGATCGACTTGCTCTACATTTGAAGACAGTATTTTACGAAACAAACAGACTGCGGCAGAGAATTCGACAATCGTATCGCGTGCGTATAAAAAATGTGGGACGGAAACGTTTTGTACGTACGCGGGATATATCCACCATGAACAGATGGTGTCCTGGATACGTTTATCTGACCCCCGAAAGGGTGTAAGTGACAGGAGGGGGGCAACATTCTTCATACGAATTGTATCCGATAAAAACCAGTATGCAATCATATAACTGAATAAAAGTTTCTATATGTATCCCATGTAAACTTAACTCTATGTAAGTTTTTGCAATTTGTCCAAAAATTTCTCACAAAATTTTGATAAGTTTAAAAAGACACGTTTATAAAAAAATCGATGAATTTATATCCTGTGAAAAGTGCCATATTGAATTTAGATTGACGTCACCTAGTCTGTTACTAGTAGAAAAAGAGGTCTCTAATGATACCTTATTAAATTTTGATTAGAAGTTTAGAAATTATTTAATTACACATAAACGAATATATATATAATCATAACCCTGAGTAATCGGGGGAAATTAATTGATACCTGAACAGTGACTGAAACTTTTCCAGCTAATTTAGTATAATTTATTTGATACGTGGTAATAAATAGGGTAACTTATCTATGATCCAAAAATACATTTGTTTGAATATTAGTTCTCCGAATTCATTTCATAGAATTGTCTGATTCCAAATGTTTAACTTGACATGAGTTTCTGATTTCTTAAGGTTGTTAGCCATCAGTTTCATTTGCCAGAATAGTGTTGTTATATCATAAGTAAGTAGTTTTATGTTTTATGATAAACCTTCTTATATACAAAGGTTCGGTTATCAGATGTAATATCAATTATTATTATCAGTTTCTTTTTTATCTCGAAATTTAAGCAATTTCGGTAGTATGAAATCACCACGGGCCTAAACCAAGTGGTGTTCATTTTCTAATGTAGGTGCTTCTTCTTGCAAAAAAATTCGTACGATGCGGCAAGTATTTAGGATCGCAGCATTGTTATGTAGATGTTTTTAGGTATGTTTAAAAGATTAATGCTGTAGTGAAGATTATTGGGTATTACTCCGTGCTAGAGAGCACCAACGGCACTATATATACTTTTTCCATTTTCCATATTCTGATTATTTCTTCTTTTAATTCTGTTTATTTATGAATCTTCTCTGTTATAGTTTTCTGTTAGTTATGTGTATTGGTTACTGCTATATCTATTATACATTTTATTAAATTTGTCTGTTAATGTGATACCTGGTCTGTTGTTGTGTATAGTTTTATCTGTTAATATAGCTCTGTCAAAATACATCTTGTGGGTAGAATTCTCTAGTACAGGTTGAGGTGCGTATTGGTAATAAGGTTTAGTAGTGCTGTTAATGAGTTAATATTTTATTGCGAGTTTCTGATGAATTACATGTGCAACCTGGTTGTGTCTATGTGTGTAATCAGTTTGTGTTAGAGTTGGGCAAGCGCTTGTGATGTGTTGTATAGTTCGGGTAGACAGTGACATTTTCTGCATTTATCATTAATAATAATAATAATAATAATATATTGCTTTATTGTATCTACACCTTATAAATAAACTTAAAAATAAACAATAATGTAATTAGCAGTAGTACAAGGGGCGGCCTTATCGCCTTAAGCGATTTCTTCCAGGCAACCTTTGGATGGACAGAAACTAACAGTAATATAATAAGGACGGTGGTGTATATACTTATGTTACATATACCTAAATAAGCAAAAATTTACAAACTAATACAATACTTAAATACAATAATATATATATATATACTAAACATACCTAAATACATATCAATATAAACAATATACATAAATATATAACTATACCAATCAACATATAGATAGATAATGATTATATACTAAATTCTTGAATATATCAAGCGATTTAGCCTGCCGAATCGTAACCGGCAAAGCGTTCCACAGTAGAACAGCTTGAACAGTGAAGGATTTGTTGTAAGAGAGGTTGGAATGGGATGAGGTATGGAGAGTGAGCATTCTGGGCAATAGGATCTTTTATGATATGTTTCCTGTAATTTTTTGTGTTTATAACCTGGTCCTGTATAGCAATCATAAAACCTTCTGTTTCGGGGAATAAGTAACCTAATTTTAACCACTTTTTAGTATTATTTTTTTATGTAGAAATAGGTTTCCGCTTGACCGCCGCGCTTTACGTTATGTTTGTTTTTTAAACACATAAGCTTTTTGATTACAAAGATTCGGTAATCGGATGAGTTGTCAATGCCTTTCCGGGATTTTGATAAAGTGTATTTTGAAAAAAAAAGAAAATCGGTTTCGGTGAAATAATATTCCGTATTTAAAAATTCGAATCATAGACAGGTAATCAGTAAATAGTTTTATATTGAGTAAGCAAACAGATTTCCCAAGCAAGCGTTCCAAATATTTGAATCGAAATCAGTTAGAATCTAAAATCAAAGCTTATATCTAATGAGGTTGTGGTCACGTAAACATCTAAGGACAGTATTGTGGTGTGAAAAGTAACTTTGAAATATTTATTTTATCTACGTTTTTAATTTAAAAAAAAAGTTAGCAAAGTTTTGTAACGGGAACCACCGTCAAGCGAGGCGTATGCCTTTTTGCTGCACCTTTAAAAAAAACATTAGATTAAGCCATATTTTGCCTAGTTTGTTTGACTAATTATTCCCGTTCATTTAATAAAATAACATAAACACAAAAAATACAATACAAACAAAATACATATCTGATTTTAGAAAAATGTGGTAAAAGGCGTAGCAATTTTTGTCTGTAATCGTAGTAGTACGTAGCACGTGCTACGAATCAAGCATTGTCTATTTTGCTACGAGTTGACTAAAAATGTTATACAGGTTCATATCTCTAAAAAATAACGTTTTTTTTTTTCATTTTAATCTTACTGTATTTTTTTTAAATAGTAGGTAATATTTTTTCTCTAAATGACGCTACGGAAAACTTAAATCGCTTAAGTTACCAAATTGTACTTCTCTTGGGTAAAGGGGCCTCGTTAATGCCAAGGCCAAGTGCCTAACCTATGACCCTTTACCGCTGTACCTTAAAAACGGGGCTTGTTTGCACGACAACAGCTCCTCTCCTGCCGTTAGGAAGGGTAACTGGACTGTGTAGCATTCTAGTTTTTATTATCCACCAATAAGAAGTACATTAAAATCCACTACCTACTTGAATATCGACTGAAATACAAATCCATTATTGTTGAAAACAATAAATAAATAAATAGGTATTTGTGGACATTTCACACTACACCATTTAGCCCAAACTAAGCAAAGCTTGTATGGAACTAGATGGTTGATAGAATATATCTATATACTTTTTTTAAATATATAGAAACACCCAGACACACAACAAACATCCATGCTCATCACACAAATTTGCCCTGAGTGGGGACTGAACCCACGACCTACCACTTAGCAAGCAGACATACTACTAACTGAGCCACAAAGCCAGTATATAATGTATCTCTAATCTAACTATTAATGACCCTACAGCAAGCTACAGTCTACAGTGTGTAATAATAAATGTTTGACATTATTTAAACGTTCTTTTCATTTTTAGACAATAGACAAGATTTTTATTGTGTCAAGAACTTAAAAAATATTAACACGATTTAAAATTAAAAATTTAACTAAACTAAGTTTTTGCCACAAGCCGGCTCCAATATTTATAACTTATACTGTGGAATCAATACACAGTACATAAAAAATACCAGCTACTCTGTACTTAGTTACTGACTTTAGACAAAATTTATGGAGCAGCTAATCTTGTTCAAAATTGTATGCATTTTTTGTTATACATTTAAATTTATTATTGTAGCAACTATCTATTATGGTTAGAACACAGAAGCCCAAATAAAACAACAACAACAAAGGTTTCGGGACGGATAGAGCGAGCGATAACCGAGTTACTTGACCCACTCAATGCGTGTGAGTGGCTATTGACTGTTAGATCATATCTAGAGGCCTTACGGATGGTCTAATCATATCCAGAGGCCTTTCGGATAGTCTACAAACTTCCACACTATTTCTAGCCAAAAAAGGGTAAAAATACAATATATCTTTGATGAAGACAATTAAAATGATCACTTGACTGCACTCTATTGTTACGGGAAGTGGGTATAGGGATTGGAAGGAAACAACGATGTTATTCAAGCCCGTTTAATTCACTGACACGTGGTATCTACTACAGAGCACTCACAGTCTACAACACGAACACCGACAATAATTACAGAATCGACGCGCTACAAACACACAGAGACCGTGTTCCGATCAACACACTCCTACTATAACGTCTCTTCACTATACTGTTCACTTCAACACTTCACTTTCACTTGTAACTTTACCTTTTTTCCTGTATGCTACTTGTATCTGAACTGCCCTCTGTCCGCGACTGAAGCTCCTTATATACCCCGCAGAACCTTCTAGAAGCTTTTATTTCGATAGTCATTTTGTTCGTCATTTGTTTCTTCCAGAATGTTCAATTTCGATCGTCTTTTCGCTCGTCTTTTGTTTTTATCATTTGTTCCGAACTTTCTAGAATGTTGACGAGATTCTTTATTTAAATAGTCGAGGAGCATTTCCTTCTAGAAATTTCACCATCATCATCATCATCGTCACACTATTGATCCAGTAACTTAAACTAGCTTGCTTGCACACCAACTGGATCAGTGTAAACTTACCAAAGTGTGCCCTTGCCATCTTAACATCTTTAAGGCTTACTCAAGGGCAGGTACCTTAATCTTTAACTTAATTGCCGAAAACTTAGTAAGGGAACGTTAAATGAAGAGAAAGCTAAGAAATGTAGGCTTTGAAGTATGGTTTGCGGTTTTCGTTGTCGTAATGTAAGTTTAATTTATTTGACTACTCTGGTATTAATGAAATTCACGGCAATTTTAAAATAGAATTCATTAAACTATTTAACATACGAGGTGGATCTCAATTTGACAGTATGTTTTTTATTGTTACGTGATTATTTTGCCAATTATGAATAGATTTTGAATATTATTTTGTGTTTGGTAGGTCATATATTGAGGTGGTCCTATAGAGATTTCATCAAAATCTGTTCAGTAGTTTGTTTTAAGGGTTCCGTACCTCAATAGGAAAAAACTGAACCCTTATAGGATCACTTTGTTGTCCGTCTGTCCGTCTGTCCGTCTGTCCGTCTGTCCGTCTATCCGGGTGTCAAGACCTTTATCTCGGGAACGCATGAAGGTATCGAGTTGAAATTAAAACCAGATACGAAGATCCATAGTACCTATCTTGCTGCAGAAAGAATAATAAAATTTCTCAGTTTTCGTAAAAAAAAGTTACAGCCGAATATGTCATAAAATATGTCGGTTTATGAAGGAAAATATAAAAAAAAAATATCATTTCCCCCTTTTATTTAGTTTGTACGGAACCCTCGGTGGGCGAGTCTGAATCGCACTTGTCCGGATTTATTTAAAACAAAATTCCATATTTTGATGTTGGTTTTTGGGCCGGGTGTTAAAAATAATACATAAACCACATATAAGCAAAATTTTGTATTCCTTTTTGCCAACTGTACTAAAATAACTTACTACATTAAAAAAAATATAACAAAAACATACACTTTCTCGCGAAAAGGTAAAATAATACTGCGTAACTATTATTTGCGCTACAAAAACCACATTTCTAGTAAAAGAGTTTTTTTTAAATATTTATATTATTGATAAATAATTTGATGATTATATTTAATAATGATAATTCAACTTTTTTTGTACTACGACAAATTAGCCACAAACAAGTTACGACAAACTAGTATTTGTTATTTAACTATTCAATAATTAATTACCATAGTTTATTCCACACACTAAAAAATATATCAACTTTTCCTATTAGTATGTAACAACACCCAAACAAACTTAGTTGTCTAAAACAAAGTGAGCTAAACAAAACTCTGTGTTTATTAGGGTCGATGTTTTTGTTCCCACAACTAAGCAAGTTTTACTGCTTGCCTGAACTTTTTGTCCTGTCCCTGTAAAGTTATAGTCATTGTCACCACATAGCATAACATAAATAACCAGTAGGAAAAACTTAAGTAATTATATTTAAAAAAAAAAATAGTTTAAAAAACTTAAACAATCGTCTACGCAACTCGTTTACTTAGTTGACATTTTTGATTAAAAAATATGGGACCACCTTTGAAATATGGCCTGCCAAATAAAAAAGAAACTCCAAAAATGCGTGCTTGAATTTGAACTTAATATGTACCAACTATATACTTTGCACGCCGCAAGGCAGTTTGAGCGATCTAATTTGTATGTTCCACCAGCTGTATGTATACCCATAACCGCAAATAAAGAATTTTATTATTTATTATCATTATTATTAAATAAATTTATAACTGGCGAAGTAATTGCTGAAATAAATAAATAAAACAGCCGAATTGAGGACTACCTCCTTTTTGGAAGTCGGTTAAAAATGATTAGATTCACTCACGCTACGTAAGTTTGTAAGTAAGTGAGCTCAGTACACATGAGTGAGCGAGAGTATTGCGTCACGATGGCATGATGCTGTTTTACTCGCACTTCTTTTGCAACCGTTTTTGATTTAGTGCGCTAAAAACTGTGTATCTTTGTTATTTTTCACCCAATTTTAATAAAATAAAACACAGAAATGAATTGATTAGCAAACAATATACATTCGAATATTAAACAACGTGTAAGAATCTCATTACGGTTTTTTTGTTTTGAGTAGAGTTACTGGTTATCATATTACTGTGGCAACACGTCATTGTAAGGGATTTTGAGTACTTTATAGGCTTGTTTGGTCTAGTTAGTGTCTTGTCAGCGGTCTGTCAGGGTCTACCGCTTTAGAGTTGTCAGCGTGTAACAGCTCTGTTATCCTTGGAATGTCAAATAAACTCTGCCTCTTGTTGCCAATTGTAAATTTATGTTACCTGCCCTACAACACTAATGTCAAAAACGACCTAAGTACCTCTTTTCTGGACTACTGTACCAAAAAGGTTTTAAAAGAATTTATTTCTTAGCCTCCATTGTTGGTCTGTTCGTTTTATACTGCTATAGCTGGGTAATTAGGATTCCGTAGGTACCTCAAAAATGGAACTCTCTCATAGGACGGACAGACGGACAACAAAGTGATCCCTAAAGAGTTCCGTTTTTTCCTTTTGAGGTACGGAACTCTAAAAATAAATGAGAATGACAGGAGCTGTCAAATGGAGAATAAAAGTAATTAACAATTAAATGTGATGATCTGTATAGTATTAAAACTAAATATCAAAATAATATCATTATTAACAAAGCGTGAAAATCATATTTCAAACTTGTTATCGTATTATACATTTCTGATCCGTGAATTACCGTAGTGAAATATTGCTCAATTTATAATGTTAACCAAATTCAATTTCACAGGTAAATCTAGACGGCTGTTCTAGCAAATTATTTGACAAACAGTTTATTCTGATTAAAACAGCCGAATTTAATTTGATTTTGTATAAATTGTCAGGGAAGGACGGGAGAGTCCGTGAAAGGTCAAAGCTTTTGAAACTTCACGAAGTGGAACATTTGTTTTTCTGATTTCCGTGGATGTTTGCTTTTGTAACTTTTTGTATAAATGTTGTTTTGATAGTAATTAATACAGGTAACTGCTGTTTCTTTATAAGGTTTTACGCCAATTGGCTACTGCCTAGGTAACTAGGTAGGTTGGCAACTTTACCTGTTTCTTGTCTCAATTTCATCTTAATGAAGTATATAGGTAAGCTACATGTTTCACCAGGCTGTATCTCATGAACCGTGATAGTTAGACAGTTTAATTTTTTACAGATGATGTATTTCTGTTGGAGCTACATGTATTATTCATCTACTTTTAAGTTAAATATGTAAATACACTGTTTAATACCATGCCGTGCGCTCTAGAGTGGATTACGGGATCGATCGACAACATCAATAGCATGTTATTAAACGCAATATTTCCTTAACGAGTGACAAATAAATATATAAATAAAATAAAATAAATAAATACTAGTATCAGAAGTAATAGCAGTAACATAAATAATAAATAGATTTTTTTAAAGGTTTTACAACAAGATTCTAGTCTAGTCTCTAATGCCTAATCTTATCGAAGTAGTTTTTTTTCGATATGATTAGGAAAACAGATTCAAAGAAAAAAATAATCATCAAAACCAGCAGCCTAGTCGGGAGACCGTCTGACTTGCGATCCGCAGGTTCTGGGTTCGAATCCCGCGGTACGCACCTCTGTCTTTTCGAAGTTACGTGCGTATTGTTAATTGTCGCCCACTTCAAACGGTTAAGGAAAACATCGTGAGGAAACATACATGTTTGAGAGTTTTCAATGATCTTGAAGATTTGCGAATTCTGCCAACCCGCACTTGGCCAGCGTGACAGACTGGCCTAACCCTTCTCACAATGAGAAGATGGCCCGTTCCCAGCAGTGGGACAGTTTTGACAACCTCCTTTTTTGAAGTCGGAATAAAAGTAACAATATAATTCGCACTAATAATACAATAGTGTTGTAACTCAAAATACATCGGACTTGACATAACATTATAATCGTACGTAAAATTTAATTCCTCACAAGTCATTAAAACTGTCGTAAAAATGCTGCAAAAAATGAATAAGAGATGGCGCTATAAGACATTATTAATGACTGACTGGTCTCCTACTCCCCGCCCGCAATATTGCGTCATCTTCAGTTGCGACCAACAGTGATCGAGGAAGGACGCGCCGCTTGGCGCAATATTTCGAGTTGCAACGTTATTACTGAATCAGATATGTAAAATTTATATTTATATTTTGAATTAATACACTATTGTTGATTTAAGCATAAACATGACTGTGTTGTTATTCGAGTTATTACACTATTACTGATTTACACAAGCAATATTTAAAATAATATTTTTACTTACAACACTATTATTGATTCAGTTAGTAATTTTTGATACAATACAGTTTTGTGGAATCATAATTTTAAGTAATTTTTTATGGTTTATTAATTAATTAGTCATAATTATCTATTTGTGAATTACAGTACTATTTAAAACTCAATCGAATGTTTAGCAGTGTTATGAGAAAAATACCTACTAAGTATTATAATTTCATAAATTTCGAGTTACTACAGTCTTTGTGACAGACACGCATCAAGTACGAGTATGTATTGGACTAAATAAATAATTGATAATTTATCTTTGTAGGTTCAATATGCATCGTGGACGTTTACTTGTTGGTATGGCAACAAATACTACAAGTTGTCCCCATGAAAAAGAAAATGATGAACTTGTCAGGAATTCGTCACCGTCATTATTGTCATCGGTGAGTACAATCGATGAATCTACTACCCAGAGAGAAGGCAACGACGTTACAAAAGAACAATCGACACTTACGGTGCCATCATCATCTACAATTCATCCAGTACTTCAAGAAATTGACGTAAACAGTTCAGTTATGGTTAGTAATATTAATCCGACAACTGAATGCGACCAAAGGAAATATTACATTTCACCCATTCATTCAGATCAGAGTGACTTTGATGATTCCGACCAGGATCCACATTTCGTTCTCGATTCGCAAAGTAAAGCTCCCAGTCTGCTCCGAGGTCAAACAACAAAATCTAGAAGTAGTTCTTCTTCAAGTAGCTCTTCTTCAAGTAGTTCTTCTTCAAGTGGTTCTTCTTCAAGTAGTTCTTCGTCAAGTGGCTCTTCATCAAGTAGTTCAGATGAAGGAATTCTGGATAATATAAGTCCCGTTGCTGGAACCGGTGGGTTGTCTACTGAATCAAATATTTCGTCGGTAGACGAAAACTATAATACTAGGGGCAGGAAGAGGGTGCGTAACGTCGAAGCCTGGAAACACCAGGTAGCCAAACGACTTCGGAATACTGGCAAAGCGTATGAATCGGCAAACAAAAAACAAGTACCAGCAAGAAAAATTGGTCCGACATGTGGCGAAAAATGCAGGTTAAAATGTAGTTCAAAAATAAACGAGACATCAAGACAGGATATTTTCAATAATTATTGGAATTTAGGAGACATAGCAAAACAAAGACAATTCATAATTAGACATGCTGCAGACATCAAACCAAAATACAGGTACTCGTCCACTCAACATTTTCGCAAATTAAACACTGCATTTCATTTTGTAGTAAATGACGTTAAAATTAGAGTTTGTAAGACGTTTTTTAAAAATACTCTTGCAATAAACGACAGACCCATTGCTACAGCGTTATCAAAAAAAACAGAGTGCGGTTTCATACAGGAAGAATTACGTGGCAAACATGGCAAACAACGTACTGTGGATTCTGAGATCTATGAAGGTGTCAAAAATTTTATAAATGCTATACCACGCGTCGAATCACATTACCTTAGAGCCCAGACGTCACGAGAATATATCCAGTGTGACAAGTCTCTAGCCGATTTATACCGAGACTACAAAGATAAATGTACGGAACAAAACTTACCATTTGCATCTGCATCTACTTTCAACCGTATTTTTAATAAAGAATTTAATATTTCCTTCCACATCCCAAAAAAAGATCAGTGTGATCTTTGTGAAACATTCAAAAATGCAAATGAAGATGAAAAACAAAGTATTATTGAGGCATACGAAACACATTTGAAAGAAAAAGAATTGTCCAGAAAGGAAAAAGAAAAAGACAAACAGGCTAAAATAGATTCCACAATAGTTGCTGTATATGATTTACAAGCTGTGATGCCAATACCAAAGGGCCACGTTTCTTTATTTTATTACAAAAGTAGAATTAACTGCTATAATTTCACTGTGAGTGACTTATACGCTAAAAATGTTGAATGTTTTTTTTGGGACGAAACTGAAGGGAAACGTGGTGCAAATGAGATCGGAAGTTGTATTCTGAATTATATTGAACTAACTATACAGGCTAATCCCGGTAAAGAATTAGATTTTATATTTTACTCGGATAATTGTTGCGGGCAGCAGAAAAACAAGTATCTCCTCACAGCTTATGCGTATGCTGTACAAAAAATGAATGTAAACAGTATTACCCATAAATTTCTGATTCGCGGTCATTCGCAAAACGAGGGTGACAATGTTCACAGCGTAATTGAAAAGCAAGTAAGGCGTTTCATTAAATCTGGTCCAGTGTACGTCCCGGCTCAATACATTACATTAATTCAGGCCGCTAAAAAGACAGGCAAACCCTATAAGGTCACTGAAATGAGTCACGAGAAATTTTATAATCTTAAATTACTGCAAGAAGAGTGGGGTAACAATTTTAATGTAAATGAGGATAGAAACCAAGTAAAATGGCACGACGTTAAGGTGTTTCGTCTTGAAAAAGAACACCCATTGTGTTTCTTTTACAAAAATTCTTACGAAGATGAAGATTACCAAAAAGTTTTCGTACGTAACATACGACGAATTAGGAATGAAGCTTTATTATTCTCTCATGGTTTGACACGAGAATATACAAGCAAGATACCTTTAACTCAAAATAAGGAAAGAGACATAAAAGAATTGCTGGAAAAAAATATAATACCCAGAAATTATCGTGAAACGTATTATAAAGATTTGACTGATTAAAAATAAACAAATAGTATTACTATTTAAATACTCATTAAAAATATTATATTGTGATATTCAGACTGATTATAACTAAGTAAGAATAATGTTTTTTTTTAATACGAATACTACTGTGCAAATACTTCGGTAACTGACTAATTAAAATATGTAAGAATAAATATTAATAATGGTGTACTCTATTTCGTAAAACTATTTTTTTCTTAGTTTTCGAAGTTTTATTTTGTTAAATGTTAAGTAGAAAGTTGCTACTAGTATTAGGAACGACTGTTTTTGTTTTAGAAGATTTGTTTTATTTTTGAGGAAATGTTTAAATTCGTTTTGGTATTATTTTTTTTGTTTAAATGTATAATTTCATGAGCAATGTGAATATTTTTGTGTAATTACGTAAGTAATTGACAGAATAAATAAGTATTTTGTTTTGGAAGGTTTATTTTGTAGATTAAGTACAAAATGGTGAAGAATAAAAAGTGTACCTTTACCACTTATTTTGTGATCAGTATTAGAAATTACTGTTTTTGTTAAAGAACGTTTAATTTTATTAATTTTTCAAATGTTTAACTCCTTAATAGTAAGTATAGGCAAAGCCCAAATGTCAATTTTCTATTATAAACACTAATAAGAATAATCTGGTTTTATTTAAACAAAGGACCTACCTATAGACGAAATACCAAGAATCAGTTTTGTTGTATTTATTTTGTTGTAAGTACAAAAAAATCACCTAAAATCGTAGAGAAAATTTATAATTCAAACTGTCGTAACACAAAATATTTCATCAATAACGAAGTAACTAAAAATAATATTTTATTTTGAAAACTGTGTCCGGAGTAATACTGTCTTAACTCAAAATTCCTAAATAACTTCACTATTACAATATTTTCTTAATATTAGTTAAAATATAATATCTTTCATTTCATTTTAAAATCTCATAAAGTTTTGATTTCATTTGTATCTATAATAGGAAGTGAGTAATGCGTTTTTCGTTGATTCTGAAAAATTATCGATTTTGAGTTACAGCACTATTGTATTATTAGTGCGATTATGTATTAGACAAGTAATCTAGGATATCTAATCTATGTCAGACCGTCAGAGCAGTTTTTTGTACGCATATATAAATAACTATGTTTTTGCTGATAAAAAAAAACTGGAGGAGTAATCGCTTAACAAACATACCAAAAAAACATACAGTCGAATTGAAAATCTCCTTCTTTATGAAAGTCGGTTAAAAACTATAAACTTTACGGTATTGTCGGTATTTTTACCCGACTGCGGCGAATCAAAACGGAGGGTTATGTTTTCTGTAAATTTTATGTAATATAGCTGGCGTTATGAAAATACACGTGTTTCATTATAATTAATAGAGTTAATAGTGCTGTCTAAGGACGAAAAGATCAGGCACCGTTATTTTGAGTAAAAATAAAATAAAAAAGAAAACAACCCTCCCTTTTGCTTCGCCGTAGTCGGGTAAAAATACAGCAGAAATGTCAATATTAAAAATAAAATATTTTTTATTGTCAAAGTTACAAACAGTTCTTATTAAAAATTATTATACTTAAAAAAAACAGGAAAAAAACGATTTCAAAATACGCAATACATATGTACGTGACTTGCTGTTCACTTTTCTACAGGCACTTCGATGATATTTTACCAGTTCTTTTGTTATGATAACCAAAGTACTGCATCGATTTTGATAAAATTTATATGGAGCCACCTCTGAAGTATGACCTACCAAATGCAAAAGAATCATCAAAATCAATGCACAATTGGCTGAGCAATCGGTGAACAAATATAAAAAAAAACATACAGACCGAATTGATAACCTCCTTATAGAGTAGAGTAGAGTAGAGTAGAGTAGAGTAGAGTAGAGTAGAGTAGAGTAGAGTAGAGTAGAGTAGAGTAGAGTAGAGTAGAGTAGAGTAGAGTAGAGTAGAGTAGAGTAGAGTAGAGTAGAGTAGAGTAGAGTAGAGTAGAGTAGAGTAGAGTAGAGTAGAGTAGAGTAGAGTAGAGTAGAGTAGAGTAGAGTAGAGTAGAGTAGAGTAGAATAACTTTATTGTACATCCATACAGAATAACTTAATTGAAAGTACAACGGCGACCTTATCCTCCTCCTCCTTCTTCTTATTGGAAGTCGGTTAGTAATAACATTATCAATTCGACCAGTATTAGATGAAAAAAATATGCACTCTAAAGAAAAATCGAGTAAAAGTTCTGTTGTCCGGATACAAGAGGTATAAATATAATTATATTACACAATTGGAAACGTCAAACTATAAGTAAATTACCCCATGTCCGTATAAATCACAAAATTTGCTTCCGTTTCTGGAAAAGCAATGTTCCTAACCAATGTGCAAACCTAATAAATTCAAAGATAATAAACGATAAAAAACATTATCAATCATTCTTTTCATAATAAAAGCTGAAAGAACAAGAAACATTTCAAGGCCTCACTGAAATGAAGGCTTAGGGCGATATATTTTAATAACAGTACACAAGTTCCAAACGGAACGTGGGCGTGGTACGGATAGTAAACGGATAGTAAATTAATGTACAAGGAATGACAAAGACAACAAGTACTATAAGTTTAGAAAAATCAAAAATCCCCGATAATGAAAAACGGCTGAACCAATTTAGATGAGACATAGTTAAGAATATGCTCGATTAAATCCTCTTTCAAAGAAAAAAAAAACTACATCATAATTGGTCCATCCGTTAGAGAGCCGCGATACCACAGAGAGATATATACTTAACAAACAAACTTATAACACAGGGGTGTTATAATTTTGACGTGTATATCTGTGTATCTGCATTTTTTTGTTTGTATTTCGTTTTCTTTTATATATGTTTTGTTTTTTGTCACAATAAAGTATATATATAATCTATTATTGTCTATTAGTAGGCTGAAGCTGAAGTGAGCCGATCACATCTCTCATAGAAACGACAACAGTTTGTGTACACGCGTTATAAAGGGGAGGTCGTATTACTGCATACATATTATTTAACAGGCCTCATGGCTCAGTGCTAGTAGGACTGCTTCCTGAGTTCGATCCCCACCCAGGGCAAACATTCGTGTGATGAGCATGGATGTTTGTTCTGTGTCTGGGTGTTTCTATGTATCATCATCATCATAATCATCTCAGCCATAAGAATTCCACTGCTGGACATAGGCCTCCCCCACGGATTTCCAAAAAGACCGATTGGAAGCGGCTTGCAACCAGCGTCTTCCCGCCACTTGTATGAGGTCTTCTGTCCATCTCGTGGCTTGGTCTTTCTACGCTGCGCTTGCCGGTACGTGGTCTCCACTCGAGAACCTTTCTATGTATCATATGTATGTATTTACGAAAAAAAAGTATATGTACATATAGGTATATGTATTCTATCAACCATCTAGTTTCCATAGTATAAGCTTTGCTTAGTTTGGGCTAGATGGCGTTGTGTGAAATGTCCCCCAATATTTATTTATTATTATTATTTATTATTATAAAGTACTTTTTTACATTAGATAGATCTACGATTGACCACCAATTCATCTGATGTTAAGCGAACGGCGTGGCTAAGGTGGAGGTCGTCGATCTAGAAGATTCACTCTAGCCTTTGAAATTCTGAAATATGTTGAAATACAACATATAGACGATTTATATAAGTCAGCTTGTTAGCTGACTTATTTGTAAGTTAGCGGGTGGAACTTAGCTACTGTTTATTTCTCCACGTAAACTAAGGAGTGATGTATGTTTAGATAGGTATAATATAGGCACCTACAGGCGGAGTTTCCACGATGGATATTGCGTCTGGTTTAGACGAGGGCGCTTCATCATATCGTCAATGTGTACCTTGCTTTATGCCGAAAACGAAGGGGTGCGGTCTAAGTTACATACTTTCATTTTCAAAAACTTAAACCTAACTTAAATATACTAGTGTTTTCGCTTCGACAAGTCGAAACACACTAGAAACATAAGCCGAAGGAAGCGGAAATACTTTAGATATATAAGTTTTTTAATATGAATTTCCGCAAAGTAACTCCTGATTCAATAATTGTCTTACTTTCAATAATTTATTCCAAGTGAAATTTCATACATAAAAATCCTTTTAGAAATTGTTAACGCAAAAATGATTTTTATCTATGAAAATTGACTTGGATCAAATTGAAATTTTTGTCAAATATTTGTTATGTTGTTTTCTAATTTAAATAAAAGTAATTTCAAACCTGCATTTTGAAAAGAGAGAAATAACACGAAGAAAATCAATACTAGGCGTCTACCTAAGTAGGTACGTAAACCAACTATTTTTGAGGTCCGGTATTAAAACTCCGGGAAATGACTAGTTTTTGTGTTTGTATATTTTTTTAGTGAATGACTTGAAAGTACTGGATTCGTCTTTCGACGCTAGTTGTTTGATTCAATCGCAATATTTACCTTTCACTATTTATTCAGATTAATAACCTTCCATTCAAATTAAATCACATATTTTGTATCTCTGTACTATATTTATAATTATTATAGTGCTCGCGGGAACTTTTTTTAGCGAGTGAGATCTACGATTGACCACCAACTCTTCTGATGTTAAGTGACGGTGTGGCCGAAGATGGAGCTCGTCGATCTAGAAGATATCTATTCTAGCTTATACATATTAATATAACATTAATGTGGAATTGGTACTAAATACAATAGGTTCTGTTTCCACTGAAGCGAAGCGGAACTTAACGGTGCATTGACCAATCACAATGCTCGAAGGATCTGGGCAAAAAAATTCAATCGTTGCAATTGGTCTATTAGTGCATCGCTAAACTTCACTCCGCTTCAGTGAAAACGCACACTCAATCATACACAAACATACACGAATACAACCAAAAGCCACGTGCAACTCGGAACAATTATAAACGTTTTCATTTTATTAGCTAAATTGCATCGCGACACGGTTGGGATCAAATTAAGCTCGGAACTAGGCAATAGTTTATTTCATTAAAATTTACGTTAATTTGATTAATTTGCGGTGCGGACAAATCTGGGATCGTATTCATTTGCATAATTATCTAAGCTTGTTTTGCGACTGCAACATATATTATTTATTTATGCATAACAATATTCTTATATTTCATTGAACTTAAATAAAATCGTACACGAATTGGAAAAATTGTGTTTTTTAAAACCACAGAAATCAACCATTTATCATCATCATCACATCAGACTTTAAAAAAATACATACATACTTTACATAGAAAATTCTAAAAATACCTATTGGTACTCTATTCCTTTTGTACCTTTCTAACATCTTAGATTTTTTTTTTTTGGACATTGCACACAACACCATCTAGCCCAAAATAAGCAAACATTGTACTATGGCACTAGATGGCTGATAGAATACATATATACTTTTTTTTTGTAAATATATACATATGATACATAGAAACACCCAGACACAGAACAAACATCCATGCTCATCACACAAATGTTTGCCCTGGGTGGGGATCGAACCCACGACCTTTCAGTTCTGTAGGTAGATGTAAACACACTACCAACTGAGCCACAAGGCCGACAAATGTGAGAAATTATATAGGTATACCTAATGTTATTTTTATTATAGTGTCAATAAAGTGTTTTTGTATTGTATTGGAACCGGCTTGCCTCCAGCGTCTTCCTGCCACGTGTATGATGTCGTCAGTCCATCTTCTAGCTGGTCTTCCTACGCTTGCCGGTGCATGGTCTCCACTCGAGAAATTTTCGGCTCCATCAGGAGACCAGATGGACCGACATCATAATAGTGGCAGAAAGACTTTGGCTGCAGACTACTTCCAACCGGTCTTTTTGAAAACCAAAAGGAAAGACTTGTGTCCATCAGTGGACTTCTGTGACTGAGAATATGCTAATGTGAAATAGTCATAAACAAGTATTAAAAGTAAACAAAATTCCCGACTGCAAAAAAGCAGATTTTGTACTCTAACTTACGATTTCGTTACGCTTGATACGCTGTTTAATGTACGTTTTTTGTAAGAAAGTATGCGTATAATCGCTGTAAAAAATTATAAATGCGTATTCCTTAGAATATTTTTATTAAAACTACTTGATTATTACCAAAATGTTCATTGGAGGTTACAAAAAACCCATTTATTTATATTTTTGCGATAGATGTTTTTTTTTTTTTTTTTATCAGCCCTGTTTGTACAAACTGTCCCACTACTGGGCGTGGGCCATTTTCTCATTGTGAGAAACAAAAAATATAGCCTATGACACTTAGGGCGTAAAGACGAATCTAACGACACCGCACATCAAAATCGGTCTAGCCGTTTAGGCTGTAGGCGATCATATAGAAACATAGATACATATCCATCCATATAAATACATACATAAATACATACGTACATTCATACATACATAATAAAGATACATACACTCAAAAAACATAACCCTCTTTCTTACAAAGTCGAGTAAAATTGGTTTACTGCATATCACTACCATCACAACTGTCGCTTAGGTATAACTTTATGAGATATATTACTCCAATAATATGATTCAAAATAATACTAATCATACATACTTAATAACACAACGTTATAATATGTATTTCAAACGATAAATGATAATACCACAGACATAGTAGATGAAGCATACGACTTCATTTATACGAAAACCTAACGTGCCAAATTTTTGGTATCGACTGTGACGTCAGACGTCACACGATTTAGTGATGGAATGTTCCATCCGCGCGAAATCCATTCAACCCAATGCATCCGCGCGCTTGTACGCTAGTAACTAGTTGACAAAATATCGAATCGGAACTATGTATCCCTTGAAATTAAATAAATCTTAGGTCGTCAACAGTGATTTTTCATCTTACCGTTGACACGCTAGGTACATACACTTGAGGTATCTATAGAAGTCTATGGATAATACCTAATATTGCTTTTTCGACGTACTCGTTTCATAATGTAAATTGATCCCTACGCGGTCATTGTGCAAACATTGATGGAATTCATGTGGTAATTTAGGCTCGCGGCCGACCCAAAACTTAATTTTATCAAAAGCTTATGTTATAATGAAGTTGTACGTTATCTATTAATGTTCATTTGAAATACGTAATAACATAAAAGCGACTAAAGAGTACGAAAGACACCGATATAGCCACACCGTTTTACGGACGATAATTAAACGTGATAACGATGCGTCACAAGCCGAACGCTTAGGCCGATCGTGTCTCTCTATCGCTTGTTCCGCGCTCTCGCTTGCACGCTCGGCTCATGAACGGAACGTGACAACAACAACACAAAATAAGCTAGACAATGACTTTTAAAAAGTGTATTATAAAATACCTAGTTGAAATAAAGAGGAAACTGAAACAGGTTAGCAAGTTGAAGTGGAAATGGGCAGAACACTCATGGAACGTGGTACTGATGGCCGATGGGGTTGGATTGTTCTCGACTAGAGACCACATACCGGTCAGCGCAGCACAGGAAGATCTACCATAAAGTGGGCCTCATACAAATGACGGGGGCTTCCCGATCGGTCGTTTTGGAAATTCATGGAGGAGGCCTATGTCCAGCAGTGGACTTTCATGGCTGAGATGACGATGATGATGGATTTGTTATTCGGGCAAATTAAACTTATGGCTCACAAACTTATGGAATCAGATAGTTCTATGCAACAGATTCGGGCATGTAATATTTAAGGACATTGTATTTTGGATCTAAGATAGGTTACCCTTACAAACACTGCGTAAATCTAAAGAAGGCTTGCAAATTCAATAATTATAGTTTAAAAAACTGAAGCAACCGACTTCTCATTGATGCCATTGTCAGAACCCCAATTGGACCATATTGAAATGGGCCCACACGGAAAGCACCAGCTTTCAAATAAAAAATAATCATTCAAATCGGTTCACCCAGTCGAAAGTTATGAGGTAACAAACATAAAAAAATATACAGTCGAATTGAGAACCTCCTTCTTTTTGAAGTCGGTTGAAAATAAAACAACGAAGAATTGTTTATTTCATAGAAGTAATATATTTAAAGTCGCTCCCGTCTTTCTCTTAGCGCTTGTAATAAGTAATATCTCTTGTTGGCCAAAAAATGAACAAAAATATTTTATTCATAAGCCACTGGTTTATACCAAACACTGTTCCCACTTAACTAGCCTGCATTCAAAACATCTCTTGGCCCACGGGGAACAAGATTTATTCAGATCTCATGTGAACTTTCCAGACTTCGTTTTTAGTTTGTTCTTAATTAAAAAATTAATCTGTGCAAGAAAGAGGGTGAAGGCTATGTTTTTCGTGTGTGTGTATGTTTATATATTTGCGTGAGTCTGTGACGATGAATGAAATGGCTTAACTGATTTTTTTGAGAACAGTTTAAAATTTTAACCAACTTCACAAAAGGAGGAGGTTATCAATAGAATAGAATAGAATAGAATATAACTTTATTGTACAACCATACAGATAATAACTTAAAATAAACAATAAACTTAAACGACAGTACAAAGGCGGCCTTATCGCATAGAGCGATTTCTTCCAGGCAACCTTAGGGTGGATAGAAGTAGTATAATTAGAATGAGGAGGTGTTTGTGGTTACATAACATATTTAACAATAAAATGCGTATGAGACTATAATATGTACTATTAAAGATTACATAATAGTAATACATAAATACTTAATATATCAATAAACTAATACATAACATATATAAATAAATAAATATATAATAATAAATACAATATAAATAAATACATACAATAAACTACCTAATACTAATTTAAGATAAGGAGAGATAATGCTTATGAACGAGGCTCTTGAAAATGTTTAAGGATTTAGCCTGCCTGATATAAACAGGCAGCGCATTCCATAGTAGGACAGCTTGCACAGAAAAAGATTTACTGTATGACAGGTTGGAATGTGAGGACGTTTTGATCAGCAATTTGAGCGCACGAGACGAACGTAAAGGACTGGAATAACCTTGAATGAACTCAAAGCGTTCTTTCAAGTATAGGGGCATACACGGATTAAACAAGATTTTATAAAGGAAGGAGAGAATGTGAGAGTTACGGCGAAGGCGGATGGGCAACCATTTGAGCTTTTGACGATATTGAGAAATGTGATCGTACTTACGTAGGCCAAATACGAACCGAATGCAGAAATTTTGTAGGCGCTCAAGCTTGTCTAATTGCTCTTCGGTTAAATCCAGATAGCAGGCGTCAGCATAGTCCAGTATAGGGAACAGGAGAGATTCTACAAGCGCAGTTTTGGTAGATATTGGAAGGAAGTTACGCAATCTTCTAAGTGATGCAGCAGAACCGTACATTTTTCGACTGACTTGGGCTAGTTGTGAACTCCAAGAAAATTGCCTATCTATATATATGCCGAGATTTTTAACTGTTTCGCTAAAAGGTATGGAAATACCATCAAAAATCACCCGAGGAAGCCAGAACCAATCAATTTTGGAAATCATACGGGAACTTCCAATTATAATTGTTTGAGTCTTAGAAGGATTTATTGTAAGACCGTATGATTGACTCCAGTCCCGTATCCGTCTCAGATCAGAGTTTGTAGTCTCGATCGCTTCATTTAATAACCCTAGAGTAGCGCTAGTATATATTTGTAAATCATCTGCATAGAGGTGATAGGAAGAAGTTAAGTACTGAGAAATTGAGTTTATAAAAATTGCAAAGAGAAGGGGAGATAAAACGCCGCCCTGTGGAACGCCGGCAGTAATATTGCACCACGATGAGTACAAATCATCAATACGAATACGCTGTCGACGTCCAAACAGGTAACTACGAAACCAATCAACTGCCGTTGGAGATATGTTAAGAGAGCGAAGGAGAGCCAACAGGATATCGAAGTCAACGCTGTTAAAGGCATTGCTGAAATCCAGCAGTGACAATACAGTCAAGCGACAATGACCAATACCATCCCTAATGTCATCAGTGATTTTAGTTAGAGCTATCATAGTGCTGTGACCAGGACGGAAGCCAGATTGAAATGGGTTGAGCAGGGCATTTTTATTTAAAAAGATTAATAACTGTTGATGGACTAACCGTTCTAAAACTTTTGAAAGGAAGGGGAGAATTGAGATAGGACGGAAGTCTGAGAAAGAATCAGGATTGGGTTTTTTGGGAAGTGGCGTGACTTGAGCTTCCTTCCATATTGCAGGAAATGTGCCCGATGTAATGGAAAAATTAAGCAGATACTGAATAATCGGAATGATTTCATCAAGGATGGGTAAGATCATCTTGCGACTTATGTTATCACTTCCGACAGCATTAGAATTGATTGACTGTATGCTCTTCTTAACATCACAAGCGGAGAATTGATTAAATATGAAAGAGTCATGGTCGGGAGGAGTAGTATTAGAAAGATTTTTTAAAGTGGCAGCCTTTACTGTCCCATCAAAATTTGTGGACGAGGAGAAATGCTGATTTAACAAATTAATATCAAAATTTTTGGAAGTGTTATCTTGACGAGATTTACCAACTCCCAATGACCTGAGAAACTTCCAGACTTTAGCTGGGTCTTCATTTTCTACTGAATTATGGATATGTCGGCGTTGTGCGTCCCTACACGCTCTATTGCAGACATTACGATAGCGTACATATTTATCCTTGCTTTCATCTGATTTGCAGAGTTTTAGTTTCTTTTTTGCAGCAAGTTTTTTGTGCATAAGTGTTCGGATTTCGTCTGTTAACCATGGTGCCGGAGCATGTTTCAATTTGACTGCACGAATAGGAGCATGAGTGTCATACAGCCTGGTCAAAATACGATTAAACTCACTAATTTTATCATCCATGCAGCTTGCGTTAACGACGTCAGACCAATCCAACTCCTGCGCATCTTTGCGTAAATTGTCAATATTCATGCTACCAAAACTGCGCAGTAAAAGAATTTTGGGCTTGGCTTTAGGTGGGCGGATTTTATACGAGAGATATACCAAATCATGGTGAGAGAAGTCGTCCGCCGCACATTGGCCGTGTTTAAAGACATGATTTGGAGAAGAAACAAATATAAGATCAAGAAGAGAGGGCGTACAATTCGGAGAATTATGAGTAGCATTAAGAGGAAGAATAGTATGATTAAGTGCCGTAGCCAATGACTCTAATTTTCGGGCCCTGTGATCTTTCTTTAACAAGCACGTGTTAAAGTCGCCCATAATAATAGTATGGTCGTAAGTGGTAGAGAAATCATCTAGAAGAGCTTCAAGTGAAGAGAAATAGTTAACATCACGTGAATGAGAATAGTAGACACCAAGAAGTAGCTTGGTGTGATGTAGCACGACTTCAATAAGGAGATGCTCACCGGCATCGGTTGGTGGCGGTTGTGCTGACATACTGATATTAATGAAAGGAATGTGCGATCGAAGGTATATTGCGACACCGCCACCACCCCGCCCAACACGATCGTTCCTTATGAGCCGGAAACCTGGTAGTACCACAGAAGAAGAAGGAAGGACAGGTTTCAACCATGTTTCAGAGACTAGAATAGCATGAATATTGGGATGGACAAAGGACGCAAGCATTTCTGGGTAGTGAGCCGTAATACTCTGAGCATTTATGTGAAGGACGTTAAAATTTTTCGGGACATCAGAAATGAACGACTCAATGGAGTCAGACAAGGAGGGAATGCTGCAGAAGCTGTCCGAACTGGCATCAGATGAAGAACAAGTTGCATATTCAGAACCAGAGATATCATTATCACTACAAGACATCAAGTAAAAAGGATAATATTAATAGGTATGTAAACAATAAGATATATATAAATAGAGTATAAAATATGAATATAATTATATAATACAAATAAATTATATGTAGATATAAATATGAATACTAAAATATATATGTATATTTTAAATATGTGTATATGGTGCGGTGTGCAAGCAAAGACTATTTGCTGTCCACCGGCCAATTGCGTTAATTCTATTACAGTACAGATTTAAAACAGAGAAACACATGGCACATCATTTTGAGTTGAGACACAAGAGAAAAATTAAAAGAATGAAGAGAAATAGGTAATGAAAAAAGAGATATAAACAAAAAACGTCTGACTTTGGCTGAAAGTAATACAAAGTGAAGCCAAACATGAAAAAATTAAAAAAAAAAAAACATTATAGGATTAAACGTCATTGTCAAACTAATGTGACAAATGACAGTTTAGTGTGAGTGATTTTATTTTACACGAGTGAGTGAAGTGAAATAAAAACAATACTGAAAATCGAAATACCTACATAAAAAAAGATGAATAGCTTATAGAACACAATACCTACTTTTCGGACAAAAAGAAAGGTAACCAAAGTCAACGTCAACCTTAATATATGAAGTATTACTTATTCACTTCCTGACTGGCCGTTCTCTCTTCTTCCTTGGTGGCTGCTCTTGGCTACCCGAGGCTTGCGGCTTCGTATCTGCTGGAGCCATTTTCGCCTGCACAGTAGAGAGATCGCCCAAGCTGCTCACCCGATGACGGGCTCCGTCCGGTCCAAGCACAAAGATGCTGCCTTCTCTCGTCCAACATTTTGTTATCCCAAAACGCTGACGAGCCTCTTGAAATACGTCGTGCCGCGTCTTCGTAAGAAATTCGGATAAAGTAATACCCGAACCCTTGAGACTGGTTTTAGACGACCAAATCTTCTCACGGTTAGCCACATCTCGCAACTTGAACAGAATAGGGCGAGGCCTATCCGGCGCAAGACGCCCCATCCGATGACATCTGCTTATATCAGATATTGAGATTCCAGACAACTTAAGCTTCTCCTGCACTACCTCAACAACCTTCAACGGTGTGTCTTCTTTCTGTTCCTCAGGGAGACCATGAAGTAGAAGGATTTTACGCCGCGCCCGCATCTCGCCTTGATCTATTTGCAAAGCTAGTATGCCGATTTGGTTTTGAAGAGCTCGGAAAGTTGCTATTACAAAGGTCTTGAAAGCGGCAAACTCAGCAGCCAGTCCTTCTGATGTCTCTGGTGAGGCATTCGGTAACTGCCCTTCTATGGAATCCAAACGCTTGTGGAAGGACTGCATCATTTGACTTAGTGAATCCTGTATGGCATCCATGTTGTATTGTCAAGATAGGCAGTGATAAGCAACTTGAAAAAAAACTCAGTGCACAGTGCAGAGAAAGGAGTGATAACGCACAGTGGCAAGCAGGTTGCCTTAACACATAAGTTTATATATAAATATCACTTGTGAGTACACTTTTACTAATATTTTAATAATATAAAATGTGGAGCAAAATTAAATGTGTGTTACTTTTTCCACATCTACCCCCGAAAAAAACCGTAGCGTTCAATTCGTAGCGTTTTTTTTTTTAAATGTTTGTACACGAATTTTCCCCTCAATCGTGAACCTACTTTTGTGTTTCGTGAAATGGCGTACAAAGAAAGCTCCCAAGCTAGTCCCATAATTATTTTAGAAACATTGCTTTATTAATTTTTGAATAATCTCTAAAAATAAAAATGTTTTCATTGGATTCCTGAGTAAAGTGCGTCAGATTATAGAATCGCAGAGTTCCACTGACACGTTTTTCTTTGCATAGGTGTCAAATGTTGAGGATTATCATACATCTGCACATTTTCTAATCTTCAAAGACGAAGCATTGGACATTCAATGACAAATTTCATTGTTGACAGAAAAAACAAGCGGGTGAAGAAACATTTCTTCAACTCTTTAAAAAGTTTACAATCGTGAAGGATTTAGTAAGCTTAAAAAGTAAAACCTTCTTACTCCTTATCCAATGGAGAAAATAGAGTTACTTCAACGCTTGAGCGCCTTGTTTAATTATTACCCGACTGAACATGATGATACGAACTTTATGTATCCTAATCCTTATTATTATTACAAGTAAACGAAATAGCGTACTTTGGAGTCGGTTGTTTCAGTTTTTTAAACTATAAAATTATGAATAATAAAAACATCTATTCTCGTATAAATTAAAACTAGCACTTTTCGCAATCTCATAATTGCCTGAAGGAGATTGCTTTTAGCAATAAGTCTGTGTGATTACACGAAACTTGTTGTTGTGATGATTGTCTATTGTTATTAATTTTATGGTGTATACAATGAAGATGTTATCTGTTTGTGACATCTAGCTTATACAAATAAACATACACTCGAAATACATAACCTTACTTCTTACGCAGTCGGGTAAAAATTAATACTATTCAATAGACGCAGACGCTCTGACCTCGGCATAAAATTTTATTGGTTTGTCGATCGTTTGTGGAATCTAGAACTCCAGACTTAGATATTCTTGTCTAAGAAGCCTGAATACCTAGTTATTGTTTTAACTGTAGGTAAATACGAAATGGGGGGTTTTCTTGTACCTATTGTGTTATTAGTTCTGGTATAGGTAGGCAGGTAGGTTATTAACTGTGGTAATTTTAGGGTTCCGTAGTCAACTAGGAACCCTTATAGTTTCGACATGTTTGTCTGTCTATCTGTATGTCTGTGTGGCTTTATTCGGAACTATTAGTAGGTACGTAACAGACAGCTGTAATTTGGTACGAATTAAATAAACTTTTGAAAACTTTTTTAGTGTCTTGTAAGTGTCTTGAAAGGTTCTCGAGTGGAGACCACGTACCGGCAAGCGCAGCGTGGGAAGACCAGCCACGAGATGGACAGATGATCTCATACAAGTGGCGGGAAGACGCTGGGTGCAAGCCGCTTCCAATCGGTCTTTTTGGAAATCCATGGGGGAGGCCTGTGTCCAGCAGTGGACTTCTTATGGCTGAGATGATGATGATGAAGTACCTCTAAAGTGAGGATGAGTTATTTTTAAGACGCTTTTATTAGCTTCACCTGTATGCATGTTTGTTTGTTTGTTTGTGACCGACTCCTTTGGACTTGATTTTGACCCACTTCAAACGGTCAGATTTCATTCAAACTATGTAGACTTAACGAGGACCGATGACAATACAATAATTTGTGGCGTGTTTTTTTTAAAGTTTTTTAAACTGTAATTATTCAAATCAAATCAAATCGTTTATTTTCAAGAATACAAGTACATGGAGTTATTATTTTTAATTTTGTAGACGAATTGTATTCAGTCTGCAGGCAGACGTGCAAATGTTTTAAAATCTGCTTATAAATGTATTTATAAGCAGATTATTTGTATTTTATAAGCTGTATTTTAATATATTTATTGTACTAGTTAAATTCTATATATTCCTCAACGCTATAAAAACAATTCATGAGAAGCCAGGGAGTTCTTAACGATGCGATCTTTTGATGCCATCCAACATTTTGATATGGTTTTGGACTTTGCTGTAGATTAAAATAGACATGTTGTTTTTTTTTTTGTATAGGGTAAACTACCCTATTCTTGATACCCCACCAATTTATCGACACTCCATCATTTTTCTTAAAATATAAGACACCGACCAAAGATAACGTTGCCATTTCATAAAATAATTAATTAGTTACTTTCTTTTTTGCGATTCGGGCAACACCAACCTGAGATAAAACTAATATGGCGTCTAGACAGCCAATTGAAACAGTGTCGTCGTGTGTTCGTGACAAAAAGCCAGTATCCTTAAAATTTTGATAAGGTAAGGGTCGTAAAAATGTCTTTATAATGTGAAGATTTTTCTCTGTATTGCTTTGAATGTGGTCTTATGCTGTTATCTTTTCTGGCCGGAGGTTGATATAATAAGTTAGTGAATTTGTCTCCCCTTTGGCGAGTTATAACTTCACTACGTTTATTAAAATACTCTGGGTATATATTTCTCTAATACCGTAGGGTATTAGAGAAATGCGTGCCGGATATCTTTGGACTCATCCAACTAATTAATACTTAATAATACTTTTATAATTAATTACTTACTTATAATTAATTCTAAGATATTGGAGGTGTCGGCATTTTTTTTCTTATTTAGTGATTTGTTTTCGTAATATTAAACTTTAAAGTGATAATTTGTATTAGAGTCAAGTGCAGATAAGATAAGATTTTTTGGAGATGTACATAAATTCATGTTAATATAATAAAAAAATAAAAAAATATAGAATAACTATTACCGCTAAATGGATTAGAAATGAACTAAATTAAAAATACTAGTCGATCAACTTAAAGAATGTAGAAGAAGTAAAAATTTAAATTTCGAGTAAATTACATTTGAACTTATATTTTAATAATATCAAATAAAAAACCCAGATTTTTTAAGTAATGTGGTTTTATCATCAACACCATTCATCATCATCGCCGTTTTTCATCACTACGCAGGTAAATTCGCCGAGTATAGCTAGTTATTATATGTACCTATACTATAATATAATACCTTCTACTACAAACTACATAATTTTAATACTTAAATTAGCCATAATATGCTAATGTAAACAATATGAAATGAATAAATTATGAATAATGAAATACCTAATTATTATAACTGCTAACGAGGTGAATACAGTGTTAAATAACATTTCTCAGCTTGAACTTTAAATACGACTAGCAATGGCGCTTTACTAACCAACACAAGTAATTAATAAATTACACAATTGAGCTGTCTGGGACGCAAATGATTTGATTAAAAAGTTACACAGTTTGCGGAGCGAATCTTGACGTAGTTACGTAATCCTTGCCAGTTAATACGAAGATCCTATGGATTCGCTCTACGCGCGCAGCTATCTCTCTCGCGCATCACAACTTTTTTTGTCTCTAGCAAAAACTATATAAATACAACAGTTTTAATAAAAAAACAAAAAAACCTGTTGCCAAACACATTTTTTTTAAATTAATACCGCAACGTAAAAATTAAAACGTAACGAGAGAATATTAAAATCCTCCCTCGTGTCAGTATTCATTAAATTTCATGAAAACGTGAGTGAGACAATAGACGAGTTTGTAAAACCCAGGCCTAACACGCTGAATAAACCGGGAACTTAGCGTCTACAGTAATATTAGCAGTTACGCAAGTTGTGATAATCCAACTATAAGTACAGACAATTTTTTCGCTTATTGTACTTCTTTTATTTATTCTCATTATTGCTTATTTATTCTTCGCTTATCTTCGCTTATTTATTCTCATAGACGTCATTTGTTTTTACTATCGAGAAAATTTTCCGCTTATTGCGATGTTCTCTTAAACGTCATGTTTTTACAATTGTTCTTTATTTTTTTCTGTTGTTATAGTTATTTCAGTTGCTATTTAAATTCATTTTGGGTTGCTTAGGGTATAATTCCCTTGAAGTACGCCGGTTAAATGACCAAATTATAGCTGCTTGCAAGATCTTTCGAGGCAAAATAGATGCTCCAGAGCTGAACGATGAGCACAGTCAGGTTGATAACTACGTGATAGATCGAAAACACAATTTTTTGCCGAAGTTCGCCATCGCACCGTGGCGCATGCTAACTTGCCTATCCCTCGTATTCTTAGTACACTCAATGCGCTCTTGGATTCAAACCCGCACTGTGACTTGTTTGCGGATGGATGGAAGGAAACACTGTCCGAGTTTCTGTGTCTGTGTGAATGAATGTACCAACTTAAAGATATATGTATTTTTTTTCTTTTCTGTTTTTGAATAAATAATTTGTTTTATTTTTAAAATTATTTAAGTATTTGATGTTTTTTTTTATAAGTTTGACGATAATGTGATTCATTTATTGTAATTGGTTTTCAACCGTATTAATTGAATTAAGTAAATAAATTATTATTTGTATTATTATTTGTAGTCTTAGTCCTTATTTAATTCTGTTTGATCACTGATAATTAGTATTTCCAATCGTCATTCTTTATTAGTTGTTCTTAATGCTGTTATTTGTTTTATAATCCGTTTTTATAGAAACATTTTTTTCAGTCGTTAATGTTATCTATAATATTTTTTTTTCTGTTTGTCACTAATTTTTGTTTATCTGTATTCGTTCTTTCTGGCAGTATTTAAGGTTGTTCTTTCAGCGTCATTCTATTTCTTTAGCATCATTATTTGGTTATCGTTATGACGGTCAATATTACTTCCTTATAAGTAATTATTTATTCATGTTTTTAATGTCATTTGTTATTTTCATAATCATTCTTTAATTTCCGTTCTTATAGTATGCAGATATTAATTCTCAGCCGCTCTACAATCTATTCTCTCAATCGTTATTGTTCCTTTTTGGCGTAATTTATTCTGTTTATTGTCATTTTTAAGTGTATTTTTTTAATAATCCTTGTTCATTATTTCTATTGTTTTCAAAGTCCATACTGCTACAGCTGTGGACACGTTGTTATAGAAAAGGAATAAATGAGGTCTCGGGTAATAATGACCGTGTATTTACATTAGTTAGATCTGCGACCTTACTCGTATTTTATCTGTGAGGCGGGCATTTCTAATTATCTTTTACGATTTTATATTTAAGTTTCTTTTCAATACTAATAAAATATAATGTAATTCAGACAGTCTCGTGTAGGCTAAATGACGTCATAATAAATCCAATAAAGCGGATTTTATAACCTTTTTTTTGACTATAATATGTTTATTTTCAACGCCAACGCTGTGGTTGGTTTCAAAGGACAGACAGTAACATAGTTTTACTTTTTTAATATTTAAGTAAATAGATAAACAAGGTCACTTGAATAATGTTTCGTTTTACGCTTACCTATTTATCTCTTTGACAGTTCAGGCAATACGCTACGCTTTTCATATGATATTTACCTTCAACCCAAACAGTATTGGCACTTGACTAGATGAGATGGCGAAAGGTGGACCAAGGCAGTCACTGCCCACACATTTATTGGATACCACTGTATCCAATAAATGTGCGATGAGATCGAGGGCAGATCACCAGACTTGTCACATGATATTGTTAAGCACGTCGGTAGGTGATGAATGAAGCTCACACAAGACCGGAAAGGATGCCATGAACGAACCTATAAACCCTACAGTGGGTAGACACTGGCTGAATAGTTAAATAAAAAACAATATTGTTTACGCAATAATGGAAAAAAAAAAAATATTTCCTGGCGGACGCTGTAAAAGATTCTAGTGCTTCTTAGTCTTCTAGTGTTGATTGAAGTGCATAAAAAAAAAAAAAATATACTGAATTCTAAAAGCGAACGATAAAACTCAAATAGGATCAAATCGTTTCCTATTTGTCTATCTGTTCAGACAAACAGACAGACAGATAGATAGAAAACGATTCAAAAAGACTTTTTTCTTTCTAAGGTACGAGTGAAGCTATGAAGAAAAAAAATAAAAAAAACGTTTCTTTCGAATTGTAAAAAAAATACTTTTACTAAATCAATACAAATTACGAAACAAATTTGAAGTGTTTGAAGTGAAGTAGGATATTTACGACCACTATGTGCTACCAGTGATGAGACAACTACGCGCCAAACTTGTTCTTGGTTTGTTTTATTTGAATATTTACCCCTCAATTCACAACTCGTGTATAGCTGACAAATATACCAGTACTTACTTACAGTTAACAAAACTCATTTCGCAAATGCAAAACGGTATGCTAATAAGTTGAAAACTGCCAAAAGCACCACTTCACTTGATAACATCCTGTTTTTACATATAAATTACTGTGGTATATCCATTTAGTAACGAAGTATAGAATTACGTAATTCGCAATATGTGTTTGTATAAATTCTGGCTTTAATTGAACTATAACTACGTCTAAATGTCACGAAATATCTGACACCGTTGTAGGGTTAAATTTAGATTTCCAAGAAACCATTTGATGTTTATGAATAGATTTGGGCTTAAAGCAATCGAGGTTGAGGAGGGTACTACTATTATTAGACATAATTAGTAGTAATTTTGCGAATTTAGATCACACGATCTATTGTAACAGTTCAAAGCTTTAACTTAGCTTTATCGGTTGATAGGTGTGGTGGGTTAATCGGTAACTATAAAGTAGTTTTCAAGAAGCTAGTCTCGAGTATCACCGTAAAGTAGCATAGCTTAACGAGTAATTCCACCCTCCCCATTCCACCATAAGATTACCAGGAATACAGCAAATTACCACTCATTTCTCATCAAAATATCAAAAATCCGTATTCATTTTGGTCTATATGACCAAAATTGTTGTGTACGGATTTTTGGCTTTATGTATACTGCAAAACAATAAAACTCTCTACCTTCTCTATTTCCAAAGTTTTAAAATCTTTGATTTTCCAAGGCTAGATTGAATAGATATCTTCTAGATCGACGAGCTCCAACCTCGACCACACTATCATTTAACATCAGGCAAACTAATAGATAAATGTAGATCTATTTCTTATAAAATCAATATATATTTAATGTAATAATTATAGTTTAAAAAACTGAAAAAACCGACTTCTCATGGATGCTATTGTCAGAACTGGGCCAAATTGAAATGGGACTACATGGGAAGCACCAGCTTTTAAATAAAAATCATCAAAATCGGTTCAGTCGAAAATTATGAGGTAATAAACATAAAACAAAAAAAAAACAGACGAATTAAGAACCTTTGAAAAATGTGTTCAGTTCGAACACAATTTTGTAAAAGAACTTCACGCTAATTAACGGAAATGACTAATTTTTAAGAAAAAAAACCGAACAAGTGCGAGTCAGAATCGCCCACCGAGGGTTGCGTGCAAACTAGGAGATAAAAGGGGGAAATTATATATTTTTTATATTTTCCTTCATAAGCCGAAAAATATACATACAACTCGATACTTACCATCACGCGTTCCCGAGATACAGGTCTTGACAGACGGACGTACGGACAGACGGAAAACAAAGTGATCCTATAAGGGTTCCGTTTTTTCCTTTTGAGGTATTAAGCCCTAAATAGTATAATTTTTTTTTTATCTATGAAGTTTTCTTTACAATCAGTCGCTTTGATCCGAAGTGTGTATAAGTGCACAATCCTTATTGGAGTCCTACTCGTCAAGGACCAAAAGCAGCCTTTTCAGCGGCAAGAGTCTGGACACCTGAGACGCTGGAGATCAAGTGGTTAAGTGTCAGCAATTTCTATAGGCAATAATAGGTCCTCATGAACCCTAGACCGCTGACAAGTGTTTGTATTGAAACGAAACGACCGCGACTTAAGAGAGTAGACGCGACATTTTTTTTTCTTTTCACGCAACACCATCTAGCTCAAACTAAGCAGAGTTTGTACTATGGAAACTAGATGGTTGATAGAATACATACATAATTATATGTTGTTTTTGTAAATACATACTATGATACCCTTCTCATAATGAGAAGATGGCCCGTGCTCAGCAGTGGGACAGTTTGTATAAACAGGGCTGTTAAAAAAAATACTATGATACATAGAAACACCCAGACACAGAACAAACATCCATGCTCATCACACTAATGTTAGGCCTGGGTGGGGATCGAATCCACGACCTACAGAAGGGAGTCGTGCTACCACTGAGCCATGAGACCTGTCAAAAGCCCCTATTTTCCCGAGTAGGTACATTGTTTTTTTTCATACAACAGGAAAACCCCTATAAATTATCCGATTCCAAATATTTTTATATGGTTGGATTTGATAATAGCTACCTTTATGTTTTAATTTATATTTATACTTTGATGTTTTTTTTTTGTTTTTTTATTTGGTTATAACGAAATTTTAAAAAGCAAACCGTTCAGGCATAGCCATTTATGATTCCATCACAAAAAAAAACACTAATATGGGATAATTTTAGGGATAGAAAACATGTTTCTTTTTTTATTTGTGTGGAATATCACGATATTGATTTTTTGTAATAAAGAAATGAAACCTAGTTTATCATCTTTGACTATTATTTCTGATTCAAGTGTTCAAAACGTTAGATCTTAACTTATTATGCAAAATTAGAATTATAAGGCAAAGATCAAAATAGTATAATTTCAATTAAATTTCTTGAATTTGTTTATTTAAGACAACATCTACTGGAACAACCGAAATTAGTAATTTAAGTAACTTAATTATTCCTTTTACACAAATAATAAATATACAGTTAAAAAGCTAAAACGACCGAATTCAAAATGCGCAATTTTGTTTATAAACGAAACTACTAAACTGATTTTGATGATATTTCTGCAGAACTTATCTAAAATATTCACTAACAAACACAATATACACTAACAAACACAATATTTTTTCACATCGGTTAAATGACGGAGTCATGCGGTAACAAACCTAAAAAACCTCTTTTTTTAAAGAATTAAATCATTATTGCTATTCAGCGAGGAAATGCGGCCAGCATTTTGGGCACTTTGCCTAAAACTGGAGATTGTTTGAACTATCCATAAGCTCTTTTGCCTATGGATATTTTAAATAATCTCCAATCACTCAGCTTAACAATTATTTATTATTTATCTATTAGTTTTAGTTTAACTGTATAATTTAAAGACAGGATGGAATGACCTTGATTTCGTGGAAGAGGGGGCGGCCCTTAGTATGGGACGCCACTTGCGTTGACACCTTTGCACCGTCACATCTTCCCAGAACCCAAAATAAGGCTGGTGCTGCGGCTGAATTTGCAGAAGACCTCAAAAGGCGCAAATATAGTTCGCTCGATAATGGATATATATTTGAGCCTTTTGGGGTTGAAACGTTAGGACCGTGGGGACCAGCAGCAAAATATATATAGAGAGCTCTCGTCTCGTCTGATCGACGCAATCCAGCATCCTGGGAACAATTCCCGCTGCTAACGGTCTTTTAGAGTAGTATTTTTTTAAAATCATATGTGTGTTATTATATATTTATATTCTTGTTAATGTTACATTTGTTAAATTTTTACTGTATAATTAAATCATTATCAAATCAAATACATTACTTCAAGATAACACAAATTCTTGTTTTGTATTTTCACAGCATCTCAAAGCACTGAGCCCCTAAAGACAGAGTCTTAGCACGGCCAAAATCAAATTAACAACACAAAGCCTCAAAATCCTCGTTTTCAAAACATTCCTCTGGACAAAGCAACGATTTGCACAAAGAGATTATTAATCAGTAAGTTCGTCACGTAATTTCTGAGAAGTTTGTCCACTGGGATTGACTCCAATATCAGAAATCTCAAAGGGCTCGCAAACTTTCGGCGATAATGTAGCGAAATTAATTTGGCCGGTCAGTTATCTATGCAGTTTGATGACTTTCATAATAGTCTAGTCAAAATAAATCCGTTTGTCTGTGGCAGATCACAGTATTTGCAACTAGGGGGATTCTTTGAAATTATGATAGTAAATAACTAAAACTCATAGTTTAACAATAATCCCCGATTTATATACTAGCTGCGTTCCGCGGTTTCACTCGCGTAGTTATGTCCGTCTCCAGGTCCAAAGCTATCTCTATACCAATTTTTATAATGATCGGCTCAGCCGTTTGAGCGTGTAATGGTAACAAAATTAGCTTTTATAATATCATTATGAAATTGTGTCAAATGTATTTCAAAACACCAGTACATTCATTTAAATAACAATATACTTAGTTGTCTTTTATGTTGTCACAAATCTTATTTTTACTAGACTAATAGGGACAGAAAGTATGCTAATAAGCCGAAAGATTTTCGTTGCAAATCATAAATGACACGCCGCTGGTGTCAGAACCATATCATTTTATGCGGGCGACAACTTTTTAATCGACTTCAAAAAAAGGGCAATTATCAATTTGATATATGAGCGGATATAATTATTTTTTTCATGGCAAGTGCCTTTATTAAGTAACTATAAGACAACAATATACAGACTCAACTAACTAAACTACTACACAAAAAGCATATCGATTACCCCAGACCGATAAAGGTCTAAAGATAATCCAAATGCTCAAACCCACTACCAGTTGGCAGCGTACCCAGCATGCTGACTGCATTGCCAGGTTGAATGGCAATGCTTATACGTTGGGCCATTTGTATATAATCAGAATAGATTTTAGATTACTATGTTGTCAGAATTTCACAATTTTCGCATAATGTGTGCCAAATTTCATATGTGTATGTATGTAAGTATTTATGTCCACGTAGCGAAAACTAGAAGTCTTATTGCAAAACTCCTAAGATTTTATTAAAATCGGTTCAGTAGTTTTCAAAATATGGACTTTTATGATAATTATGAACATTTCAATAACGCAATTCAAGTTGCTGGTTGGATTTGGTATACTCATACTATTTAAAAGGATCTGGCATACTTAATAACTCAAAATTTTGGTGTTATAATAGTAGTGTAGTGTGTTTGAAAATTAAACGAACTTAAGTACTCATGTAGAAAATAATAAAGTCCACTGTAGATTTTAAATTTTCAGTGACGTCACATAGCCTATATCACTTGTATTATTGTAGAATAAGCTGTGACCCACTAAATTGTGGAATAAGCTTTCTGTTCCGGTATATCCTGATGGATATAATCTGGGTGTCCTTAAAGCACTACTGAATTGATCTAGGTAAATGCGCTCCATTATAGTCAAAACCACGTCAGTTAACGTCAGGTTAGAAAAAAATCGGCGGATTAGTTTAATTCAAGAAAATGGAAACTAAACAGTAGTTTAAACATACCTAAGTTTAAAGTTGTGTATCTGTGTGTCTGTCTGTGGCATCGTAGCTCTCAACTGGATGGACTGATTTTGATAATATTGTTGAAAGAGGATTTTATTCAGTGTTCGTAGCTATGTTTCATCAAAATCGGTTCAGACCTTTTGAGTTTTCTAACGTTTTCTAATTGTCTTGTCTTTGTCGTAGTCGAGTAAAAATCGTCACCAAATGTAATAAAACCTTGCGAAAGAAAAATATTTTCGATAAGAAATACCAAAAACACTTTCACAACATCAAAATATACTTCCTGTCTGATTTAATAGCTTCCAGGAAATATAATTTTCTTCTCTTACGTAATAATATAAAATTCACTTATTTTTATATTACGATTAATAAATGAATTATGAATTATGAATTACGATTTCTGGAAACTGTAATATGGCGTAGAAACCTAACGAAAGTCAAAAATAGAAAATATTAATCATGGGAATATGAGTAATAAATAAATATCGGTTATCGGTGACGATAAACTAGCTGCCAAGAAGCTACTTAGTCTCGAGCACCGCCGTAAAGTAGCATGTCTGTCTATTTTCTACAGGATTCATTTCGGAAATGTGCGCAAGAGCTTCACGATCTAATTCCACCCTCCCCATTTCACTACAGGACTAGCAGAAAGTCGGCAAATTACCACCCATTTCTCGTTGAAATGCCAAAAATCCGTACTCAGCGATATCGATCCACATTCCTGTTGCGTACTGCACAAGAATGGAATTCGTTGCCGCCATCTCTGTTTCCTGAGACCTACAATCTTGGAATTTTCAAGGCTAGAGTGAATAGATAACTTCTAGATCGATGAGCTCCATCCTCGGCCACACCGTCGCTTAACATCAGGCGAGTTGGTGGTCAATCGTAGATCTATCTTCTATAAAAAAAATATATATATATATATATATATACATATTTGTGGACATTTCACACAACACTATCAAACTAAGCAAAGCTTGTACTAAGTAACTAGATGGCTGATAGAATACTTATATACTTTTTTTTTTGTAAATATATACTTAAGATAGATAGAAACACCCAGATACAGGACAAACATCCATGCTTATCACACAGCAGGCAAACATACTACCAACTGAGCCACACGGCCAGACAAGGTTAATTTCGGGTTTGAAACCTGAAATTTGAGGTCTAATTTAGGGTTATAAAACCTAATAAAACCTATTTTCTAAGTTTGAATCTAAAAACAGCCACATTCTAACTTAACGTCTATCCAAAAACAAGCCTACCTGTTATAAGTCTTACGTGTGTATTTGTGTGTCTGTCTGTGGCATTATAGCTCTCAAACGGATGGACCGAATTTAATCTAGTTTTTTTCTGTTTGAAAGACTCTGTTATAGATTATAGCTATATTTGATCAAAATCGATTCTGTGTTCGGAATCTTATATGACTTAGAGACAGACTTGAGACATTACTATTAACGGCTCAAACCATAATAATTATACTTACATTGTTAAAAAAACCTGAAAAAATAACCGTCTTCAAAATAGACTATTTCGCTTACTTGTTTGACATATTTCCCCCGGTTATTCTGTTTTAAAAATCAAACTATTAAATAATTTTTCATGGGATTAATCCATATCAATCAAACCTTTCAAATAAAATATGTCTACCTCATAACTCATATTTTATTTGAAAGGTTTGATTGATTTGGATTGATCCGATAAAAGAATATTTAATAAAGATAAAAGAATAAACATAAAGAATACAACCGAATTGAGAACCTCCTCTTTTTAGGAACTCGGTTAGTTGAAAAAGAATTATCAAAATCGGATTATAAGCCGCAAAACAATTCTACTAAAGGCATTATTGAAAATGGAACATGAGAAGACATTATATTCACTCTAGACTTCCAAAAAAGAACGGTTATAAAAACGCTGTGTTTTTTTTGTATCTGTGTTCACCTGTGTCTTCATTACTCAGCCAATTGTGCATTGATTTTGATGATTGTTTTTGTATTCAGTAGGTCTTACTTCAAAGGTAGTCCCATATAAATTTTATCAAAATCGATGCAGTACTTTGGTTTTTATAATAAAATAACTGGTAAAATATCATCCAAGTGTCTGTAGAAAAGTGAACAGAAAGCCGCGTATGTATTGTATTGCGTATTTTGAAGTAGTTTTTCCAGTTTAATCTATAATTATTTTGAAAGAAATAGAGAGAGAAAGCCACAAGGACTTTCACTATTGTGAAATACGTATCAAGAATGGGGACCAAAATCGATATATTGTATATTAAACTCTTGTTCCGGTTACGAAAACCATCGATCCACATTCCTGTTGCGTACTGCACAAGAATGGAATTCGTTGCCGCCATCTCTGTTTCCTGAGACCTACAATCTTGGAATTTTCAAGGCTAGAGTGAATAGATATCTTCATGATCGACGAGCTCCATCCTCGGCCACATCGTCGCTTAACATCAGGCGAGTTGGTGGTCAATCGTAGATCTATCTTCTATAAACAAAAAAAAAAAAAAAAAAAACGTTATCGGAAACGGAAACGTTTAGCTCAATTATAAATACCGGCATCGTAGCCGAATTCTTTTACCTCAAATCGTGTTGCGAACAACAAGAAGCTACGTAGATATGTGAGTTACGAAACATGCAGTGTCCATGATATAGCATAGTGTGGGACACTCCAAGAAAATATTATATTTTACCCTCGTATACCTTCTAAAACCTTCTCCTTTCCATCTAACCCTCTCACTAAGGTCAAATGTGGCATTAAAAGGCCTAATGGTCCTAAGGGCCTTATGGTCCTGCCTACCCCGTCAGGGATTATAAGCGTGATTTTATGTATGTTATGTATGTGGGACATAGAATTTTGTGTTTTTTTTTTTTACATTTGATAGATCTACGATTGAACAACTCGCCTGATGCTAAGCGACGATGTGGTCGAGGACGGAGTTCGTCGATCTAGAAAATGTCTATTCATTTTAGCTTTGAAAATTCCTTGATTCTTAGGAAACAGAGCAGGCAGCAAAGAATTCTATTCCTGACCAGTACGCATCAAGAACGTGGACATCGTTGGAAATAGTTGAGTTCGAAATTTTGGTATTACATTTGTTTCTATACATATTATGTGAACTGAAGAAACATGGTGAATTTTAACAGACTTAAAAACAGAATGAGGTTCTCAACTCGATTGTATTTTTTTAATGTTTGTTACTTCATAATTCCGTTATTTATTAACCGATTTAAAAAAATCTCTTTTATATGATACAATATATAAATTGATATGGTATACTTATATTTCAGATTTATATAGGAATTTCATCCAAATCAATTTCAGTAACTGAAATCGATTTGGATGAAGTTTCTGTGTTTGTAGTTTGGTCTCAAGCCGTCTTCATTGGTCTTTTAAGGGTTCCGTACATCAAAAGGAAAAAAACGGAACCTTATACGGATCACTTTGTTGTCCGTCTGTCCGTCTGTCCATCTGTCCGGGTGTCAAGACCTTTATCTCTGGAATGCGTGAAGGTATCGAGTTGAAATTAAAACCATATATGTAAATCAATAGTATCTTGCTGCAGAAACATAAAATTTCTCAGTTTTCGTAAAAAAAGTTATAGCCGAATATGTCGTAAAAAACGCACATTTCGACACTCACAAGGGAATCAAAACCTATGGGGTACTTCCCGTTGACCTAGAACTATGAAATTTGGCAAGAAGCATTGTGTTAGAGTACACATATAGGAAAAAATTCGAAAACTGGTAATTTTTAAATAATCACAAAAAAATTGTGTCTCTATGCAAGGAATGAGGGCCCAAATTTTAAAGTGAATTAACCGTATCATGTGGGGTTTCATATGAAAGATCCTCATTAGCATAAGCTAAAACAGGTTTTTAACACATTCTTCGCCCCCTGCAGACCCTTCACTTAAGCTGGGAACCAAAACTTTTTGGGCGAATGATTAAATACAGAGTGGCCGCGCAAAGCAACGTTGACTGCCTCAAACGCCGGCGGTTTACTGATTACTACAAAATGAACGGGACGCTCGCTCGGACCCGAGTGGGAGGCGCCGCTACCATAGCCCCGCTCGGATCCGAGTGGTGAGCAAGGAATGTGTTAAATATTTTTACGATGTATATTTTTCGGCTTATGAAGGAAAATATAAAAAAAAAATATGATTTTATTAGTTTGTACGGAACCCTCGGTGGGCAAGTCTGACTCGCACGGTTTTTCGCTGTCCGGTTTTTATTTTATACATGATAGATCTACGGTTGACCACCAACTCGCCTGATGTTAAGCAACGGTGTGGTGTGGAGTTCGTCGATCTTTTTGGAATTTCATAGGCATGCCATATATAGTTCAGCAGTGATTTTCTTATGACTGAGATAATAATGATTTACTAAGCTAGTATCAAAATGTCGTTCGAAAGCATGCTGACCCTAGCGCCGTTCTCACGTACCAGGAAACGCTAGGTGTAGCGACGTAATCCGGTCCCTTACTCGATTTTTTCTTATCGTTCTCCCTTATTTCTGTTCGTTTTTTTCTGTTATGTAACAGACGTATCCGAACGAATACGGCCAATTTACTTGTAGCTTCTGGCCAGGAGGAAATTAAAGGATTTTCATGTCGCGCTCAATTTTGGATTTTTATTGAACGTGGGTTTCTAAAAACGATCAACGTTTCGATTGTCTAAACATATTATTGGGCGAGAATATTTCTTTTATTACATTGGCACGTGTAAATAAAAGGCACTAGTATCTGACTGGCTTTGTGGCTCAGTTGGTAGTGTGTTTACGTCTACCTGCTGAACTGAAAGGTCGTGGGTTCAATCCCCACCCAGGGCAAACATTTGTGTGATGAGCATGGATGTTTGTTCTGTGTCTGGGTGTTTCTATGTATCATATGTATATATTTACAAAAAAAATATGTATATATGTATTCTATCAGCCATCTAGTTCCATAGCACAAGCTTTGCTTAGTTTGGGCTAGATGGTGTTGTGTGAAATGTCCACAAATATTTATTTATTATTTATTATCTAGGCGTAATATTGATATATGAATATGGGTTGGCTAATATTGAAAATGTCCTCTGTAAAGTCAAGTTTAGGCGTGGTTGTAAATATAACAAGCTTGGAAAGTTACTTTGTATGTTATTATAATAGAGCTGATGACATGCGATAACGAAACGCGATTAACACTTTGTTTTTTTTTGTTTGATGTTGGCACCATGCTTGCACATTTGCCATTTGTCAAGTTTATTGATTAACACTTTCTTGTATAGTATTCTCGATATTGGACTCGCGTTGTCAAGACATTAGCCTTATCAAGTTCAAAGTTTTAAAATTCAAGTTTAAATAATATCACCATTCTTACTCGTAGATACAGTCAAACTCATCATCATAATCATCAGCCTTAAGGAATCTAGACACAGGCCTCCCCCATTAATTTCCAAATAGACCACCAGACAGACTCAAATGATTTCAAACCAGCGTTCCATAAATACCAATATCATTCCAATCCTTTCCACCTGTCACAGTTCATTTAGGCACTACCAGCTCGAATGCGGAGGGTACGTTCCAGATCACTAAAAATAATATTTATGACGTCATAAAAAAGAATTATTTATTGGTTTTCGTTCCTCCGGACAGTTTATTAGCTGGACTGTTTACGGACCGCTGGAGTTCACACTTTTCAATTTTTATTTTCGAGTTTTCATTTTTGTTTTGTGATGTAGTGTCAGGTTTTTTTTGTTTGTACGTTATCGGTGAATTTTATTTTTTTGCTTTTACAGATGCTGAACTCTCGCTATTCGCGCTTTTGCCTGTGTCAAGTTTGTTGAGTCTGTTCAGAAAGAGAACTTAAGTGACATTGAGGTAATGTCCTTATTTTATTTGACTATAGCAACACAATAGAGACGTCAGTTTCTATTTTTTGCCAGGATAGTTCTTTTTCCAAACATTTTGTAATAATATATAAATATAACTGAACAAAGCTAGAAGACTTGCTACGATAAATTCGGGTAAGCCTAATTACCGTATAAAATATACATATTTACAGAAATCATGTCTATGTACAAAGATCTGCATATACAATTAGCGTATTCTGTGCTCACACATGCATACCTACTTATACGAAGTGAGTGGGATTGTCATGCTACAGCCACATGCCACACTCGCCTATTTACTTGTTCTAGAATTCAAATAGGCTAATTGCCTAAATTTGAAAACTTGGTTAATTATATACTTTAATATCTATTTTATCCCAAAAAAACTATTTACATTACGTATTTTGTATTTAAAAAAAAATTGATTTCCCTTGAAAACTATGAATAGTGTCATGGCGTCTTGAATAACGTTAGAGTCTGCGAAATCCATGCGAAATCAAACTGTTTACATCTGTGTCAAGTGTCAAAACAATACCGAGTAACCATAGTAACCTGATCTGTTGTAGGAAAACGTCAATAACAAATTGCGGTCCGTGACGTAACACTTTCTGATTGGTGTTCGCTATCATGTGACTAAATGCCTATTTTTTAAGAATTAATTTTCTAAAAATATTAATAATCTTTAACTTTTATTAAAAATAGACTGTTATTTTCTTATCTACGTCTCTTCATTTATAATTAGAAACTATAAACCAAGCAATTTGTTATTAGTGGCAACAAGTCTCTAGCGGGAATGAGCTTCATTATGACAAAATATCAAGCAAATTACTTTAAATACCTAATCGAAATAATTATAAATTGTTTGTACAGCAAAAGAGAATATTATTCAAATATTTAATGACAGTCTTGCCGTAGAAGTCTAGACGTATACATAAATAACTATTATTTTAATTGCTATGGCATGTCTTATAGTGATTATAAATATTTTCTAGTAAAATTAAATTTTCAGTAAATATACCCTTAAAAATAAAAATTAAACGCCCACCTTCATCTTGTCTGGTGAGACGTTTAAGACGAGAATGTTTTTTTATTATTATTTTAAATTTGTTTTTTTTTATATTTTTCTTTTTTTCTTAGAATCGAGTGGCAAGCTATTAAAACTTTTTAACGAAAGACATGTAGCCTTTGTCAACACTTGAAATATTTTACTTAAGTTTATTCTAAATTTTGTTGTATTATCCGTCTTATTTAATATTTTTGTTTTACTATGGAAAATAACGTGGTTTTCACACATTTTAAAATAAAAACAACGGGCCACTCACGTCTGTTTTGAGCCGAAATATCCGACTATAGTTTCAACCGCATTCGGCTATGGTTTCAACTATAGTCGGATATTTCGGCTCATAACAGACGTGAGTGACCCAAATTTTTTATTTTTGTTTTGTTTCTATATAATTATTTGTGTACTAGTCCATCTTTTACAGTATTAATTATTTACTCTTTTTTATTATATTTTGTGGAAATTTAATAAGTCTTCCGTTCTCATTTCCTTTACGTAATTTATGTATTTATACAGAACACTCTAATAGGTATTGCTGTCAGTTTTCTTTTGAAAATTAAATAAAATGCAATTTGCGTATAGAATTACTGAATAACACTTAGCTAACACATACACACACACACATAAAGGAACGCGGTTGAGAGGGGTAACGTAGTGGGGATGGGAGGGCATGGCCACAGAACATACTAGTATATTATACGTCCTGCAATTTTCCGGGAGGGCATTGCTATTATCCGGTACGAATTTCCATGATGCCGGATCAAGGACGGATTACAAATTAATTAGCCGGATTAATCATTATAAATTATCAAAATATTGTTTTCACAAAATACTGCTTAAGATAAAATACTTTTGTGTGTAAAGGAAGTATACAAATTGTTTCATTTTGTACGAGAACATCTCGAGTTGAGCTAATCAATTTGCCAGATTCTGTGAATATTGCCAGATTCGGTATGTGATTATTGCCGGATTTGCCAAAGTGGATTGCAAACTATAGTTTTATCATGGAGTTGGTTTTACTGCCATAGTGCGTGTGTAGTTTGAGGTATGTTTATGAAATTTGGACCACATATGTATCTCGCAGGTCTCAATATACGAGCCAAATTTGACATGTTTATGTGAAGTAGTTTTTGAGTGTCAATTTGAGCGACTCAAATTGGACACAACTAGGTATTTTGTAGATTTTCTGTTTTTTTTTTTGGAAACCATAGAAAAATAAAAATAAATATCGCGTTCTATACAAAATTAACACACGGGAATTTTAGCGGTGGTTTTAAAATTGTCCTTTCTATGAAATAAAAAAATAAAAACAGGATGTCCTATTTTCGGACCATAATCATACTGTGGTCTTCGATGAAGCGTGCTTGTATCGATGAGTGTGTCGTAAATCACGTTGACGGATTTGAATAATAAAATAATAAGTATTATAATAAAGTGTAGTGTTTATAGTTTAAATGTGCCCGAAATTAAAAAATAAAGCAACTTCATCACACATCTCAAAAGATTCTTCGAAAATCTATTTTTAATTCAAGCAAGCGATGATATCTATAATTTCAGTGAATCCAGAAATAAAACTTTTTCTAGGATAGTCGGATACGAATCGAAGTTGAAAACTATGTCTTCAACTTTTACTGACCTCCGATGAAGAGATAATAAATTTCATTCTATATTTTTTAGGCTTCTATATCTTTCTTCTCTTGCCTATACTTGAGGCTGAATGATGAATATTTTGAATCGTAATTATGTATAGTTGACAGAGGCCCATTTAGTAGGTGGCGAGTCATCACCTGCCTAGGTATTTTTGCATGGTGAGACGGAATTTGCAGGTGCCGTTTTCTCATCCTGGTGCTCTCACACAGCAGATTAGATGAAGTACCTCTGTGTCAGCCTATAGCCTAGTTCTTAAGTCACTAACATTCCATCACATACACCACCACCTTATGGACATCAGAGGGAATGTGTATTCCATTAGCGTTGAACCTCTGATGTCCCAATGTCCTTACAAACACCAACCCACTCTAAACAAAAAAAAACATTCCATCACAATAGCCAAGATCTGTTAAGCTCCATATTGTACAGTAATATATCCATATACCCAATCTGTATTTTTTATTATATATTTGTAAAAGGGCATCTCAGTGTTGATTCCGGCCCCACTGATGCCTTTCAAAGGTCCGGGCTAGACCCGTGTATACATTTAAATAACAATAGTAAAAAAACAACGGGTAGCACTCCGTGAGTGCCGGCAGAAGTGAAAACTAAAAAATAAAATAGCAAAAAAATGACACGTGAAGGATTTGAACGTTCGCCCTCCGATTGACAAACTGAAATTTATATCGGTGCTCTAACCTATTGAGCTAACGAGTCTTACATGCATGTGTCGAAAATAAGCATTCGGCGCAACGAAATGACGTCTTGCTAGAAGGACAAACTTGTACATACAATAATGAACTTTAAATACAGAACGTTAGAATAGGTTTCTGACTGTCCGTCTTACGATCTAATGATCTGAAGATCTGACGCGAGCTTAACATTTTTTACCCATGGACAAGTAGCATTGTGTTAGAGTACACAATATAGGAAAAAAACCGAAAACTGGTTCATTTTTAATTTAGTCACAAAAAAATTGTGTCGTTACACAAGGAATGAGGGTCCAAATTTTAAAGTTCTTTAACCGTATCATGTTGGGTATCTTAAAGCTTTATTAGCATAACTTAAAACAGGGTTTTAAATATTTTAACGATGTATATTATTCGATATAAGAAGGAAAATATAAAAAAAATATGATGTCCCCCTTTTATCTACTAGTTTGTACGGAACCCTCGGTGTGCGAGTCTGACTCGCACTTGTCCGGTACTATTTTTGTATTTTATAGGTCACACTTCAGAGGTGGTCCCATTTTATCAAAATCAACGCAGTACTTTGTTTTTTACAACAAAATAACTGGTATAATAACAAGTGTCTGTAGAAAAGTGAACAGCAAGACGCGTACCTACATATTATTTTAAATTCTTTTTTTTATTGTATTCTTGTAATCTGTTCTAGCCGAGCAACCAGTACATTTTTCGTAGTTGGTTTCTTTATGTGGATATGTTTTTTTTTCAAGTAGGATGAAGATCTTAATAAAGTACAAGGTATCAGGCTTCATTTGCTTGGTGTATCAGTATCAAGTTCTTAAATATATAAAAAAAAATATTTGAATGCCTTCCTATAAAAAAAATGAAATATATTTCTGCCTAACGATTTAGATGGGTAAGATTATGTATAAAATCATTACTGTATAAATTAAGCGCCTTGACCGTTAAAAGTAGCTGTCATTGTCAGTGTCACCCTGTAACTTGCTGTCATTCTCAGATCAATGAAATACGTCAACAATCGTTTTATACTTAGTATTGAGGTAAGGTTGTCTACAAATATTATTTATGTGATATTGTTTGGAACTTAGTGGTAAAAAATAATAAAACTTTATAATATTATTCAAACTAATGTTTTTAGGAAATGTGGGAATTTTCTGTGCTTTTCTGTATGATGTTATGTTTAAAAAATATGCTGTTTCTTCGTGTTAAACATTTTTTTGATTAAATTTTTCAATTATCTTAGTACCAGTTTCTATACATTTTCTGATCTCTTCTATGTGTAGAAAATAATGTCCATTCTAATTAGTAAAAGTACAGAAACCGTGAATATGGAATGGTAATTTATGTGGGATTATAGGGGATACGTTCCTAGGCGACAAATTAAAAAAAATATATAAAAAAACAATTTAATTGGAGTTTTTGACCATATTGATTAATTTTTGAGGACGGAACGTCTAATATGTGACAGCATTTAACAATATACTTTATGTATAATATACTTTATGTATTGAGTGATAAGGTTGCTTTACTTAAACATTCTGTTTGTTTACATTCCCATACACACTGACCGCGGCGAAGCTGGCTTATGTCAAAGGAAAAGCCAAACCAATTATACAACGGCGATAGTATTTAACAACATACTTTAGGTGTAGATGTAATAAGGTCTATTTTACCTTTTTATTAGTTTTTATTTAGCCGACGCGCTTACAAAGGATGCCGAATGATTTTTATTAATATGTATGTATCGATATACCGTTTAGATCCGCGAATAAAGAAATCTTTAGCCGCGAATAGTTTTTTTTTTTTTTTTTTTTTTTTTTTTATAAATTTAAATAATAATTATAATTTTATAAAAAAAAATTGCAATTATTTCTTTAAAATCGTAAAAACTTACAAACATTAATACATTAATTCTATGACCTAAATAACTAAAGATATAAATAAAATACGTATTACAAATAAAAAACAGAACTCAGGTCACAATCCCAAGGCAACGTTCCCAAAAGGCTGGCGACATTGCCTCGTATAGGCAGTATAGGTATACTTATCTTCGTATGCCAAAAGTGACTAAAGTGGGTTACACTGTTTAATTTGTAAGCCGTTTTCGTGTCGGTTTCATCAAACTTTCAGTCGTTAATTTCCAACACTTCAAGGCTTCAGACTAATTTCTTTAAGTAGGGATGTCGCTTTTACAGCTTTAGCCGGTTAACCGGCGGATAAACGTCGGAATCTTATTTTGGTCGGACTTATATAATTCCCCCTTGCCCTTTTTACTATCGGATAGTCAGAAACACGAAAAAGCGTCACCGTTTCATGGTGGATATTCATAAAAACCCAAACGAAACGCTTTAGTTCCACTTTCATCGTGCGGACTGCTAGAATATAGAAACGCTTCCGGAGTCTTTCCCGATAGATTATAATCTGGGTGTCTTTAATTCGCGAGTGAATTGGTTTCTTCTAGGTAAGCGCGCTCCATCGTAGACCGCAACGTCGCTTAACATCAGGTGAGTTGGCAGTCAAGCGCAAACCTATTTCTACATTAAAAAAAACAAACTATCAGAATAATAAACAAAAATGACAATATCCGTTCATTTCAAAGCGATGATTCCCGTTGTCCGTGTCCACCACTGGTGGACATCGACACCTGTTTGGAAAAGTTGTGCTGAGACGGACATTTTTAGTTTTTTTTAATAAAATATAGAGAGCGTGTTTTATAGAGTGTGTTTTATTCTGCAACTACTAATTAGGTTTTTGATTTGAACCGAACTATGTTTAGTAAATAATACTTCTAACTGCCTTAATTTCATAATACATGTTATATGGAAGTTGACTGCTATATCGCAAACACTACTCTTTTCCTGAAATTTTCAAAAAATCTGTTCTTTTAAAACGTTTCCTTTTTAGCCGGATCATTATTCGATCCCTAGTTAAACCTATTTACTTACTTCCAAAGAAAATTGATGGATTTTTTATGAATCGACCCAAGCTTAACCTTTGAACACGTTCCTAGAATAAGAACCATTCAATTTCAGAGAAATTGAAACCATAAATTATTAAGCAAATCGATTAATTCAAATCAAGCACTGAAAAGTGTCCATCCTCTTCTATTATTCAAACTTAGTAATTTGTTTCAAGAATAAAACCATTTAAATTGGTTATTACCTGTGTAAAGCCGGGGTTAAGGTAGTATTTAGCAAAATTTTCTAAATATTTTATAAGATAAATATATTCTGGAACTATTGATTCAAATAATCATCATCATTATCATCTAAGTCCACATAGACATAGGTCTCCCCCATGGACTTCCAAAAAGACCGATTGGAAACGGCTTGCATCCAGCGTCTTCCCGCCACTTGTATGAGGTCATTAAATATGTGCATTTCGTAGCTGGTTTCCTTACGCTTCGCTTGCCGGTGCTTGGTCTCCACTCGAGAACTTTTCGGCCTCATCGGCCATCAGTTCTACGTGCTACTCACCCTGCCCACTGCCACTTCAACTTGACTCCGCTGTGCTGTGTCGATGACTTTCGTACGTCTACGGATCTATTCATCCCTGGATCGATCTCGCAGAGAGACTTAGCAAAAAAAGATAATTCATTTTTCATTAAATCATTAAATGTGTTATGTCAAAATAGGTGATGATTTTCTGATCAAAAGTATGGATTTGATAGCATCAAACATCATTATAGCAAAATATTAATAAAATATACTTAAACTTTTTGTTTCGCGAAAGGTATGTTGTTGGTGTTCGTAATAAAACCATAAAATATGTTTTCTATTACCGAAACTGAGATGCAGATTTTGACATTTGAAGATTCCTTACATTCTTCACATTTTGCAGTCGGTAATTTTTTCCAATACCTATTGTGTTTTGTAGTTGAAATCGTTGGTACTTTAATATTATTGCTTTTTTGCTCAACTTAATCACACAAACCATAAAATGTTTACCACCTACTCTAGTAATATTAAGAAGAAATACGACCCTTAACCTCATATTACCTTAGCAATTATAACACTTGAATTTTGTAACAAATTGCGGTTAATTCTCACGCAACCACATTTAAACCGTTTCTCAAAGCAATTTCGGTGTTTAAATTATGATATTCATACATTGACACGGAGTACTGACAGAGTCACAATCTTTGAGTAAAAACAATGACCACCTACAATAGAAACAGCTTGAAGAGCTCGAAGCGGAAACACACTTGATATATAAGTTACATTTAAGTTTTTAAAATTAATTAAAAAAATTATTAATGGCGTTATAAATATATATATATATATATATGTATATTAATTTTGAAGTTAAATTGATAAATTGATTGTTCAACTAAAATTGATTATATAAGTCATAACATTTTTAATCAATTTTAGTTAAAGATTCTTCGATCTCGAATAGAGGGCATACACCGGTAAGCGCAACGTCGACGATCAGCCAAAATGTGGCCAGACCAATTCTTATAGATCTAGGATGACACTCAGGTTGTATGCTGCTTACAACCAGTTTTTTGGAAGCGTAAAGGAGACGTCTATGTCTAACGGTGGACTTCTTGCGGCTGAAATGATTTTGTGAAATGATGATAATGATGCATCTTTCAACACTATTAAACTTCGTAAGCAGTTCCTTTCTGACTGACTACTTTGGTATCGTGTGCTATTGTCAACTCGGGGACACTTTGCAACCAACTGAAACGTAGACCTACTTTAATGGCGTGGGCAGAAATTTAATCTCAGATATTTTTTATATGATTGTGACTCTGCAGATATTTTATGTCAATGTATTCATATCAAATTAAATTTTCTTTGAGATATTGCCACTTCGTTTTCGATTTTTTCATCAAACGTTTGAAGCCAGTGTCGCGTTAAGGGTAGATTAAATTTAAATTATTACACTTCGTCTAAATGTCAGAGTTGAGTAAGTATAGTCTAGATATTTCTTCTTATAAAGAAAAACTAACGATAAAAATCATTTAAAGTGAGATTATTTCAGCATAGAGAATCAAAAGGCGTCTTTTATGATATTTCTTTGAAGCTGTGACATTTTGAGGGAAGTGAAAAACCTAGTTATTTATACATGCGTACAAAAGACTGCTCTGACGGTCTGAAATAGGTTAGATATCCTAGATTACTCGTCTAATACATATATTGTTACTTTTAATCCGACTTCAAAAAAGGAGGTTGTCAATTCGTTTTTTTTTTATCAGCCCTGTTTGTACAAACTGTCCCACTGCTGGGAACGGGCCATCTTCTCATTGTGAGAAGGGTTAGGCCATAGTCTGCCACGCTGGCCAAGTGCGGGTTGGCAGACTTCACACATCTTCAAGATCATTGAGAACTCTCAAATATGTAGGTTTCCTCACGATGTTTTCCTTCGCCGTTTGACGTTGGCGGCAATCAACAATACAAAACTTCGAATAGACAGAGGTGCGTGCCGTGGGATTCGAACCCAGGACCTGCGGATCACAAGTCAGACGGTCTCACCACTAGGCTGCCGGAAACTTTCAATTCGGTCAATTTGGTTGTATTTTTAAATTTATTACCGCATAACTCATCGGTCATCAGTTATACGTGCGCCTAAATGTATAAATTTGTTACTACTAAGCATTTCATAAATATTTCAAATAGCTATTATTTCCTAATTTCACTTTTCATCAGCTATCAATAAATGATATTACTTTTCAGAAGTATTTCAAAGGAATACCTTAAACGTAGCTCAAATTGCACCGGAAGATGAAATACCAAAAGGAAATTGACAATAAATTGTTGGATTCTTCGAATCCAGAAGGCTTGTCAATTCTTTAGAATTGGAATAGAATTGGAACACTGTTTCAGACGCCCATTTGAACGATTCTGAGAAATTTCATAGAATTTGTAAACTACGTTTCAAAGTATTTCTTTGTTGGCTGGTTGTAAAGCCACGGGTGTTCATTGTGAAAATTTTCCAACCTTAGACAATGGCTATTTTGATCTCTATTTACACTTATTTATCGCAGCCATTTTGAAGAATGTACTATATGTCCACCACCATATAAGTTGTATTAACGTTAAGTCTGTTTACGAAACGACATTGTTTTTTTTTATTGGGCATTATTATGTTCAGACGAATTGTAGTTGCTATAGGTTCACCGAAGTAAACCAACGCGTAGCAGTATTTTTAACAGACTTCCAAAAAGAAGGAAGTTATCAATTCGGTATGTATGTTTTGTATGTTTGTTCACCGATTACTCAGCCAATTATGCTTTGAATTGTTTTGATGATTCTTTATACCTATATATTTGGTAGATCATAATTCAAGGGAGGTCCCATATAAATTTTATCAAAATCGATGCAGTACTTTGGCTTTTATAACAAAATAACTGGTAAAGTATCATCCAAACAACTGTAGAAAAGTGAATAGCAAGTCGCGTATGTACGCATAGGTATACGTGACTTGCTATTTTTTCTACACGCGTTACACATAATTATTGCGTATTTTGAGGTCGGTTTTTTAAGTTTTTTAAACTTATAGTTTATTATTGATAGGGCAAAATAGAAAATATATTTAATACGAATATACGCCTATTTTTCACCAATGGCTTTTAAGGCTGCTGCAGATGATTTAATATACATTTATGTATTACCATTATTATCTATTGCCAAGCATGAAATCAATATTATTTCAGCTTTATTAAGACGCATAGCTTTTGTCTTTTTAAACTTAAAGCGGCGTACGCTACGCCTAATTGTAATCCAACGGTACATTGTTTAGCTGTTTTGGGGACGCAATGTGCTCCAACTATGTGGTGCTCCAACTATGCGGGTTCCTTTTATTTAGATGATTCGCAATATGTTTTAACACGAGATCCTGGAAATTATAAAAAATAACCGAGTACGACTTTCGACTCGCCTTTATGGAAACGAATACGCAAGAAAAGAATACCTGGTCAAGATTACGCACTATTGAGCGTATTCTTGACCAGGCAATTAACACGCATTTCACTATTGTAGAGAGTACCGCCAATATATAAAATATGTTTAATTAATGTTTTTTCCAAATATATATTATTTGCATATATTTAAATCGCGAGAGAATTGGTGTATTCTAGACAAGAGAGACCGCAAAGGTTATTATCTGGTAAGTTGGCAGAAAATCGCAAAAAAGGAATAAGCATATCTTTGGTACGCAGCTATTTCTTGAAAGTTTGTCATCAAACAAGCAGGATCGTATCCCAACCATGACCTTGAGTTTTCATTTAGTAGAAGTGATTCTCACACTTCTACTAAATAAAATTGTACTCAACTGGAGAAAAAATATCGTGGGAAAACTACAACATGGTGGCAAAGTACAGCCTAATGTCCGCCAGGCTATCTCAGAAAAATCTTTCTCCAAATTACGACACAAAAGGTTAAATCTCGATATTCGCACACCTGAATCAAAACTGCAGCAATTACGCGGCAGCGAAACCCGTTATCTCCTATCTCAGAATAACCAAAAATCGCCGCGTTATCTCAGTTAGTTATTTAGTTGTGTTGGTGATTTTCGGTTATTCTGAACAATCAGAATTTAATTTTGTTAGACATAGTAGTATATTACGTATTACAAAATAATATACAAGATAGGTTTTTTAAAATGTTGTTACACATGTCTATGCCCGACGTGCCGTACAAACTATGCAAACAGAACTATGATAATCAAACCAATGTCATTAATGTACAATGTCAGAGAGTCACTATAGTTAAATTATAATAATATTATGTCAATGTTTCAATATATTTCAGGTATTAAGTATGTCAACAGTAATAGTTAAAAGTAGAATATGTAAGTCAAGAATAATGGTTTGATATAGGTATGTCAATATTAGTATCTAAAGTCAAAACAGTTTTATCAGATAAAAATTCCGCAATGGAATAATAACATTTATGTGCTAACAAAGATTTGAGTTTACTTTTAAATCGTTACATCTCTAAAATCTTTAGGTACTTTTGTGTATATAAGTGGAGCCATACAGAATATACCTGTAAAGGTATATTATGCGTAAGCATGAGTGCTGTTTTAGCTGTACGAGTTTTAATGTTTCCTGTGTACGGGTTCTAATACCCGCATTTGTCCACTCACCAAAGAGATGTGGATGGGATTTAACAAAAATTGCAGTTTCAAGTATGTACAAACATAACATGAAATAATTGCTATTTTGACTTAATGCAGTGTTGAACTGGATGTGCGATATGACATTTACGTAAAAAAACACGTAGTTTTTTTACATAACAAGTAGCAAACTAACGTTCAATCGATCGACCTCGGATTCTATTCTCAGAAACAGAGCTACGCTTGACTGACAGTGCTACATGCATGTTTCATCGGAAACCTACAACTAGGGACCTACCGGCGGAAAAGTACCAAGAATATAAAAAGAAGTGGGCAAGTGCGTGTCGGGCTACGCGCAAAGTAGGACTCTAGTAGTAGTTACACTAGTAGTTACACATCACAATTCCTTCAACCCAAAACAAACCTCGGCGAGGTTTTTCGTGTTACTTTATTTATTGTACAAAATAACGTAATTTATTATAATAATATTTCTGTAATTAAATAAAAAAATACATACGTGAACTTAAAACATATGAGTTAATAAATATAATAATAATAAATATATGAGTTAACTTATGTTAGTTGAAATGAAATTTGCAAAAACTTTAATTTTTACTATTCTAAGTAAAAATAAAAGTTTTTGCGAACCCCATTTCACTACAGGACTAACAGAAAATCGGCGAATTACCACCCATTTCTCGTTGAAATGCCAAAAATCTGTACTCAGCGATATCGATTTACATTCCTGTTGCGTACTGCACAAGAATGGAATTCATTGCCGCCATCTCTGTATCCGGAGACCTACAATCTTGGAATTTTCAAGGCTTGAGTGAATAGATATCTTCTAGATCGACGAGCTCCATCCTCGGCCACACCGTCGCTTAACATCAGGCGAGTTGGTGGTCAATCGTAGATCTATAGTGTATTAAAAAAAAAAGTACATTTTTCAAGTAATATCGTCTATTGACTAGAAGACTGAAGGAAACCAATGATTATAAAGTTTTATAATATAGGTACGACATTCAAATAATATTGTATGAAAATGTTTTTTATACTCCTCAATAAAACTCATTTTTCTTTTTTTTTTCATCATCATCATCTCAGGCATAAAAAGTCTACTACTGGACATAGATTTTCTCCGCGGATTTCTAAAAAGAATTGTTGGAAGCAGCTTGGATCTAAAGTCATGCTGTTAGTATTGTGCTACCATTTGCCTGCCATTGTATTGATTTAGATCAAGTCTACTGTCAAATGCAAACCTAATTTTCGTAAAAACTCTCACTCATATATATGTAATTTATATCCTCGAAAATATCTCAAATGAAAATTCGCTAGCGATTTATTTTCCGGAAGGGTAGCCAAAGGGAAAGAAGAATAAGAATGCAAAGAAAATGGAAGTGCAAAGCGGGAATTTCTTCATATAACACAAAAACTTCCGAATTTTTGTGATCCTTCTCTTCTATATTCATCACATCCATGGCTTTTAGGTTTTTTTTTCCGTTTTCCTTAAATTATTGTGTTTTATTATTGGTGTGTAATGAAAAGGAAACTTTTTTAACGACTTCAAGAAGGAGTAGGTTCAATTCGGTTATTTTTTTTTTATCGTTATATCTAACTCTGTCATTTATACAAACTGATTTTAAAAATTAGATTTTTTTTTATTTGAAAGGATATCCATTCAGATCAGTCCCAGAGATTTCATCAAAATTGTTCTAGTAGTTTTTTTAACAATGATGATATATGTTTAAAAATATTGTGATACGCAAGAGAAATAACTGCGCGCTTAACACCTAAGCAAAAAAAAAAAAACTAAGCCAATAAAAAGCGGGTATAAAAAGATAACCCGTCTAGTTCATAAATAAGCGGTATCCTCGTAAATAAATAAAACATCATCATACCGTCCAATTTTCCCGAGATGGCGCAGAAAATCGGTACTCGGTTACGGTAATTTCCCATAAGACCTTATGGTGTAAGTGTTTATACTCACGTAAAAGCCGTAAAATAACGTAAAAGCGGGAATTTTGAGTATATAACTTCTTGCTGAAGGGTAGTACTTAACATATCTTATTTTGTAGGTACGATAATATATTATACTTTGGTCCGGCGTGGCAGCGAAAAAAGAGTTTGATGGATGGACAACTGAGAGTAAGTTTTTTTGACGTGGATACATGAACTTATTTTTTTGTAAAGGATGCGTGCCAGAAAGGAGACGCCACATTTCAGAGGCCAGTTTGACCCAAAAGTAAATGTATGCATATAACATCATACACTATATAGTTCCCGTCACGTAAAAATAACGCTGGTTTGTTCGCGCTTACGAACAAAACAGCGTTCTTTTTACGTGACGGGAACTGTACGATTCACGACAAAAACAGAATGACTATTTTTTTTTATCATCCCTGTTTGTACAAACTGTCCCAATGCTGGGCGCGGGCCATCTTCTCATTATGGGAAGAGTAAGGCCATAGTCTACCACGCTGGCCAAGTGCGGGTTGGCAGACTTCACACATCTTTGAAGATCATTGAGAACTCTCAGACATGTAGGTTTCCTCACGATGTTTTCCTTCAACGTTTTGAAGTTGGCGGCAATCAACGATACGAACATAACTATGAAAAGACAGAGGTGCGTGCCGCGGGATTCGAACCCAGGACCTGCGGATCGCAAGTCAGACGGTCTCCCGACTAGGCTGCCGGAAACTTATAATCCGCCGGAATCACTACAATGATTTGTAAATATTTATGAAGGCTCTAACAATTATTTTTTATCTATAAAGCTGGGTTTAAGAATTTAAAGTATATTATGTGTTATTGGAGTAGGTAGTTTAAAGAATAAAGAGCCGAAGGGAAACCCAAAGATATATTAAAAACCCCAGAAAAGTGTCATTGGGCAAAATATATATAAATATAAATAATAATAAATTTAATTAATTTTAATTAAATTAAATTAAAAATTAATTAAAATAATATATTATATAGGTATATGACAAGCTTTTTAGATGTAAATATTGGTATATTAATATTGGTAATAAATATTTGTGGACATTTCACACAACACCATCTAGCCCAAACTAAGAAAAGCTTGTACTATGGAAACTATATATTACATATATATATATATTTTTTTTTTTGGTTGATATATTACATATATATTTTTTTTGTAACTACATACCTATAATACATAGAAACACCTAGACAGAACAAACATCCATGCTCATCACACAAATGTTTACCCTGGGTGGGGATAAAACCCACGACCTACAGCTCAGGAGGCAGCCGTACTACTACTGAGCCATAAGGTCTGTCAAAGTCGTACGTAGCAAGTAAATATTTGAGCGCGTGAGAACCATATTTTTTCAATCCCGTGATAGTTACGAAGTGTAATAATTATAGTTAAAAAAACTGAAGCAACCGACTTCTCATGGATGCCATTCTCAGAACCGGACCAAATTGAAATGGGACCACACGAAGCACAAGCTTTCAAATAAATAAATCCTCAGAACTTTCGACTGGGTGAACCGATTTTGAAATCGGTTCACCCAGTCGAAAGTTCTGAGGCAACAAACATAAAAAAATACAGTCGAATTGAGAACCTCCTCCTTTTTCTCGGTCTCCATTATTGTTTTGCTTGAATTAATATTTTCAACTCCTATCTGAGATTTCATATATTCACAAAGGCTGACTGCAGTAAGTAATCTGGTACTGCCTATCCGCATTATTAAAATTCGTTTTTAGGGTTTCGTAGTTAACTAGACAAAACCATTTTCGCCATGTACGTTCTGTCCGCGGCTTAGCTCAAAGACTAGAAAGTAAGTACTAGAAATGTATAATTTACTAAGAACCAAACCAGGGACCGTCCCTGCTTTGTTTCTTAGATGACATTATTCGTAATAATCAAACGACGCTAAATTATTTAAATTAGTTTCATTTTCCCGATAGTTGCAATTACCTCCCCGTACTTATGGGTTTACATATTTATTGTGCCAATAAAATAATGAAATAAAATCTTTAAAAAAAAAATTGGGATACCTCCCTACACGTAAAGCGGGGATAATTTTTCTTAGCTGCCCATAGTGAGAAGTCGTTATATAAATATAAAAAAGTATACAGCCGAATTGTGAACCTCCTCCTTTTTTGAAGTCAGTTTAAAAGCGAAAATAACTGTGTTTTCCGTCTGTATTTTCGCGATTAAATGGCTGAACCAATCCTTATGGAATTTGGCACATTGTTTAGGACCTGGAGATAGCCATAGGCTACTTCTCATCATCATCACCGTTTTTCATCACATGCGGATTAAGCCGCGGGGCATAGCTAACAATAAGTAGAAAAAGACAAATAAAGAACTAGTCCCCAAACGTTAAAACTATTTTCACCATTATTTCTTACATTATAATTTTGTCTTCCTTTTTCATAATTAAAAAAAATGTACCTAGGTAGTTAAAGAAATAGATACGTAAAAGCCACGGTCTCCGGAGTCTGTGGAGATTAATTTTATTAAATAAAAAACAATATACTTATCACCAGCATTGCCGTTTTCACTACACGCACAGGCCACTAATTATATTTTAATCTTTTGTCAATGTAAAGTATCTGGGCGATCGAGCTCCACTCGGATTTTTATGACTGAAAATACGAGCAAATCCGGGTTCACTAAAAATTTAACCTAGCAAGATCGGCTTATCGTCCCCTAATCTACCTACAAACCAAATTTAATTAAAATCGTTGGAGCCGTTTGCGAGATTCAGATTATATCCATATATTATATGGATAAATTGGACAAATTGCTCGTTTAAAGGTATTAGATTAAAGAATTAATGCCCTTGCAGAATATCATCAAATATAGAACAAAATTATCCCCAATTTATAAAATATTAACCAATCATATTGTTCCAACTATCTTATCACTGCCGGATGGGTGACCGCCATATCACTGCCAGTTAAGTGACCGCATAGGCTGTGCCGCAAAACCGAAGAAAACAAGTACCTACATATCAATATTTGAAGAAAAAAAAGACATTAAAAAAAAAAAATTGAAATAAGAATACCGAGCAAACATCGAGTTCTTACCCATTACGCAATTAGGGTTCATTACAATTAAAATTGATGGCAATATAATTTTTACGTTTACTATGACAAATAAATAATTTCAATATCATTACAAATTTTGGCAGAATCAAAATTAATTAACTGTTTATTACAGATAAATTATTCAGTTATAAGATTTTCTTCGTCTTGAAGTAAATATTACATAATTAGAATATAATTAGTAATTATCTATATATTTTAATAATTAGGTACTACTAATATAAAAAAATTACCTTCACTCATCCACAATAATTTCTTGAAAAGAAAATTTACAACTACCACCAAAACCCTGTCACTTCACCAAATAGCCAGTAACAATTATTTTTTCACTCCAAAAAAATCACCACCACACTGTCAAAAATACGTCACCACAGCAAAACTGTTAGAATGACATCGCATTCGATATTCAAAAAATTTAATCGGGAACTCGCGAGGGCGACGTGGCACGTCCAGTATTCAGGAGCAATGAAAACGCACTGGGGTGCCTGTCGGTGAGTGAGGGAGACAGCGATATATAGAGGGGTGAAATCTATATAGAGTGTATTAACTGGCCATGAAAATATAGAATACAGGCGTGATAATGTATGGACAATATTTGTTTCAGAATTGTCATCAAAAAATTGTATAAACAGAAGTAAAATTGTTTGGCTTAGGTATATGTTGCACAAAAAAAAGAAAAAAAAAATGTGTTTTATACTTTTGTGCTTTGATCGCACAATAAACAATATTTTACTTGTGTTAACCGATATCACGAAATGCTTCGTAGGACTTAGGACTAGACCAGCTTAAAACCATGTATGGCAATACATTGCGCTTATTACTCTGAGATATTAGATGTCAAATATCGTTATGACTGGAAAGGTCACTGCTTAAATAATAATATTTCTGAAATAACATTTCTCTGAATCATAACAACATAGTAACGACATTTTTTCTACAATTATTTTTTCTGAATAATAGAATGATGTTAGGTTTTGTATTTGGTTTTTACTTTTTGTTACTAGATAGATAACTCTTTATTAAAAGACCACAAATACAGAAAAAGAAATAGAGTGAAAACATAACTATAGCTAGGCTTTTAATTGACGGCCTTATCGCTTAGAGCGATCTATTCCAGGCAACCATGCACGGATAGGAAAGATGTTACAGATAGTGGCCTTTAAAAGTAACTAAAAACTATAGTATACACAAAACAATACAGTACATAGTAGGTACATCTTTATGTTACAAGAAAAAAAGAGTAATAAATATTAATTATAATAGATATACGTATTCATAAACTTACTTATATACATATATCTAGCTGTATGTGGGAAAGTATTTTTTAAATTCGCGTACATTCACTTTTCTGCAGGCGTTATACATATTGTGTATTTTAAAGTCGTTTTTTTCAGTTTTTTAAACTATAATTATTATTTGTTATATAATACATAATTAACCGAACCTACACAAATGTCAAATAATTGTGACATGACCTTGCAGTCAGCAAAGCGTTAACTTCCCTCGCAGAGCAGGAAAACCAAGTTAATCAACTTACTAACGATTCATTGAATCACAAGTTAGAGAGTTTCGTGCGGTGGCTTGCCCGAATCCTGGAACTTTAGCAACTACGCTCTAAAAAGTTATCTCTACAGCTGGCGGCGGCAGCACAATCGATTTTTTGAGCTGTTTTTTTTCTTTAAGGCGGTACTCAAGCTCAAAACCTAAAAATGAGAGACAGAATTGTCTATTTATATTGAAGAAATGTTTTAAAAAGAGATCTTCTTCGATTTCTTTTAACGTGCCTGATGAATTATAAATGTATTTTTTCACTACTCCGTCGCCAATATAAATAATATCTGAACATAATATTTTTATTAAATATACATCCTATTTAAAAAAAAAAACTGTCTTTAACTTTTCTAATCTGGGATTGCACTAGTCCAGGGATGGGAAGATTCAATTGAAAACTCAGTCCGATTCAAATGTCATGTTTCAAAATAAATTACAAACTTAATCAAAATATAATGTATTTAAAAGGTGTACATAAGAAGCCGTATGATTTTGAAAATCTAATGTGTGATGAGGGAGACGACATGTCTCGCCTCTTTGTCTCGCGGATATAAAGAAACGGAGCGGCCGCCGCGCGCCTGTCCTCGATGAATGCTCCGCGCACGCGCACGTCGCTCCGCGTCTCAACAGCCGTCTCAGCGCTCGCGATCTCATATATTCGTAGCGGTGTGCAATATGACCGCTACATTAATATCTCTTTTTTAATATAAATCTATGAACATTTTTGTAACTTCACATGTTTAATAAATAGTAGAAATATTCTGAAATGGTAGCCTCAATAAATATCTAAAGAAAATATTGATAAAAGCGCCATCCAGCGTGACTTTGATAAAGCAAGATGACTTTGCGGCATGCGCCATTACATAACTACCTAAAGTAATAATATTATAACGACGTAAACGCCATCTACCTTCGTTCGTTTATATCTTGCGACTACTAGAATTAATTTATTTCATTTTTAAAATGTTTGAAGGAAAACTTTACTGACAGTGTTTTAGCTATGTTTTATTAAAATCGATTCAGCTATTTTATTTATTCCGGGGGTTTTTAAGCTTTCTAAACTTGTACTTACTTATTCTTTTACTATAGATACTTGATTCAAACAGAATCTATTATTAAACATCGAGATATAAAACGCTTAAAATACGTAAACTCCAAGATTAAGTTAAATACCCTCGAAATCCTTCTTTACAACTTCTCAAAATAAACTTAAAAACTTTCGAAGCGCTTATCCGTCGTTAAAATATCAAACACACATGGCTAAGTATTTTAAAGTGCTATAAAAGTGTTTATGGTGGTATTTTAATCGTCAAAGAATAACTACGGGAAAGAAAAAGATAGCTTGCTTTATAACTTTTGACATGCCTCATGGCTCAGTGGTAATATGTCTGCCTCCTGAGCAAACCTAGTTTGTACTAAGCCGTCGGTTGGCGAGTCAGACTCGCCTTGCCCGGTTTTATACATTATTTGTGGATTTTTCATACTACACCATCTAGCCCAAACTAAGCAGAGCTTGTAGGTATTATGGAAACTAGATGGTTGATAGAATATAAAAATATACTTTTGTACATACATACTTATGATAAATAGAAACACCCAGACACAGAACAAACATTCATGCTTATCACACAAATGTTTGCCCTGGGTGGGATCGAACCCACGACCTACAGCTCTGGATGCAGCCGTACTACCAATGAGCCATGAGGCCTGTAGAATTGTAGCCCAGGTTCGCAGCTGCCTCTATACCTAATTCTATGAAGATCGTTTAAGTAGTTTTATCGTGAAAAGTTAACAAACATACGTAAATATAAAGTAAATAGAGTTACTCTTGCTTTATAACCAACTTCCAAAAAGAAGGAGGTTATCGATTCGGTCTGTATATTTTTTTGTGTGTTTGTTCACCAATTACTCAGCCAATTGTGCATTGATTTTGATGATTTTGTATTTGGTAGGCAGTGCTGGATTTACACATTTGCCGCACCAAAGCTATAAAATTTTTGCCGCTCCTTTTGACTTCTGAAATTAGATACACTGTTCACAATAAAGTTAATTCCTTTTTTTAGGGAATAATCTGGTTTCTAGATCATTTTTACAACTCTCCGGGTATATTTTTAAGCTAAGAAAAGCAAAGCTTTGTTTTTACTGCACTACTTATAAGGTGTGGTTGGCTAAGGAAGATAGGTAGGTAAGGCCCGATACCGCTAACCATGCACCTGTCAACGTCAAAATATCCAAATGTTTGCAGTAGTACTTGGTCGGCGGCGGCGGTGTACGCGGTACAAAGCGGGTAAAACCCCCTTGAACCCCCTCCCCCCGAGGAGTCTACGGCCTTGAGCTCGAGCATTGGTCATGTTATAATATAATGATACCGCGCGCGGGCGGGCACGCCGCGACGTAATGCAAATACGTACCTAAATTATTTATTTTTATTTTGAAATTGAAACGTCATTTGCAAATACAATTTTTTTTTTTTTTACTAGAGAATAATAATTTCTAAGTATGATATTTAGTAATTTTTCATACTTACTTACCTATTTTTTAATAATTTTTCATGCTTTACAGTAAAGTAGGTAGGTATGTACCTATATTAAGTACCTAACGGACACGAAGACAGTCGAAGCGGCAGTGGCAGGCCCTCCCGAGGCACGAACACGAGGTGGGGCTGCGGCGGCGGCAGCAGCCGCTTCCCTTACTTTTTACCTATTATGCCAAATTTTTTTTGGGCCAATTTTGCCTCCCTAAGCTTCAGCTTTTCAGCTTCTATGGTAAATCCGGCACTGTTGGTAGGTCATACTTCAGAGGTAATCCCATATAAATTTTGTCAAAATCGATGCTGGACTTTGGTTTTTATAACAGAATATCTGGCAAAATATCATCCAAGTGCTTGTAGAAAAGTGAACAGCAAGTTCACCAAGTGATTTTGAAGTCGCTTTTTCAGTTTTTTTAACTATATTTTTATAACATAAGTTAAAATGTTCCCAATTCCGAATTACGATACGTTACAGTAATTTCTTTGTTTATTATGAACAAAAAGTAATATCGTGCTATGAAGAGACCCTTAACATAATTCACTAGACGACCTTATAAGGGACGGTTATAAGTACGACCCCAGAAGAGAAGATTACAATGTGTTTTAATAAACTTTGAACTTGATCGTGATTATTCTTTTTTAACCGACTTCACAAAAGGAGGTTATCAATTCGCAGCATATATTTTTGTTTTATGTATGTACACGAATTTCTCCGTCATTCGAGAACCAATTTTGTGTTCGTGAATTGGCGTATAGAGAAAGGTTGGTCCCATAATTATTAGGCCACAATTTGGTGAAAAGCCTTTTGGAAGTTATCAAAAATAGATTTTTTGAGGAAAAATGTAATTGAATAGGAAAGTCGGAATAAGCAGATTGGCGACCCACTACTTTTTATTTTAGCGGGAGATGTATTAATATTGTTACAAAAAAAAACCTAAGACACTCAAGGAGTGAAAACGAATCTAAAGTCAGCTCGCACATCAATATCGGTCAAGCCGCTTAGGCTGTAGGCGCTCATATAGAAATATACATTTTTTTAATTTAATTTATATCTCCACAGACACCAGGGTCCGTGACCTTTGTCATAATTACAAACTATTGTTTACTAATTATCGTTAAGGGAATATAATTTTATTTTAATTTAAGTACTTATTACTATGTTGCGTGCATACCACGAGCAAACCAGCGACCCGCAAGCAGCACCCGATCACGAGTATTAGAAACATACATGCATACAAACGTACATATACACTCGAAAACCTGTACCCTCCATCTTACGCAATCGGGTAAAAAGTGGTTTAGCGCTTTTCATCAATAGTAGTTATCAATTTAATTACATAGCAGTGCAATCATTTTTATTTACATTTGAAAAATGGGGTCCAATTAATAGTAACAGAATCCGAGACAAATATGATTTTTTGACTTCGCGACAAATAACTAAGAATAATAAAAAAACAGAAAAATAACAACGAATTGTTTTTTTTAAAGTCGTTTAAAATTATATTGCCAACTTTCATGATGATGAAAATTTTACCAACAGACAGAAAGACAGAGTTACTTTCGCTTTTAGAATTGTTGTTAGACTTAGAATAAGATTTTAATGCCATAAATACATTAAACAAAACAAAATAAATCTGCAATTCACAAACGTATATCTGTATATCTGTAGGTGCTATGTAAGCAAATCTAGAAAAAATCATTCATTATTCTCATTAAAAAAAAAATCGCCAAGTGCGTGTCGTGCCACGCGCAATGAAAGGATCCGTAGTTACATAATTATCATAATTTTTGTAAACTCAAAACAGGGTGTCTTGTTTGATACTACGAACATATGAATTAATTTATGTTACTTAATTTAAATGAAATATTCATTTCTAACTAGTCTAAGTAATTATTTTAAGTTGAATGACTATAACTCTATAACTTCTAAACCCTACTGAGTCGTTGATAGTTTTCCTTTTATTTTCATCATAATTATTATTATTACCTATTCAACGATACCCCACTCGATGGGGTAGATGAGAAAAAAATATTCTTCCCCACATTACGTGTAGGGAACGTACCTCAATTTCTTTTTCAAGATTTTATTCTACCGTTATGTTGGTTTTACAAACATGAAATTTCAGCTTTCTAGTACTAACAGTTTTTGCGCTAAGCCGCGGACAGACGGACGGACATGGCGAAACTATTAGGGTTCGTAGTTGACTACGGAACCCTAAAAAAGAGAGAAATTACCAAAAAAGGCACAAAGGCGCTCCCTTTCTCACGTCAAAGGCTTCTAAGTTCTTACCAGTTAGAAAATTAGTATGCTCCCCTCGCGTTCCCGGGAAATGATGCCATTCAAAATGCCGCTCACACTTAAATTCGAGCTTTGCACTTACAGCCTTCTGTCATTACAGCCACGGTGTAGTCAACAAAAATGTAGGTAGACTAACTTCAAAATTAGAAAGGGTACAAAAGGTGTGATGGAAAAGCGGTGTTTTTTTTTTAATTTTTAGCTTCACAGACACCGGGGTCCGTGACCTTTGTCAATCTTACTAACTATTGTTAAATACATTGTTATAGGAAGACAAGATTTATCTTTTTAACTTTTTTTTTTATCCGCCCTGTTTGTACAAACTGTCCCACTGCTGGGAACGGGCCATCTTCTCATTGTTAAAAGGGTTAGGCCATAGCCTGCCATGCTGGCCAAGTGCGGGTTGGCAGACTTCACACATCTTCAAGATCATTGAGAACTCTCAGACATGTAGGTTTCCTCACTATGTTTTCCTTCACCGTTTGAAGTTGGCGGCAATCAACAATACGCACATAACTTCGAAAAGACAGAGTGCGTGCCGTGGGATTCGAACCCAGGAACTGCGGATCGCAAGTCAGACGGTCTCACCACTAGGCTGCCGGGAACTCTTTGACGGACGGGGAGTCTTTTTAACTTACCTAACTTATTACTATATTGTGTGTATACCATGAGCAGACCAGCGACCCGCAAGCAGCACCCGATCACGAGTATTTGCTCATACTTCCGGTGACACTTTTTAATAGATGGCATTCTTCCTATTCTTTTTCGACATCCCTTGAGCACTGAGCAACAACGGGCAGAAATATCTAGGTGTATTTTTTGCTTGGCTTAGTATCTTTTGTTTCGTAACGTTTTCCTTGTTTTAGTGAAATATTTTTTAGGTTTCTGTTAACAAATTGTTGGTTACATTTCTGTAACGCCGTCGTGTTATCCTTATTTTTATTTTAACCCCCGACGTAAAAACGACGGGGTGTTATAAGTTTGACGTGTCTGTGTGTCTGTCTGTGGCATCGTAGCTCCCGAACGGATAAACCGATTTTGATTTTGTTTATTTTGTTTGAAAGTTGAATTAGTCGGGAGTGTTCTTAGCTATGTTTCATCAAAATCGGTTTTGCCGTTTTTTCGTCGGGAGTTTTTGAGTTTTCTAAGTTTTTACTTTGTTTTAAACAAAAACGTTTGCTTTATTTTTAAACTATTCCATAAAAAATAACGTTTGACAGGGTTCAACCCACATAAACGTCAATGTCCCTCATGTCCCTATCCCCGGAAAGAGAAAAAGCGAAAAGCAGCTGGCACATTCTATCTTTTTCTGTTTCTCTCATTTCAGCATGGAGACATGGTGCATATAAATGGTTATGCTGAGCTGAGGCCGGATTGTGACAAAATCATAATTTTGTGACTTATTTTGTGTGTATGATTTTTTATTTTGTATTTTATTCTGTGTTTTTGTTACAATAAAATTATGTCTATGTGTATGTCTATAAAGATAAGTTATGATAACGTTTATTGCTGAAACTGTGTACATTTTATAGATGTTACAAAAGAGATCAGACACAACAGTTTATCCTAGCAGACATGCAATAATACTTTTTCTTAAATCTAAATATGTGTTCAAATCGCAAACTTTAAAGGTTTAACCAGTAAGTGAATCTAAAATTAAATTAAAAACAGATCTCTATTAGATCTCTATAAGCTTAAATTAAATTCTATACTGGTTTAAAGAAACACATCGATTTCCGATTCCTTACTAATCCTGCTTCCAGGCGACTTATTTATAAAACTAGGATCTAGAAAATTGGATTTTCTACACCATTCCGCAGACTGAACTTGGCAATCAGGTCACGAGATAGCCTAGTTTCGCTACGTTTTAGTTTGTTAGCATTTAGCGGGTAATAAGATGGAGTGGACACCTGCAACTTTCGTTAACTATAAAGTGCTGTAGCTAAGTAAGAAGTGAATTTTCGAACTCCATTTTAAAATGTACGAGTTTTGGTAAGATTTAATTTATTACTCGTTTTTTTTTTTTTTTTTTTTATCAGCCCTGTTTGTACAAACTGTCCCACTGCTGGGCGCGGGCCATCTTCTCATTGTGAGAAGGGTAAGGCCATAGTCTACAACGCTGGCCAAGTGCGGGTTGGCACATTTCACACATCTTTTAAGATCATTGAGAACTCTCAGGCTTGTAGGTTTCCTCAAGATGTTTTAGTTCACCATTTGAAGTTGGCGGCGATCGATAAAACGAAAACTTCGATAAGACATAGGTGGGTGCCGCGGGATTCGAACCCAGGACCTGCGGAACGCAAATTGACCGGTCTCCTGACTAGGCTGCCGGAAACATCTATTTTACTTAAAAGTGAAATGATATATTTTCTTACATTAAATTATCCACGTTACCTGCAAGGACATAATCCGGGTTATTCTTCGGGCTTAGGCAGACTCCATATCAAAATTTCATCTCAAATGTAGGCCAATTCCGTACTGAAATGACGCATCCACAGTAAAACAGTCAGTAATGCTACTTCTTTTATTCTAAAGGCAAATATTAGTTATTTTTTGTTATAATCATTCATTATTTAAGAGCATGATTCAAATATTAGTTACATTTAATTTTAATCTTGTCGGTGGAGTACTTAACTTATGGAAGTTAAGTTAAAATTCATGCGAAACGTCATGATCTTCTGTCTTTCAGTGTTTTTTTTATCTTAATAAGTAACAATAAACCCTAAAAATACTTGTCATTTTTAATTAAAACTTGATATACGGGTATTATGACGACCTAACAGATATCAGATATTTAACTACTTACACCAAAATTAGTTATGTGGCAGTGTGACGCCAGAAAATTCTAACCTTATACCCTAATAGAAGGATTATGGTTTCTTAAGTCGGCAAACGTAGTGTAGGGCGCCCTGAGACACGATGGAGTGACGATATACGGAAAGCAGCTGGCAGTGGCTGGAAACGGAAAGCTGAGGATCGTGCTGAATGGCATTCAATGGGAGAGGCCTATGTCCAGCAGTGGACTAAAATAGGCTGATGATGATGATGATGATGATGGTTTCTTAGATTTTCGATTTTATTTAAAATTTAATTATCGGGGATTGACTAAAACTAAACTTATTTACCTACTAACTTAACGCGAATGTTTAATACTGACTAAGGGACTTATAAAGAAGCTCAAAGCAAATTTATTTTTATTGACATTATGTGTATCTTTTATTGCTTCTGCTTTGTTATATTTTATATATTTTAGCTCAAAGCAAATTTTAATTTTATTGACATTATGTGTATTTTTTATTGCTTCTGCTTTGTTATATTTTATATATTTTTTGGTATTTGTTTAAATCTATTCATCATCATCATCTCAGCCATAAGAAGTCCACTGTTGGACATAGGCCTCCCCCATGGATTTCCAAAAAGACCGATTGGAAGCGGCTTGCATCCAGCGTCTTCCCGCCACTTGTATGAGGTCGTCTGTCCATCTCGTGGCTGGTCTTCCTACGCTGCGCTTGCCGCAACAAAACTGCGCTTGCCGCTGCGCTTGCCGCTTGCGCTTGTTTTTTGTTAAATCTATTAACAAATAATAATTTATTTTTTTAATTTTTCGCTTGTCCATGATGCTGTCTACCTGACATTTGTACGCCTAATCGGCACAACATGATTTTAAGTGACTAAATTTAGTGTAACATCTTTTATTCACTTGTTGTATAATTCTCGTGTTGTATGCAATTAAATTATCTTTATCTTTTATCTTTATCTCAAAGTAACGCAACAAGCAATGGAAAAAACTATGTTTGGAATCTCTCTGTAAGATCGAATCAGAAATGAAGAGATCCGTAAAAGTTAGAAAGTCACCGATATAGCACAGCGGATTAGCAACTTGAAGTAGCAGTGGGCAGGGCACATAGCACGCAGAATTGATATCTGATGGAACCCGAAAAGTTCTAGAGATCACGCACTGGCAACATAAGTTATGAAGACAAATCAGCAACACAGTCACAATAGTAATTATTTATTTTTTATGTTCATCTATTGTTACTTCATATTTGTGTTCTTTCTTGTCTTGTTGTTGTTCCCATTGTAGTGTATGATGTATAAAGATAAAACATTTTCTTTCTTTCTTTCTTTCTTTTCATTCAACAAGGAGAACAGACGACCTCATACTAGTGACAGAAAGATGCTGGATGCAAGCCGCTTCTAACCGGCATTTTCTTTTGGATATCCATGGGGGAGGCCTATGTCCAGCAGTGGGCTTCTTGTTGCTGACATAATGATGATGATCGAATCTCTGAATATCATTTTATTACGTCTTGTGACTCAGTTGCATAAAATAAAATCGGCTAAGTGCGAGTCGCGCACGAAGTGTTCCGTACCATTATCTATAAAAACGGCAAATTACCGTTATCAATATCGGGAAAAAATCACGTTTGTTGTATGGGAGCCCCTTTAAATATTTATTTTATTCTGTTTTTTAATATTTGTTGTTATAGCGGCAACAGATATACATCATCTGTGAAAATTCAACTGTCTATCTATCACGGCTCATGATATACAGCCTGGTGACAGACGGATAGACAGACAGACAGCCGAATCTTAGTAATAGGGTCCCGTTTTACCCTTTGGGTGCGGAACCCTAAAAATGATATTCCACTGTGGCTGAACACTAAAAGGGTCGGTTTTATTGTCTGTGCATAATATACCGTATTACGGTTATTATGACTGATAACCGGATGGTGACGATCGTTATCCGTTAGAATGTCGCCGTTAATAGCGCTGTGGGGAAATACGCCTTGTTTTTACGGTCGCAGATAGAACGAAATTAGGAAAACCGTATGAGAAGAATTGGAGGAATATAAATATGCAGAGGCTGCCTCATATAGATGATCCTTTTCAAACCTTGTGTCCGTTTGTCATATTTTTTACCCGAAAAGAAAGCAAAAATATGTATACATACCTACATATAACATAAATATACACATAATTTACCTACGGGGTAAGCAGATACCTTAAGATTGTTTGACGGCAAATTTGACCATGTTTGGAGGGTTAAAAGGAAGGTAGAGGATACTAGAGGGTATTAGAGAGAGTAAGATAGACACAATATTATCTTGCAGCGACAGCACCGCCTACATACAAGCCAAAAATTTCCCTTAAGTTCTTTAAATTAATTTTACAGTATGCCTGGAAAAAAAACAGCTAGTACATTCTATGTTTTTGGGCAGGGCTATGCACTTAGTCTGACTGCGAGATCGAATCAGAAATAATGATATCAGTAGACGTACAAAAGTCACCGTCATAGCACAGTGTATTAGCAAGTAGAACTGGCATTGAGAAGAGAACGTAGTACTGATGGCCGATAGAGAAAAGTTCTCGAATGAAGACCATGCATGGGCAAGCGTAGGAAGACCAGCTACAATGTGGATAGAGGACTCATAGCAGGAAGACTATACGGAAGCCGCTTCAATCAGGTCTTGGAAATCCATGGAGGACGTGTGGACTTCTTATGATTGAAATAATGATGATGATGAAATTTATGACGATAGCAATTTGTGAGCAAATGAAATTTATGATGATATTTGTTGGTGCTCGTGTACAGGTCGTATTTTTAACCAATTATGACGAAACTTGATACAAATACAGGTTCCTCAATTTGTTATACAATTTTATTACTTGGTTTACTGGCTTTTTTGTCGACGGGAATTTTTGATGAGGTAGTTCTTCCAAAAAGTTTTCTTTGTTTATTTTCTACAGCGCCATTTACTGACCGATAATAATAAGAAAAATCCGACGAATCTCTTCGAGAAAAGATAGTCCCGGCCGTACCCGCTGGCTTACATGGCGGGGGCACGGCCGTGCCCCCGTTCTACCGTTACCGTCTACCATTCTTAGAACTACTAGCATACTGTTAGGTGAAAAAGTTTGACAAGAACCGCTGGCGCCTTTTACAATTTATTCAATCCTCAACTCTCCTTCGTCATGCAACGCGTTCTAATTGTTGGTATAATAGCACAAGCAACGTAACCTGGCAATCAGACTTCCGTTCAGACAATTACGTGTTACACACGTAACACCCACGTAATACCCACGCAATTAAGTATATTAGACGATGAAAATAACTCACGTGTGTGTATTTTGTCACCTTTACAGAAGTAGGGTTAAATTGCACCGAGTCAACAACTTTTAGCACGTAGAACTGATGGCGGATAGGGCCGAAGGGTTCTCGAGTGGAGACCACGTACCGGCAAGCGCAGCGTAGGAAGACCAGCCACGAGATGGACAGATGACCTCATACAAGTGGCGGGAAGGCTGGATGCAAACCGCTTCCAATCGGTCTTTTTGGAAATCCATGGGGGAGGCCTATGTCCAGCAGTGGACTTCTTATGGCTGAGATGATTATGATGATGATGATGAGTCAACAACTAACGCTTCGAAATGGGCCTTTTTAAACCTCGACCCAAAAAAGGGGTCTTACAGTTCGGCCGCAGAAAGAACGGGTTCCGAATTTTTATATTCTTTACGTTTGTTAATTTCAGACATTAGAAGTTAGAAAAAACCGGTCAAGTGCGAGTCAGACTCGCGCACCAAGGGTTCCGTACAAACTAGTTGATAAAAGAATTTTTTTTTTTTTTAATATTTTCCTTCATAAACCGAAAAATATACATCGTAAAAATGTATCTTCTACAGCTTCTTTACTGAGTGCTTTGTTAATTTGTAAACGTTTATAAAATGATTTTGTAACAAATCATTATTTATTATAATTTTCGATTTTCAAATTTTTGCGCTCGCTTCCCTTCCGCACTAATTGACTGTGGTCTTTGTTCCTATAACTTTTTTTTTATCAAGTATAAATGTCATTTTTTTAAACATTTACGAGCAATAATTATTATTGTATGTACCTACCTACTTAATGCATTTTTACCGTCAAAGAGTTTGATTGTAGTAGACGTTCCTTTGTGTTATTCCAAGTATTGCTACACCTCGTCAGTATGTGTGGCGCAGGTGCTTGTGGAATTATACCCCTTATCTTGTTTATTTTTAGTTACTTCATAAATAGAGGTACTTTAGAAATAGAAATAAAATGTATTGGAATTATATCATTTTATGCATAGAGTTTACACATATAATTTTAGGAATAATTTCAACAATAAAGCACTATTATTATTAACGGGATATTTACCGTGGTTCGTGGTTGGTGGTGATGGTGGTGGTTATGGTTATCATTTGCAAGAGCAAACTTGCGCTTTATTGCGTTGAAAGAGTAGATATTGTTTTCGTGTGCTCTTCCATATAAATAAGATAATTTTTGCCTTCATCATCATCATCATCAGCTGCCGCTAAGCGCCGTGAAATGCAAATATTTGGGAACCACTACTATATTAGAAAGTTACCTGAGCGCATCCTATCCCAACACAGGTTGTGTTGGGATAGGACTTTCCAACCTTCTATAACTGGGAATATGCATGAATTTTATTTCAAATGAATACTAGATTTAATTGAAAGCATACTAAAATGTAATATTTAAATTTAAAAAAATATTTTCGATCGACCAATAAACTTCCGAGATATAAACTATTAAAATTTTAGGAGAGGGATAATATGCCCTGTCTCTCTCTCTCGCGAAACAACAGTTTGCATTGAATTTGTTCAGTGAACATGACGTGTGACGTCATCTCCCGCGATCGTGTAATGTCAAACATGAAATTAAAAGGCTTGTAACTTTCTTATTTTTTGTATTTTAATTTTATTTTCGTGGAATAGATTTATTTGTGGTTAGCCTTTTTATAGCCAAATAAAAATGAATCATGTATATTCCCTATACACGACGGTGGACTTTGTTATGCCCTTCCCTTCCACTACTAAAACATAAATAAATTCTCGTATGTTTAGCTAAACATAGTCATTTAGGTAATGATTTCTTGACAGTGTCATAATTACTACACACTCCTGGCAATTTCACGCTCGTAATTATGGGTTAATTACTTTTGGTAGGGTAGCTATGATACAATACTAATGTAAAAATTTGCTATAAATAAAATAGTAATTTTGCTCATTTTCATGCAAGAGCTCGACAAGACTGCTTGAAGCAGTCAGCAAGAAGACCAGCTTGAAGACTTCGAAGTAGGCAAGTGTCGAAATATGCATTTTTACGACATATTCGGCTCTATCTTTTTTTAATGAAAACTGAGAAGTTTGATTTTTCTCTCTGCAGCAAGAGACTATGGATCTGCGTATGGTTTTAATTTCAACTTCTAGAAGGAGGGTCCAAATTTTAAAGTGCTTTAACCGTATCATGTGGGGTATCATATCAAATAACATCATTATTACAAGCTAAATTAGGTTTTTAAACATTTTTACGATGTATATTTTTCGGTTTATCAAGGAAAATATAAAAATATGTAAAATTTTCACCTTTTATTTGCTAGTTCGTACGGAACCCTCGGTGGGCGAGTCTGACTCGCACTTGTCCGGTTTTTTATTTGGAATTCTTGTTATTTTCAGGATTTTAATTAGTTTAATTCTGAGAATAACAACAAAGTTGTAAATATACAGTGAAGTTGCGAGATAGTGTTATTTTAATTTGTGTAAAATAAAGTGACTGTCCAAATAAACAGCATTTTATTAGCACATATCTCTTTAGCTCGTAAGTCTTTTAGATGGGCTCTAAATAACTTGTTCAATATAGTTCCCGCGGGCTATCAATTGCCTGAGTTTGTCCTCAATAAATAATAGGTAATGGTTACCCTACTAAAGACATATTGCTTCCGGAAATAATTCACGCTGTCTATCATCACTGGTTTGTTTTAGAATGTATTTATAATGATTGTTTTAAATAAGTTTATGGAAGTATATGTGGTGTATTAGGTATATTTAAGTGTAATAAAAATTATACATTGTTCCCGTAGAGTAAGGATTGACTAAGTCTAAAAGGTGTGTTTTGATATCGTTGAAATAATAAAATGTGACACATTGGAAAATTGAAATGATCCTAACTTCCTGCAGATGTTACATTTTTTTTTAAATTCTTGTATTGTGTTGAAGGAAAGCAAATTTTTCAACTAAATATTAATTATTTTTTAAAATTCACTCAGATAATATATTTAATAACAATTTCTACTTAGAAATTGTTTGGAATTTCACTCTATTTGTTCGTTAAAATAACTTACTTTGAGCTAGCCAATTTTCACTGTAAAACCAATTATTTATACAAGACTTGTATAAACATGTGATTTTACAGTGATAATTAACTAGCTATTCTACTAGTAAAACTAGTAAAATCACTTAGTGATTTTACTAAAATTATTCTAAAGCATTTATAAACTTTTACAGCGATTTTTACGCATACTTTCTTACAAAAACGAACACTCAACAGCGTATCAAGCGTAACGAAATCGTAAGGCTACAAAAACCGCTTATCTGCGATCGGGTATTTTGTCTTTCTTTTAATATACATACTTGTTTTTAAAGCTTTGTGATGGCTAATCTAATACCTTTAAACAAGCAATTCTTGTACCTATATTAGGGGACTATAAATCGATCTTGCTAGGTTATTTATTTATTTTATTTTATCTATTTTTTAGTGAAGCCGGGCTTGCTCGTATTTTTAGTCATAAAAAATCCGAGTGGAGTTCGGTCGCCCAGGTACTATCCCTAAATTAGCCCACGGTACAAGTTGGTGAAAGTGAACTTTTAGAGTCTATATTATTCAGAAACGAAAGAAATGCGTCCTAATTTTAAAGGACGCATTTCTTTCGTTTCTGAATAAGTAGTCTGCCAGCTCTAGCTCTGGGCTCTAGGAAATCAGGCAGCCTACACTGGGTCTGCGTGGTATTTATGGATCTTTTTATATTCTAAAACAGGCTCGCGCTTTACCGGTAAAGGACTGTTGCGGTTTTTATGAGGATTTTATGAGTTTTTCTATTTTTTATATTTTTTTATCAGCCCTGTTCGTACAAACTGTTGCTCCTGTTCTCGTCCTGCTGGGAACGGGCCATCTTCTCATTGTGAGAAGGGTTAGGCCATAGTCTGCCACGCTGGCCAAGTGCGGGTTGGCAGACTTCACACATCTTCAAGATCATTGAGAACTCTCAGACATGTAGGTTTCCTCACGATGTTTTCCTTTACCTTTTCAAGTTGGCGACAATCAACAATACGCACATAACTTCGAAAAGACAGAGGTGCGTGCCGCGGGATTCGAACCCAGGACCTGCGGATCGCAAGTCAGACGGTCTCCCGACTAGGCTGCCGGAAACTTGTCTATATACAATGAATTTATTAGTATATACATATATAGATCGCTGTCTATATAGAAGGAATTATAGATTTGAAGACACATATTGATTCTTCTCACACATTTTTAGATAGAGAAGACGCCCACGCCCAGCTGTGGGCTAGTTTCTAATATATTTACAAATAGGGCTAATTCTATACATACATATCCATAAATAAAACCGGCCAAGTGCGAGGCGGACTCGCGCACGAAGGTTTTCGTACCATTATCTATAAAAACGGCAAGAAATCACGTTTGTTGTATGGGAGCCCCCTTAAATATTTATTTTATTCTATATTTTAGTATTTGTTGTTATAGCGGCAACAGAAATACATCATCTGTGAAAGTTTCAACTCTCTAACTATCACGGTTCATGAGATACAGCCTGGTGACAGACGGACGGACGGACGCACGGACAGCGAAGTCTCAGTAATACCCGTTTTTACCCTTTGGGTACGGAACCCTAAAGAGGTTCTCGAGGGGAGACCACGTACTGGCAAGCGCAGCGTAGGAAGACCAGCCACGAGATGGACAGATGACCTCATACAAGTGGCGGGAAGACACTGGATGCAAGCCGCTTCCAATCGGTATTTTTGGAAATCCATGGGGGAGGCCTATGTCCAGTGGATATGGATATGAAGCAGTGGACTTCTAATGGCTGAAATGATGATGATGATATCCATAGAACAAGTTTCGTAAAAATCGTAAGTTTCACTGCAAAAACTGCTTTTCTGCAGTTTTGTATTTTGTTTTTCTTTTCTAGTAAACTACAGACAATACTAAAGACTGAAAAATTATCGCAATAAAACATGATTATGGCAACACAATAAGCTTTAAAAATGAACACACACATTACTCGTGAAACAAACAAAGATTTATATTTTCCAAACAAAAACGTAAAAAGATAAACAACATATTTTTTAATATTCTGAAATTTACATTATATTAGTTTTTCGAGAAAGCACACCCTCAACTTTGATGAGAGTTTTCTGATATTGATAAATTGAGTTACATTTTTCATCGGCATAATTTCTCGCATTTTTAGATATTTTATTTTTTACTGGCTTCAAAAAGAAGGAGGATAACAATTCAGATGTGTTTTTTAGGGTTCCGTACTTCAAAAGGAAAAAAAACGGAACCCTTATAGGATCACTTTGTTGTCCGTCTGTCTGTCTGTCCGTCTGTCCGGGTGTCAAGACCTTTATCTCCGGAATGCGTGAAGGTATCGAAATGAAATTAAAACCATATACGCAAATCCATAGTATCTTGCTGCAAAAAGAAAAAAAATATCTCAGTTTTCGTAAAAACGCACATTTCGACACTCACAAGGGTATCAAAACCTATGGGGAACTTCCCGTTGACCTAGAACTATGAAATTTGGCAAGAAGCATTGTGTTAGAGTACACATATAGGAAGAAATCCGAAAACTGGACATTTTTAATTTAATCACAAAAAATAGTGTCTCTATGCAAGAAATGAGAGCCCAAATTTTAAAGTGAATTAACCGTATTATGTGGGGTATCATATGAAAGAGCTTCATTAGCATAAGCTAAAACAGGTTTTTAATTATTTTTACGATGTTTATTTTTCAGTTTATGAAGGAAAATATAAAAAAATATATATGATTTCCCCTTTTTATTTAGTTTGTACGGAACCCTCGGTGGGCGGGTCTGACTCGCACTTGTCCGGTTTTATTTTTTATACAAGATAGATCTACGATTGACCACTAACTCGCCTGATGTTAAGCGACGGTGTGGCCGAAGATGGAGCTCGTCGATCTATAAGATATCTAATCACTCTAGCCTTGGAAATTCCAAGATTGTAGGTCTCAGGAAAAAGAGATGGCGGCAAATAATTCCATTCTTGTGCAGTACGCAACAGGAATGTGGATCGATATCGCTGAGTACTGATTTTTGGCATTTCAACGAGAAATGAGTGGTAATTCGCCGACTTTCAGCTAGTCCTGTAGTGAAACGTGGAGGTTGTTTTTGTTTTTTACCGCATAACTCCGTCATTTACAAACCGATTTCAAAATTATTTTTTTTTGTTTGAAAAGATATACCCGTATGACTTAATCCCTCCCTGCCCTTTCCACAACAGGACAAGCCGGAAAACGCTTCAATGCCATCCCTTCATGGTGGATTTGCCATCAGCTCGAACAAAGCGTTTTGCTTCCACCTTCCTAATGCGAACCGTTCGGGAATGGAATGCCTTGCCGCTGTCCTTATTTCCTGAAAACTATAACCCGGTGTCTTCAAGTCTAGAGTGAATAAGTATCTTCTAGGTCTACGTGCTTCATCTTCGGCCTCAGTATCGCTTTCCATCAGGCGTGCTGGTGGTCAAACGTAAAGCTATTCTATATAGGAAAAATAAAAAACCTTTCATGTTGGCCCTATATTTTTTTAATTAAAATCGATTCAGCTGTTTTGTTTAAAAATATCTTCAAAATTGTGCGAAATGAAATTCGAACTCGGTTTTTCAATTATTATCAAAATAATTAAATAATTATGTTAATAATTTATTATGTAGTGTTTTTAAGGATACCTGTAGAAACAGAAAGAAAATCGTTATACTGAAAAAATCCCTTATTACCCGATTGCGCAAGAAGATTTTCTTCTATTTTGATAATAATTTAACTACAACATTTCATAAGAATTCAAAAATATAAATAAGTAATAGTAAAAAAAAACGTCCAATTGCGAGTCAGACTCGCGCACGAAGGGTTCCGTACCATTATCTATAAAAACGGCAAAAAAAATCACGTTTGTTGTATGGAATTGTATTATTTAATTATTTATTTTTGAAGTGAATAATAAGATAACTCAATATTCTGTGAATATTTCAAACGTCTACCTGTTGCCGTGATCAATATCGAGCAAAAACGCGCAAAAAATTACGTTTGTTGTATGGGATCCCCCTTAAATATTTATTTTATTCTGTTTTTTAGTATTTTTTGTTACGGCGGCAACAGAAATACATCATCTGTGAAAATTTCAACTGTCTAACTATTACGGTTCATGAGATACAGCCTGGTGACAGACGGACGGACGGACAGACAGTGAAATCTTAGTAATAGGGTCCCGTTTTTACCCTTTGGGTACGGAACCCTAAAAAACTGCCTTTCGTTCTCGAGACGTCATAGTGATAATAGTCCATTAGTAAAATGGCTGTGACATACGGACAGATGGAATTCCTGGCGATATTACTAAATTATAAAACATACACCGAAACACGCCTAGATAACAAATCTTTGTTCCAAATACAAAAGCAAACCTACTAAAACTTTTTAACAAAGTTTCGGAACAACAACAGCAGCGTTCCGAAACATAAGCAAGAATAGCAATTTCCAGCCCTTTCCACCGAAACGCCTCTCATAAATCCCACAAAATAACAATTAACCATCGACCTACTCCGCGAATACCTAAATGAGAATTTATACTTCGATGTAGGGTACATTGAAAATATAAATTTGTATCGCAGATGAAAATATAAAAAAGAGATACTGCTCCATTGTAGGTAGATATGTGGTGCGGGAAAGAGAACGGCGATCTATACTTTTTTTTTTGAAAAAGAGAGGATTGGATTCCCATCCAATCCTCATTAATGCAGTCAAAACCAACCCACTCTTCTTTCCAGAAGAGTTAGTCTAGTAAAAATAAATCCGTTTGTATGGAGCCGATCGCAGTATTTCCTATCATAATTCTTTGAAATTATGATAGGAAAATAATTAAAAATAATCCCCGATTTATAGACTAACTGCATTCCGCGGTTTCACTCGCGTAGTTATGAAAAAAGGTGACGATTATGATGATGATAAGTAGATTATGTCCGTCTCCAGGTCCAAAGCTATCTCTATACTAATTTTCATAACGATCGGTTCAGCCGTTTGAGCGTGTAATGGTAACAAAATTAGCTTTTATAATATCGTTATGAAATTATGTCAAATGTATTTGAAAACACCAGTACATTCATTTAAATAACAATATACTTAGGTGTCTTTTACGTTGTCACAAATCTTATTTTTTCTAGACTAAGTGGGTTGGTTTTGACTGCAGATATCTATACTAGACCTGGACTGGTCTGGCAGCTCAGTTTTTATATATCTGCCTGCTAAGCTGTAGGTCGTGAGTTCAATCTCCACCCAGGGCAAATATTTGTACGATGAGCATGTTTGTTTTGTTTTTGGATATTTCTATTAAACAGTATTTACATCAAAATCGGTTAAGCCGTTTAGGTTGTAGGCGGTCAAATAGAAAAATACATACGTACAAACATAATTGGTACTTTTTGAGTGTTTTACACACTTAAATATCTACACATTTATATAGACAGTTCAAAAATTACAAACTTCCGACGGCACTTGAACCCGCATATCCCGATCTGTATTTGGGAGCCTTTACCATTTTGGCCATGGGTGATAATGATGATTGGACATTGGACGTTCATATTGCGAAATATTGTACATACACCATAATTTCAATATGTATAAGTCGACATTGTACAATTGTACAAGTCGTAAAAGGGCAAAAAAAAGAAGTTGAATACATTGAGCTGTATGTCTTACGTACGAGAGCAGAGACCACTCATACTACACAGACGCTACTCTATTATATTCAACTGCGGCGAGAGCGCCGCACTTCACTCAGTGGCTTACTAGTGAAGTGACTGCTTTCGACGTCTTGCTGGCGAGAAAACACACCATAGAAACAATTCTGCGCTACAAGTATCAATCGTATCGTATAATCGTAGATAAACGATGTAATTATTATTCCAGCGCTGTAACGTTGTTTTGTTTACTTTACCAAAAAATGTGACAATAATTTTGCTTCAGATAGCTAGTTAAATTTAATGAAGCTCGATTTATGTTTTTAAAAACTAATTTATTTAAAATACAAATTAAAATGAATTATAATTAACGTGCACGATGCACTGTCGTTAAAATTAGAGTGAGTAAAACTACTTAACCTACTGCCTCGATCGGCGCTCTTATCTTAAGGAATGCGTCCACGACGCCGGGCGGCCAACGCTGAGTCAGCGGTCCTATGTTTATACGCGATGTATAACCACAGGGTCCGATGGCATAACGCCTTCCTCCCTAACTTCGAAGTTTTCGGTTGGATTATTTCGGATCCGAAAACTTCGAATCGGGTAATACTTCTTTACTAGGACTGTAATAACTGCGATACCAAGTATCGCAAATAATACGACTGTGCCCACACTTAGTCTGTCCAAAACGATGACACCTTCATTATTCACGTCACTTTCACTTTGTTTTAACATGGTTGTCAAATGTTGAAGATTCGTCAATTCCACATTGTCCAGGATCACTAGGTTCGTCTCTGGGAAGGTTGTCCTTGGTGTTATTTCCGGCAGGTCGATGACCGGCAGGGCCGGCAGGTGTAGATCTCGAGCTATTCCCAAATGTCTCCTGAGCTTCCTGCCTTCTACTTGTAGCTCGCATTCGTCGTCTAACGTAACCACGTATGTGCCCTGTACGGTGCGGTGAGTGCTGTCTCCGTCGCAAGTTTGTGTCAAGATGATGCTGGATTTGGTGTACAACATCCATCTGTCGCGTTGTATGTTCTCGACTTTGACGTTTTGAATGTCGACGACGATAGGCGTACAGCTCGATGTGTTTCGGGTGAACGTGACTAGGTTGACCACGCACTCGTCTCTGACGAAGGGCGACGTGTCTTCTTCTTCACACAGGAATAGGAGTTCGTCTGCTTCCTTGCAGGGGGCATGCAACGATACTGTTTTCGACCCTTTCACAAGGAGGAATGGGAATTTTGGTAAGATGATGGAGATTTGGTTTAAGGTGTTGGTTGTCGGCAACGGCAAAACTTTATAGTATGTATAAGTGTTATCATCTACAAGGGGTATTTCTAAAATGAATGTTATCTGATTTCCTTTTACATATATTTTAGGTTTTATACTATGTTCTATTTTAACTAAGTTCTCTAGGCTAGCCGAAAATACAAGGTTATAATTTTGCCTTTCAATATTTTCTAAAATCGTTAATAATTCATCGGTATTTATAACCGATTGGTGAAGCATTCCTAGTTTACTGAATGCAATTACATTTTCAAGTTCACTTATCTTAGTGTACAGCGTTTGAAAATTATGTAGAAACAGTGTATAAATGTTATATATTTTTGACAATCCTTGTTCTCTGTAAGTTTCATTTAGTCTTTGCCTAGTTTCATTTAGCCTTATCGATTTGAATAAAATTTAATTGGGTATTATTAGTAGTGTCGACTAACGTTTCCAACATTTCAGCGATAACCGTGAATCTTTGAGTGATAGCATTTTGCTGCGTTTTTACGTTATTAATAAGCGCGTCGTATCTTAAAGCATCGTCACTGTCCAAATTTCCCGTAATCAACTTTATGATCGAGCCGAGAGGGTCAATAAGGCCGCGTTTGTGTCTTTTGGGAGGCAATATTTCGCTCAGTTTTTCTGTAGCCAGATCTTTAATAAAATCGGTTTGCGTTTTAATCTGAATTACTGCATTGAAGACGTCTTCCTTTTCCGAATGTTCTCTCATGTATTTGTTCAAGTTCATGTACCTATTTGTATTAAACTCCAAATCTTGCCGAATTAAGCTAAGGTCTAGAATTTTTATTAGGGTCCATTGGTTGGTGCTGATCTTCGCTTGACCTTCTTTTATCGGGAGGATCCCTGGGTTGTGAGTGATCCTTTGAAGCACTAGGCCCTGGCATGTTGTCATTGCCATGAGCACGCCCAGGTACCTGTGAAGGACGTTTAATGTCTTTTACTGCCGTTCTAGTCTCTCGTCCTCTTACATTGATTGGGACAGTATTTCTACTTATTTCTCCTATCACCTCTGCCTTTTGGTATCGAGGTTTATCTTTACTCCTTCTTACGTTGACTCCTTTTATAAATACCTTGTCGTCTTGTTCTATGTCAAACTTCCTTTCACCTCCACGCTTTTGTCTAACCTTTTCTTTAACGCCTATTATTTTGTTCGTCAAATATTCATATAGATGTTTTGTACGTTTTCTGTGGTCTTGGACCATTTTTTGAGTATAATCTTTTTGATAATCCACGTTGAACGGGTTGTTTGCGTCTGTATGACCGAAAACTATTTCAAACGGGGCCATACCTGTGGTACTATGGATCGTGTGGTTGTAAGCCATAAGTGCGTACGTCATTACTGACGCGGCATCAGTGACCTTATGTTCATATTTGGCCAATCTATATATTTCGATTAGTGTCGAGTGGAATCGCTCGACTATTCCCATCGAATTTGGGTTGTGCGGGGTTCCTATGTGCAAGTTAATTTTGTAAAGCTGTAAGGTTTCCTTCAGTAGCGTGTTATTGAACTCAGCGCCAGCGTCGGCGCTTATTCTATGTGGTACTCCGTATATAGCGAAGTATTTGATTAACGCTCTGATCACCTCGGGAGATGTTTTAGATTTAATTTCAATTGCCTGTCCGATCTTACTAAAAGCATCTATGATGGTCAAATAAGTTTTGCTATCGATACTAAATATATCGATGAATAGTTCTTCGAAAGGTTTGGTCTGCGTCTGGGTCAATTGTAATTCCGGTTTTAGTGGGTTCCGATCATATTTCATGGCCTTGCAGCTATCGCAGCTGTTTATTACTGTTGCTACCGTAATTTCCATGTTGGGCCAGTAGTAAGTACGCCTGATTCTCATCAGTGTTTCCTTTTGACCTCGGTGGCAAGTTTTTCCTTCATGGTGCTTCTGGACTACGTCCTTCTGTTCGTCTTCTTTCTCCACGTATACGACTCTTTCCGTGCATTCTAGTATTTTAACTGTGTCTTTCTTAAAAAGGGCGATTGTTGCTTCCGCGAATTGTTTCCGGTGAGCCTTGTCTTCAAAGTATATGAAATACTTCGTTTTCGGATTTATATATTCTTTTAAGAATTTCTTGACTAGGTCTGGTTTGTCTACCGGTAAGTGTACTTCACGGATCTTCTGTTTCGGTCTTGAGATATCTTTAGTAGAGATTTCATTTCTGAACCAGGTATGAACCAATATTTGATTTGGCTTTGTATCTATTGCTTCATTTAAGATGGGTATTCCTGATGTGTCAGTCTCATAAGTAGAATGTTCGGTCGAGCCTAGAGAGGCTGTCAGTGTATCACTGCTCGGTGATGGTATTGAGTAGGGAGATTTCGGTTCCCGTGACGATGGTATCGAAATTATACTGTCGGTTCTCGACGATATAGTTACAGTACTTTCGTCCTCAATATTACGTGCAGCTAGGTCTTCTTTCAACAGCCGTATGTTTTTCATGACCTCGTCTATATCTTCTTGCGACTGGTCTTTTCCTACGTTCACTATCATAGATTCGTCTTCGCTTAATGCATTTACCTTTATTCTAGATAAAGCGTCAGCGACAACGTTTTGTTTTCCGTTCTTGTATACGATGTCATAGTCGAACTCTGCTAGTCTGAGTTTCCAGCGTGTTAACTTGCTGTTCGGTTCTTTCATACTGTTCAGCCAAGCTAAGGGGCGATGGTCGGTATAGATGGTGAACCGTCTACCGTAGAGATAGGGTCTGAAGTGTTTCACAGCCCAGACTATGGCTAGTAGTTCTTTTTCCACAGTACTATATCTTGTTTCGGCATCGTTCAGCGTTCGGCTGGCGTATGCGATTGGTTTGTCGTTTCCTAAAGTGCCTTGTGATAGTACGGCTCCTATTGCAAAGTCCGAGGCGTCCGTGGTGAGTATAAACGGTTTTTCAAAGTCCGGGAATTGTAGAATCGGGGCATTTACTAGTAGTTCTTTGCACCTCTCGAAAGCTGCTATGTACTCGTTGGTTAATTCAATTTTTTGTCGTTTCTTCAAGCAACTGGTGAGCGGACGCGTGATTTTTGCAAAGTCCTTGATGAATTTTCTGTAGTATCCTACCAGACCGAGAAAGCTCTTGATCTCGGTTGCTGTCCTTGGAATGGGGAAGTTCAGCACTGTGTGGATCTTGTCATCGTTTGGTTTTAGGCCATCTTTGGTTATCATGTGGCCTAAGTACAAAACTTCTTTTCTGAAGAATTCGCACTTATCCAGGGTCACTTTTAGATTGGTGGCCCTGAGGCGGTCAAACACCTTTCGCAGCTTGTCTATATGTTCCTGTAGGCTGGATGAATAGATTATTATATCATCAAGATAAACAAGACAATGAATGCCCTGTAAACCTCTCAATACATTATCCATCGTCCTCTGGAACGTGGCAGGAGCAGTCTTCAATCCAAATGGCATTCGGGTAAACTCGTAATGTCCTGATTGGGTTGAAAATGCTGTCTTTTGCCGGTCTTCTTCTCTCACCTCTAGCTGGTGATACCCGCTGGCGAGGTCGATTGTGCTGAAGTAAGTAGCCTTACCCAGCTTGTCGAATAGTTCCGTGATGTTCGGAAGTGGGTATTTATCATCGGTGGTTATCTCATTTAGCCTTCGGTAGTCAATGACCATTCTGTATTTTACTTCGCCTGAGGCGTCGGCCTTCTTTGGCACCAGGTGGACCGGTGCGCTCCAGGGGGAATGTGATTCCCTAATGACATCGTTCTTTATCAGCTTTTCGACTTGTTTCTGTATCTCCGCATTATAGACCGGTGGTTGTCGGTACGGTCTAATGTAGATAGGGTCCTCATTTTTGGTTCTTATTTCGTGCTTCACTCCACTTGAAAAGGAGAGCGGGATTTCTTCGCAGTGGAATATATCTCTATATCCATAGCACAACTCTTCTACACTCTTCCTTTCTTCTCCGTTCATATGTTCTAGTCTCAACTTCTGCAAGTTCTTCTTCAGCAGCTTGTCGATGTCGTGCTTGCCGTTCATCGTGTTGACTGGAACTTCTTCTTTCTCATAGGGGACTGCTTCTATTGGCTCTTCGAATGTTACGGTTACTTGTTGATCCGAAGCATTCTGGATCACTGTGTGAGCGTAAGAGTTGTAGCAGGTTACTAATGCGCTTGGCATTCTTACATCTGGACCAAAATCGATGTAGTCCAGTACTGCTTCTCCATCTTGCATGTTGGTGGGTACTGCTACTCGTGTCTCCGTCCTTGGCTCCAAAGTTATTTCATGTGGAGGGCTGTACATAATGGGTATTTCTGTATACGGCGTAATGAGGACTTGGTTGCCCATATCAACTTTTGCCCTTAATTGTTTTAATAGGTCTGAACCTATAAGGCCGTCATATCTTCTGTCGACGTCATAGACGTAGAACTTGTGTTGGCCGCCACACCTGAATATATCAAGCATGGGTATCAGAATCGTCTCGTTGTGCTGGCTACGGGCGTGCGTGCTTACGACCTCAAACGGTTCATAGCATAGATAGTTCGTGAAGAACCTTTCGACCAGTGCGGTACTGACAAATGATCTCATACTGCCAGTGTCTATCATAAAGTAGCTGTCTATCTCCGGTATATATATGTGCGGTAATTTATATAGCGCGTTACAATTTATTTGTACTATTTCTCTGGTGGCGTCGAGGCCTGTGTCGTAAAATTTTGGTCAGATTCGATGTAATTACACAATACATTGTCCTCTTCTTGGGAAGCGTTGTATTCGTAGTCGTAATATTGGTAGTCGTCAGTAGATTCGATGTTCTCTTCTGGGTAGTAGTAGTCTGCGTCATACGTCTCGGGTACTTCTAGCGCGTTCTGTCGTAGCGGGCGCGCTGTGCGCATTGATACGTCCGTGTTCTCAAACGGTTCTCTTCTTGTGAACGGGGATGGCCTTGACTGTTGTGGGATACCGAATTTAAATTGTTGCTGCGGCTGCTGGGGCTGCGGCGGCATTAATTGGGGCCTAAAGCCTTGCTGTGGTATTCCGAATTTAAAGTTTTGTCCTTGAGGCATTCCATATTTGAAATTTGGTTGCGGCGAGTTAAATCGAAATCCGGTGGGCTGCTGGACTGGTAGATTCGGTCTAAAACCTTGCTGCATGGACGAAAAACTTGGTCTAAAACCTTGTTGGGTTGGAGCGCCAAACCTATGTGGCTGGCTGGGCATGGTGTATGGTCTGTAACCTTGACCATGGGGTATGCCAAATTTAAAGTTCGTATTTGGTGTATTTATTTGGGGCAACGCGGGGCGCGGCTGTGATGGGGCGCTGGAGCGCGTCTGTTTTCTTAAGTTATATTGGTTCAAGAAGTTTACTTCTTCTGTAACGATCGCTAGGGCTAATTCAAGGTTGGTACAGCCTTTCAGACGGACTATACGTATGAGGTCCTCTGGTAAATTATATAAGAAGACATTTAGACACAAATTGTTATAGACAATCATTTTGGCCGCTTTGACTCCCTCGTCTGGTATTAAGTTAACCTTGGCAAATAAGGTTGATCGCGTGTGTTGGATACTGTGACAGAAGTAAATGTAAGATTCGTTTTGTTTGATTTTTAATTGCTCTAACTCAATCGCTATACACTCCTCCGACCTAGGATCGCCGAAATGCTGTATAAGAATTTCTTTAAGGCTTTCGAATGTGACTATATCCTCTCGCTCGCTCAACAAGTTTGCGGCTCTTCCGCCGAGCCGGCTGGTAACAGCATGGAACACATATTGTTGCTGTGCAGGCGGACATGCAGGGGACGCGTAAGACTTTACTATGTATGTCGCCTTTTTAAGGAACAGATTCAATAGCCCCTCATCTCCGTCGAATTTAGGTATTAAACAAAGGAGGTCCTTTGGGATCATTCGAATTTGTTCCATTTTACTTACTTACTTAATTACTTAAATATCGAGTTACCTAAATTAAATTGCTAGTTACACTTACTTAAACAAGATATTTAATAGACACAATTTTAGTTGTCCGCTACGAATTAAACTACTTAATAGACACGATTTAGTTGTCCGCTAAGGAAATCAAATAACTTAATTTACGCAACTATGCCGACAACCGGAATAGATAAAATGGTGAGGAAAATGTGAAAAGGTCTACTCACATTACCGCCATTCCCATCCTCCAGTCTAGGTCGACTCCGGGCTTGATCTTCTTTAACAAATTTTTTTTTTTTTGGTGGTCGTCTCGTGCTCGGCGCTGGCGGCGCTGCGTTGGCTGGAACCTCCGGTTTTCCGCGAATCTGAGGATTTTTACGGAATGGCACAGCCTATAACGCGCACGAGATCCTACCGGCTGCGCCAGTTAAATTTAATGAAGCTCGATTTATGTTTTTAAAAACTAATTTATTTAAAATACAAATTAAAATGAATTATAATTAACGTGCACGATGCACTGTCGTTAAAATTAGAGTGAGTAAAACTACTTAACCTACTGCCTCGATCGGCGCTCTTATCTTAAGGAATGCGTCCACGACGCCGGGCGGCCAACGCTGAGTCAGCGGTCCTATGTTTATACGCGATGTATAACCACAGGGTCCGATGGCATAACGAGCTCCTGTAGTACGTAAGTACATACAGCTCAATGGTTTATTAAACACTTTTATACAGGTGCGGTATCTACTTTATCACATATCTTTGGTACTATATTATACTTGGCAATAAATAACGAGGTTGGATTTTATTCCTCGCTATTTTCACCTATTTGCGAATACGATATAAATACCAATTTGAATATTTTCACGACATTTTTAACCGATTACGACGGAGCCAAAAGGAAGGGTTGTTCTATTTTTACCCGACTGCGTCAGAGGGAGGGTTAAGTTTTTCGAGTGTACGTATGTTTGTGTATTTATGTAAGTATGTATGTATATATGTATGTGATGTTTTTATGTAAGTATGTATGTATGTATATATGTATGTGTGTATGTATGTGTGTTTCTTTATGACAGCCTACAGCCTAAACGGCTTGACCGATTTTGATGTGCGAGGTGTCGTTAGATTTTTCTTCACTTCCAGAGTATCATAGGCAATTTTTTTTGTAATAATAATAATACATGTCACAAAAAATTAAAAAATGCGATTTTTCGTAACCTCCAACGAACTATTTCGTAATTAACAGCTGATTTTATTGGAATGATTCTAAAGAAAGCGCATTCATAATCTTTTACAGAAATTTTGCGCATACTTTCTCACAAAAACGTACACTTAACAGCGTATCAAGCGTAACTAAATCGTAAATTAGACTGCAAAAACTGAAACAAATAACCCACCTCTAACTGTTTCTGATGCAAAGGTCTGAGGTAAAGGTAGGTATAATACTTGCGGAGTTACCCCGTTAATATATTATATAATATAAATAAAAATGACTATGTAAACTTTGACGACATTTATTATGAGAAATATTTCATATTTACTATTTTTACGATGTATATTTTTCGGTATAAAAAGGAAAATAACAAAATATCTATGAAAAAAAAAAAAATATATATATATAAATAAACGTGAGATTTATATAAGAACAATACTCACAGAAAGTAAACGTCATATTTTTAAGCCGGAAAAAAAAACTTGTGTTATTATAAACAGCAAATATAAATACGAATCCACGTATCGTGGTAACATTCAATCTCAGTTTTCTGACAATTTTCTAACCGAAAATAGAAGAAGTTGTCTGATGACGTCACGGCACGCAACTCATGTGGATTCTACTCAGGGTTGCCACTTTACAAATTTATTTATTTTCTGGATGTCTTTTATATGAAAGTGAATTTTCATGGTGAATATAATTAAGTTTACTACGTAACCAGTTACGTAACAAATGCCGTGATTACGTGTAAGGAAAAAAACTTCTCTAGAATAATTATGTTTTGTGCGTAACTAACAAAGCAACAGTTACGTACGCGGCCGAAGCGAAGGTAACAACATGGTGTAAGGCAACATCGTTGAACATCAAATGAGTTGGATTCAGTCGATAGTCTATCGCCGAATAAAAATAGTCATTATAATTGGACAAGAAATTAATAATAAACTTCAACTTGCTAATGCGCTGTATTATGTCGGTTACTTTAGATCTCTTCATTTCTAATTTAATTTGGAAGAGAGAATCTGAACATAGATTTTGTCAGCTCGTTACATGACTTTGAGCTTCCTTATAAGGTCCATTATTTTTTAACTCCCGACGCAAAAACGACGGGGTATTATAAGATTGACGTGTCTCTGTGTGTGTCTGTCTTTAGCATCGTAGTTCCCGAACGGATGAACTGATTTTGATTTTTTTTTGTTTGAAAGGTGAATTAGTGTTCTTTGCTATGTTTCATCAAAATCTGTTCAGCAGTTTTTTTGTCGAGGGTTTTTGAGTTTTCTAAACTTACACTTGTAACACTTGACACTTTTAAAGACACGTCCAACATTCGACAGACAGTCTAATTTTTCCGGACGTAAACCACACGCCATAAAAAATGCACGTTCGACAGGTAAATCCTTTTGAGTGACAACCCTGATCCCACTACAGATGTTCGATTACTAACATTGTGGAATTTAATAAAAAAAATCCCCTCAACATATTGGCGTCACGTAAATGTATTCGAGAAAATCTACATTTGTGACTCTTACTTATATAACAATAAATAATGTGTGTGTATTTCTTGACTCTTACTTATATATCAATAAATAATGTGTTATGTTACTATTTCTATGAGAATAGAGACCAGGTTACTGAGGTCTCTTTTTGGCTTTGTAAAAAATAAACAAGAGACATTTAGAGTTTATTTTTATCGTGACAAACTAGGCAAGTACATTTAGAGTTTTTTTTTTATCATGAAAGACTAGGCAAGTAACATACCTATTTGGCAATTGCCTATTATCTGTGCCCGACGGGGTCCACAATGTAACTAAAATGAATATCCTACCACCTAATCGAAACATTTGGAATGCTAATAAATAAATATGTATATGAATTATTTATATTAACAGGAGTTCTGCGACCAATAAACATTAGGACCACTATTGTGGTCCTAATGTAATATATGTGGTCCTATAATGACTTCAATATGAAGAAGGTTAACAATTCTTGCTATATTTTTTGTATGTTTGTTACCGCATGACTAGGTACGTCATTTATAAACTGATTTGAAGAAAAAAAAACCATGTTTTTGTTTGAAAGGATCAAAATCGTTTCCGTAGTTTGGTTTTTATAACAAAATTGCGCATTTTGAAGTCGGAATTCTAGTTTTTTAAACAATATAATAGATAATAAGTTTTTTTAGGGATGACATGTAAAAAAAAATAAGAACTATCTCATTTAATATATCATATAATTAAAGCAGCTCTTCCACTACCAAACTTTTAATATTTTAAAAATTTATTTTTAATTTCCTGGACTGTACAAAATTCTAAGATTTGAGTTCGAATATGGGAGCAAAATACACCAGAGCGCAGCAGGGATCGTAAACGGTTAAGGTATATGGTTACGCTACCGGTATAATAACGGTAGAGGTATAAATTATAAAGGTAGACTGAAAACGGTGATAATAACGGTTAAGGTATATAATAATAACTCTACCAATATTTTGTTATTTTGGTACCGAAATCACCGCGTTGCATAGGACCTCTCGCTCTTACGCGTTTGCATACGAACGGGGGATGGCGATGCGCGGGCGGTCAAGGTCAAAACCTTCATTTTTCGGTTACGGTAGCGCAATTTATAATGATTTCGTTATTTATCGGTACCGTAAAATTCCTATACCTTTATTTTCAGGTATCAAAATAAAAATATAACCTTTATCTTTTCGGCATGAGACCCCTGGAGCGCAGTAAAAAGAATAGCTACTATTATTTCTACTGGACAAAACTGTTTTTTTTTCAGCAATGGGGGAAATATTACATATCCCAACTTACAGATAATATTTTTATAACTTTGGTAACAAAAACTATTTTATTTATTCAAGAAACTTGACTGCTTGAATACACTAATGACCTTACCGAAAAACGTTACTTAACTTTAACCATTGTCTTAAATTCTCTGTCTTCTTTCCGCAAGTGTCATTAAGTGTTAGCGAGAAGTTGACAAAATATGTTGAGCAATGTTTAAAGTTAAGTAACATTTTTCGGTAAGGCCGTAAATGTCAAGGCAACATCCAAGATTGAGATCACCTTGGACTGGTAACTCCTCAGGGGTGCTGTGATACAATATGCACCGAAATCTATCGGGATATTATCGAGCTACCCTTGCTGTCACTTCGAGTTGTTTCCACCCTCCAACATGAGGGTGGCGAATCGTTGTTGGGGCGTAAATATTAATACATGATTTTGGGGTTGTAATGTTCTTAGATCCAATTTTGGTTATTACTAGCTGTATTCTGTCACTGTCGCATTTTTTTAATTTTGGGTGTGATACAAATATGTACTCGTATTTTTATTTTTGTACTTTTACTGACCACATTTTTTTCGTGATGACTGGACAAGCTTTTCCTTTTGCAAATGACAGCTCACTGTCAACCTGAAAACCCGCATGCGAGTGTCCCGAAAAATAATTTGACATGAAATATATCTGGAATTAGATACCATGGATGTGACAGATTTGCAAACATGGTTCAGGTGTATTTATTTTATTGACACACGCATCTTTTTACATCTAAATAGTAGTTATTGAAAGACGTAAATATAATTTGACAATCACCAATGAACAGAGAACAGTATGAGATTTGTAAAAGTGTACACAAAGACACACCGATTCAGTTCCCATTTCAGCGCGTTAGATTTTCATAATAAAATGGGGCATGTATGTAAAGAAAAATGAAACATATTCTGATTCCAAAACCATTTCGAGATTATATGTCTCTAAGCTATATTTATTTACTTTGGGCTCTTAAAATGATTATATTATGGTGCGTATGGTGCGTACGAAAATATACAACATATTTTATCTTTAGTCTACCTCACTTGACGTCATAGAAGCGCCTTTTTTATATGTCCAAAAAGAATTTAAAAAAAATTACTTTATAAATAATAGCACAAATCCAACAAAAAATTTCACTGACAGTGTTAAGTAACATTTTTTATTATGTAGGTAATCATGACATTATTCTATTCAGACGAATTTCTGATGTCATTATATTTTTGTACTATAACCTATATAGGTAATATTAAAGAAATACTACAAAAAACACAACTTTTTAACGTTTATTGTGCATAAGGGTTCCTCTCACAAAAACCTTATTAATATAGACCATTGAGTATAAAAAGCTTAATTTTAAGAATTTATCAGAACTTTTAAGGGCGAAGTGAAATCGGCTGAAAAGATTTTGTAACCTCCCCTAGTCGACGAGTCGTACCTTTTTGAATTTTTATGAATTGGAAATAAAATGTCGGGATTATGGAGAGGACTTGAGCTTTACTTACTTATTTGAATGATTTTTATTTTATTGGAGTAAAATGTGTAGTATTTCGTGTGCAAATTTTATCTCACTTTGTTTATTTTTTGTCATTTTGACTTGACTTTGTGTTTTCAATATTTGTGCCGCACTATGTGTATCCTGTAGTTTTTAGGGTTCCTTACCCAAACGGTAAAACGTGACCTTATTACTAAGACTCCGCTGTCTGTCTGTCTGTACGTCTGTCACCAGGCTGTATCTCATGAACTGTGGTAGTTAGACAGTCAAAATTTTCACAGATGATATATTTCTGTTGCCTCTATAACAACAAATACTAAAAAACAGAATAAAATAAATATTTAAGGAGGCTGCCATATAACAAACGTGATTTTTGTAGCTCGTTTTTACAATGCATATTTTTCGATTTATGAAGGAAAATTAAAAAAAAAAAAAAAAACCCTTTTATCTACTACTTTGTACGGAATCTTCGGTCGGCGAGTCTGACTCGCTCTTGTCCGGTTTTTTTTACATACCCCATTGAGAACATCCTACATGTGAAGTCGGTTAATGTATCGAAAGAGTAGCGTAACGAAATTACCCGCCATAGCTAATCTAAGCCCGCGGCATCCAAGTTCCGTCCAATATTTCAACATAACATTCTGTATCGGATTGCTAACGCGCGACGGCTTGTACCCTTGACGTTGCTGGCTGTTCGGTTTAGTACGGGTTGGCAAACGGGCTGCGACGGCAACTTTTTGGGAAACTTTTTGTGATGATAAATATTTTCGTATTTTTAACTCATTAATAGAATACCGTGAAACAAACGTTCATTTTTAAATTTTATTCAGGCATTTTTAAATACGGTTGCTGAAACAAAGTGAAGGTACGAGTAAGCTTGTTATATTTTAAACTACAATCACTTTTCGCGAAGTGAGATTTCAATAAGCTCAGGCATAGTTCGTCATAAAAAAGCTGTTTCATTCAAAATGCTATGCTCTGGTATTCTCAGCAATAATTAAAGAACATTTTGTTTTGAACTGTGTATAGGACGTATTTTATTTTTTTAAAGTAACATTTTAATAATTCATCAGTCTACATTATCACTACTTTCTTCTAGAAATATATGGGACACAAACATAAAATATTTTATTAAAATATTTCAACAGCAACTTTATTTGCATAAAAAATCGCCCGTCTGTACCACCCTCTTCCGATTCAATAACAATTCACCCTGATAAATGGGATGGGAGCCATTACAATTTATGGTTCGTTTGCTTTATCTTCGGCTGCTGTAACCAGATACTGCTAAAACTATAATGATAAGGCATATGCGAAGGTTTTTCCTCTTGGCTACTGATTCTGTAGCCCGTTTGCTCGTAAAATTTCGCTGAGTGAGGTGATGTTTTATGGGCATACATCGCTTGGGTGATACCTTACGATTTTACTTTTTATCGTAACATTATTCTAGTACATTAGTCGTTTTTGTGCGTTGTTTGGAATCTGTCGCAATAGATCTAAGTCTTACTCGCATCTTGATAGTTTCTTTCCATTTCCATATAAAAGTGTTTTTACCAATTATGGTAAAAAACGTATAGCTTAAATATAATCGCGTCGTTAAAGACGCGACAATCAGTGACGCGTTGACGTCTGTATATAACACACACACATACATACATACACACACACATACACACACTTGTATGAAGTTATTGTCATTGTCTGATTGCGCTCGCTCGTGGCGACAACTGGAATTAGAGCGTTTAAATCCAGCAATGTTTGTCTCGCCTGACAAATGCATACGTCATACTCCGTCAAGCGACATGATGAGCGAGCAGAGCGGGTGAGGAACCCGAGATAGGCGGGAGGCGGAGACTGTCCGTTCGGTATTGAATTAATATCTTCTGTGGCAATAGTGAGTTTAGTACTAGACATATTTTAAAAGTATTATAGTTGCGCTAGGCTAATAAATATCACTAAAAACTGGTTGTTACATTTAGACCATCTAATAAAAGTAATAAAAAAAAAAAAAAACGACATCAAACCAATCTAATTAACTGAAAAGGGAGAAATAACACGAAAACTATCAATACTGGGCGTGTACCTAAGTAGGTACGTAAACTAACTATTTTACGAGGTTGATAAAACGAACTTATCCAGTTAAATTTTGTGAATACAAAACTTCACTGGATAAGTTCGTTTAATTTTCAAACACACTTCACTATCTGTTTCAAAGCCTAATTTTTGCGTTATAAAGTATGCCAGAACCTTTTACATGGTATGAGTGATAAATCTACCGAATTTACCTTCTAAAAAAAGTCTTCTTTGCTAAAACTACAAAACGCTATTTAAAATCACAAAACCTTTACAGTCTCTCCTCCATGTAATCTTGTTTCTCACAAATAAACCTAAGTAGTCAAGTACAATAAGATCACCACTACCTACAATGAGTGGGAGTGTATTGAAAGACCTTTTTTTCCAGCCTTTTCAACCCCTACCTCTTATTGTTCCTGGCATAGAATTGAAAGATTCTTTCTTTAGGATAGGCGTCTCGGTTCTTTGCGATAAATGTTACAATTGTAATTTATCACTGAGATGTATTTTGGTTTTTTATTTAGTGTTCTAGTCGTTTGTTTTTACGTAAATATACCTTTGTTTAACTAAGGGTAGGCTCTTAAGCGTAGTGAAATAATTATGGTATAATGAAAGTAATAGGTATGATAAAAATACCACTTCGGCCGCGTACGTAACTAAAATTTATTAATTAGTTTCGAAACAGTAAATAAAACGTCATGGTTGCATGGAAGAGATCACTTTTAGCGATAAGTCCGCCTGTTGTTGCATTAGTTTATTTAAGTACTTTGTTATTACTTTTAAGGTATGTACAATAACGAGTTTATCTATCTAAAAGTTCTTCTGTTAAAACAACATCATAGATATCGTTGGGAAATCGTAAAGAGTTGTTGCTGAACAAAAAGCGCCAAAAAGTGGTTCAAAATATAGTAGCTTTTTTTCTTCAAGAAATTCTATAATTTGTAAAGAGTTTGGTGACACATTTACCAGATATTCATAATGTGATGAATGTGTGTGTGTGTGTGTGTGTGTAAGTGTGTGTGTGTGTGTGTGTGTGTGTGTGTGTGTGTGTGTGTGTGTGTGTGGTGTGTGTGTGTGTGTGTAGTAACTTTTCATCTGTTTACAAAAATATAATAGCTTTTTTTCTTCAAGAGATTCTATAGTTTGTAGAGAGTTTGGTGACACATTTACCAGATATTCATAATGTGATGAATGTGTGTGTGTGTGTGTGTGTGTAAGTGTGTGTGTGTGTGTGTGTGTGTGTGTGTGGTGTGTGTGTGTGTGTGTAGTAACTTTTCATCTGTTTACAAAAATATAATAGCTTTTTTTCTTCAAGAGATTCTATAGTTTGTAGAGAGTTTGGTGACACATTTACCAGATATTCATAATGTGATGTGTGAGTGTGTGTGTGTGTGTGTGTGTAGTAACTTTTCATCTGTTTTCAAGAAACACCTGCTCTCTAGCCCTTTTTCAAACTTTTTACCGTAGGTACTATTTTTAGAAGCAACACTAGCTCAAATATTATCTCTGTATTTTTATAAGTAAATAAAGTGGAACAACGTACGTGGAGTCTTGGCGGTTTGTGATCTTATGAAGTTTACCTTCTGAGGTAAGAATTTACATTGAAATAGGAGGCAAAAAGAGCTTACAAAGTGTTTTTTTTTAATATGAGATTGAAAATGAAATAGTGGCGTTGGTACCTGACTACAGTTTTTATGTAACATGTAGGTATATATTAGGTATGTTATTTAAAGAAAAATAGAATACCTGACTGCGTAAGAGAACATGAAAATACATTCATGAATAGAATAATCAAATAATCTATCTAATCTACCTTTAAACGAGCAATTCTTGTATATATGTATGTATATACATTATATAATCTGAATCTCGGAAACGGCTCCAAAGATTTTAATGAAATTTGGTTTGTAGGTAGATTAGGCGACGATAACTCGATCTTGCTAGGTTTCATTTTTAGTGAACCCGGGCTTGCTCGTATTTTCAGGCACAAAAAATCCGAGTGGAGCTCGGTCGCCAAGGTACTTATAGTTTAAAAACTGAAACAACCGACTTCAAAATTTACAATTTTGTTTTAAAAACCAAACTATCAAACCGATTTTGATGAAATTTCTATAGGAATAATTTGAAAGTATGTCCTTGCATACAAAAATAGATCCGGCAAAGTAAGAGTTTCACTCGCACGCCGAAGCTTCCGTACTCCTATGCATGACACAATACATGAACATGAACACTGATACCAGGGCTAATCTCTAAATAAATTGTGCTTTACATCTAAGAATATTTGCAAATTCACATACAACATAATGCTCAAATAAGTAAGTGTTACAGACCTATTTTCTTTATCTAAAGAAATTTATCACTAGGTATAAACAGTAGTGATAAATTTATGTTATTTTTAGGTTCTCGAATGGAGACCACGTACCGGCAAGCGCAGCGTAGGAAGACCGGCCACGACATGGACAGATGACCTCATATACAAGTGGCGGGAAGACGCTGGATGCAAGCCGCGTCCAATCGGTCTTTTTGGAAATCCATGGGGGAAGCCTATGTCCAGTGGACTTCTTATGGCTGAGATGATGTTGAATTTAAGTTTAAGACACACGACACCAACTGTCAACAAAACGTTCACGTGTAATTTTTTTGTGGAATCAACAAGGAAATTTTATCTCATATAATAATTTCCAAATTTTTCAAAATTAATTTTCGTAAGCTTGTCTCGTACTTGACCAGTTATTTTTTTAGTTTTTTTTATACTACAGGATAGATCTACGATTGATCACCAACTCGCCTGTACGCGACGGTGTGGCTGAGGATGGAGCTCGTCGATCTAGAAGATATCTATTCATTCTAGCCTTGAAAATTCCAAGATTGTAGGTCGCAGGAAACAGAGATAGCGGCAAAGAGTTCCATTCTTGTGCAGTACGCAACTAGAAAGTGGATTTGTTGATTTACATCAAAGTAAATCTGCAATCTTGCCAATTTTGAGAGTAGTATCTAATACCGTTTAAAAGTTCCAGCCGTTTAAGTGTAGGACATACAGACAGACACCATAGGCTCACGCTTGGTACGGAAGTCTAAAACTAATTTTTGAAATCGGTTCGCAGATATTATTATGCGGCAACAAAATAAATATAAAAAAATACAACCAAATTGTTAACTTCTTACTTTTTGGAGACAGTAAATAACCCTTCGTAACCTAGTCTCACGGTTTTTCCTCATAATTATCGGTCTCCAGATACTATAAGTTTTCCGGAAAACATGCAATGTCACACGAAACATCACTTACTCGATCTATACAGGTTGGATCAAACAAAACAAACCCGGAAAGTTGACCAATAGTTCATGAGGGCTAACAGGGACACCGTGCGACTATGTCGCATACGACACGATATATTTCGTCTTAGATTAGTTTCTTGTTTAGTATGCAAGTTTGAAGAAAAAAGTTTCTTGTTAGTCTATACTCTTTTTAACCGACTTCGAAAAGGAGGAGGCTCGAATCGATCGACTGTGACTTCAAATGATTTATATACTTTCAGATTGGTCCCATAAGAATCATCAAAATCGGTTTAGTAGTTTGGTTTTTGAAACAAAAGTGGCCATTTTGAAGTCGGTTGTTTCAAGTTTCAACAGTAACTATTTAACTATTAAACCTTATAATTCAAGTGTCATTCAATTCAGAAACAGCCCGTTTCTAAATAGCGTAATAAAAAATTTGTTTTTACGTCTTTCATAAATAAAACGCACGTGTAGTTAGTTACGTGACGCGAACTATACATAAAGCCACATCGAAAACATCCAAAATAATGTTAATACCCATCGTGAATCGCAACGTCGCTTAACATCAGGCGAGTTGGCAGTCAATCGCAAACCTATAACCACATAAAAAACCCTTTCTATTACATAGTACTCAAACGAATCGCGGTTCGTTTGCTAGTTTATTGTGTACCAAACAAGTATATTTAGAAAACTAAAAATCTGTGACATAAAAAACGACTGAACCGAACAATATTCAATCAACAATACTCGATAAAGTCCTTTTTCGAACAAGAAAACTAAATGAAAATTGGTTCATCTGTTTGAGAGCTACTATGCCACAGACAGACACACAGATAAACACTATACAGAAACTGGTAACAGTCCTCTTTTTAGAGTGGGAGGTTAAAAATAAAGCTTGTAATTTCATACAAAATAACCAGTCGTAAAAATGTCACCGCGCGCGTGGTGGTCCGCAGGTATGGCTGGTAAAACGACATGGATTAAGGGTTGACATCGGCCCAGCACCGTGTCAAGCAATAATCCCGTCACTTTGACGGGGGTTACTAAAAGCATCTGTAAACGTCCTTCAGGTGAGGATGAAGGTTGATATTGGTCGAGGTATTAATGTCTTATTATTTTGTGGTCAATTTTTTTTACAGTCATCTTCATCGTCAGCCTATTTAAGTTCCCTGCAGGATTTATATCTAGCACGTTTTACTCGCTTGGTTAATAATAATTATAGTTTAAAAAACTGAAGAAAACTAACTTCAATATACCTACGCAATTATTTTTCTTGAACGACATTTTTTGTCATAAAATACCAAAATACTGAACCGATTTTGATAAAATGTATATGGGACCATCATCTCTGAGGTAGGAGAGGTACCTACCAAACAAAACAAGAATCACAAAAACAATGCATAATTGAGAACCTCCTTCTTTTTGGAAGTCGTTTAAAAATAAATATCTTTCCTGATTTGTCCCTGTCAGGAGTTACGTTTAGATAATTTGCTATTGTTACCGACATTAATAGGCAAATGCCTAAAAACACATGAGCCGCACTGACCGTGCGGATAGAATAGAAAAAGCGGACTGTCAATGGCAGGTTTTCGCGCCTCGCGAGTGTGTCGTAGTTTTTCCTGTAAGAATTGTTTTATTTAAATAAAGAGTAAATATAAAAAGATACAATTATGTTGTACGTAATACCGTGAATGAGAACCTGTGTTAATCATAAAAGCCATGGAATAAAGCATGGATACGTTATAAAAATGTATAAAGTTTTACTATCACCCAACACCGATGGAAAAATGTCTGAGCATATAGCTTCTGAAAAGAGCTATCTTAGTAATTTCTGGTCGTTTATAAGGTATGTAATACTATTATCACGTACTAAATACATTAATGTATGAATAATGTCAAACAAGTCCATACAGTCAAAGTCAAGCATAATAAGACAAGATCAAATATTATTTATGTCTCATTAAAGTGATGATGAATTACTGAATATACATATAAATTTTGGCGATCACACTATTTCTACTTTTCCACACTTGTAACAGATCGATTAATTAATAAAATATGGCTAATTAAACATAAAAAAGGTTTTTTCCCTACGTTTCCGTAAAAGCATTTAAATGTTATGTCACTTTCACTTCAGTGACAGCTTAATTGACGTGTTAATTTTTTCCCATATTTCCCATGTTTGACAGTGACAGACAGATGACACTTTCAGTTGAGTAGATTACCGGCAGCTGGATTTTTGCATTATCTGCGTAAAAGAGAAGACTATTTAAAAGCAAAATTACTTTCAACCTTAATGACAGAGGGTAGAGTACTATTTGCACGAAAATAAAAAATAGAGCTTTTCATTTTTTGTCGCTTAATGTGTGTTAATTTTATAAGGGATGTGGGTGTTTATTTGCCACTTATGTGTTATGGTACATTTATCTGTATGTACTTACGTACCAGAGGAGCTATCTGAAGCAAACAAAACAGCGTTACAGCGCTGGAAGAATAATTACATCGTTTATCTACGATTATACGATACGATTGATACTTGCAACGCAGAATTGCATCTATGGTGTGTTTTCTCGCCAGCAAAATGTCGAAAGCACTCACTCCACTAGTAAGCCACTGAGTGAGGTGCGGCGCTCTCACCGCAGTTGAGTGTAACAAAGTAGCTATGAGTAGTGTCTGCTAAATGCACTAGCATTTAGCAGACACTACTACACAACAGACACTAGTCTGTTGTGGTTTTTTATGTACTAATTGTGAGCTTTTTTTATCAGCCCCGTTTATACAAACTGTCCCACTGCTGGACGCAGGCCATCTTCTCATTATGAAAAGGGTAAGGCCATAGTCTACCACACTGGCCAAGTGCGAGTTGGCAGACTTAACACATCTTCAAGATCATTGATAACTCTCAGACATGTAGGTTGGTATTGTGAGAATGGTAGAATGTAATTTTCGTAGCTACAAATAAGTATACCATATTATCAATGAATCTTATGTCCCTGACATTCTGACTCGATCTCTATTTCCGTAATATGTTTTAATATCTCTTTGGTAATATATTTATATTTTATCTAATAGCTTTCTAAACAAAGGTAGATAAAAAAAATGAAATTCCTTCATCCATTGCCTACAAAGATTAACCAAACCTCGCTTTTCCCTGAACATCTTAATTCTTCCGTTCACAAAAGACCCTGAACAATGGCTGAGGAATATCGAAGAGGGCTATTGTCCGGTGATATATAGACTGGTCAGGAATGACTTATGATGTCTTAGACTTCGGCTATGTATAAGTTTGTCTATCGCATTGTGATGTAATTTTGTGGAAAAATATTATTTTTCCTATTTGTGTAAGTCTATTTTTAGGCAGTAGGTAAAGTCAGATTCAGTATCAATGCGAGCCGTATGCCTTTTTGCTTCGCCTTTTAAAAAAAAAAAAAAATTACGAGTTTTATATTATTAAGTATTTTCTAAAAATAAATTATATAGATTTTTACTATTATTTACGATATTACATTTCGTACATATTTTATTTTGATAGCTGTATATTTAAGTAGCTTTCCGAAATGATATTCGATACTTCATGATTCGGAATATAGATAGGTAACCTTAATCTCAAGAGATACATCTGCTACTAGCCATCTAACTTCAAATAAAACCGGCCAAGTGCGAGTCGGACTCGCGCACGAAGGCTTCCGTACCATTATCTTTAGAACGGCAAAAAATCATGTCTGTTTTATGGGTCCCTTAAATATTAATTTTATTATAATTTAATTATTTATTTTTCAAGTGAATAATATTACTCAATATTTTGTGAATATTTCAAGCGTCTACCTGTTGCCGTTATCAATATCGAGCAAAAAAATCATTTGTTGTATGGGAGCCCCTTAAATATTTTTTTTTTTTTTTTTTTTTGTATTTTTTATTATAGCGGCAACATAAATACATCATCTGTGAAAATTTTAACTCTCTATCTATCACGGTTCATGAGACTGGTGACAGACGGACGGACGGACGAACAAACAGCGAAGTTTCAGTAATAGGGTCCCGTTTTAGCCTTTGGGTACGGAACCCTAAAATGTTTATAAGACCATTGTTCCGCAGTAACACAACTTTTCCAGAAACACATAATTCACATCGTTAAAGGTCAAAAGTCTTCGTATTATCGATATCAATACCGCAAACTTTCAGATATTCATAAGTTTGGCTTCACTAAGTTATCATGTTACTCAAACATTTGGCAGAAAAACAAATATTATGATTTATTGGAGCTGGGCTAACGGGAAAGTACACGCACTGTGGACTTTGTTAGCTATCGTAAAACAAAACACGGTTACGTAAATTTTAGATTAAAAAAAACTACGCTCTCTTGGGTGATTCGGACCGCGGTTCGAACTACTTGCGGTTCGAAACGCCGAAGTACCCGCTGTAAATGAGGAATAAAAAACTTCTTGATTGTTCACTGGTTATAAAAAATATACAAAAAATATGCCAGATACCCTGTCTGGTCTAAAGTAAGAAACAGTAAACATTAAATTGAAATAAAAAAGAGAAGAAAGACATTTTTACGAAGTTTAAAAATTTAATTTAAATAAAAATAAAAAAAATAATTATAAATTTAATTTCCGGAAAAAAATCACAAAATAATTATTGATCAAAAACTGAAAGAAGGACTCCAAAATACGCAATTCGTTTACTTGGATGATATTTTTTCAGTAATTTTGGTATAAAATCCTACTGTACCGATTTTGATAAGTAATATACGGGACCACCTCTGAAGTGTTACCTACAAAAAAAAAAGAATCATCAAAAACAATTCATACTAGGCGGAGTAATTGCTGAATAAACATACAAAATATAAATATAATTACATATTCATAATTTCATAGTTTCATTCATAGACGACACAGTCGAGTTACTAATGTAGATGAGCAATAAAAAAATAGTGCAATAAAAATAAAGATCTTCTAGCACTCCCTTGCATCTACTGTGTCTATCATACACCTAGAATATGCATACTACACAGTTACTTGCGCTAAAATCTAAGATCTTAAAATAAAATTGCGCTAACTCTAAATTTGTAGTGTGCATTATCATTTTATACTAACAATTTTGATCTTAAATTGATAAATATATAAAGTAAATATTAATAAATCATTGTGTAATTTTCAAATGTGTTTTACCGTATTTTGGTTCAGAACAGTAGGTAATTCGTACCGCTTCAGCACAAAAATATCGACATAAATTTCAATATGAAAAATTGTAGGACATTTTGGAATTCCAGACATGCACTGATCAAATATTCTTGTTCATTGAAAATTACTTTTTATTTGTAAAGTTTTATGTTAACATGTTCCTAAATTACAGAGTATTTAATTAAATATATTCGTATCTAAAAATACTTTTTGGGCACAATTTTTTATTAGTAAGAACCTATTGTGGTCAATTCTGATGGCACCACTTAAACTAATAAATTTTACTACAACAACTAAATTCAAAAAACGAACGAATGTTTCATACAAATTTTGTTTACATATTTGAGCCGTTTGGTGTCCAGACTTTGGGCCCGTGGGGACCGGGAGCTCATCTCATTTTCAAAAAATTTACTGAGTGCCTGTCGATGTCGATGCGACGCGTGACCAAAATGCTGGCGCGTCTCTGTTCCAAACTTCCAACGCATAAACATTGCCATTCAACGTGGGGCATGCTGGGTACGCTGCCAACTGGTAGTGGATTTGAGCATTTGGATTGTCTTTAGACCTTTATCGGTCTGGGGTAATCGATATGCTTTTTGTGTAGTAGTTTAGTTAGTTGAGTCTGTATATTGTTTTGTTGTTAATAAAGCTACTTGCCCGTTAAAAAAGCAATAGCTCTGATGACAATAATTATAGTTTGAAAAACTGAAAAAAAAAAACGACTTCAAAATACGCAATTTGTTTACTTGGACGACATTTCTTCAGTTATTTTGTTAAAAAATCAAAATACTGAACCGATTTTGATAAAAAAAAATGCTGTGGGACCACCTCTAAGGTCTGAGGTGTAAAAAAAATATTTGTACCTCTGACATATATAAATAAAAAAACATCCTAAATAAATTAAAAAGTGACAAAATTATTATAGTTTAAAAAACTGACTTCAAAATACGCAATTCGTTTACTTGGACGATATTTGTTCAGTTATTTTGTTATAAAACTAAAATACTGTACCTATTTTGATAAAAACTTTTAAGATTCCACCTCTCACAACTAAGTACCAAACAAAAAAAGGACCATGAAAACAATTCATAATTGGCGGTGTAATCGCTGAACAAACATACAGTCGAAGAGAGCCTCCTTTTTGGAAGTCGGTTAAAAATAAGCCTAGTTTCGACGGGTCTATCATTTCTGCTCATATGTCTCTTTCTCGACTCCCTCATCAGTATCTAGTTATTGTATATGTAAGCAAAGCGAACAAAACATCAAACAAACATCCAGACAGACGTACAAAATTTTGCCAGTTGATGCAGAGACCTTCGCTCCGCTCAATCGGTCAATTATATTCCAACAATAACCCAAATTACTGCAAATATCACATTAGACATGGCGTTTATTGAATTTATGGGACGCGTCACGTGCGAATCTAATAATGTTCCCTGACTTGAAGTTCTATGACAAATGATGCCGCAGAGCACATCTGTTGCACCGCGCGTTATTGAATATTTTGTCAAAAATAGCGGAGTCATTCCTACGTGTTTTCAACCGACTTCAAAAAAGGAGGAGGTTCTCAATTCGACTGTATTTTTTTTTAAATCTTTGTTACCTCATCCTCATCAGGGTTGCCTGGAAGAGGTCACTTTTAGCGATAAGGCCACCCGTTGTTTTCGCTAGCGTGTAAGCTCTGTCTTGTTAATTAGTGTTTTAGTATACTGGTGTAAACAATAAAGAGCTTATTATCTATCTAGCTCATAACTTTCGACTGGGTGAACCGATATTGATGATTCTTTTTAGGGTTCCGTACCTCAAAAGAAAAAAATGGAACCCTTATAGGATCACTTTGTTGTCCGTCTATCTGTCCGTCTGTCCGTCCGTTCGGGTGTCAAGACCTTTATCTCGGGAACGCGTGAAGGTATCGAGTTGAAATTAAAACCGTATACGCAGATCCATAGTATCTTGCTGCAGAAATAAAAATATAATTTCTCAGTTTTCGTAAAAAAAAGTTACAGACTAATATGTCGTAAAAAACGCAGATTTCGACACTCACAGAGACATGAAAACCTATGGGGTACTTCCCGTTGACCTAGAACTCTGAAATTTGGCAAGAAGCATTGTGTTAGAGTACACATATACCGAAGATATCCCGGACATCAGCCTGTACGAGATTAGGATGGCCTTGAAACAGCTCAAGAACAACAAGGCACCGGGCGACGACGGAATTACATCAGAGCTACTGAAAGCGGGTGGAACACCAGTACTGAAAGTCCTTCAGAAGCTCTTCAATTCCGTCGTGCTTGAAGGTACAACGCCAGAAGCATGGAACAGAAGCGTGGTGGCGCTGTTCTTCAAAAAAGGAGGCAACACTTTGCTGAAGAACTACAGACCCATCTCGCTTCTGAGCCATGTCTATAAGCTGTTTTCAAGGGTCATCACGAATCGTCTTGAACGCAGGTTTGATGACTTCCAGCCTCCCGAACCGGCATAAAATACACTACTTGCAAATAGTACTCACATATACCTATATTATAGATATCTATGAGATATAGAGACAAGGGCGTCGCCAAGGGGGCGATTCTTTTTGTATTTGGTAGGTCATACTTCAAAGGTGATCGCGTATAAATTTTATAAAAATCGGTTTAGTACTTTGGTTAATATAACAAAATAACTGGTAAAATATCATCCGAGTGCCTGTAGAAAAGTGAACAGAAGTCGCGTAGGCGTGCTTTAAATTATATAAATTCAACACTTGCGACATAACCGTGTTACCGAACATATAAATGTAATAATTTATAATTTTCAATAATACAAGCAAGTACTAGAATTTGGAGTTTGATTGACACCAGTGCATCCTCTAAAAAAATTAACACAAAGTAAACAAATTGCATATTTTAAAAGTCGATTTTGTCAGTTTTTTTAAACTTTAATTATTTAATAGAAGTATTGTAAAAACTTAGATTTTCGATGTATAATAATGTGAATAATAAGAGTAATAATAATAATATAGTTTTTTACAATATTTATGTTTATTTTTTATAAGTTTATGTGTTGTAAAAAAATTAGAATTAAGATTGTTTAAAAATAAATGAGATAATAACATCTTAAGAGACTCTCGCTTGATGGTTGGGTCAAGGGTCGAATGCAGAAGGCAGTTATCTTGGCCACGGCACGCATTTTCAGGAGGTTCCTCACTCTGTAGCCTCCACCGCCAGCAGCTTGGGCCCTGCCCCGTTGCCGGTGGCAATCTAGGTGTAGGTTTTTATAATGTTTTTAATGTGATTTTATAAAAATATTGTAAAAATGTATACTTAAGAAAATAAATAAATAAATGAATAATAAAATAATCAACCTCAGCCAATTACGCGTGTTTCAGTCCAAAAGTATATTTTCCGTTTTAAAAGTAAATTGTACATCCGTGCTCGTTATGATCAATCAATCATTATGATTGATGTCTTCGTAAATACTTAAATACAAAAGCGTAACGAAACTGAAACGCTCTTCAGCCCTTCCATTGACACCTTGAGCTTGTGACGCCTGAGAATTCTATATGAGGTAATTAAAAAAAATGGATTTGACCCGCATAGACCATTTGCCAGTGTTAAGAAATATTAATTACTTTAAGTTCCTTGAATAAAACCAGTTATAAATGTTCAAGTCACAATCTTAGTCATGTATGCAGACATTTTCAAATTCGAGGTTTCTGTGAAATGGTGGCCACTTTAATGGTAGCTTATATGGAGTTTTGCCGACACCGTAAAATGACACGTTTCACTGCTTCATTCGCTTCCCCTTATATATTCACGTACTTGATTGAATACTTAATGACGGATGGACGGACAGACAGGCAGAGACAACTTGATTGAACACTTAATGACAGACGGACGGATGGACGGACAGACAGACAGTAAAGCCTTAGTAATAGGGTCCCGTTTTTACCCTTTGGGTACGCAATCCTAAAAACCACCAAAACAACAATTGTAAACCTTACGTTTTGCACTCAGAAATAAATTAAAACCTACAAGTTATTTATGAAATCTTATGAAAATTTAAGAATCAATGTAATGTGTCCTACTACAAGAGTATATCGTTATTAACTTGAGTAGACGTAAAGAAAAAATATGATGATAATGTATTTAAAAAAAAACTAAAAAGTGTATAATAAACTAAATTATAAAACAATAAAAATTGTATTAATGAAGTAACTAAAAATTAAAATAAATCTGCCAAAGTATGAGTTTTACTCGCACACCTAAGCTTCCGTACTCTTATGTATGAATACATGAAAATAAACACCGACACCAGCTAATTAAGTAATTTGTTAACAAAAAAGACAACTGCCGTATTATAGAACTAATACTCTGTACTAAACTGCGGTGACGGACAAACTGAGAAACATGGTGAAACTATAAGGGTTCGTTATTGACTACGGAACCCTAAAAACGACATGAGAACGTTTCGTTGACGATTGTAATCATGTGATATTATCTTAAAATAGAGTAAATCTATTTCGTTATTTAGGGTTCCGTACCCAAAGGGTAAAAACGGGACCCTATTACTGAGGCTCCGCTGTCTGTCCGTTCGTCCGTCCGTCCGCCCATCTGTCACCACTATCGCATGGTTCATGCGAATGAACCATGCGATGCAACTCTCTAACTATGTTCATGATAGTTAGAGAGTTGAAATTTTCACAGATGATGTATTTCTGTTGCCGCTATAACAACAAATACTAAAAAACAGAATAAAATAAATATTTAAGGGGTCTCCCATACAACAAACGTGATTTTTTGCTCGTTTTTTATAACGTCAACACCACGGTAAATATCCCGTTAGTAATAATAGTGCTTTTACTTCAGTTGTGTCCTTACAAAAAGTTTTTTATAATAATGAGTTGCTTATAGTTTATAATAATGCTACTTTGTTTATATTATGTAAGTACATACTTTTAAATGTTAACCCTTTTTTTCGTGTTAAAATAAAATACCTATTAATCACCCCAAAGTGAATATTATAATCCATACAATGTTCCACCATTCCTATTGAGACAAAATGTATATTCTGACAACGCGTCAAATGCTTGTTATATTTATGACGTCATAATTCACTCGTATGATTTATAGGCGGCGAGCTGTGTCTGTGACAACTTTACGCGTTACGTCGCGTCGGCGCATCGTTTAGGATTAAATTAGTATCCATATTTACAATGAGATTACAATAAGATGATTTACTTTGGCTTAGTGTATCTGATACTGAATACAACATCTGATAATCTCTGCAATAAATATAACATATATATGTCAAATTGCTGATATAGCATTCCTACTAAAGATAACCTCAATTTTGATTGTTTAGAATGAATAAATACGAAGATTTTTTTACCTTTTTTATATAAATGAAGCAGCAAAAAAGCAGATAGCTTGCCTGATGGTTAGCGATGATCGTAGTCTAGGACAATTGCAACGTCAGTGGCATCGCTGTTGCTTTGCTAGCCCGGAGATAGATAGATAGATGAACTCTTTATTGTACACACCTTAAAAGTAATAACAAAGTACCTAGTACTTAAATAGACTAGCGCAACAAAAGGCAGCCTTATTGCTAAAAGCGATCTCTTCCAGACAACCATTGGATGGATAAAAATACAAATATAAATCAGACGGGGCGTGCAACGGAATATTTAACAAGTAAAATTATAAACTATAAATGACATTATTTATATACATAGACATACATACTACACCACTATATAGTATAGAGTGACTATAGACTACAGAGTGACTATAGAGTGGAGACCACGTACCGGCAAGCGCAGCGTAGGAAGACCAGACACGAGATGGACAGATGACCTCATTCAAGTGGCGAGAAGACGCTGGATGCAAGTCGCTTCCTATCGGTCTTTTTGGAAATCTATGGGGGAGGCCTATGTCCAGCAGTGGACTTCTTATGGCTGAGATGATGATGATAACATACATACTAATAGTAATTACATACTAATACTTAGGAGAAGACGAATACGGAGAAGTGCTTGAAGACACCATTTTTAAACGCTCTTTGTTGAAGCTCGGCGAGAAAACCTTTCGAGGACATTCCATAATGGCTTGTCCGCGGGAGAAATGACGGGAGAATCTGTCTGTGTGTTTGTTATCCGCCGTTTTGGTACAAATCACTACTTAACAAACTTAAAGGAAAAACAGAAATTTATCTTATATATATTATTACTGAGGATACCCTTCTGCAACTTGGCTATATACCTTCACACCTACCCTTTTCCCCTTTTAGCGATTACAATATGTTTCTGAGATTTGCGAAGCTCAAAGGATTATTCAATAAACTCGTAATAAGTTCTAATACAAACAGAATCTGATGGACTGAGCATACACGCCTCAGTAAACAGATCCCTGGTCGAAACTTTATCACAAGTCCGTTAGTTTAGGTTTAACCTTAATGGTGGCCTTCAAAGATGCTTTTATTCGTCTGCGTGCTTACGTAGTTGCATTTAAACAGCCTTACTGAAAAACTTTACTTAAGGTGGAGATTAAAGCGCACAGCCATCTCTGTCGCGCATCGCAACATTTTAAAATTTATTTTTATTTATTAATTTAATATAAAATTTATATATTTGATTTTATTTATATTTATAATATTTTAATTATAATTTATTTTATATTATTTCATTATATTACGGTAGATATGGTATGATATTATGTATATTAACCGTATCTAATAGATATATATTATATACGGTATGATAATATACATAATATTTGTGACCTGTGTGTTGTGTCTGTGTGTCAGTCTTTGGCATAGTAGCTCCTAAAGTAATGAAGCGATTTTGCTCTATATTTTTTTATTTGAAAGAAAATTAATCAACAACAGAATTTGTTCAGCCGTTATTTTATGTCGAAGTGTTAATTTTGTGTCGAAGTGTTAAGTGTTGAATTAACTTGTTAATTTTGAACGTTATTTTTTTATATCGTTATCATCATCATCATCATTTTCTTGCCCTTTTCCCACTAGGTGGGGTCGGCACAGCACGTTTCCTTTCGCCACTTCACTCTATCAGACGTCATCTCTACACTTACACTTTTCACACGGATATCATCTTTCACACAGTCCATCCACACTTTCTTAGGTCTCCCTCTTCCGGCCCTACCGCTTACCATCATGTTTAGGGCCCTCTTGCAAACATTTTTATATCGTTATCCATGGTCAGAATTTCACCGCTTATCTCTTATTAGTTACCGTTTACTTTATAGTTTTGCATTTTAGGTAGATTCGTCAACATAGAATCTGTAAAAAAAGAGTACTAGTATTGTTTTGACATGACTGGGCCCATGTTTCTTTACAACGATGCGAAAACGCATCGCAACATAGTCAATTGCATATCTGGCGATGTACGTATCTGGTCATTTGCGTATCTGGTTAAATGCGTCTATTGGCCTCTTGCGTTCTTGGTCATATGCGTCGATCCCACATTTATGTGATAAGCATGGATATTTGTTCTATCTGCGTGTTTCTTTTCTATGTATCATTAGTATGTATTTACAAAAAAAGTATCCATTATAAATAAAAAGTACGGGTCACTCACGTCTGTTTTGAGACGAAAAATACAACTATAGTTTCAACCGCATTCGGTGGTCTTTTTCAAAGGCAGCGCAAACGAGAGTGACGTTTGCGCTACACTTAAGCTTACGTAACGGGTGAAAACCACGTTAGTTTTCATTGTAAAAAATGACCATTACGTATTCTACCAGTCATCTAGTTCCCATAGTACAAATTTTGCTTAGTTTGGGCTAGATGGTGTTGTGTAAAATGTCCACCAATATTTATTTATATTTATTGAGGCTGCTTTACTTATTTCATTATTTTGTTCGAATACCAACACAAACGAGATGTCAGTTCCCACTTTTTACCATGACAGTTTCTTTTCAAACAGACCCATCATTTATGTGACGTCTCTTGAAGAATTTTAAAGTCACTCTTATCACTTCGTTTTGCTTGCCAGATACTCTCATATATATTTGGGCACGGTGCCCGATTTTATATTCAAACTTGCTATTTGTAGTAAGAATCTTTTGCAGAGATATCTTGAGAAAGTATATAGGTACTTTTGCCAGGTATTCAAATGCCAAACATCATGCAAGATCTACTTTTGTTTTTAATTTGAATTACAATGTATTTCATGAATTTGCATGGTATCTATGTATCATATGTATATATTTCCAAAAAAAAGTATACATGTATTCTATCAGCCATGTAGTTCCATATTACAAAGCTTTGCTTAGTTTGGGCTAGATGGTGTTGTGAGAAAAGTCCACAAACATTATTATTTATATATCTATGATATGGTTTAGATTATACGCAAGAATATTTGCATATGAAATGTAGTACCTAGTTATTTTTAGAATGACATCCTCCTTTATTTAAAGTCCACTAAATAACAACCGAATTGATAACCCCCATTTTTTAAGTCAATTAAGAAAGTGTGCAACTTTACGACCCATAATATCGGCGTGTATCGTTTTCACTCTTAATTCAGTAGCATAACTTATTTGCTGCTATACTCAGAAGTGGGATCACTTACGTTTCAACACCCTGGGTGCAATTAGTCCGCTCCCTTCACTTCGGTTGAAACGGCAGGTGATCTAATTAACTCCCCGGTCACCACGGGTCACTCAATGACACTGGATTTTTAACTCGCAATTCGTTGAAGTGCTCAGAGAAAATTATTATATCGCTTACGGGTTATGACCTCAGGATGATTAAAGGTTAAAGTGTCTAAACTTAGAATGTATAGAGGATAACAGTTACCTGCGACTTTGTACACGTAGAAAAAACAAAGCAATAATAATTAATTATATCATATACTTATTACAAATTGCGTTACCTCAGTGCTTGTTTGACCTATCTACCATTGGTATAATTTCACGGGAGAAGAAATTTTTGCTCAATTTTTATTTTATTTTTTAAAAGCTATATTTGCAAGGCTTGAAAGTCTTTTTTTATACATGAGTTATGGACACTCGTGTATAAAAAATATTTACCTTACAAATTTAGCTATTTTGCCTTACAAATATAGCTATTTTGAAAAAATAGAGCATTAAATTCTTCTCTTGTGAAATTTTACTAATGGTAGATAGGTTAAACAAGCACTGAGCCAACAAAATATAAAATTATCGAAACTACATAACGCGTTATCTTTCAAAACAATCTAATTGTTACTAAAGCGTAGACAGTGTGGTTTCATAATATAAGACATTGTATTTGTGGTATACGCATTCGTTTTCAAATCCTTTTTTTTTTTTGTCAGCCCTGTTTATACAAATTGTCCCACTGCTGGGCGTGGGCCATCTTCTCATTATGAGAAGGGTTAGGCCATAATTTGCCACGCTGGCCAAGAGCGGGTTGGCAGACTTCACACACCTTCAAGATCATTGAGAACTCAAGACATGTAGGTTTCCTCACGATGTTTTCCTTCACCGTTTGAAGTTGCCGGCAATCAACAATACGCACTTATCATCGAAAAGACAGAGGTGTGTGCCGTGGGATTCGAACCCAGGACCTGCGGATCGCAAGTCTGACGGTCTCCCGACTAGGCTGCCGGAAACTTCAATTATTTATTAATTGATGGAATTTATTTATTATGTTAGATAAAATAAATAAAAATGGGCGTACAGTCTAACAAACTAGACTCATGGAACAAAAAAGAAAACGAGGAAGACCAATGCGAAGATGGCACGAAGACGGGTTGAAAGTCGCCGGGTAGCTCTGGTCGAGAACAGCCAGAATCAGGGAGCAATGGAAGCAAATGGAGGAGACTTTTACCGCTCTCCGCGGTCCTTATACCGAAGCAAATATTACTAACAACGAACTAAGTTAGTCTTAAGCATATATACAACTAACATACTAACCAAATAAAAGGCGTAGTTAATAAAGGCGCTTGCCACAAAAAAAATAAAAAAAACTGTGTAAATCTAATACGTAAGTACAAGAAAAATAAAGCTATTTTTATTTTATTTATTTTATTATTTGTGGTATACGCATTCTTTTTCAAATTCAAATTTATTTATTACGTTAGATTTATATAATATATATATTATACAGGTCTTAAATAAGTTTGTCAGGTTGCCGTATATCTTAACTTATAAGGCGTTCAAATTAAAAATGATGTCATAATATTAATGGTTAAAGTATTTATCAGATTATTTATCATTACAATTATTTTTTAAGTAATTGGTCAACGATAATAATATAATATGTTTCATCAATGATAAACATTTCCAATCTAAATTTAAACAATTTCGATGCAAAACGCCAAAAGCGCAAGGTCCTAAAATATAGCAATTTTTTTTTTGATATCTTATACAGTTTTTCTGAAAATATATTTTTTTGTTTTCGGTTCATAAAACATAAATATGTTATGCTGTTTGGTTACCAAGGTGTTAAAGTCATTTAAATTATTTTAACCAACTTCCATAAAGAAGGAGGTACTCAATTCGACTGTATGTCTTTTTATTGTATGTTTCTCCGCCAGTAATGAATTGTTTTGATAATACTTTTTTTGATAGATAATATCTCAGAGATAGTCCCACATAAAATTTGTCGAAGGCGGTTTATAACTTTGGTTTTTAAAACAAACTGACTGAAATAATGTCATCCAAGTAAACGAATTATGTAAAACACATATAAAAATAAAAACATTAAACAAAATATCAGTCCTGCCAAAGTGACAAATTAAACTAAAGAATTACTCAAAAATATGAATCCCAAATTAAATTTAAACCTTCAGTCATAACAATGTAGAAAATATAATTAATTATACATCATTTCAAGTCAAAAGAGAATTCTAAAGCACGCGAACATTGGTAAAACCATATTTTCACATTCCATACCTCGTTAGTCCTCGAGCATGACAGCTACAAAATGAAAAAAAAATACAAAGTTATTCTATTATTGAACTACCACATGTGTATTTAACCGAAAACTCAAGAAGGCTTTAATTTTTCACGTATATTCATGTATGTATGTATGAGTAGGTACTATGTATTTTTAAGGCCGTGATCAAAGTGAAAGAGATAGAACACTCGTACTTCACAACATTTTAACCGACTTCAAAAAAAGAGGAGGTTATCGATTCATAGCGTATATTTTTTATAAATATATACATAAATAAGTAGGCATATTATAATAGCGAGAGATGGTTTTGTTTATACAAATATTTAAAAAAAAGTTTTACTCGCATATAATAATTTATTTTGGTGACGGAGCTTATATATTTTATTTTGTTACTTTAAATATACTTTTGTTATGACCGAAAGACTAAGTGGTTGACCATAGCCACATATTATTACAACTGTTATAATGCATAATAGGTACAGATTAAAAACTTCCTCCACATTCACAATCAAATAGCAACTCTTGATACGGCTCAAATCTCAATACAATAAACCGAAAGCCAACTTAAGTGCCAACTCTTATAACCAGAGTGCATCTCATTCTATCGTGAAGCTCTTATCTCTTCTGATTTGCGGCAAAGTGCTGAAGTGTCCGGTTGAACCGGTCGTATATGATTAATGACAATTTGAGAAATTCCCTGTACTAAATATTGAAATGTCTTGTACTGAAATAAGCCAACCAGTAATTTTACACCAAGTAATAGATCTTCGCACGCTTAAACTATAAATTAATTAAATGTCCAAAACTAGTGGCTTCCTATATTCGTATTCAAAGAGAACAATACCTCCCTGTTCCAATACATTTATGTCGGGATCCGTAAATCCCACATAATTTAAAGCACCCTACGCCTGCTCTATCATAGTGAGGAAGACCATGACAAATTTTCTTACTTGTTGTTCCTTGAAGACGGAAACATCAAAATTTGTTTCCTATCGCAATTTCATCTTAATCTCTTCATACCCAAATCATATCAATATTCAAAACCCAAAACATAATCATATTACCTATAGTTTTTACACGTTTTGAATATTTTTCTGGATTTCTTAGCTACATCCTATATTATTGGAAATTTTAATTTAAAAATATATCATTTTACCCACACATTTTTCCCACATATTTTTTTAAATAAAAAACAGCATCAAAAAAGCAGACTGCTTGCCTGATGGTAAGCGATAACCGTCGCCTATGGACAACTGCAACATCAGTGGCATCGCTGTTGCTTTGCTAGCCCGAAGAAGTCCTTGTAAACGTCTTTTTTAATACGCTCTTTGTTGAAGTGTCACAGGAAAGAGATTTAACACTTTGATTGTCCGCAGGAAAAAGAAGCGGGAGAATTTGGCTATATGGGATCCAGTTATGCAAAATGTGAGGTGAGTTTTAGCGATAACATGAAGATTTGATACATAATTTACGCCTATTTTCCCTTTCTATATTTGCCGTGCATACAAGCCACTAAGTCCGTCTGACGCCACATTGGTGTTAGTTGAAAGGTAAAATGCGTACTTGTAGTGGAGGTTTATTGTCAAAAGGGTTAGCTAATCACCGTTAATATATCAACATAGATTAAAAAAATTATTCTAAGATAATTTTCGTTACCTTTTTCTCTTGAACTAAAACTCGGATAGCCATATTTTAGTGAGGTTTTCAGGGCTGATTCAGAGGCACGTTGAATCCTACAGTGTTCATAAAAATGTAGACATTCATAATAAATACATTATAATGTTTACATAACATTTCAGATATTACATAAGTGTAACGAAAAAACCGGCCAAGTGCGAGTCGGACTCGCGCACGAAGGATTCCGTACCATTATCTATAAAATCGGCAAAAAAAAAACATGTTTGTTGTATGGGTACGGAACCCTAATGAAACAAGAAGTAGGTGTAACCTTTCGTTTTCCTACAAAAAAGTCTATGTATTATTCCAATGTATAAAATAAATAAATAGGTTTTTTACTATAATCCGTCCGTCTTACAAATTTTCGATCAGGACACCTGACGCGAGTTTAACATTTTTTACCCATACCAAAAATTCCAAACGCCGCTAAAGAAATTTTCACTTCAAAAAACGAACCCTCAACAGCATATCAAGCTTAACAAAATCAAAAATTAGACTGGCAAAAACATCTTTTCTGCAGTCGGGTATTTTGTTTTCCTTTTAATGCACTTGTTTTAATTCATATTCACCCTACTTTACTAGCGCTTGCCACAATTGATAACAAAAACATGGGAAATGACAAACCACCCTCAAAATGTCCATTGTAAGTTGACCCAGTAAATTAGTAAACACGAATCGACGAAGAGGTCTTGGTAAACTAGATATCATATTGAACGAGACCGATATAACTCGAACCACAATTTTGATTTTAATACCTTTATAATAATTTGTCGGTTAAAACAATGGTTTTAATGTTCGAATATTGTTTTTTTTTTTTTTTTTTTTTTTTTATCAGCCCTGTTTGTACAAACTGTTCCACTGCTGGGAACGGGCCATCTTCTCATTGTGAGAAGGGTTAGGCCATAGTCTGCCACGCTGGCCAAGTGCGGGTTGGCAGACTTAACACATCTTCAAGATCATTGAGAACTCTCAGACATGTAGGTTTCCTCACGATGTTTTCCTTCACCGTTTGAAGTTGGCGGCAATCAACAATACGCACATAACTTCGAAAAGACAGAGGTGCGTGCCGTGGGATTCGAACTAAGGACCTGCGGATCTCAAGTCAGACGGTCTTCCGACTAGGCTGCCGGAAACTAGGATCGCCGGAAACTGCCGGAGACTGTTTATTTAGGACGTATAAATATTTTCATATAAAAACTATAAAAAATGTGTATTCGGTTGTTCTTGTGTATGTACTAGTGAAGCAAAGAGGTTACAAATACAGAAGAATACATATTTGATCGATCCAGTTTCGTACAAAGAATAATTATGTTTACTTTAGAAATACAGAAGGACACATAATATTTTATCGAAACGTCCAGTTTCGTACAAATAATAATTATGTTTACTACGTAACCAGTTACGTAACAAACGCCGTGATTACGTATAAGGAAAAAAACTTCGTACGATACTAGTTTCGTACGTAACTAGTTACGAAACAATGGTTACGTACGCGGCCAAAGCGTATTTATTACCTTTTAATTATGAATGAGGAAGGCTAGGATAAATATCACGTTTTTAGAGTTTCGTAGAATTACAAGGATCCTTCCCTTCATACATTTATCATGTCTGTCGGTCAAATTGGATCGTAATTCTACCTGATGCCTGGATGATTTTATGTAAGTAAAAAAATTTTTTACTGAATACTGAATAGTTTCAGAACAACATGGTAATAAATCAAAACAAACAATCAATTAATTGAAACTATAGAGCTGTTATTAATTGAAGTCTCAAGAGGCAACCCTAACTTTGATCCGGATATACATAAGGCGAGACAGCGGGCTCGTTCGCGACATCACACACTATACTTACGTATCCAGTACAACAAGTCACTAAAATTAGACGTTGCACTAAAATCGAAGACATGGGAAAACGCATCACTAAGCTAAATGGACAAATACATGTATGACATTTGGTTAGATAGGATAGCGACAGGCGTAACAAGATCATCACTGAATGGAACCAGGAGAACGGGTGATGACGTCGAGGCAGGGCAGTGCTCCATCATCAGAAGATATCGCTAAGCATCGGATCGGAATCGAATGGCAATGAATAAGACTTGCAGAGGACTGAAAAGATGGCATGAACGAAAACTTATTATATGTAACTTAAAAATCTTGACACCAAGTTATTTTAATTCTAATCACCGTTTGTCCCTGAAATTAGGCCTCCATCACGGGTTTCTGACAAATATATAAGTATATATTAAAAGAAAACAAAATGCCCGACTGCAGAAAAGTAGATTTTTCAGTCTAACTTACGATTTCGTTACGCTTAATACGCTGTTGAGTATACGTTTTTTTGTGAGAAAGTATGCGTAAAATTACTGTATAAGACTAGAGATGCGCATTATTTAGAATAACTTATTTATTACGAAGAAGTTAACTGGAGTTAACGAAATAGCGCATTTTTTATTTTTGTGTCAGTCTTATTATTATTATTACAAAAAATATAGCCTATGACACAGGAAGTGACGACGAATCTAACGACATCTCGCACTTCAAAATCGGTCAAGCTGTTTAGGCGATATATATAGGCGAGACGAGGCTATAGGCGTTCTTATAGAAACATATATACTACATACATACACTCGAAAAACATAATCCTCCTTCTTACGCAGTCGGGTAAATATCGAATATCGGGTATGCGTGAGGGAGATAGCTGTGCGCGTTGAGCTCCATTGCAAAGTAGACCAGTGTCATCGAAAATTAACGTTTTTGTACTAATCTAAGTTACTCTTTTTTTAGTATATAGTGAGATCGTACTTTGCCAGGAACTAATGTAGTGAAACAATGGATCTTATGATGGATTGAGAGGACAATTACGGTAACTACGCACTACTTGTAGGGTAACTTACACGGAACGATAAGAAATAATGAAATAAATAAATAAATAATATATATATATTAATGACACGATTCATAAAACTCATCTAAGCGACAAAGATTTGGAAAATTGAAAATACTTTTTTAAACTATCACGGTCATTCATTAAAACACTATTACTATTAACGGGACATTTACCGTGGTTCGCGTTAATTTTGAGCTCCCGATATTTCGGCACAGTTACATGTACCATGTTCACGGGCGACTGAAGAATGTGGGTGAATGATACGGTTAAGAGCAGACATATCTGTCTACCCTCTGTCTGTTGGAAAATTGAAATTTAGAATTCCGAAGTATTACGTATCATACCATAATATTATACATACAAAATTAAACAAACAAACATTCTGTAAGTATGTGCATACATACATTAACACATAACCTTCCTGTTCTTCTGGTAAATACACTTAAAAATGTTTATCTGCTAAAAAATATATAACAATACTCTTTCTGAGTGACAACACAAAAAACTGCTCCCCTTATTAAACACCCAACACCCTTATCATGGTAAGGCGGGGTTGATAGCCCCACAATTTATGGGATACCACAGTTCTGATAGGATCAGACACGTGGCACGACATTCCGCTTTTGTGCCTGATGGGTAGGCGTCGATACAGCCATTAAAATGATTTGTCGAAGAAGCTGGTGACACCCAAATAGTAGGCATTCACTGATAATTTCAAAAATAGGGATATTTATCATGATTTATGTTGAAATGTAACTCCTGACTGATAATCCAAAACATTCGTCAACTCATTTTTAACCGACTTAAAAAAAGGAGGAGGTTCTCACTTTGACTGTAATTATTCATTGAAATAGGTACAATGTCGTACTGCAAATGATTAGAATTCACTGTTGTCTTTCGTTTCCGTCGTGTTCCATAGATCAATCATCATTTTCACCCAATCACAAGAAGTTTACTGTTCTAGGACTCCCAGACTATACATTTCCAAAAAACCTGGTCGACGCCCGTCCTATTTACCAGTGTCTTGTGCCTCATTTATGAGGGCGTTAGTCCAACTTGTGTTGCTTTCGACTCTAGCCTTTATAGAGGCGAGAGTCGAAAGCAACAAATACAAATAACAAAACACAAAAACCAGTAGAGACTGGAGAACTATTTGTCCTGAGAACTAAAATTTTGAAATTCCCAAGGTTAGAATAAACAGGTTTTTTTCTAGATTGTCGTGTTCTATCTTTGGCTATCAGACGAGTAGATGATCATAAGAAAATGTAACTCTCATTAAAAAAAACTACCTATAAATATCAAGTTCTCAAAATAAATATTTGTAAAAAGATGTTAATAATAATTTAATGTAGTGGGAATGTGGACTCTACTATATTAATTGGTATAAACGGCTTTACTCGAAGAAGAAGAGAAGAAGAGCGTCGATCAACATTTGAAGAGGATATTGCTTGATGGCTGGGTCAAATGTCAAAACAAAAGACGCTAAAGAGAGTCATCCTAGACGAGGTATAAAGAAGTTTCTCGATTCGTGGTCTCTACCACCGATAGTTTAAGTCCTCCGCTGCCCAAAGCGTCTTTTAAAAAAAATATTAGTTTTGTTATATTTATCATCATCATCATCTCAGCCATACGAAGTCCACTGCTGGACATAGGCCTCCCCCATGGATTTCCAGAAATACTGTTTTTTTTTTTTTTTTTTTTTTAATATTAGGGTCCCTTTGCTATTTGCAAAGGGACCCTAATATTAATTTAAGGATTTTAATACAGGGGTCATACCTTACTTATCTAACTTTTTGTTTACAAATTTTATATAATTCTATTATTTACTTACACATGTTTATCTAATCTATATCTATTGCATTCTTGTTGTTGTATTCTTAATTGTACTTGATATAAGTACAATTAAGAATACAACTTACATATTACTTCATACTTAAGTTTACTTACATACCCTAAATTTATTTTTCTGATCTTTACATCTACATTTATAACACTGACCTAATTACCTATTACATTTTTAACTATCTATACTTTAAATTTTTGCTGCGGTATATATAAATTAATTATATAGCCGACCAAAATCTTATTTATCTAGTTTTATTTCAGAAAGACTGGTTGGAAGCGGCTTGCGTCCAGCGTCTTCCTGCCACTTGTATGATATCTTCTGTCCACCTTGTGGCTGGTCTTCCCACGCTACGCTTGCCGGTTCGTGGTCTCCATTCGAGAACTTTTCGGCTTCATCCCCCGTCAGTTCTACGTGCTATGTGCCCTGCCCACTGCCACTTCAACTTGCTTATCCGCTGTGCTATGTCGGTGACTTTTGTACGTCTACGGATTTCTTCGTTTCTAATACGATCTTGTAGAAAGACCCCGAGCATAGCCCTCTCCATAGCCCGCTACGTGACTTTGAGATTCCTTATAAGGCCCATAGTAAGTGACCACGTTTCGGTGCCATATGTCATCACTGGTAGCACACATTGGTTTGTTACCTATATTATAATTAGGTACTTATTGTTAAAAAAACTTTTAATATAAACACATAAATGGTAACTCTAATATAACTCTGGTTAACGATTTAGATAGCTTAAATATGTTTTGTAATTAAATAAATTCAGTTCTAGTAACTAAATAAAGTACTTCAATTCAACAGCATTGAGTTGTTATCACTTCGTTTAAATCTCAGACTTCGCAGGGAATCCAATTTATCTGCTCTTATTATGATTTTATGCCTTTATCATTTTCATCGGTAAAACAAACTCAATCTCGCCGTAAAAACAAACCTCAGCCGTCAGCTGTTAATATTGAAAACACCGAACCGCTTGCCAAAAATAACTGTATCAGCCAAAACAACAAAAACAGACTCCCCTAACTTGCTTTAACAAAAATACACGGTCGACTATTGCTTCTAATCAGTCTTCGATCTTAGGGTGTGAATGCACTAGGGCGATGCATACACATTGCAGTACACGTCTTACTAATGTAGGATATTTGTGGCCATTTATTCGCCCGTGTAGAGATGAAGAATAGTGATGATGATGACTATACAATGTAGTAGAATGTCTGTCTCCTGGTCCTCAGCTATATTCTTCTTCTTTTTTGTATTGGACCCGCATTAAAGCATTTGCCAGTGTCAAGTATTAGGATTTGTTCTAGTTTCTTGAATAAAACAAGTTGTAAGTGTTCTAATCAAAATATAAGTCACGTATACAGTCAATTTATAAGTCGAGTCCTGCTTCAGTAAAGTGGTGGCGACTTTACTAGAAGCTTCTATGGAGTTTTGCCGACAACGTAAAATCACACGTTTTACTGCTTTATTTCACTTGCCCACACTCATGCACTTTATCGATCACTTAAAGAATAAAACACCACCATTTTTATAGCATTAATGTTCAAAATAACACAAGTTTAGGAAAATAAAACAAAGCAACAACACGTTACTAAGACGTTCCCGCCAAAACTCCCCTCAGCTATATTGTCTGTACAAAGTGTCACAACAATCGGTTCCACCGATTAGTCTTCAAAAGGTAATAAACAGAAAGAGAGATAGATACAGATACTTTCACTTTTTAACAGGCTTCCAAAAAGAAGGAGGTTATCAATTCGACCTGTACGTTTGTAATATTGTCAGAATTGCACAATTTTTGTATATATTAGTCTAGACCAGCTTCTAAACATGTGTGCCAATTTTTTTCAAGTGTATGTATGTTTGTCCACGCATTACGCAGAAACTAGAAGTCGTATTTCAAAAATTCTTTATTGAATAAAGTATCTTTCAACTTGGGAGTCACTGTAAGTTTCATCAAAATCGGTACATTTTCAACATATGGCCTTTTGAACACTCATTTCGTTCATCGCAACTGCAGAGCAGTGTCTACAACTTATATTTCAATTGTTTGATAGACGGTGACATGAGCGGTGATGAGCTTTGACGACCGTTTTTAACCGACTTCAAAATAATAAATACTATTAAAAATGAATAAATAAAAGTAATTTTAAAAAATTAAACCGACTTCAAACTGAAAAGAAAGAAATAACTCGAAGAAAATCAAAACTGGGCGTCTACCTAAGTACTTAGATACGTACAGTTTACGTACGCCCAGTTTTGATTTTCTTCGAGTTAAGTATTTCTTTCATTTCAGTTTGAAATCGGTTTAATTTTTAAAAATTACTTTTATTTGTATGTTTGTTCACCGATTACTCATCCATTGATTTTGTGCATTGATTTTAATGTTTATTTTTGTATTTGGTAGACCATACTTCAGAGGTAGTCTCATATACATTTTATTCGATAGATATAATCTGGGTGTCTTTAAATCACGAGTGAATTGGTTTCTTCTAGGTAAGCGCGCTCCATCGTAGACCGCAACGTCGCTTAACATCAGGCGAGTTGGTGATCAAGCGTAAACCTAAACCTAAACGTAAACCTATTTCTATATAAAAAAAAAAAAACGATGCAGTACTTTGGTTTTCATAACAAAATAACAAATTGTCGCAATAGGTAAAACACAGCCAGTTAGTGGTCAAAACATACTTATTAACTACAGCAAAACAATACAGACTCAACTAACTAAACTACTACACAAAAAGCATATCGATTACCCCAGACCGATAAAGTTCTAAAGATAATCCAAATGTTCAAACCCACTACCAGTTGGCACCGTACCCAGGATGCTAACCGCGTTGCCACATACTTATTTGTGACAAAAATATCGATATAGTGCATTAGCGCCCTACTAACGCTTCAGCAAAGCAGGCGTACAAAATCGATTCACAAGACGTCGCGCTAGTTCGTCGAGAAAAACCCCTCGTCGAAAACGAAAATTTACTGGATGAGACTTTGAAATGCGCCGTCTGGTTACACGTGCTGGTTTACTACGATCTAGTTGTAATAGGAATGTGTAATTTTTTGTCAAACCCCGGGCAAACCTAAAACTTTAATTATATGGTTAAACTTTTAGCTTTTTTATGCAAAATATATGTATGTAGGTACTATATTTACCACCAACTCGCCTGATGTTAAGCGACGGTGTGGCCGAGGATGGAGCTCGTCGATCTAGAAGATATCAATTCACTCTTATTAATTTATAGCCTTGAAAATTTCAAGATTGTAGGTCTCAGGAAAAGGATTCCACTCCTGTGTAGTACGCATCAAGAATGTGGAGTTTGTTACCGCTTTCGTGATCTAGGAGACGCAAAATGTTAACTAGGAGTCTTCCCTCCAACTGCTTATGTCAATTAGCAATTGTTGCTGCCGTGAAGTATAAGAATATAAACAGAAGAAGAATATTAGTAATAGCGTGTACGTGGTATCATAGTTAATTGGCCGCTTACATTTTCATACAAAGCGAAGCTAGCTAGCACGTGCATAGTAGTAATACAACCGCGTCGTATTCTTAGTTTTCATGAAAATATTTAGGATTATTGTAAAGCTAAATTCATTTCAAATCAAATCAAAATGCTTATCAGATTTTGGTTAACAAACTTTATACATCTAACCTGTGTTCTAAATAAATAATTAGCACCCGACAACAAATGAAGATCGAGTAGCCGCTTTTTCACATCTTGTTTCTTTTTCGGTGACATTCTACTAGCCAGTATTTTGATGCTATCTATTATAGAAAATTCAAAATTTTTATTTTTTATTTTTTTATAATTTATCAAAAGGAAATTCTGATTCTGATTTCTAATTCTGGCGCATTTTCCAAGTATGAGAAATAATAGAGTTATTGATATAATGCTGATGATATTATCTCATTCAATTTCTTTCAATAATACATTTTTTCAATTCAAGTAACTGGACTGACCCAAATCAACTGTCAAATGTTTGTCAGCATCACTAACTTTTGTGACATCATTTTCGTAAGTTTCAAAGTCAAAGTTCCAACTAGTTAACAGTTTTGTACGGTCCTACAACTTTCGATATTAAGTTTTAGTTTTGACGAGTGTTTTTGTTTTTTTTTTTCGATAGAGTAAACATTAGTATGTTTTAAGACTTTAGATTTTCTACAAGACTCGTTTTATGCTGATCGCTGTTTAAAATATGAAAATCTGTATATTTTTATTCGTTTGTTTTTTTTTACCCGGCTGCAATTCTATTGAGCAGGCGTGTAATTTTGTTCCAATATTTTACTATCCATGTATATATATAAATGTACGTATGTACGTATCCATGTATATATATAAATAGTTTCTTTATTACCTACCTCCTAATATAGATAGCTCATTTTGATTTGTTGGTTTTTTTATCGTTAGGTACATCGTAATACATATTAATACTATGTTTTGCTTTTTTTTATGACAACAGTAACAAAAAGTCCGCCGCAAATATGATAAATTTCATTTAAGCACTGATCATTATAAATTGGACCATTTTTTTTTATTAACAATACCCCTGTTTGTACAAAATGTTCCACTGCTGGGCGCGGGCCATCTTCTCATTGTGAGAAGGGTTAGGCCATAGTCTGCCACCAGAGACCATAGGAAGTATGAATGCCGACTTTAGTACCATTTTAGTACTTTTTAGTACTATTTTGTTTCTTAAAAGAAGATTCTCGATTGAATCCGCAAAAAGACTGACTCGTGAAGGATTTAAACCTCCGCCCTCTGATGTATAAATTTAAATTTATATCGGTGCTCATACCTACTGAGCTAACGAGTCTTACGTGCATGTGTTGAAAATAAGCATTCGGCGCAACGAAATGACGTCATGCTAGAAGGACAAACTTGTACATACAATAATGAACTATAATGCAGAGTGTTAGAATAGGTTTCTGACTAAAATATCCCGTCCGTCTTACGAATTTTCGTATTACGAATTTAATCAGACGATCTGACGCGAGTTTAATATTTTTTACCCATCCCAAAAATTCACAACGCCGCTAAAGAAGTTTTCACTTCAATAAAATTAAATGGTAAAAAGATAAACAAAATAGATGAATCATACAACAATTTACATTAATAAAATTTCGTAATCAATTATGATGAATGATCATCATCAATGATGCATATTTGGTATTATCATTATGCTTATTAAATAACGTCAATCTGTCAACGAATGGACGTGTACTGATTTCGACCCTGTATTGTTTGATATTCTGTGAACAAAGGATCCAGCCGTCAATAGCATGGTTATTAATGAAATTGTTTCTGGGTCACTGGTTGTGAGTTCGATCAATAGACTTGCTAATTTACAAACATAATATTGTAAGATGCTGCGGAATATACTGGCTAGCCAGAGGGAGAAGCCAGCTGAGACGATGGTGTAGGTCGCTGCCCGGTACCCACATGACAGCTGACTACACACATTCACCTCCTCTCGTAGTTCTGCCAACCTTACAATAGGCTTGTTTCCACTAATAACAAATTGCTTGGTTTATAGTTTCTAATTATAAATGAAGAGACGTAGACAAGAAAAAAACAGTCTATTTCTCATAAAAGTTAAAGATTATTAATATTCTTAGAAAATAAATTCGTAAAAAATAGTCACATGATAGCGAACACCAATTAGAAAGTGTTACGTCACGGGCCGCAATTTGTTGTTGACGTTTTCCTACAACAGAACAGGTTACTATGGTTACTCCGTATTGTTTTGACACTTGACACAGATGTAAACAGCTTGATTTCGCATGGATTTCGCAAACTGTGACGTCATTCAAGACGCCATGACACTATTCATCGTTTTCAAGGGAAATCTAAATTGTTCTTTTTAAATACAAAATGCGTAATGTAAATATTACTTTTTCTTTAAAATATAGTTTTTTTGGGATAAAATAGATATTTAAGTATATTATAATTAACCAAGTTTTAAAATTTAGGCAACTAGCCTATTATTAAGACTGACGAGTGAGTAAGCTGACCTATAGCGGCGTAGTTTGATGCCCGGTACCCACGAAATGGCAGCTGGCTATTCACTACCACCTCCTCCCATGGTTCTACCAACCTTATGGTTAAAGCGTGGGCAATCCGACCTACGATGGTTTAAATCTCTGCGCGGCGTCCGCATGACAGCTAGCTAAAAAAGCTAAAAAATATCATCTTCTTAACTGCAAAATATCAACTGCAGGACATAGGCCTTAATTTAGTTTTTACTGGTTTATTAAATTTCCTTGTTAAAACTCAACGGTCCGGTTTCTACCCAAACCTATTCCAGTTCTCTACATCTGTGAGCCACATATCGCACGTACGTAGGTATCCCGGTTCATAAATTATGAATCCCGCGACACGATACAATCTCGACCGATGGGAATATTATGCCGCGATCGTATCGTCCGCCACCGGGTATGTTTTTCAAATTCTCGCTCACGGGTGATGTGATAATTCCGACTTGTTTGTTTGGTAGAAGCGGACTTTTTGAAAGCTGTATGTGAGCGAAACAAAGTATAAAGTTCTTATTCAAACTGGACTTGCGTCAATATCGATATTTTTGAAGTTTTTACACTCTTAGGGATTTACAAATTTGTAGACAGTTCAAAAATTTAAATTTTCACATCGTATGGGATCTGGCCGTCACCGATTTGATAAAGACTTCCATTGGGTCATTGCGGGTCCAAGTAGGTACCATAGGATGTGATTTTTTTTAATTTTCTGCGAATTTGGACTTGTGTCGCTTAAATCTTTGTGACCGATGCCTATTAACAGAAATACCACGTTTCATAAATTTATAGGTTATATTTTTTTCTATGGAGCACCAGATTTTTCGTTTCGCTACCTATTTCAAATCTAGTCTCAGAGAAAAATTCACTGACATATATAGATTTACACCATTTGTTTGATATTTTGTATAAAAATAAAAATGGCCAAGTCCGTGTCAAGGCACGCACAGTCCATAGTTCCATAGTTGCACATCACAATATAAATATTATGTTTGATACTAAGAAAACATGGGTTAAATGCTTACGAAATTTCCATTTTGACTTTCCCGTCGCAGTTCAAAAAGCGGGAAATAATATTTTTTGCTCACTGTTCTTGATGTTTATGTGGCAAAGGTAGGTACACCTTTTCCGCTTATTCATCTACACACAACTAAAATATGTTTGGAAAGACAACAGAAATAATAATAGAAATAAATTACAGTTTAAAAAACTAAAAAACTCGCTACAAATTATTGTGGTCAAAGTCCCACAAGACCTTTCTAACAAATCCAAACACAGCTATGATACGATGTTCCATCATGAAGTTCTAGTTCATATCTTCCGGCTCCATCATCAGATCAGTCCGACAGTACCATATTATTGTATTGTCATCAGAACTACATACAGCTGCCAATTTTCATGACGCTACGATCCTTGGAAGATAGTTAAATTAGTTACCTTAAATTTCATTACATACAGGTCGACCTAATAAAAGCGTGTTAAAAGAACCGACATCCTGATGTTGCTAGTCGAACAAAATAATGAAATATGGACAGCAGCGCCCAAATTCGTTATCTTTCCAAATAAACGTATGATTTTATTTGAGACAAGCTGTGCCCCGCGGTCTCACCCGCGTGGTGATCGATTATGTTGTTATTGTTTGGTATATCCAACAGGAACTATCCAATTTTTCGGGATAAAAACTATGCCAGATTCTTCTACATGGTATAAGTAGCAATCCTGCCAAATTTCGTCCAAATCCGTTCAGTAGTTTCGGCGTCCATCGGACACACTGTACAGACAGACAGACAAAAATGTTGAAAATTGCTGTTTTGGCTTCTGTATCGATAGCAATGCATCGTCCAATCAAAAAATTTCATAAATATTGAATGTACAAATTTTGACCCGTTACAGTCTTATTGTATGTATAGATGTATAGATATAGATAAGAAGCTCTTACCAAATTGTTTACTGTTGAAAAAAAATATTTTAACATGTAATACTAAAAACAATAATTCCCAAGTAACCTTGTCAAAATCTGAGTATTCATTCCTAAATTTTCAACCAAAAGTACTTCCCCATTGATCTATCAATGAACAAGTTCCTAAATGCATGAATAGTACTAAACAGCTACTACACGACTTCTAAACAGGTACTATACAACTAGCAGTACAAACACACCATTACGGACATGACTTCTCGTTTGGTTAATGCCCGATGTCGTTTGTGTTACGACCGCATTACTCAATGGTACAAATGAGGCCAATTTTCAACGACTTTTCAGACTATGCTTTGGGAGAATAATCATATTTTAAAAACTGAAGCAACCGACTTCTCATAGATGCCATTGTCAGAACTGGACCAAATTGAAATTGGACCACACGGAAAGATCCAGCTTTCAAATAAATAAATAAACATCAAAATCGATTCACCCAGTCGAAAGTTATGAGGTAATAAACTTAAAAAAATAAAAAAACAGTCGAATCGATAACCTCCTCCTTTTTTGAAGTCGGCTGAAAAAAGACAATATTATGATCTTTATTTAGACTTTAAACCTAAAAACCACTACAACCACGCCATAAGAAGACCGTGTGACCGTGAGAAGGACCAGCCACAAGGTGGACAGAAGACCTCATACAAATGGCAGGAAGACACTGCATGCAGGCCGCTTCATACCGGTCATTTGGGAATCAGCAGTGGACTTCTTGTGGCAAAGATGATGAAGAGGTGATGATGAATCTAAAGTCTCGATATAACTCTTATAAAGCTCTAAGAAATATAGCGGTGGAGGTGGCGGGAAGACGCTGGATGCAAGCCGCTTCCAATCGGTCTTTTTGGAAATCCATGGGGGAGGCCTATGTCCAGCAGTGGGCTTCTTATGGCTGAGATGATCATGAGGATGATAAACGGGGCCCAAAGAGGCGAATGTTTAATTGTACAAATAGCCATAAAGACATATTCCTCGCAGCACCATACTCTGAAGAATCCTCCAGCATTTCACCGTATTAGGTAATGTGAGGACAAATCACGCGACGGGCTATAACTTATGTTTGCACCGGTGATTGTTTGCTTGCTTTTATTTCTTGGATTTCAATGAGTCCCCTGAAATAAGCCACGTAAAGAAATTAATGCCAATGGACGATTCAACGAAACTACAATTAGGTTGTTAATCAGCATTTCCACGGAAGCGGAATATTTTTACTTTGTTCTTTAATTGTTCATTTGAAGTAATTTACCTGTACTAAATATTTTTTGGCAAGTTATTTTTACTGAAGACTTCAGTTTTAAAAGTATTTTGGTATTTATTGCATTCAAAAGTAATCAGTTTTCGACTTACTTTAATTTAACATACTTATTAGAAAGCATAGTTTCAACAATTGGTCAAAAGTTACTTGGATGTCACATTGCTACATAGTAGCATGAAAGCTGCTAAAATAATAGCCTTATTTTTTCTCCTAAAATGGATCAAAGTTAATATAACCACGAGTATTTTTGCCTGTGATTCTGCAGACTTTCTGGCGCTAGTTAAAAATCTAAATAAATTTACACTCACAGTTTTTTATCGTAGATCCTGTGTAACACACAAAAATATTTACAGAAATCTACTATTTCTGATAGTATACTAAAAGATTATATCCTAATCGAATAAAAAAACAGCATGTTTATTACTTAATAAACAATAAATTAATTAATATTATAATCAAGCAAAATATAATTAATTACCAAAAAAATATTAAATTTAATTAAATAATAATTAAATTTAATTACTATTATCAATAATTAATTTATATAATTATTAATATTTATATTAATTTGCTATTATATTAATAATTCAAATTATAATAATAAAATGTTTTCTAAAGTTTTTGCAATTGTTACTCATTGAAATGAAACAAATTTCAACGGATTTATAGCATTTATTTTACATAAGTTAAATGACCATGTTTTTTTTAGAATAACAAAGAAAAATAGGATAATATTTAAAATAGAGCGACAACCCCACATTCTCACTTTCCCGCAAAAACTCTAAACTTTAATCTTGTGATAAACGGTTTCCGATTATTTCACTTCAAATCAAATCAAATCAAATCAAATCAAATATACTTTATTGCTCATAACTGTGTACAGAGTTCTTAAAAAATATTGGTTTCACAAGTTTACCCATTGCGGGCGTGCAACATTGAGTTCTTATGTACCTACTATAATAATTTCTTATGTAGTATCAATGTTAAAATTCAAATTTAACGTAAGTCTTCATCACTAATTAAAATAAGCTTTTAACAACAAAACGGACTTCCTTCTCATATATCAAAAGACATAAAATTACCGCATATATCCGTTACAAGCAGTAAATTGGCGTACATATCCTATACGACCACAAAATAACCATTATACGACCAAAACATCAAAGCTAAGACATCGAGTTTGATGTTTACGGGAAGACTAAAAAAAGACAAACATAAAGTAGACCGCTAATGGTTTTAAATGATCCTTTAAATAGCTAAAGTACGGAATGATTTTTGAAGCGATAAATTTCATGTTTTAAGTGACAGTATGATAGGGTCAATACTCATTATGACATTGTATAGGATTCTGCATAATATTGCCCAAAAAAATTTTTTTATGTAGAAATAGGAAGCGCTTGCCCGCCAACTAGCCTGATGTTAAGCGACATTGCGGTCTACGATGGAGCGCGCATACCTACCTAGAAGAAACCAATAAAATATAAACCGTATTTAGCCGTTTCTATAAGTAAATTTTTAAACATACTCGTAGAAACGGTAAACGGTTCACGATGACAAAATAAGCACCTTTTACCATTAATTATAATTGTGATTTCATAAAATACTCAAAAAAAACTAAAAATACTCGTTGTTTGCGCATTTGCCATTTGTGACATATATATGTACCTACATATATTGACACCTTTGATAAAAACTGGCACATCAATACACAAAACCGTCAAGATTGGAAATGTCGTTCCTAAAGTGGTGGTTGTACCGGATTGGATTTAAAGGTCCAATTTTGCTGACTAATTGATTATAGTTTTAAAAAACCGACTTTTCAATTCGAAACTTCGTTTACATAGATGACATAGTTTTTTTCCAATTATTTTGGTTTTAAAACCAAATTATACTGTACCGATATTGATAAAATGTACATGGGCCCACCTTTATGAGGTATCAAATTAAAAATAATCATTAAAATCAACTAATTATTGACGAAAAATCGCGTAACAAAATTATAAAAAATATAAGAACCTCCTCTTTTCTGGTAGCTGGTTAAAATCAAAACTGAGCTACGACATGTTTAGTTTATGTTTCCACCAAAACCCCAAAAACTTATTATAATAAATTCGTTTTATTTTGAAATGCTGGTGGGCAAAAAGTTTCTGTTGTGAGCGGGAACGGGATGCGAGTGAAACCAGCCACGGTTCGGTTACGACTGCTTTATTGACATAATGACAGATCATACACTACAACATTTCCCCCATAAGAAAATAATGTTTTAATTGTGATCTACTATAAATTCACTTAGTTGTCTTACATGCTACAGGCTATCCTTCCCCTTAAAGAAAAAGAGACACAACAACTAATATTTCGATTAAACATAATGAACAAAGAGAGGAAATAAAATGTAAGTAGGTATGTATGTATTACTATTATACATTTGTAAGTATGACTACGTTTTGTTAATTACAAATAAAAGAGAAAGATCTCAAAAGAAACTCATATTATTTTATATTACTTATCCTAGTATAAAAATTACTAATAGAAACGCAGTGTGTTTGAAACCTATAAGTCATATTATGTACATGTAGGTACTACTTTTTTGCGAGTTTCTGTTGCGCGGCTATTTTAGCTTGACGCGCAGGCCTCGGTTTTAGTGATGGAGGTGGGGATGTGGGCTTTGTAGAAGTGGTTGCAGATTCTGTTGATGACTGAGTGCATTCTGTATCTCCTTCTTCTTTAAAACCCGCATCCTCAAATGCGTCACTAAACTCATCACTATCGCCTCCAGCGATATGATCGTTCTGTGACACATTGTCGCCTTTTGCGCATTTTATTATGTGACGCCGGTTACGTCTGTACCTAGCACCTACTGTGTTTTGTACGATGTAGGAGCGGGGAGTATTGGCGTGACCAATTACTGTAGCCCTGCCTCTAGTTTTGCCATCGATATATATAACAGAATCGCCTTTGCTTAATGCTGGTAAAACCTTACAATGTTTGTCATATAATACTTTGGATTTATTTTGTTTATCGATCATGATGGCGTACTCTGATGGATTTATAGGGCACGGCTCTAATAATTTGTCGTGTACTGGTAGTTGACAACGCAATCTTCGGCCCATCAAAAGTTGTGCAGGAGAACTCAACCCGTCACGTGGAGTATTTCGATAATTTAGTAACGCTAAGTTAAAATCTCCATTACTTTTTATTGATTTTAACAATAATTGTTTGACAGTCTGTACCGTGCGTTCACTTTTTCCATTGGACTGAGGATAATTTGGTGATGACGTCACGTGATCGAATCCCCATTCTTGTTGAAACCGTTTGAAAGCGTTGCTTGTATATTGGGTTGCGTTGTCACTTATAAATTTTTTTGGAATACCGTGACGTGCAAACACCTCCTTAGTTTTTTCTATCACCGTCTCAGTGGAGATATTGTTTTTTTTTTTTTTTTTTTTTTTTTATTTATTTAACAACACAAAATTTACATTATAAATTGCCTTATAAGGTACCTAAAAACTACAGTTAGTTTGTACTGGTACCTTCATTCGCAGCGCGCTGACACTTGTAACTGTTTCCTATACTATCGCTATTCTATTTACATATATTTATATTCAGCAAAGTTAAAACAATACATTAACATTTACTTACGTTCAATGAGTATGAGCAAGCATCGATTTAACGAAGTACCCACAAATTTAAAATGTTCCGTCCGGGTTTTTCGGATTCGAGCGCTCGCCCGTCGTACATAACCGGTTCTAGTAGGTTGCGGCGTAAACAACTTCTACAGGCTGTTCTTTTTTAACATATCCTTTACCAATCTCATACACATATACTATACATACATACACACACACACACACACACACACACACATTTACACATGTATCTACATACATGCATATACTATACACGTACACACACACATGTTTTTAATATTTTTATTAAATGTTCAATTTGCATACTTCCGCAAAGCCGGAATAGTAATCGACAATAACAAGGAAATATTTTTTCTTATGCTCAAAAATGTCAGATCCTACTTTATACCACGGCAAGTTAGGAATCTCTATGGGCAACATGGGTTCTTTTGTTGGGGCGTTTGAATGCTCCTGACAAACTTTACACCGTCTCACATACAATTCAATGTCCCGCGACATATGCGGCCAGAACATTACCTGTCTCGCTCGCCGTTTGCACCGATCTATACCTAGGTGTCCTTCATGTGTGATTTTTAACATTATGTCACGCAAACTTTTCGGTATCACAACTGTTTTTTCTTTGAAAATCACGTCATCTATTACAAATAACTCGTCTTTTATCGACCAAAATTCTACAACATTGTTTGCGACATCATGTTTATTTTCAGGCCACCCAGCAGATATATATTTTGTTAAAGTACGTAAATCTTCATCAATTTTAGTTTCCTTTTTTACTAACATAAGCTTATCATTAGAGATAGGAATGTTTTTTAATATCATCTGAACTTGATATAATATATTCTTACTCACTTCTTCGCTATATAGGTCCGGCAATGGCGAGCGAGATAACATATCCGGGATAAACATGTATTTGCCAGGAACATAATTCACAATCAAATCGTACCCCTGTATTCGAAGCATCATCATCTGTAGCCGAGCTGGGACGGACATTAGGGGTTTTTTAAAAATACTTTGCAAGGGTTTGTGGTCAGAGTCTACGACAATACCCTGTTGGCCATAGATGTATTGATGGAATCTCTCGCATGCGAAAACTATCGCTAGCAGCTCTTTCTCTATTTGTGCATACCTTTTTTGTGTGTCGGTTAAAGTGCGGGAGGCATACTCTATCGGGCGGCCGTCCTGCAACAAGACTGCACCCAGCGCGACGGAGGACGCGTCCACGGCGAGCCGGACAGGACGGCGCGGGTCGTACAGCGCCAGCACGCCGGCCTCGGTCACGCACTCTTTCAGCTTTTCAAAGGCTCTGTGTTCACTTACCTCCCAGCGCCACTCATTATCTTTTTTAAGTAAATTAGTCAGCGGAACAGCAATATCCGAGTAATTTGGAATGAATTTCGATAAATAGTTTACGGCCCCTAAGAATCTCTCTAGTGCTTTTCTATCTTTGGGAACAGATATCTCTGTAATGGCTTTAGTTTTATTATAATCCGGCCTCATACCGTTAGCGTCAAACACGTGTCCTAGATAAGTCACTTCTTTTACACCGATTTTACATTTCTTTTTGTTAAATTTTAAATTAATCTCTCGCGCCCTCTCTAGCAGGTTTTTTAATCTCCGGTCATGAATTTCCTTAGTAGGCCCCCATACTATTATATCATCAATATAGTTATCTACCCCTTCCAGGCCTTCTAACAATTGATGTACTTTTGCGTGGAAAACCTCCGATGCGCAATTGATTCCGAACGGAAGTCTTAGAAATTGAAATCTACCAAAAGGTGTGGCGAACGTGCATAAGTCGGCGCTCTTTTCATCTAGTTGAATAGCCCAGAACCCAGAATTGGCATCTAACACTGAGAAATACGTGGAGCCGTGGAGGCGCGCCGCAAGCTCCGCCAATGTCGGCAGTTGGTAGTGCGCGCGCTGTACCGCGTGGTTCAGCTCCCGAGGGTCCAGGCACACCCGTATGCCGTTATCTCTCTTAGCCACTAGAACTAAAGGGTGTACCCACTGCGTAGGATGACTCACCTTCCTGATGATGCCCATCTGCTCCATAACTCTTAACTCGTTCCGTAGTTGATCGCGTTGACCGTGAGGTATCTTTCTGGAAGCGCATATGACGGGCGGTACGGATTCGTCAATAACTATGTGATACTTACCTGGTAGGCAACCTACTCCTTTGAACAAGTCATCGTAGTTGGACATGTCTACGGCTCTGATGCGTTTTACTAAACCCATAATTTCGCATGATTTCCGTCCCAGTACACTGCTACAGCGCATGTCCGCTATGGCGAATTTTAATTCATATATGTTCCCCTTGTACGACCATGGCATAATACACGTTCCCTTGATGGGTATTACATCATGCGTGTACGATAATAATGGCGCATTTTGTTTTGTTATGATATTATCAGTGAATCCTAACTCCAAAAATCTCTTATAAGCTAGTACATTGCAATCTGCACCGGTATCTAGTTTGAATTTCTCACTACCGTTTTCACAAAATAACACCTGATACCAATCCTCAGTAATATTTATTTTTTTAGAATCGATAGTCGAGATATAAAATTGATCGTCTTCGTCCGAATCACTATCTTGGTAATAGTCTCGATCCACCTCGTATACATGCCGCACTTTATCATGAGCACTATTTTTGTCGTAAAATGACTTACATGTTCGTGCGAAGTGGCCTTTGGCCCCGCAAATGAAGCACTCTGCGGACGAGGCAGGACACCGGCCCTCGGGACACCGAATGTGGCCACACCCGAAGCACGGCCGGAGACGAAAATCGCGGCGAGCAAGCGCGCGGCCCCGCGACGCGCTGGCGCCTCCAGCGCCACCGGCAACGCTCGCGCCGGCTCCCGGCCGTCCGCTTCCGCCGGCTCCCGGCCGTCCGCTTCCACCAGCAAGTCTATGGCGCCGACCGCGCCCCATCACCCCGTCAACGTGTACCACGTCTTTGCTTGTACCTGCATTACATAAGTGTCGGCCGCTCTCTTGAGATATTTCTTCAGCCTGACATATTTTGACGGCCGCATCTAATGTAAGGGCGTCATTTCGCAATAGCCGGTCCCTGACCGCCGGTCGAAAGACACCGCATACTATACGATCCTTGGTCAATGAGTCTTCCAACGTGGCAAACTCGCAGCTTTTACTGAGTATGCGCAGAGCTGTCACGTATTGCAAAATTGATTCTCCTTCCTCCTGATCACGAGAGAAGAACTTGTATCTGGATAAAGTAAGGTTCGGTTTCGTGCCAAAGTGAGCGTCAAATTTTTTCAACAATGCATTAATGTCGTCCCGTTCCTCTTCACTGTCAAACGAAAACGTTTGATACACATCAAATCCTTCCGACCCGATGAGGTTGACCAGCAGGCTGGCTTGTACGCTGGGCGGCTCGGAATATACTCCTGAGGCTTTGACGAACAGCATAAACTGTTGTCTCCATTTTTTCCAAACATCGGCCCGGCCAGCCGGACCGCCGGCGGCGTCCATCTTTAATTCCTCGGGCGGTCGCGCGTGCTCCATCGTAAAACCTATTAGGTATAATCGCTTAAACAGCCACAAACGTCAATGTTCGCATTGAAATTAAACAAATACTAATGTTTAATAACACCAATGTTCACTTTTCGTAATGTTTCCTACTTTTATCGTTTTTTGTATCCCACCGCTGTCACCATGTTGTGAGCGGGAACGGGATGCGAGTGAAACCAGCCACGGTTCGGTTACGACTGCTTTATTGACATAATGACAGATCATACACTACAACAGTTTCCAAGTAATATTTTGCATTAAGTAAGTAGAATGCTAGTAAAACTTCACTAAAAGATTTATATTTTAGTCTTGGTACATCTTCAACTCATTTTAATGCATAAGTTTCTGATCGTATGAAAGTTTAGGAACATGGTTTATGTGTCTTATGAATTTGACTATTTTGTTCAACAAAAATAAAAATTTTCATTTTTTATGCTATTTTTTCCAGCCACGAGATGGACAGATGACCTCATACAAGTGGCGGGAAGACGCTGGATGCAAGCCGCTTCCAATCGGTCTTTTTGGAAATCCATGGGGGAGGCCTATGTCCAGCAGTGGACTTCTTATGGCTGAGATGATGATGATGATGATGCTATTAAAATAATATCTCATGATTTTATTCTGTTTTATTATTTCTGTGACTGATGATTTACTTACACTTAATAGTCAATTTCAACATTGTGAATTTTTGATTTTTTTTTTTTTTTTTGTAATTTTTCTGTATTTTTAACATCGATCTTAAGCTAAGCCTCAATCGTTACATATATTTTGGGCACCAAATATCATGAAAATTGTATGAAAAAAAAACTATATTTTTTTATGTGATAAACTGTTTAATAAATAATTAAAAGTGTGTCCCGGCAGTCAATGAAATTATAAAATTAAAAATTTCAGTATTTTGTCTCCAACTAAATAAATGTTCATTTCGTCATGTCAGGCACAAAAGTCTAATGCTAGACATACATAGGCATTCAATATAGATTTCCAAAAAGATCGGTTAGAAGCGGCTTGCATCCGGCATCATCCTGCCTCTTGTATGAGGTCTCCTGTCCACCTTGTGGCTAGTCATACAAAAAAGTAGAGCATACGACATTTGGGAAGTGAAGACAAATCTAACGACACCTCGCACATCAAAATTGGTCCAGCCGCTTAGGCTGTAGGAACATACATACAAACATACATTCATTCGAAAAACATAACATAACCTCTAGCGCATTCAGATAAAAAAACTGCTAGTTTGCTGCTCTGACTATAAAAAAAATTAAGTCTACAATAAACAACAGTCCAAAATACACCGCATGCAGCAAATGCAGCTTTTCAATGAAACAAAACAAATGAAAGGGAACGTCACCGCGGTACAAAACCCACATTAAGAGTAAAACGTACTTATCTCTCGTTCTGGCTAATTTCCAGAGAGCTGCATGTTTACTAGAGTTGCTGCTTTAAAACTATGTCTGATTTTTAATATTGCTATATATCACTGTTTTAGAAATCTAAGGATAAGAAAATGTAAAGTGTAAGTTTGACCTTATATTTTGATCTGTAGATCGATTTCGTAAATATTAGAAATTCCTCTATAAATAAAATAAATAAATATTGGAGGACATTTCACACAACGCCATCTAGCCCAAACTAAGCAAAGCTTACTATGGAAACTAGATGGTTGATAGAACATAAATACATAAACACTTGCCGTGGGGTACCGGCTTAGAATAGTACCTCCCCCTTTCTTCCCGTGGGTGCCGTAAGAACCGGCTAAGGGAAATACCACCAGAAGTGGGCAGCAGCACATTCTGAGTAAAACGCCCCCTACTGCGCTCGCCAACCCGCCTGCCAAGCGTGGCGAGTACTGGCAAAAACCCCCTATGACAGACAAAAATACCAGGCCCCCAGTCCCCGGCAGCTCCGCTATTCCGGGCTATGGTAGCGGTCCCGGTCACGGCGGAGCAAGGGGTGCTAAGAATCTCCGGAAGAGATCCGGCTACCACCCCCTGCATAAACGACGACTGGCCCTGGTAACACACAACATTCGCACGATGAGGACAGACGAGAAGCTAGCTGAGCTGGAAGAAGAAATGGGTAGGTTACATTGGGATATCCTGGGGTTATCAGAAGTCCGACGAGAGGGGGAGGACACGATAACCCTGAAATCCGGTAACCTACTCTACTACCGGGAGGGCGACCAACAGTCTCAAGGTGGTGTCGGGTTTCTCGTCCACAAGTCCCTTGTTAACAACATTCTTGCCATCGACAGTGTATCGAGCAGGGTTGCATACCTGATACTCAGAGTATCCAAGAGGTATTCGCTGAAGGTCATCCAGGTATACGCACCGACCTCGGCACACTCCGATGATGAGGTAGAGGTGATGTATGAGGACATTAGTAGGGCCATACACACTTCAGAGACCTATTTTAATGTTGTTATGGGGGACTTCAATGCGAAGCTGGGCAGGAAATGCGAAAATGAGTTGAGAGTAGGGCAATTTGGATATGGACAACGGAACCCCAGGGGACAGAGGTTGGCCGACTTCCTGGAGAAAGAGGGACTCTTCATGATGAACTCTTTCTTCCAGAAGCCACCTCATAGGAAATGGACCTGGTTGAGTCCCGATGGTTCTACGAGAAATGAGATAGACTTCATCCTGACCACCAAGAAACAAATATTCAATGATGTCTCTGTGATCAACATGGTTAAAACCGGAAGTGATCACCGAATGGTACGAGGCACTTTGAATATTAATGTTAAACTTGAGAGGTCCCGTATGATGAAGTCTACACTCCGACCTACTCGCGCTCATATCCAAGACCCCAAGAGCTTTCAGCTCGAACTATCAAATCGCTTCGAGTGCCTGGAAAGCTGCGCATCGGTGGATGAGATCAATAACAGGTTTGTGGAAACTGTCCGTACGGTGGGCGCGAAGTTTTATAAACCCCACCGTACAAATAGACCGCAAAAGCTCTCGAGCCATACCCTCGACCTCATGGCTGAACGACGCTCATTGCAACTGCAGTCTTCCGGTGACGCCGAAGCATATAGGCGGCTCAATAGACTCATATCAAAGTCTATGCGACACGACATCCGTACCTTTAATACTAATCGTATTAAAGAGACGATAGAGCGGAATAAAGGCTCCAAAGTGTTCGCAAAAGACATGTCTATTGGGCAGAGCCAGTTGACGAAGCTGAAGACAGAAGATGGCAGTCTAGCGTCGACCAAAGCAGAAGTCTTGAGGGAGATCGAGAAGTTCTATGGACAGTTATACACATCGGTCGCAAAACCTGTTAGCAGTTTGGGTAAAGATCCAAGAGCCAAACTGACTCGACATTATACCGAAGATATCCCGGACATCAGCCTGTACGAGATTAGGATGGCCTTGAAACAGCTCAAGAACAACAAGGCACCGGGCGATGACGGAATTACATCAGAGCTACTGAAAGCGGGTGGAACACCGGTACTGAAAGTCCTTCAGAGGCTCTTCAATTCCGTCGTGCTTGAAGGTACAACGCCAGAAGCATGGAACAGAAGCGTGGTGGCGCTGTTCTTCAAAAAAGGAGACAACACTTTGCTGAAGAACTACAGACCTATCTCGCTTCTGAGCCATGTCTATAAGCTGTTTTCAAGGGTCATCACGAATCGTCTTGAACGCAGGTTCGATGACTTCCAGCCTCCCGAACAAGCCGGTTTCCGAAAAGGCTATAGTACCATAGACCACATCCACACGCTGCGGCAAGTGATACAGAAGACCGAAGAGTATAACTTGCCCCTTTGCTTAGCGTTTGTGGACTATGAGAAAGCCTTTGATTCGATCGAGACCTGGGCGGTGCTTGAGGCTCTCCAACGATGCCGTATTGACTATCGGTATATCGAAGTGCTGAAGTGTTTGTACAACAACGCCACCATGTCAGTCCGAGTACAAGACCAGAACTCAGAGGCAATTTCATTGAAAAGAGGCGTGAGGCAGGGAGACGTTGTCTCTCCGAAACTGTTTACCGCCGGTTTGGAAGATGCCTATAAGCTTCTGGAATGGAAAGGGCTCGGCATCAATATTAACGGCGAGCACATCACTCACCTTCGGTTTGCCGACGATATAGTAGTCATGGCAGAGTCGATGGAAGACCTCAGTACGATGCTCGAAGACCTCAATAGAGTTTCCCAACGGGTGGGCCTCAAAATGAACATGGACAAAACGAAGGTTATGTCGAACGCCCATGTAGTGCCCACCCCAATATCTGTGGGGAACTCCACTCTTGAAGTTGTTGACGAATACGTCTACCTAGGACAAACGGTCCGATTAGGCAGGTCCAACTTTGCGAGGGAGGTCAATCGTCGTATCCAACTCGGCTGGGCAGCGTTCGGGAAACTTAAAAGCGTCTTCTCGTCCAATATACCCCAGTCCCTCAAGTCGAAAGTTTACAACCAGTGTGTGTTACCAGTGATGACATACGGCACTGAAACGTGGTCCCTAACTATGGGCCTTATAAGGAAGCTCAAGGTCGCGCAGCGAGCTATGGAGAGGGCTATGCTCGGAGTCTCTCTACGAGATCGAATCAGAAATGAAGAGATACGTAGACGTACAGGAGTCACCGATATAGCACAGCGGATTAGCAAGTTGAAGTGGCAGTGGGCAGGGCACATAGCACGTAGAACTGATGGCCGATGGGGCCGAAAGGTTCTTGAGTGGAGACCACGTACCGGCAAGCGCAGCGTAGGAAGACCAGCCACGAGATGGACAGATGACCTCATACAAGTGGCAGGAAGACGCTGGATGCAAGCCGCTTCCAATCGGTCTTTTTGGAAATCCATGGGGGAGGCCTATGTCCAGCAGTGGACTTCTTATGGCTGAGATGATGATGATGAAATACATAAACATAAATACTTAAATACTTTTTTTTTCGTAAATACATACTTATGATACATAGAAACACCCAGAAACAGAACAAACATCCATGCTCATCACACAAATATTTGCCCTGGGTGGAGATCGAACCCACGACCTATAGCTCAGGAAGCAGTCGTACAACCACTGAGCCATGAGGCCTGCCTATAGAATCAAATATTTATCTAAATTATAAAATTATTAACAATTGGCCAATAAATACCCTCAAAGTGCATACTTCTCATATTTCTGTTTTTATCGTACTATGTTAAAGTATTTATTAATAATTAATAATATTTTTTTTTTATGGCAAGCGCCTTTATTAACTACAACACAACAATATACAAACTCAACTAACTAAACTACTACACAAAAAGCACATCGATCACCCCAGACCGATAAAGGTCTAAAAATAATCCAAATGCTCAAACCCACTACCAGTTGGCAGCGTACCCAGCATGCTGACCGCATTGCCACGTTGAATGGCAATGCTTATGCGTTGGGCCAGATACGCGCCAGCATTTTGGTCACGCGTCGCATCGATCAGGCGCTCAGATAATTTTTTGAAAATGAGATGAGCTCCATATGTTTGTAATGTAAAAATATATACGGTGACGAATTTTATTATTAAATTGATCTAGTGTGTATAATTAATTACCGTGTTGAGTAACTGGATTAACTTGAAAAAAAAAAAAACATTTTTATTACAACTTTCACAAAAAATTATTTGCCCTTCATTGTAATCTCCAATGAATATTTTAGTACCAAATAAGTAATTTTACAAGATTTATCTTAAATAATACTCATTTAAATATATTATTTTATAGCAATTTTACACATACTTATTCGTGAAAACGTACACTCAACATCATAAGTGCAAACGCATGCTTAAGTTAAGTATACGAAAATTGCTCTTACGTAGTTGGATATTTTGTTTTTGTTTTAATATAGATAGATACCTACTTGTTTCAGTATAGAGACGTGCTTACGTACACTTAACATCGGGTCAAATACCTTTAAAGTTAAGTTATGGTCAAATACCTATCCTGGCTACATTAACAACACTATTTTCTTTCGTTTTTTTACGGAGAGACCTCTAGATCTTTTCCACAAGTAAAATTTCCTTTACCTTATATTTCTGAAGCGTTGAAGATAAATTAAATGAAACTCGACATTCGTAACCGCACCATTCATAAATTAAAACACAAAGGATAATAATTTCTCTTCGTTCGAATTACAGCACGCAACTTTTGCTTAACGCGATCCATTTAGCAAAGTAATGAATCAAAATGAATGCATAGCATACATTGAATGAGATCTTTTATGATGCAGATAGTAAAAATATTCTCTATGTTTCAAAACCAAATAATTTATCCCCATTTGCCAAATTTTGCCATTGAATAGCATTATAGTATAGGTATAATGGTAAAATTAAAAAAATAGCTTCACTTAAATAGTTGGATGTTTTATGGAATTTATTTCCATTTATGAAAATGATTTCAACGAATTTCCGATTAGCCATTAGCTTAGCATAATTATTATAGTTGAAAAACCGGACAAGTGAGAGTCAGACTCGTTTGGTCATAATCCGAAAATTACACATCGTAAAAAAATTGGTTTTAGCTTGTGAAGCTCTTTCATAGGATACCCCATATGATGCGATTAACTCACTTTAAGATTTGGACCCTCATTCCTTGTATAAAGACCGTATATTTGTGATTAAATTAAAAATGTACAGTTTTCGGATTTTTTCCCTTTATGATGACTATAAGACAATGCTTCTTGTCAAATTTCATAGTTATAAGTCAACGGAAAGGGTACTTTCCGTTGACCTAGAACTATGAAATTTGACATTGCGTAGTTTAAGACATGTATGCACGTAGATGCTGTGGACGTGGGTCATGGCATAAAGCGAGGACATAAGTACCCACACGTGCGTAGCGTGTCTATTTGTGACAAACGAAACGCGCCGTTTAGATGTATACTTATAGATAGAAATATTAATCTTCAAATATATACATCCATACGCGGTTTCGCGTAAGTACGAGTATATTAATGGACGCAGATGTCTCATAGCTTCGGGGAATCGTGTACGGAATCACGACATGCCTGTTCTCTTTGTAGTACAAATACGGGACTACTCATATCTAGACTGTTTCCAAATAAAACAAAGCTAACATTTCTGCCGACTACTCAAAGAAGAGGATGTTTTTTTACGAAGTATGCAGATGTTCGTTGACCACCGACTCATTTTTAGGGTTCCGTACCCAAAGGGTAAAAACGGGACCCTATTACTAAAACTTCGCTGTCTGTCCGTCCGTCCGTGCGTCTGTCACCAGGCTGTATCTCATGAACAGTTAGACAGTGAAATGAAATGAATGAAAACAGATGATGTATTTCTGTTGCCGCTATAACAATAAATACTAAAAAACAAAATAAAATAAATATTTAAGGGGGCTCCCATACAACAAACGTGATTTTTTTGCTCGATATCGGGAACGCGTGAAGGTATCGAGTTGAAATTAAAACCATATACGCAGATCCATAGTATCTTTTCAGAAAGAAAAATAAAATTTCTCAATTTTCGTTAAAAAAAAGTTACAGCCGAATATGTCGTAAAAAACACACATTTCGACACTCACAGAGGAATCAAAACCTATGGGGTACTTCCCGTTGACCTAGAACTCTGAAATTTGGCAAGAAGCATTGTGTTAGAGTACACATATAGGGGAAAAAACGAAAACTGGTAATTTTTCATCTAATCACAAAGAAATTGTGTCTATGCAAGGAATGAGGGTCCAAATTTTAAAGTGAATTAGCCGTAATAACCGTAACCGTTTAATTAGCATAAGCTAAAACAGTTTTTAACACATTCTTAGCCCCCTGCAGACCCTTCACTTCAGCTGGGAACCAAAACTTTTTAGGCGAATTTTGATTAAGTACAGAGTGGCCGCGCAAAGCAACGTTGACTACTTCAAACGCTACTACAAACTACTTTTACTTTTACAAATTATTTTACGGTTTACTGATAACTACAAAATGAACGGGACGCTTGCTCGGATCCGAGTAAAAGGCGCCGCTACTATAGCCCCACCCCACTCGGATCCGAGTGGTGAGCAAGGAATGTGTTAAATAATTTTACAATGCATATTTTTCGGTTTATGAAGGAAAATATAAAAAAAATATATGATTTCCCCCTTTTATTTAGTTTGTACGGAACCCTCGGTGGGCGAGTCTGACTCGCACTTGTCCGGTTTTATTGTAGATAATGGTACGGAACCTTTCGTGCGCAAGTCTGACTCGCACATGGCCGGTTTTTTTTGTAAAATGAGGTTCGCAATGCGGCCGTATGTTTGTTACTGCAAAACTCCGTTACTTATAAACCAATTTAAATAATTATGTTTTTGTTTGAAAGATATCATTTCAAATTCGTTTCATAAGTAGATAGTTTCATCAAAATCGGTTCGGTATTTTATACTAAAACAAATTACGCATTTTGAAGAATACAAATCCCGTCGGATGTGTGTAATTTATGAACTATCTATAAATTTGTAGATACTTCGGTCTGTAAAACACTCAAAAATATCTAATATCTAAGTTAGTATCGTAGGAAGGAAGTAGGTGTTATTATATTGGAGTACAATAAAGTTAACAAAAGTGACAATAAATAGTTTAAAAAAACACGCTTAATCTTACCAAATTATTGTATTGTCATCGAGGACCGATGACGATACAATAATTTGTAAGTCTGAAGTTTCCGGCAGCCTAGTCGGGAGACCGTCTGACTTGCGATCCGCAGGTCCTGGGTTCGAATCCCACGGCACGCACCTCTGTCTTTTCGAAGTTATGTGCGTATTGTTGATTGTCGCCAACTTCAAACGGTGAAGGAAAACATCGTGAGGAAACCTACATGTCTGAGAGTTTCTCAATGATCTTGAAGATGTGTGAAGTCTGCCAACCCGCACTTGGCCAGCGTGGCAGACTATGGCCTAATCCTTCTCACAATGAGAAGAAGGCCCGTTCCCAGCAGTGGGACAGTTTATACAAACAGGGCTGATAAAAAAAAAAAAAGTAACTATAAGTCTACAAAGTTTGAATAAAATCTGGCCGTTTGAAGTGGGTCAAAATCAAGCCCAAAGGAGTCGGTTACAAACAAACAAACAAACATGCATAGAGATGAAGCTAATAAAAGCGTGTTAAAAACAAAACAAAAGTAAGTAAGTAGGTAAATAAGTAAGTTAACAAAAGTGTCATAGAAACGAAATCCCATGAACTAGTATCAAAACAAACAATCCAACACATCCAATAACTCATAGTCAATCACCTGTCTCTCCCTTACTCAGTCAAATCCTATTATTTCCTTCGGGATCACCTCTTTGTTTACTGTTTCTCCCAATATTTGCTTCAAACCATAGACTATACTAACATGTTACTCTATATTTTCCTTCTGCATGTTTGTTGCAGTCAATTTGGCGTGTTAATTAGGCTATGGAACTTGATTGGAGATTGGATTTAGATATTAAAGACTTACGGCCTTACCGAAAAATGTTACTTAACTTTAAGCAATGCTTTTTGTCAACTTTTTGCTTACAAGTACTTACTTGCGGAAAGAAGACAGAGAATTTTCGAGTAATTTTCTATAGATATACATAACAATCACGCTGCCAAAGTGCTGAAATAAAATCTTGAAAAAAAAAACGGTAAAACTGGTCGTAAAACAAAAACAATATTGTGAACGAAGAAAACTAATATGTGCACAGTTTTCTTGGGTATTTAGGCGTTTCGCACCGCGAGCGGGTCGAACCGCGGTCCGGATCACCCAAAAGCTCTTTTTGAATAGACCCTTTCGCACCGCGGTGCGAATCGACACAGTTGTCTTTTTGGGGGAGTGGGTAAATTAGGCCAGACAAGATTATGTAGTTTTAGTTCTTTACAGTACAACCAGGCACAAAATAACAAGAAAATAGTTATTTGTGCAACAAGAGAGCAAAGTCGTTTTTTGCTGCGATTGCTGATTTTGAATCCTGAGTGTGGCGAGGGATTCAAAGGCACGAGATGCAAAAAACTTTGCTCTCGTATAACACACATAACTTTTCACTTCAGCAGCGAGAACACTTTAGGAGATAAAAATATATTACGTAACATTATTGAAACTAGAAATAAATATTTACATGTTAAATATCAGTTTTATTTGCAGTAAATACTTTTTTTCGTTTAAATACAACAATAAGTTAAAAATTTAATAAATTACATTAAAAGACATAATTATCTTTTTGCAAAATTTCTTTAGTTAGTACGAAATTCCGAACGTGTTTGTCTTTGAGGTTGAATTCAAAATCGGAACTTCGAAAGGGCTGGTCTTTGTCTCTCTCTATTTCTAATGGCGGGAAAGAGATAGAGTGTGAATGTTTCGAATTGTATGACTAATACAAGGCTGAATAAGATATTCGCGGCTTTCTGAAAAAAAAAAGTTACTTTGTCCCACTCAGTGAGCAAAATCGCATTTTGCTCACTGATTTCAGGCAGCAAAACATGTTTGAGCTACTGAAGTGAAAACAAAATTATAATATTGATTAGCTAAGTAAAACTATGTTAAATACTCGTAGATGCAAAAAGGATATATTTCCCAACCTCCACACCACAAAAAGCGAGATTGAAGTGGATGTGTGTAATTTTTTTAACATGTCTTGTAACTCTTATAAAATTTGCCCTTTTTTTTTATATAGAAATAGGTTTGCGCTTGACCGCCAACTCGCCTGATGTTAAGCGACGTTGCGGTCTACGATGGAGCACGCTTACCTAGAAGAAACCAATTCACTCGCGATTTAAAGACACCCAGATTATATCTATCGGGAAAGACCCACTCAGGAAGCGTATTCCATATTCTAGCAGTCCGCCCTTAATTGCTTAATATACCGATGGCGGCAAACAAACGATATCGCATACCCCTACAATAATACTCATCTTTTAATATAGAAAAGCCATTAAATAGTCCAACGGCCACGAATAATTTTAATATAGAAATACCAAATTATTTGAATATTGAAATGATTAGTATTCATTTAGCGCGCCTTGCCTTTGCTGAGCATCAATAAAATCTTTATGAAATTCACATTTTCTCATTAATTTTCCAGCGATCTACTTGAATAGAAATGAATTTACTCATTTCGTAGAAATGTTAAGTAGCTGCAATAGTAATAAAAATGTTAAGAAGTCTGAAAATTTGAATATCGCTGGATGCCTTTTTGACATCTTGGTATTTACTTAACATAGATATAAGATAAATTAATGATCAATATCGATAACTATTTTATAAACCTATGTTTCCGGAAACGTGCTCCATAACTATGGGCCTTATAAGGAAGCTCAAGGTCACGCAACGAAAGAGGGCTATGCTCGGAATTTCTCTACGAGATCAAATCAGAAATGAGAAGATCCGTAGACGTTGACGTACAAAAGTCACCGACATAGCACAGCGGATTAACAAGTTGAAGTGGCAGTGGACAGGGTACATAGCACGTAGAACTGACGGTCGATGGGGCCGAAAAGTTCTCGAATAGAGACCACGAACCGGCAAGCGTAGCGTAGGAAGACCAGCCACAAGGTGGACAGAAGATACCATACAAGTCGCAGAAGGTGTTGAATGTAAGCCGCTTCCAACCGGTCTTTTTGGAAGTTAATGGGGGAGGCCTATGTCCAGCAGTGGACTTGTTATGGCTGAGATGATGATGATTATGAAGTTTCCGGAAGCCTAGTTGGGAGACCGTTTGATTTGCGATCTGCAGGTCCTGAGTTCAAATCCCGCGCTGTTTTGTCGGTTTTTCCAAGTTATGTAGGTACGTATTGTTAATTGCCGCCAACTTTAAACGGTGAAGGAAAACATTGTGAATAAACCTTCATAATATAATGAGAGTTCTTTATGTGTTTGATGATGTGTGAAGTCTAATAACCCGCACTTGGCCAGCGTGGTAGTCAAGTTCTCACCCTCCTCACAATGAGAAGATGGCCCTCGCCCAGCAGTGGGACATTTTAAACAAACAAGGCTGATTTTGATACTCGTACCTATATTATATGTAATATAATATACTGTAAGATTTAAGGAAATACGTAGGTTAATTCCTTAGCAACATGGTAAGTAAAAATGATTATGTTTTTAATACATACTCTTTTTTACTGCCCTTTTTTTAATTTGAAAAATTGAGCTCCACAGACTCCAGACTCCGTGCCTTTTATAAACTAATACATTTTATTTCTTACATATTTTGTGTAAAATTAGTTAAGAAATAAAATAATAAATTTAATATAAATATTTTACTGTCCTTGCACCATCAATATTCATAGGTCCAATAATACATAGTACATAGTAGTAGTACCTACATACATAAATACAATCACGCTTAGTTGGTATTTGCCCTCACGGGGTAGGCAAATATTAAAGACCATGAGGCCCTTTGACACCACATTTGACTGAGGTTAGAAGGTTATAATTTGTATTCTACAATTCAAATAATTATAAAAAAATAGCTGTTTAAAAAGAAAAAAAAATGTACAGTTGTACCTACATATTCTGAAAAAAAAAATTTTTTTTTGCTCATTTTCAGCAATTGTTCAACAAACATAGAAGATGAGAAAAATATCGTATTTGGCAGGTTTTTGTAAGAAACCTCCTTACTGCACAAGAATGGAATTCGTTGCCGCCATCTCTGTTTCCTGAGACCTACAATCTTGGAATTTTCAAGGCTAGACTGAATAGATATCTTATAGATCGACGAGCTCCATCCTCGGCCACACCGTCGCTTAACATCAGGCGAGTTGGTGGTCAATCGTAGATCTATAGTGTATACAAAAAAAAAAAAAAAAAAAATCTTCAATAAATTATCCGAAATTTGGAACGTTTCATCATTCTACGATTTTCGTCTGCGAGATTCTCGCAGTTGCCAATTTATTATAAAAATTTAAGCCAACTCTGCTATATTTCGCAGGTCACGGAGTAAATTGAATTACAGTTTCTTCGACGAAGCAAATGCAACTTTATTGAAATAGTAAGTGGTAATATCCACAAGACAGTGCGCTTTGAAAGTACCGACTGCAAAAGGTGTTGAAGTTAATTGAATTTTAAAAAATATAAAATCGAATACTTATAGTTTAAAAAACTGAAAAAAATTACATCAAAATATGCAATTCGTCCTACTTGGAAGTTTTTTTTTTGTTTTTTTTTTTCACTGATTGTCATTTTATTTTATGTACGTGTCTTTCCCGATAGATATAATCTGGGTGTCTTTAAATCGCGAGTGAATTGGTTTCTTCTAGGTAAGCGCTCCATCGTAGACCGCAACGTCGCTTAACATTAGGCGAGTTGGCGGTCAAGCGCGAACCTATTTCTACAAAAAAAAAAAAACATGTAAGGAGGGATTAAATTTTGTGATATCATTGTGAGTAGTTTGCAATTTCGAGCTTTATAATACTTAATTTTGTTGGAATCCATTGACAATTATTGTAACAGTTACAAGTACCTGTAAGTTTAGAAAACTTAAAAAAACATGTCCCCATTTTTTTTTATACGTGACTGTATCGTGCGGTGCCCATTTGCCGCTTGCTTATCCTAGTAACTTGTACGGCTATCCGTACATCCAGTACGATCGATTTCCGGGCGTCATTGCCGCCTCGCCGCCGCTCTTGTTTGATGTCTTCCGACTCATTTCATTTTACATACCATCGAGATGACGTGATGGAGTAGACAATTTACTTGTCTATTTTTAGAAGGGCTCTTGCATGGAATGACGGTTTTCACGAGTGACGTCACAGGTGATCAAAAAAATGGATGTGCTTTTGTTTTAAAAGTAGTCTAACATTTTTTGTATATTTTTTTTTCCTAAATCACAAGAAAGCAGTTGTATAAAATCATTAACGGCCTTACCGAAAAACGTTATTTAACGTTAACGAAAACAGAGAATTTAAGACGTTGGCTATAGTTAAGTAAGGTAAGTAAGTTTTCGGTAAGGCCCTAATAGTATAACCCTGAATCTGATAGGTGGAGGTTCCGAAATGTTCTATTCTATTTTATTATACAAATAATTCTATTTACACAAATATTTTTTATCAATTATGGTTGAATAGATTAATTGCCGCGTACTGACTGAGCGACTAGCCTCGCGAGGCAGTCGCGACAGTCGAAATCCTCGGTCGGTCAGGACGTGCCTCGCCCGAGGCAAATGCTCGCGCTGTCTAACGGCAAACGTTGCGCGGCAAACATCCGAGGCTGCCTCGCGAGGCTTCTCGCTCAGTCAGTACCCGTCTATTAACGATGTTTTAATGAAGTGATATATATAATATAATAATTACTTTATTCGAGAAAAAGTTACAACGGTAATTGAAGATACAAAATGATAAATACCATTTAGTCTGTGAAAAGATTTTTTTATGTAGAAATAGGTTTGCGCTTGACCGCCAACTCGCCTGATGTTAAGCGACGTAGATACAGATAAGTTAATAACTTCGATTTAGAGATGAACCCTGTTTCACACACTAGGGATGTCCTGTGTTGTGGAATTCAGTGCCTTATCACAGATCGAAACAAATCTGACATTAACCTAATAAATAATTTTGGTGACGTATTAACAATTCACCAGTATTAAATAGTCATATTTTTTTAAACAATTTAAAAATATAGGTATATACATAACTGTAAAAATAAAAATAAATAACTGATTCTAAAAGTCCACTGGTGATGGTGAAAAATGGTCACTGAAAAGTGGCCAGAATTCTGGCAGCATTGCCACGTTGGATGGCAATGCTAACTTTTTGAGCAAAGGATTCTGGCCGTCTGTAACCCCCACCAAGCGTTTGGCTATTTCTTTCTTTGTATTTCTTTCACTCTCATTGTTTATTTATCTAATTACACTGTCTCACTCAATCCCACTCATACACGGCTTTTTTTAATTTTCCTAAGCTTATACTTGTTAAATTCTCTTTGTTGAAGCTCGGCGGGAAAACTATGAGGTATTTTGCTTCCACGGGGCGAAGGAGTGGGAGAATTTGATTGTATGGGATTTGCAGCTATGCAAAAAATGATGCAGTTTCGTGAAGTCCAAGACGTCAAAGGTGAAACACCGAAGCTGGAACGAGTTTTAAAAGCTCTTCAGAGCATTACCCGAAAAACAAGCGGTAGAAGAAGACGCAAAATACTTACCGCGTAAATCGGGATAAAAAGTTAAAATTGAATTTTCCCCTAGAAATATATTTTGTAAGCAAGATTGTAGAAGATTATTTTATCCTCATATATGGTGTAAATTAATCCAAACCACGGAGAATCTAAAGTACACTTCGAGATTAAAAAAACATGATAAAACAGCCAAAAAAACTCTCACAAACCATTCCTCACCTTTTAAATCGACATTTCTTGCAATTACCTTTTTATATTTTTGCTGCAGACTTCAAAGAGACGGCAAACTGCCCTGTGAAGCTCTTGACCCACATTACTGAAACTAGTGATGCAGAAGTCGTGATTACGACGGTTATCCGGAACATTTATACGGTGGGCCGATTGCGCAATTTTGTATTATTTTATATAGTTTTCGTTCACTTAAACTGTCAAATGTGTAGATTGAATTTAATTTCATGGTAGGTTTTAGTTTGTTTAAATGTAAGTCAATAAAAAAAAACTATGTTACTGTTTGAAAATGCATAATTTAAAATTTACTTAGTTTATTTTCTTACTCTGAGAATTCTTATCACAAAAACATAATTGAAACAAAATATGCAAAGACATAAATTTATTGTAACAAAAAACATACAACAGAGTATAAAAATCGTACATAGATACAAATAGAAAATTTATACATATACAAATGGTTTTTGTCATAATCTGGTCTCAGCTCAGCATAATGCCGCCTAAAATGCTGATTTCAGTAGGTACCAAATCAAATAACTGTGAATCTTTTCGGAAAGATGTATTCTAGATGTCCTTAAATCTCGAGAGGATTGGTTTCTTCTGGGTAAGCGCACTTCACCGCGGATTGCAAAGTCACTTAAATATCTGGTGAGTCGGCAATCAAGGTACATAAATTTTTACCTAGATGTGTTTTATAATTTTCATGTGGTTTTGTTAATCTTTTTAATACTTAGATATTTCTCAATATCTCGTATCCGGCATAAAAATATCCGGATTCATCACGCACCTACTTCATGCTTGAAAAATGTTTTCTTATATAAAATACATTTCAAATGCTATCTTCCACTCTTGATGAAAAATGTGTCCGTAAAAATATTGTATTGTTTATTATCATAAAATGTAAAGGAAAAAGGAAAGTAGTAAAAGACCGCGTTTTATTTGATTTTGACCAAAAGAAAAATGATTTTGTACTAAAGATAAACAATTATGAAGCTATCTGGGTCAAACGACGGATGTTGCCGTTCGCTTGCGTTTTTGTTCCCTGCTTTTGGAAAATTTAATTTTAAATATTTTTCAAGACAGAATCGAAGTTACTTATTTACATTTCTTGTCTGTGGAGAGATTTATTTAATATTTTTATGAGCTTTTATTTATGTAAATTTACACGGTATTTTACCTGCGGTAAACGTTAAAACCTTTAACCTTGTCTGACTTTTTAGACATTAAGGATAATTTTTCCACATGCCAATGAATGGCTGAATAGATTGGACCTAAAACGCTTTTACCACCTTGCTTGTACTCTATTTTTAGTGGAATAAACTCATTTCATTTCATTTTATTTCATTTCATTTCATTTAAAAGCGATAGGCAAAGTTCTGTTCTAAGCCGAAAGTTGAATGTTGTACTCATCGATATAAAGCTTCTCATAAGGCAGTAACGAAAAGGGGTTTTTCAGAACTTAAGTTGTTATATATACTGAGTGGATATAGGGTACTATGTTCTTAGCTGAAAGTTGATTATCTTACTCATCGCTATAAATAATAACATTACTATTAGCCCAACTTAGAATTGGAATTGGAATCTTGGAATTTTCAAGGTTAGAGTGAATAGATATCTTCTAGATCGACGAGCTCCATCCTCGGCCACACCATCGCTTAACTTCAGGCGAGTTGGTGGTCAATCGTAGATCTATCTTGTATAAAAAATAAACTTAAAATTTGTGCGAAAATAAAATCAGCTGTTCCATGAATAGTGTTGGGAGTCAATGAACCATATCTGTAAGAGTTCTTAAACTACAAGTTCATATTTAATTTAGGAATTTTGCTAATTAAATTATTAATTTAACATCTTGGTCACAAAATTTTAGGCTATATATGCTAGTTTTATCACAACAGCAAGAAGCACGAAAATGCGACATCGTTACATTGTTGATGTTTTTTTTATGACAAACTAGGCCTGCTTTTGACCACAATCTCACCATGGGAAGCGATGATGAGGTTGAAGATGTAGCACGCCTACCTAGGAGATACCTATTCACTTTTTTCTTAAACAACCCCGGGTTGTATTTCATAGGGAACACCGACTCTGGAAGAGCATTCCACACCTCTGCCGTTTTCACAAAAAAGTTGGATCGGAAACGCTTGTGCGACTGAACGGTATCTCTACAGTGAAAGGGTGCCTCTTGTATGAGCGTCTGGTGGCATATACCTAATCTTGCCATAAATATTGTCACGAAGAAAAAAATATTTTTTTTATTGCAAATAATATTTATTACTTTTACAGTGTGTTAGTTTAATACATAAATATAAAACAATTTAAAATATAAAAGCTTATTCGAAGTGGTCTCCATTGGCTGCAATACAGTCCTTTAAACGTTGAGGCCAGTTAGTTAGTTATCAATATATAATTTTGTTTGTTAAAATGTTGCTCAATTGTAAAGATTTTCTCATCCGTAAACAAAATTTTTCTGTGACCTCCCTTTGCGTATCGCTTCAGTAGTTGTTTCGATTTTACCACCCTATTCTTTTTTAAATTATCAGTTAAAAAATGACCAGTGCGTCTCTTATAGGCTGCAAGTCCTAAGTCATCTTTTAAAATACGCGACATGGTTCTGGGTGCTATCTTCATCTCCCGAGATAAAATCTTTTGCTTTCGGACAGGATTTCTTCGAATTCTTTCCCTTACTGCTTTGACCACCTTTTTCGTACGAACACTACGTGGACGGCCAGATCTTTTTCTGTCACAAACAGAGGAGGTCTCATTGTACCCATTAATAGCCCGGTACACAAACATTTGACTAATACCATGCGTATGGAGAGTTTTAAAAATTGCATTTGGCTCCATACCAACTTTGTGTAATGCAATCACAGCGATTCGGTTCTCTTTATCACCCCACTCCATTTTAATATCGCAAAATATTATACAATGTATTGGCGCCAAAATTAGAAAACTCAATGAACAATCGTATAAAAATGACAGATTCCAAATTCAAATGTAATATCTTTCTTATTTTTAACTGTAACAGTATTTATGGCCAGACTAAGTATTATAGAATGGCGATGGTTTGATTAGGTCATGCAGCTCATGATTCCAAAAACCCGTACGAAACGCTTTGGTTCCTCTTTAATTGTGCGTACCGACTAAATATGGAATGCTCTTCCTGAATGGGTCTCTCCAAATAGATATAATCTAGGTGTCTTCAAATCAGGACCGAATAGGTATCTTCTAGGCAAGCGCGCTCCATCGTAGACCGTAACTGTCGCTTAACACCAGATGAGTTGACGGTCAAGCGCAAGTCTATTTTCGAATAAAAAAACCCTTTAGTTATGCATTTATTCCTAAGCGACGGTTATCGCTTATCTTCAAGAGAGCCGCCTGCTTGTCTGAATTATAGTATATAATAAGTAACCTTCAAGGCCATGGTGTCATTAATTTATCATTCCGGCAAATAATAACCACGGTTGCCTGGAAGAGATCGCTTTTAGCGATAAGGCCGCCGGTTGTCACACTAGTTTTGTAAGTTTCTCTGTTTTGTTTTTTGTTTAATAGTGTACAATAAAGAGTTTATCTATCTAATAAAATTTGAAGATTTTTTTATAACCTTTTAAATAGTTGTAAGTATAAGTGTTAAAAAGTATTCATATTCATATTCATTTATTTCGTAATTCACAGTTACACGTCAAAAATTGAATACATCTTTTACTTAAAATAGAGCAAGTATTATTACATTATACCAGACCACACTAGGTACGGGTACTTACTAAAGTGCCCACCTTGGTAGTAATTGTCGTAATATTAATATGTGTAGTCAATGATATAAATACAAAAATTTAAAATATAATGTCAATGTCAATATGAGAACAGTTAATATAATAGTATAATTTGTATCATGTCATGTCACATACATTAAATTTCAAATAAAATATATACTAAAGTAATTAAAAGGATTTAAAATGTCAAAAATAAATGTCAAGAACATTTCTCCAACTAAGGAGGATTTTCTTTTATATAATAATCTATTTCATTTAGTGTCCACTTTACTGTTATTTTAAAGCCATGTTTTCGGTATACGGGGAAATCACAATTTTAACAAAATTTGGAGTATCGAGGTAAAATTACGAAAATCTAAACTTGATTTTCCTCAATTTTGCAGCGATCGGAGCACGTTAGCCTATACCTGCTCTTGAATATTTTTTAAATTGATAAGTTACCTAAATAATTTACCATATTGACGTCTATTTGCCTTTAAACTTTTTTTTTATTTGCATTCAGCTGGAGTTAATTTAACAAAATACCTACATATAGTTTACAAAACTGAAACAATCTACTTCAATATGCGTTGTTTTATTTTAAAAACTAAACCACTGAACTTTTAAAAAAATAATTTTCTAAATCGATATAAATAACGTAGTCGTGCGGTAGCAAACATACAAAAATAACGCAGTCCAATTAAGAACTTCTTTATTAAAAAATAACGCATATTTTAAAATTATTCAAAAATAACGCAGTCCAATTGAGAACTTCTTCATTTTTGAAGTTGGTTAAAAAACGGGGCAACAGTTTGGAGTTTGTGATAAAGCTATAAAAAAATATTGCTTGATAAATAAAGAATTAGGCCAGGGATACACTAAGGGACAAATAGAGCGAGATGTTGCGTAACATGCCCTTTAATATCTACGTAAAGGTCTAAGGACCTTGAGGTCCTTATCTAAGGACCAGGAAGACACTGTCGCGCAATATTTAACATACCTCATAGCTTATTGATAGAATGTCTACCTTCTGAGCTGTAGTGGGTTCGATCTCCACCCAGGGCAAACATTTCCGCTGAGCATGGATGTTTGTTCTGTGGCTGGGTTTTTATACGTATATTATGTAAGTATTTACAAAAAAAAGTATACATGTATTCTATCAGCCATCTGGTTCCCATAGCACAAGCTTTGCTTAGTTTGGGGCTAGATGGTGTTGTGAGAAAATGTCATCCAATATTTATATTTACAATATTTTTATTTATTTATTTTGCAGGCCCACTAGTCTGTGTTTACAGAAATATATGCCTGAGGTGGTTGTGTCGTTTCCCCATAGAGAGATGTCGAGGTACTAATTGCGCATACGATATTAAATAAAACCGGCCAAGTGCGAGTCGGACTCGCACACGAAGGGTTCCGTACCATTATCTATAAAAACGGCAAAAAAAACACGTTTGTTTTATGGCCCTTAAACGTAAATTTAATTTTAATTTAATTATTTATTTTTAAAGTGAATAATATAACTCAATATTCTGTGAATATTTCAAGCGTCTACCTGTTGCCCTTATCAATATCGAGCAAAAAACGAGTAAAAAATCACATTTATTCTATGGGAGGCCCCTTAAATATTTATTATATTCTGTTTCTTAGTATTTGTTGTTATAGCGGCAACAGAAATACATCATCTATTCTGTGAAAATTTCAACTGTCTAACTATGACGGTTCATGAGATACAGCCTGGTGACAGACGGACGACGGACGGAGGACGGACAGACAGCGAAGTCTTAGTAATAGGGTACCGTTTTACCCTTTGGGTACGGAACCCTAAAAAGTGTAAAAAATAATAATTCATCCTCATTTTACGTGAAGGGGTACAAGATTTTATTCTACGACTTTCTCGGCGTGATATGTCAATGATAAATCACAGCTTTCTAGTACTAATAGTACTTAATCAAAGCTGCGGACAGAGAGACATACAGACAGATGACGGACATAGTAAAACTATAAGGGTTCCTTGTTTACTACACGCAAAAAATTAAACTAAAAAAAATGCACAAAACCTCTTTACTCTACTCATTGTCTTAAAATAATCGTGACGATAAAGCGTTCATTCTCAAACCTTTTCTCAAAATATTTATATTTACTTCCAATATTACCTTTACTTACCTATTGAAAAGATCATATTTCGGTACTCAATCAAAGACACTTCTGGTACAGTGGAAACTTCTTGCAGTTACAAAGCTTTCAAATATGATTTGCATAATTAGATATTTCCTGCCAAGAAGCTTCTAAGTCTTGAGAACCGACGTAAAGTAGCATGTCTGTCTATATTCTATAGGCAGATTTGTTACTTAAACTATATTAATATAGATAGATAGATAGATAGATAACACTTTATTAAAAACCACATGATAACAAAATAACAAAGATAACATTAAGTACTTAGGGCTAGGTTTTTAATTGGCGGCCTTATCGCTTAGAGCGATCTCTTCCGGGCAACCATGCATTATTATTCTATGTCGCGGCGAGTGTGCGCAAGACCTTCATGAACTTATTCCACACTCTCCAATTTTATACAGGACCAGCAGAATGTCGGCCCATTCTCAACCATACCTACGAGTATCTAATACGTCGTTTTTTTACATTTGGTATTGTATTTATTAAATTTTAATCTAATTGACTCGACATATTTTATAATTAATGTAATTGGCTATCTGCCGTTTTAATTATTAATAATAAATAAATAAAAATACATACACTGTAGATAAACGTAACCATCATAAATAATTCTAGCGCAGTCGGGTAAAAAAATCAAAATGACAGGCAGTAGATAAAAATATTCAAACCTCTTTACAAGATATTACCATGACAGTATATTTATTTCCAAGGATTGCTTCCATATTTTCAGACATTATTTTCTTACGTTTTTTCTACTTCAAGAGTTGCAGGAAAACCCTTAATAAAATTAAAAATATTTTTGCAGTCGCCATTTTTGAGTTGAAAGTTGAAGTACGCTCTATACCGTTCCAGTGTGCGTCAGTCGTAACAGTAACCAATTAGGTCAAGTGACAGTTCCGTCGAAAAGGGTCAACAGCGGGGTTAGCTTCCTTTACGCTGACAAATTAATCTATGACAGACAGCCAGTGATAGGGGAGAGATTTTGTGAAATCTTAGAAACTAATTAAATAGGTTATAAATGAAATTCAGTGATTTTTCAGCACGGAATAGATATTTGAATTGTAAGTATATACCGCTGACGGTTGTTCAGCAATCGTCAAGCCAAGTCAAAGGCTTTTCGGCGGCTTAATAACTCTGAAAATAGGGCTGGCACAGCCTATACGAACTTAGTTACTTACCGTCAGCACTATACATTTTAGAGTTTTTTTTTTAGAATAGAACAATCCGTTTAGAAGTAACAGAGTTTTTTTTTTCTTTTTGCTTAGTTTGAAAGCTTCACGTAGGAACGTGATAGAACACTCACTCAAACTACATCAGTAAGTATGCATGTGTGAACACAGTATACGCTTAATATACACACAAGAGTAAGCAAGAGGATGACGTCACTGCGTTTGATTGCCGTCTTTATTCACCTCAACCCGCGCCGTTTTTGTGTATGGTGCACTGAAATCGCTGTATAGTCGTCATTTTTAATATTTAGTCATATTTTTAATTCAATTTTAATATTTTTACACAAAAAATATTGGGTTATTAATCACTACTTCACTAGAAATCCGCATAATAAAATAAATGTGCACGAATTCCATTCAGAAAGAGAATTAGGGAGTTGGTCGGGGATTTGTGCTTGAAGTTGTTGACTTATTTTATAGCTTAATGATAGGTAGACCATGAGTATGGTATGAGCAAATTTTTTTATCTCAAATTTTTTAATACTATTTTCACTAAGTTGATGCACGCATATTTAACTTTAAATCGATATAATCATATATAATTTTATATTTACTATTATAATATCAAGTTCAAAGCTTAAAGTCGGGACTTTACTCTGCACTTTAAAATATTCCGAGTTTGATTTATAATTTTGTGTAAAGTTTTAAAGTGTATTCAATATAAATACTTACAGAATTAATTTATGAATGACAATATATAAAATACCTACACGTACTAAATATATTAACATAACATAAAAAATAAAACAAATAGTCTAATTCTTAACCAAAGGCTGCAAGTCCCTCAATTTAGCAATTTTGTTTAGTTAATTTATCACGCATTTAGTGACTAGTTTTTGAAAGAATGATAAAAAATAATAACAAGATTTTGTAAGAATGGGAACTAGTCTAGAGCCTGAGTACTGCTTACAAATTAGTGTCCAATTGAGTGTCCTTAATTAGGAACAAATTGAGTTTATGAACCTTTCAACGCGATTTATTCCGATTGTGTATTCGCGGAGATTCAATTAACAATCACTTTAATTTTTAAGCATTCGTACTAATGATGCGGGTGCCTATTCGTGAGGCTACGGTGTCTGTTTGTATATCTGTCTGTATGTCCTACACTAAAACGGCTGTATTTTTCGAACGATAATAGATATAAGTCTCAAAGTTGGCAAAGTTGATTATAGGGTTCACTTTGATGTAAATCAACAAATAATAATTAAATAACAAACACTAGATATTATTTGTTTATCCTCTTTTTAAAAATGAAATTAATTAAGTCACGTTGTCGTAAGACAAACGAATGACGCTAGATGGAGCTTAAGTCGATATAATATTTTTACTTTAGGCGAGTATGTAATGACGCACGTCGCAAAGTGATCCTGTTTTATCAAAGTCACGCTTTTATCAATATTTTCTTTAGATATGTTACCATTTCAGAATATTTCTACTGCATATGAAATATGTGAAATCATAAATATCCATAGATTTATAGCATTTTTACTGTGTTTACATGTTGCATGGAAAGCCTCGGTGTGCGATTGGATCTCGTACTTTGACAGATTTATTTTAAAGTAAATCTATATTACCAAAAGGCTTCATCCTGAATCAATGGCAAACAAAGCAGAGCCTAGGCTGCTGGTCCTAGAGATAAGGAACTTCAGGGGTATTCATAATATGGAAATTAACGCAGTGCAAGGCGCGTCACCGACCGAGAGTGACGTGTGTGCTGCTCTTTTGAAAAAGACCGCCGAATGCGGTTGAAACTATAGTTGGATATTTCGGCTCAAAACAGACGTGAGTGACCCGTAGTTTTTATTAAAAAATGGGTACATAATATTGGCTTGCAGTGACAGGGGTCAGCCCATCGACTATATAAACACCAATTTCCCTAAAGTCCCTTAACCATCTAATACTCTTTAACCCTATAATACCCTCTTCTTTCTATCAAGGTCAAATGAGGCGTCAAACGGTCTCATGCTCTTTGATAATCTGCCTACCCTGTAAGGGTAAATAAGTGTGATTCTATGTATAGGCATGCATTGGAATGAAACAAATTTTAAAGGATTTATCGCATATATTTACCATAATTCTATGAACTGACGTTAAACGCGATAAATCCGTTAAAATTTGTTTCATTTCAATGAGTTACAATCGCAAAAACCTTAGAAAATATTATAGGTATGTATGTTTATTTCCACAGCCATAGTAGATGGAGCATGCGACTTCATTTGTAAGAAAACCTTGCGTTCCACATTTTTGGTACCGACTGTGACGTCACACAAACGATTTAGTGATGGAATGTTCCATCCACGCGAAATCTATTCAACCCAATGCATCCGCGCGCTTGTACGCTAGTAACTAGTTGACAAAATATAGAATCGTAAGTATCACTTGAAATTAATTAAATCTTGGTCGTCAACTGCGATTTTTTATCGTACTTGTTGACACGCTAGGTACATACACTTGGGGTATCTATACAAGCCTATATTTATTTCATAATATTTCATTTTGTTAATGTTTTTAAGTTGAGGAGCACTGTTGAATTGAAATATGTAGTCTGTATTACCCGTGACGCAGTATATCCAGCGATAAGCAAGTACACCGAGTTAAATCACAATAACCCCAGGCCATGGGAGCCGCAACCTTAATGGGGTTAAGGGGATCCCGGAAGATTAACGTGAGAATTGCTTGAAGATATGTTAGTAGGGATGAGACTAGCACGGATAGACTACTAGTGTAACTAGCCAAAAAAAAATTTTTAATTCTTTTTTTTTATAAGGACTTTTAGATTACAAGTCTATGGCAGCCTCATCGCGACATTTAAAGTATTATTATATACTATATAAAACCTACAGAATAACTACATAATTACATACAAATACAATACAAAGTATATAATAACTAGAGAATAATTACATAGTTACATACAAATACAATACAAAGTTTGCGGCAGCCTAATCGGAAGACCGTCTGAGTTGCAATCCGCAGGTCCTCGGTTCGAATCCCGCGGCATGCATCTCTGTCTTTTCGAAGTTATGTGCGTATCGTTGATTGCCGCCAATTTCAAATGGTAAAGGAAAATAAATAAACCTACATGTCTGAGAGTTATCCATGTTTTTGAAGATGTGTGAAGTCTGCCAACCCGCACATGGTCAGCATGGTAGACTATGGCCTTACCCTTCTCACAATAAGAAGATGGCCCGCGGCCAGCAGTGGGACAGTTTGTACAAACAGGGCAGATAAAAAAATAATGAAAAAAACTACATAATATTTACAGAATAGTCAGCCGACAAGAAAGACGTGTAAAGATAAGCTGACTTATAAGCTGACTTGACAAAATTATTCGCCAGTTCGTAAATTATTCCAGCTTCCTTTAAAGTAGGATCTCCAGTCTATTAAATTTCACTTAAAATTGCTATATGAAAACAAAACTGTACTCACTTTGAGCATTATCCATAACTGAGCATAGATAATAATAGTCTTGCCACAAAGGCGCCGGCGCCTGGTCTCTGCCTGTCGATTCTCTAAGCAAAGTGACCGCACAAGTGAAGTGACGACATAAGTGAACTTGTATTTTCTTATTTATTCATCATCATCATCTCAGCCACAAGAAGTCCACTGTTGGACATTGGCCTCCCCCATGGATTTCCAGAAGGACAGGTTTGAAGCGGCCTGCATCGAGCGGCTTCCTGCCTCTTGTATGATATCTTCTGTCCACCTTGTGGCTGGTCTTCCTACCTTCCTCCTCCTCCTCCTCCTTCCTTCTCTTCTTATTTATTACTGCATATAATATCAAAATATAGAGTTGAAAATTGGCAGTTACCTATTCGTGGTCACTCGATATTTTGACAGTTCTCTACAGTTTCAGCTTAAAAAATAGAAATTCACTTAGGGCCTCACTTCCAGACTCACTTGAGCGACAATTTTTCTTAGAGAATAGACAGACTGATCATCTCAGGTATTTCCCGAACGCAACATTCAGAAATTCTGTGATTTGTTCATTGAGACACTTATTATAAAAAATATAATTATCTAATTATACTAATTTATTTCGAAATATGGTAAATTCAAAAATAAAACTCCTCTCTTTAATTCTCTTCTCTGATATCCTAACTTCATGAGACAGAAAACCTCTGGTAAGCGGTCTATGTGTTACCGACAACATCTTCCCAATTTACTAAAATCGTCTATAATTCTGAATCAAGTCAAATCACTGATTTTGTGGGCATTAGCTACAAAAGGTAATGAGATATTGGATGCACAGTAAACCGCAACAACATTGACCGCTCGACTGCATACGATATGCATATTATAAGTATAATTGGTGGACATATAATTGGTGAGACATAAATTATATGTTTTTTTTTTTTTTGTAAATGTGTAATTAATTTACAATTATTATGTAATATATAAGTTAGGTACGTAACAAAATACGACGAACAAAGCCGTACTATCAAATAGTTTTGATGATATTAAAAATATTCCTTACATAGGAATCCTGTTTTCTCTCGCTGCTTTTTTAAGCATGTTAAAATTTTTCCTCTATGTTAATAATAAAAAATACAACTAATAAATGATGTTAGCAATATTTAAAAAGTTAAATTAAATAAGTATTTATTTAGAGAATAATTTGTAATAAAAACATATTTTTTTTCAAAAACGTTCCCATTCAACTTTTATTTTACTTCACTGACAATATTTTTACTATATCCAATTTTTTTTTTAATCCGGCATAAAATGATCCGACTACCCGTCACATCTCTAGCGCATATTATTTGGGTATTTGCAAAGCATTAATATTTTACAGAGTTAACTGGGTCGCTTCAGAGGAATCTCAGAAGGGCTCCAAATTGATGGTGATTAAAATATTAATCGTAAGTGAGGGGTTTCTTGTGGTTTTCTAAGGCCCTTCCACGTGTATGGGGATTTGCCATAGCCCCATTGTTTCCCACTAATACTAGCAAATATATCTATTTAGCTATAACTTTTACACAATTATTATACAGGGATATAGGTAGCTAACGCAAAACCTCTTAAAGACGACTTTGTTTCATCAAGACTTACAACTTTAGTTCTACAACTTTTTCTAATTCAATGTTTTTTTTCCATACAAAAAGTAAAAACATCAAATTTACAGATCTAATCTTCGTAACTCTAGAACCTCGCTCTAGGCAGTCACAGATTAAGATGGAGTACATCACGTGAGTACCTACTTCACGAGACATAGAGCTCACAATTGATAGAAATCCCTACTAAAACTAAAAATAAGTAAATAATTCTTCGGATGTATTACTTTTTGGCAAAAGTCATAGAACAAAAGTTGTTAGTCTTGATGTACATAAGTCACCATTAAGAGGTTTTGCGTTAGTTACCTATAACGCTGTATAGCGCAGCGTAGGAATATCAGCCACGAGATGGACAGATGACCTCATACAAGTGGCGGCAAGACGCTGGATGCAAGCCGCTTACAATCGGTCTTTTTGGAAATACATGGCTTATGTCCAGCAGTGGACTTCTTATGGCTGAGATGATGATGATTACACAATTGTTACACGATGTAATTTTTGATCAGTATTATCTCGTACACAATTAAACATTGTCTATAATTTATATGTCTGAAATAACCGACTTCAAAATACGGAATACAATACATATGCGACTTGCTGTTCACTTTTCTACAGGCACTTGGATGCTATTTTACCAGTTATTGTGTAACAAAACCAAAGTGCATCGATTTTAATAAAAAAAAAATATGGGACCACCTCTAAAGTATGATCTCCCAAATACAAAAGAATCATCAAAATCAATGCAAAATTGGCTGAGTAATCGGTGAACAAAGATACAAAAAAAAACCAGAGCGATTCGTAAACCCCCTTCTTTTTGGAAGTCGGCTGAAAACAGACTTCAACATACGCAATTCGTTTACTTGGATGACATTTTTCCAGTTATTTTGTTGTAAAAGCCAAAGTACAAAATTACAAAAAAATATAGTCTATAATACTTGGGGAGTGAATACAAGTATATAATGATACCTCGCATATCCAATTCGGTCAAGCCGTTTAGCTTGTAGAAAATAATATAGAAACTTACATATATACATACCTACATACATATATACACTAGAAAAAAACCCTTCTTACGCTATCGGATAAAACCCCCCTATTAGTTCAGCCAACTACGAAACCCTACATTGCGCGTCGCCAAATCCCCAGGACCAGTTTTTTACAATGCAAAATACGATTGTTTTACTACATACCTAATTCAATATAAGTATCATAAAGGCATAGACCAAAGGCGAAATCTCCAGGGCACCTATTGTAAGCCTAATCAAATTGCGTCTGCCTAAGCTTACCTTTATATATGTGGGTAATGGGTATATTCAAACTGACGAGGACCTAATAACCTTTTAATTACGGTATAGTTACTTGATTAAAAAAAAAAAATGATATACTGCCTTAGAATATTATGTATAATTTTTGAAAAAAATGAAAGAAAAAGTGCAAGCTTACTTCATGATATCGATAGGGTAATCTTGTTAATACAAGTTGCTATTGTTTTTAATTTTTTTAATATTGTATTAGTAAAAGGCGTTCAAATTCAAATCTTTTATAAGTATGAACTTTTGATAAAAGAAGTTATCGTAAAATAACTATATATTAGCGCTCACTTAGCTATATAGCTATAGCGAGTTACTAACGGTGAAATATGGTGTCTTCATTTGAGAATTACTTTACATAACAGGATATCCTAATTTGGATCATATCATTATTTAACACCAATTTGAACTGCGATCAAATTGGTACGCCTTGATAAATCATTGCTTGTAAGTTTGCCTGTACGACCATAAAGTAGTTTTTAAAGAATTTGCCTTTTATGACATTTAAACAGCAACGCGATACCTCCAGACCAGAATCAAAATAGAGTCAAGCTTTGCTAATAAATATGAAAACATTGTTTTTATATTAAAGTAAATCACAACCCATTTTATTTATTTTAGATATTTATTTTCACTGAGCCCTATTTCACTCAGTCTTCATCACAAATTCCGGAGGAGAGAGAGAGATAGCAAATTTAGGGATGTGGTACCTTATTCTACTTAACATTTACTTAGTGAACCATGAAACCATAGATTAAACAAACAAACGATAATAACATTCCAACAATAAATAGATAGATTAAAAAAATCGATACCTTACAGTGAAAAATATTCGATAATCTCGTTATTGTCTTTACTCAGTCCCTACCTGAGCATACAAATAGGGATGATAGAGAATCCCCTGTGAGGACTGTGGCCAACCCTTGGCATAATACCCGCGTATGCAAATACTAATATTATGTATTCTTTAATATTAAAGCAGGTTTGTGCCACTGAAGGCTTATAAATGGAGATATTACATGTTTAGGCATAAGTAGGTATTAGCTTTGTATACCAGGGATTTCGAGATGTTTTTTACAGTAGGGATTCTAATTTTAAACGAAATATAATGAATGTTCAAAATAATGACATCATTCTGCAAATGGTATTTCAAAAACTTTAGTACCTTTAATACTAATTTAATTATTAGGTTAATGTCTTCTTGAATACGATGAATGCCCCTGTATACAGCTTATTAAAACTTTGTCTCAATTTTCCGTAAAATATGAGAAAACTGTTGTCCGCTTTCGTTTTTTAGGGTTCCGTACCTCAAAAGTTTTTTTTTTTTAATACTTCCAGGCTTACATTTTTTAACATTCGCTTTAAATCCAAAGTTATAAAATGTGTGGACTGTTCCACACATTCCAACAATTTAAAATAAGTGGCAAAGTTCGTGTCGATACACATACAGTAATGCTGTAAGAAAACTACTTGGCTAGTATTGTTTGTTTAGATTACTTTTCAAAAAATTCAATGACCTCTTTACTATAATGGCTTGAGTGTTTTACATATATATTGCTATATCTCGAAAGTTTTAATCTCAGAATGTTCAAAACAATTTTTATTGAAAGTATTTTATAGTTATATATGGTATACTATTATGGGTAATCATGAATTTCTAAGTTTAATGGTTTAAAAATGTATGCTATTTTACTTTTTTTTTAATTTACTTTTTATAGAGGTTTATGAAACACATCTATATGCCAAATTTCGTTTATGAAAGGCTGATAGTCTCTAAATAAAATGACTGTAGCATACGGACAGACAGACAGACAGACAGACATACAGACGGACATAGCGAAAAACGCGTAGTGGGTGAACATTACCACTACAACTATGATCCTAAGAGCCATAAAAAACCGGACAAGTGCGAGTCAGACTCGCCCACCAAGGGCGTACAAATTCCTTACAAATTAGTAGATAAAAGGGGGAAATTTTTGTATATTTTCCTTCATAAACCGAAAAATATACATCTTAAAAATATTTAACAACCTGTTTTAACTTGTGCTAATATATTATAATAAAGCTCTTTCATATGTTACCCCACATGATACGGTTAAAGCATTTTAAAATTTGGACCCTTCTTCCTTGCATAAAGACCCTATTTTTTGTGATTAAATTAAAAATGTACAGTTTTTGTTTTTTTTCCCTTCAAGTGTACTATATGACAATGCTTCTTGCAAAATTTCACAGTTATAAGTCAACGGGAAGTGCCCCATAGGTTTTGATTCCCTTGTCTTGACAGACGGACAGACGGACAACAAAGTGATCCTATAAGGGTTCCACATTTTCCTTTTGACGTACGGAACCTTAAAAACAATACTCACTTACATAATTAACTACAAAGTTGCATGTAAGGATCTCATTAGTAGATACTAGGTATGCGGAATGTACAATTTTAAGTTTATCAAACGTGTTAATCGAGGGTTAAGTTAATTTCTTTTATTTCTACATTTCTTAGTATTTCGTCTCGCCTCACCCAGTTTATTTATTCGTAAGTCTAATTGCCAATTGTTGTTCCGAGGCACCTTCGTGAAGGTAAACCTTTTGCTCGCACACGACCTGAGGCACAAACCACCTTATGTGAAATACAAGATGAAGGCGCCACGACCGCTTATCCTGAGAAGAAAATATGGAATAGTTTTGTTCGTTCGTTTTGTTAACTGCACATTTTAAATTGGTCAAAATGGTACATTGTTACTTTGGATCCGTGTTCAATTTGTGCGAATCCTCAGAGACGTTGAGACAAGCGTTTCATTAAGGATTTCGTGTGATAGCACTCACATAGACGCAATTGGGATTGGAAAGAGGGTTGGGCGACTCGTTGGTCAACTAGTTGTCAACTTGTATTTGGATTAATGCCCAGGTGTAAGGTAGGCGTGAAAATGCTTCGGATATTTTGGAAATAAATGAGGGTTCTTTAGAACAATTTCAGTAAAATATTAATAATATCTTGGTGGACATTTCACACAACACCATCTATCCCAAACTAAGCAAAACTTATACTATGGAAACTAGATGGTTGATAGAATACATATATTTATTTTTTTGCAAACACATATTTATGATACATAGAAACTCCCAGACACAGAACAAACATCCATGCTTATCACACAAACGGTTGCTGTGGGTGGGGATTGAACCCACGACCTGAGACCTCCGAGACTCAGGAGGCAGTCGTACTACCACTGAGCAATGAGTCCTGTCAAAATCACTTATTTGTTACGAAAAAGTTCGTTGGAGGATACGAAACTGTGCAATATGTATTTTACTTTTTGCCAGAGTTTTATTATTATTATAACAAATAAATAAATTACAGTTTAAAAAACTAAAAAACACGCTACAAATTATTGTGGTCAAAGTTCATTACAAGACTTTTCTAACAAATCCAAACACAGCTATGATACGATGTTCCATCATGAAGTTTTAGTTCATATCTTCCGGCTCCATCATCAGATCAGTTCGACAGTACCATATTATTGTATTATCATCAGAACTACATACAGCTGCCAATTTTCATGACGCTACGATCCTTGGAAGATGGTTAAATTAGTTACCTTAGATTTCATTACATAGTTACATACAGGTCGACCTAATAAAAGCGTGTTAAAAATAGCTTATAACACTCAAGGAATAAAGATAAATCTAACCACACCTTGCAAATCACAATCGGTCAAGCCGTTTAGGCAGTAGGACGTAATATAAAAACATACATTATTTTTTTATTCGGAAATAGGACCGTCAAAAATATCGCCTGGCGGTAAACAACCGATGCGATCTACGATGAAGCGTTTACCTAGACGGAACCTGGCATCTCACGATGTGAAGACATCTATAGATTTATACACTCAGATTAGCAATATAGATACAAACTTATATTCGAAAAAAATGCCTTTGATGCGTATTCGGCTTAAAATCATAATTTTCTTTTTTAATTAATACTAAGCTTGACATACAACTACCACCAATAAGTATCTATGTTAAAAGAAAAACAAAATACCCGACTGCATGAAAGCAGTTTTTACAGTCAATCTTACGATTTTGTTACGCTTGATACGCTGTTGAGTGTACGTTATTTGTGAGAAAGTATGCGTAGAATCGCTGTTAACGATTATAAATGCGCATCCCTGGAAATAATTCTAGTAAAACCACTTGCTTATTACGAAAGTTCGTTGGGGGTTACGAAAAATCGCATTTTTTTTATTTGTGCGAGAGATGTATTATTATTACAAAAAAAATAGCCTATAGCATTTTGGAAGTGAAGACGAATCTAACGACACCTCGCAGATCAAGATCAGTCAAGCCGTTTAGGCTGTAGGCTATCATATCGTAACTATGTATGTTACGATATGATAGCCTATACATACAAACATACATACATACACTCGAAAAAATAACCCTTCTTACGCAGTCGGTTAATTTTTTTTTTACACGAATCATAAAAATCAAAAATCCACGAGAAACATTGTTGCAAAGCATACACCCGAGTGCGGATGTAAGAGATGTCCATAATTCATCGTCAGTACAAAGTGTTCTCTAGATATTACCTACACGGTAAACGCGAGGTATTATTTTTCTTACGCCGCCACCTCTCTGATATATTTTCTCGAGTCTGCCCGGAAATAGATGAGGTTAAGGCGTAAATAAGTTCTTGGTGGACTTTGAGGCGACCTGGTGTAGTGACGAAGACGAAGTGTAGCTGTCTCGCTCGCACACTGCTTAACAGAAGAGGATTGCTTCTAGAATGTTCTTAGCTTCATCAAAATCGGTTCAGCCATTTTTTGTGGGGATATTTGAGTTTTCTAAGCTTATACTCAAATTTATATTTTGTTTATTTCATAATTTGCCAAGTAGATGTACTCTATGAACTGCTGCTACAAAACGATTTTGAAAAATTATCAAAAGAGACATTATGGATAACACGCCATACATATTTAAAAAGGTTGAAATATTTTTTCGTCTCATCGTCTGTGAAATCGTTAAATAAGTCTATATTTAGGTCTAGTCTTGTAAAATGAACTAAGATACCATACCATACCATTTGCAGAAGACCTCAAAAGGCGCAAATATAGTTCGCTCGATAGTGGATATATATTTGAGCCTTTTGGGGTTGAAACTTTAGGACCGTGGGGACCAGCAGCAAAAAAAAAATATAGAGAGCTGTCGTCTCGTCTGATCGACGCAACACGTGACCAGAATGCTGGCCTCTACTTTGCTCAAAGAGTAAGTATCGCTATACAACGAGGTAATGGGGCCAGCATCCTGGGAACAATTCCCGCTGCTAACGGTCTTTTAGAGTAGTTTTATTTTTATGTTTAGTTAGTTGAGTTTGCATATTGTTTTGTTGTAGTAAATTCTGGTTTTAGTTTTCATGTTAATTTTAGATACCATATTATTATAACACTTCTCAGATGTAAGCTATAGTTACTTAAGAGTCAGTACTTCGACTATCGTCCGTCTCGCTCGCGCATACCCACATATTTGAAGATAAAAATGACTTCATTAAGTTATAAAAAAATCGTCGTCTGTAAAACTAGAAAACAACAAAACAAAAATTTCAATTTGATCCAAGTTAATGTTCATACAAAAAAAAACGCGCGCAAATAATATTTTTATATATTTGAGCCTTTTGGGGTTGAAACTTTAGGACCGTGGGGACCAGCAGCAAAAAAAAAATATAGAGAGCTGTCGTCTCGTCTGATCGACGCAACACGTGACCAGAATGCTGGCCTCTACTTTGCTCAAAGAGTAAGTATCGCTATACAACGAGGTAATGGGGCCAGCATCCTGGGAACAATTCCCGCTGCTAACGGTCTTTTAGAGTAGTTTTATTTTTATGTTTAGTTAGTTGAGTTTGCATATTGTTTTGTTGTAGTAAATTCTGGTTTTAGTTTTCATGTTAATTTTAGATACCATATTATTATAACACTTCTCAGATGTAAGCTATAGTTACTTAAGAGTCAGTACTTCGACTATCGTCCGTCTCGCTCGCGCATACCCACATATTTGAAGATAAAAATGACTTCATTAAGTTATAAAAAAATCGTCGTCTGTAAAACTAGAAAACAACAAAACAAAAATTTCAATTTGATCCAAGTTAATGTTCATACAAAAAAAAACGCGCGCAAATAATATTTTTATGTATGAAAATTAACTTGGATCAAATAGAAATTTTCGTCGAATATTTATTTTTAAATTAAGATTTAGAAAGACGTTATAAATAAGATGAGACCTCCGCACACTCGGATGATGAGGTGGAGGTGATGTATGAGGACATTAGTAGGGCCATACACACTTCTGAGACCTATTTTAATGTTGTTATGGGGGACTTCAATGCGAAGCTGGGCAGGAAATGCGAAAGTGAGTTGAGAGTGGGGCAATTTGGATATGGACAACGGAACCCCAGGGGACAGAGGTTGGCCGACTTTCTGGAGAAAGAGGGACTCTTCATGATGAACTCTTTCTTCCAGAAGCCACCTCATAGGAAATGGACCTGGCTGAGTCCCGATGGTTCTACGAGAAATGAGATAGACTTCATCCTGACCACCAAGAAACAAATATTCAATGATGTCTCTGTGATCAACATGGTTAAAACCGGAAGTGATCACCGAATGGTACGAGGCACTTTGAATATTAATGTTAAACTTGAGAGGTCCCGTATGATGAAGTCTACACTCCGACCCACTCGCGCCCATATCCAAAACCCCGAGAGCTTTCAGCTCGAACTATCAAATCGCTTCGAGTGCCTAGAGAGCTGCGCATCGGTGGATGAGATCAATAACAGGTTTGTGGAAACTGTCCGTATGGTGGGCGCGAAGTTTTATAAGCTCCACCGTACAAACAGACCGCAAAAGCTCTCGAGCCATACCCTCGACCTCATGCCTGAACGACGCTCATTGCAACTGCAGTCTTACGGTGACGCCGAGTCATATAGGCGGCTCAATAGACTCATATCAAAGTCTATGCGACACGACATCCGTACCTTTAATACTAATCGTATTAAAGAGACGATAGAGCGGAATAAAGGCTCCAAAGTGTTCGCAAAAGACATGTCTATTGGGCAGAGCCAGTTGACGAAGCTGAAGATGGAAGATGGCAGTATAGCGTCGACTAAAGCAGAAGTCTTGAGGGAGATCGAGAGGTTCTATGGACAGTTATACACATCGGTCGCAAAACCTGTTAGCAGTTTGGGCAAAGATCCAAGAGCCAAACTGACTCGACATTATACCGAAGATATCCCGGACATCAGCCTGTACGAGATTAGGATGGCCTTGAAACAGCTCAAGAACAACAAGGCACCGGGCGACGACGGAATTACATCAGAGCTACTGAAAGCGGGTGGAACACCGGTACTGAAAGTCCTTCAGAGGCTCTTCAATTCCGTCATGCTTGAAGGTACAACGCCAGAAGCATGGAACAGAAGCGTGGTGGCGCTGTTCTTCAAAAAAGGAGACAACACTTTGCTGAAGAACTACAGACCCATCTCGCTTCTGAGCCATGTCTATAAGCTGTTTTCAAGGGTCATCACGAATCGTCTTGAACGCAGGTTTGATGACTTCCAGCCTCCCGAACAAGCCGGTTTCCGAAAAGGCTATAGTACCATAGACCACATCCATACGCTGCGGCAAGTGATACAGAAGACCGAAGAGTATAACTTGCCCCTTTGCTTAGCGTTTGTGGACTATGAGAAAGCCTTTGATTCGATCGAGACCTGGGCGGTGCTTGAGGCTCTCCAGCGATGCCGTATTGACTATCGGTATGTCGAAGTGCTGAAGTGTTTGTACAACAACGCCACCATGTCAGTCCGAGTACAAGACCAGAACTCAGAGGCAATTCCATTGAAGAGAGGCGTGAGGCAGGAAGACGTTGTCTCTCCGAAACTGTTTAACGCCGGTTTGGAAGATGCCTATAAGCTTCTGGAATGGAAAGGGCTCGGCATTAATATTAACGGCGAGTACGTCACTCACCTTCGGTTTGCCGACGATATAGTAGTCATGGCAAAGTCGATGGAAGAGCTCAGTACGATGCTCGAAGACCTCAATAGAGTTTCCCAACGGGTGGGCCTCAAAATGAACATGGACAAAACGAAGGTTATATCGAACGCTCATGTAGTGCCCACCCCAATATCTGTGGGGAACTTCACTCTTGAAGTTGTTGACGAATACGTCTACCTAGGACAGACGGTCCGATTAGGCAGGTCCAACTTTACGAGGGAGGTCAATCGTCGTATCCAACTCGGCTGGGCAGCGTTCGGGAAACTTAAAAGCGTCTTCTCGTCCAATATTCCCCAGTCCCTCAAGTCGAAAGTTTACAACCAATGTGTGTTACCAGTGATGACATACGGCACTGAAACGTGGTCCCTAACTATGGGCCTTATAAGGAAGCTCAAGGTCACGCAACGAGCTATGGAGAGAGCTATGCTCGGAGTCTCTCTACGAGATCGAATCAGAAATGAAGAGATACGTAGACGTACAAAAGTCACCGATATAGCACAGCGGATTAGCAAGTTGAAGTGGTAGTGGGCAGGGCACATAGCACGTAGAACTGATGGCCGATGGGGCCGAAAGGTTCTCGAGTGGAGACCACGTACCGGCAAGCGCAGCGTAGGAAGACCAGCCACGAGATGGACAGACGACCTCATACAAGTGGCGGGAAAACGCTGGATGCAAGCCGCTTCCAATCGGTCTTTTTGGAAATCCATGGGGGAGGCCTATGTCCAACAGTGGACTTCTTATGGCTGAGATGATAAATAAGAAATACTTATTCTAAAGGGTACTAAATCTTGTAAATTCTTATCACCACCCAAAAAAATATTATTTTAATTTTAAAGCTTTACGTCTAAAATATCTTTTAACCCTTAACTTCACACATAAAACATTCTAGAACTTCTTAAGAAGATCTTTATCTACTAAAAACAAGTATAACAGCACTAAGACAACCGTTTTCAAGTTAAATTGACACCTTCCGGCCTCAACCATCCGCTATAAAACGTAAAGGGTTGCCCTGTCATAAAATTAATAACAATAAATCCATCCTTGTCAGATGTGCTACCGCAGAGCGGGACGGACGACGCTTCCTGACGTAAATCCTGCAATGTCAGTAACAGGTGCGCTTACCTACCTTATTTGACAGGAGATTACTCTGCTTGATGATATTATGTTGGGATTTGTGGCCTTTGTTATACAGATTCAGATTAGAGTAGTTATTAAATAACTATTTGACCGAATGAGCGACGCGTCTTCGTTTTAACACTAACCGATTTTTGTTTCCTTTTATAAATAACACCAGGGTCCTTCTTCCGTATGACCATAGGCCGCGTTACGTGAAATTGACGTGGGTGCATTGACAATGAACATTAATTAGACTTTAGACTTTAAACTTAAAGTGTAATTTTTATTGTCAATGCCATCCACGTCAATTTCACCTAATGCGGCCGATGGTCATACGGAATAAAGGCCCTGGACCAGAAAAAAGTGGACACAGTACCGAGTAACCGTGTATGAACCTGTGATGTAATTACCATCTTAGCCATAGGAAGTCCACTGCTGGACACAGGCCCTCAAGGATATTCAAAAAGACCGATTGGAAACGGCTTGCATCGTCATCTTCCAGCGTCTTTCCGTCACTTGTGTGAGGTCTATTGTCCAGCTCGTGGCCGATCTTCCTACGCTGCGCTTGCCGGTGTGTAATCTCTACACGAGAACTTTTCGACCCCATCAGGCATCAGTTCTGTGTACTATGTGCTCTGCCCACTGCACTTTACGCAAAGAGACTTTGAGCATAGCAAAAACCTGATATTGACCTAGTAATATAAAAGGTGGCACAAGATTTTATAGTACAAATACAAGAAACTATTTACGCCCAGTGATTTCACCCGCATGGCGTTCAAAAACAGTGATGATGATGATTATCATAAATTGTTAGCCTTTCTGTATCCAAATTTGGTAACAGTCGAATTAGCCATTTAATCGTGAAAATGTAGCAAACAAAATAGAGATACAGAAAGTGTTATTTTCGCTTTTATGATCCTTATATTATAAAAGCCAAATTAACTATGTAAGTATGTCTTTCTATTTGTTACCTTTCCACAAATATATGACTGGACCGATTACGATAAAATTTGGTACAGATATAGCCGTGACCCCGATGGGAATGGACATGGGCAAAGTATTGTCAAAATCAATATCACCGTATTTCATCACTACTCGGGTGAAGCTGCGGGGCACAACTAGTATAATACAGTTAGCATAGGATAGATTTTTTGTTAATTTGTGGCATATGACCGAAACAGTTCACCCTTGGCCGGTTTTCTTTTATCAGTTACATTGAGAATAGGTACTAATAATTGAGATTAACATTTATTATGTAAACAAATTATGAAATAATATCTCTTTAATAACAAATCCGATAAGCGCAGTTGAGGTCGCATCACATCACATCGGCACAACTTCACCACCGATTATGCTACGTTATGAAGCGTCTCAAATAAGACGAAACCTCTAACGCACTACGAAACTGTATATAAAGAAAATAATTACTGTTCCCCTAACTTTATTGAATAGAAATATGTTTTTTTTTGGCTTAATTAACATCTAGCATAAATATATTTAACGACCAATTTTAGTTTAACTTATGAACATATCTTATGGAATTCTTTGCCGCCATCTCTGTTTCCTGAGACCTACAATCTTGGAATTTTCAAGGCTAGAGTGAATAGATATCTTCTAGATCGACGAACTCCATCCTCGGCCACACCGTCGCTTAACAGCAGGCGAGTTGGTGGTCAATCGTAGATGTATCTTGTATATAAAAAAAAGGACGGTAAAGCTATTGCATAGCATTTTTTATCAACTTATGTAATTATAATTATTTATTTATTTTATTTATGCAGTATTCCTAACACCCCCCACTCCGACCGGCACAGCGGTGATACTTTTCAGTTTTTAGTTTTGCCATCTATCGATGAATAGCAGAACTTTTAATGACTTTTTGAAATATCACGCTTGTCTCTTTAGTTCTGCAAATCGCCTCTAGGTGGCATTGGTTGTATCAGCGTTACTGCGTTAGGTTATTTTCGTTACGGAATTTCTGGATTCGGTCTCCACGCTCAAGGCCCGCGATAGAAGCTATGCAATAGCTTAAAAAATTTAATAAAACAGATTCAGATATTTTATTGCCATTCCATAGATTAGAAAGTTGGTAAATGGTAAATCAAACAAGACAGTTTTATTGTATTAAAACTGTCTTGTTTGAGTTATTATTATGTTCTTGCTCAAAATTTACTATATTTGTCAAAAGACTAAGCTCCATCTCAGACGTCATAATTGACGCATACATTTTTGTTTCTTTATACCGTATTCAGGCCGATGCCTTTGGTGCCGAGATGGCGTAGTGAACTCTGACCCTTAACACGTACCGTGAGCACTAGAACCCGGTAGTTGATTTAGTGGCAATTGTATAGTCATCGCGATGAGAGAGCTCAGTGTAGTTTTATTATGTGCGATCCTAACCTACGCTAATGGGTGAGTTATGTCGATATATTACAACGAATAACGTAGCAAAATTTAATAATAAACGTATGATTTGACGTTTGAAATAGTAAAATAATCATTATAAAAAATTCAAAAAGCAATTCAAAATTCAAAATGTTTTGTTCAAAATTCGCGCGTGATAGATCTCGTCTGGCAAAAGTTAACAGAGCTTATTTAACCTAAAATAGGCTTATTAGACATTTACGAATGAGACGGTAAGTACACATACCTACAAACCTACACCTGTATTAGATCCTAGGTAAATTGATTTACTTAAAGTATTTTATCAAAAAGCTGCGGAATCTTGTATCGTTTATTTATTTAAGAGTTTGTAGTTTGACCATCGTCCGTCTCTCTCGCGCATTCTCTCTCTCTTCAAAATTTTTGAAGATATAAAATGACTGAATCATATATTACATATTCTTGTATGTATACATATATACAAGAATAAGTAAAAGTAGTGAGTAGGTAACGTGGTTCATATTCACATATCATCCAATTCGAGATCATTGCGGTAACCTTGACTTGTTTTTATTACTTTGTTTTCTTTTTATCTGACTGCGCAAGAAAGTGGCTTATGTTTTTAGAATGTATGTATGTATATTTCTATATTATCTATATTCGACAGCCTAAACGCTAATTAAACGTATTGACCAATTTTGAGTACTTGGTGTCGTTGAATTAGTATTTACCCCCTGAGTATCATAGGCTATATTTTTCGTACTCCAACGAACTTTATCATAACATATAATACTAATATAAAAATAAAATACGTCTCGCAAAAAAAAAATGCGTTTTTTCGTAACCTCCAACGTACTTTTTCGTAATAAACGTGTGATTTCACTAGAATTATTCTAAAATCTAAATAATGCGCATTTATAAACCTTTTACAGCGACTTTACGCATGCTTTCTTACAAAAAACGTGCAGTCGACAGCGTATCAAGCGTAACGAAATCGTAAGTTAAGAGTGTAAAACCTGTTTTTATGCAATCGGGTGTTTGTTCTTCTTTGAATATAATTACTTGTATTGACAATATGATTGTATCCTCGACAGTGATGTATCATACATAGATAGGTTTTCCCCGGATCTACGTGACAAGCCTCAAGTAAGGTAATCGGATCGGGCAATACTTTACACGTTAGGTGTTGTGACTTGTGAACATTGACAATGCCATCCTGTTTGCTTAGAAATTGAAACACCAAGATATACAGGCTGACTGTCTGAACACTATCAATATTCAAGGACATGTTAATTAGTGGTCATATGAAAAGTATGAAGAAATTAAACAAATATAAATTCTAAAAAAAGAGTAAGAAACCCTCAGTTAAAGTTTTTCCCAAGATTCCAGAATTTATGGACATAGTGCACTCACACACACTGAGCAAACACAAGTCACATCACCTATGTAGCGTAGCATAGGAACATTCCACAGTGATCGCGTGACTTGCATGTATTCTCACAACGCATGGTTTGATGTCTGTATTTTTGTATTTGCTCAGGATAATTAGGTCAAATATTAACCACATATTTTGTATGATCATTTGAAATGAGAATAAAGTACTAAACGCCCTGTATCAATATTGCCAGTGTTCAAACAGTCACCCTGTATAAGGCCAAGATACTTAAAAGTCTAATGGATGTGTCTTATCCTTGAAAGTGCTGAGAACTGCCATGTTTTTACTCCATATTCAATTAATATAACCTCTTAGATAAAATCTTATTAATGCTAGATCACCAATACCACTTGTCTACGATACGATTGTCGTCGGCATGGGAGCATCCGGTACCACCGCTGCGACCACCCTGGCACAAGCCGGTAGAAAAGTGCTAGCTCTGGAAGCCCAGGATAGAATTGGCGGGAGAGTCTACACGGTGCCCTTTGGTGATGGAACCGTAGAACTTGGAGCTGAATGGTAAGCAACATTACATACACAAATTGAAGTTTTGCAAATAATCCGAAGATCTGTCTATGTGTAAGTTTTATAATAGGTATATTCTACTACACAATATTTAACAGGTTCACCGCTGGCACAGTACACTCATTTTTAACCGACTTCCAAAAATAAGGAGGTTATCAATTCGGTCTGTAAGTTTTTAAGCTATTGCATAGCTTCTATCGCGAGCCTTGAGCGTGGAGACCGAATCCAGAAATTCCGTAACGAAAATAAGCTAACGCAGTAACGCCGATCCAACTAATGCCACCTAGAGGCGATTTGCAGAACTAAAGAGACTATTTCAAAAAGTCATTAAAAGTTCTGCTATTCATCGATAGATGGCAAAACTAAAACCTAAAAAGTATCACCGCTGTGCCGGTCGGAGTGGGGGGTGTTAGGAATACTGCATAAATAAAATAAATAAATAATTATAATTACATAAGTTGATAAAAAATGCTATGCAATAGCTTTACCGCGGCAGTCTCCGAGTGCCACACGTCTTTTTTTTGTATGTTTGTTCACCGATTACTTAGCCAATTGTACATTTTTTTGTTTTATTTTTTGTATTTGGTAGAAGTCAGAGGTGGTCCCATATAAATTTTTTCAAAATCAATGCAGTACTTTGATTTTATAACAAAATAACTGGTATACCATCCAAGTGTCAGTAGAAAAGTGAACAGCAAGTCGCGTATATTGCGTATATTGAATTCAGTTTTTTAGTTTTTTAAACTATAATTATGTAGGTATATATCTGACAATAACTCCCGGGCGTCTTGTGGCGTCCAGCTTTTCTCATTCTTTGTGTTTCATTTTCATTCTAGCCTACATACATAATTTTAGATTTTTAGGACTTTGGGAAATACCCTATACTTTTATAGCGCTCAGGGGCACCCCTTAAATAGGCGTTGGAGGGTGAATATTACAAATGTCTCATATTTTTCGTTGTTCATGTATAAGTCGCAGTATTCATTGAAAATTTCAGTTTTCTAGCTTTTTACCGCGTGTGAAGGTACTTTATATTTTGGATGATCATCAATGACTCAGTGGCAAAATTTACGTATTTTAGGCATCAATAAAATCGAAAGTATATTTAAAAGCTGGGAATTTTAAAAGCTAAAAAAATTACACTTAAAAATTTGAACCCCCAAAATCAAAGCTTTGTTGCAATTGGGGGTTCAAAAATCTGTATAAGCGCTTCGATATAGGATTGTCCCGGTAGTGTCAGCTGGCTCATCTTGGTGGAGATGAATGAGGGCTTTAAAAAAATGTTGAAAATTGCCTAAAGATAATGGCACTCATAAACATCAAATTCACATATTCTATGAAAGCTGGGTTTTAAACGGAACATTATATTTTAAAATGCATTTATTCTATTATTACACGAAAAAAAATATGCAAACTTCTGTCTTCAAAAATTATTTTGAAGTTTTTATAATGTATATTATTACTAGATGCGCCCAGCGGTGTTACCTGCTGTTTTACATAAATTATATCAAAGATTATATTAATTTTCAGGACAAAAAAATAGCCTATCTATTAAACCAGGGTATCAGCTACTTCCATACCAAATTTCCTCAAAATTGCTTAAGCCGTTTGACCGTGAAGTAGTAACAAACATGCAAACACACTCACAAACTTTTGCCTTTCTTGAGATATGGAACAATTGTCGCGCCACGTGGTACACAACGTAAGAACATATTTTTTTTAAACTCTCCTATTATAGTGGCGTTCTCGCTGCATAGATTCCTCATAAATTAAAGTTTACTTGAACGCGATACCTATTACCTAAAACTGATACCTCAATATTCTATAAAACACTTTCACTAAGCCCAGTTATTTATTTGTTTATCAGGATCCACGGCAACGAGTCGTCCTCTACCTACGAACTGGCAATTAAAAACAACGTGACAATCTTACAACAGAAACCTCAAATGGATGTTTACTTCTCCGATGGTTCCTCGGATTACAAGGAAATCGTTAAAAATCTTGCTGATTATATTCAAGAACTGGCCAACGAATTAATGCTTCCAGAAGATGAGGACCTTACGGATCCTCCATCTTTGGGTCAATTCTATACTGAGAGGTAAGGACGTATAGAACGTATGAATATATTTCATATCTTAGGAAAATCAAAAAAAGTATACTCATTTCATCATCATCTCAGCCATAAGAAGTCCACTGCTGGACATAGGCCTCCCCTATGGATTTCCAAAAAGACCGATTGGAAGCAGCTTGCATACTCATTTATGATGTTATAATAGATCCGCAAGGGTCACAGTGACAGGGAGGCTTGTGGCCTCCCCATCCTACTTTGAATAGAACACTAATTCAAGTCTATTTCCTAGTCACGCTCTATGGTTTAAAACTTTTCAACTTATGGGATGTTATTCATCATCATCTCAGCCATAAGAAGTCCACTGCTGGACACAGCCATCCCCTCTAAATTTTCAAATAGACCGATTGGAGTGTCTTCCCGCCCCTTGTATAAGGTCATCTGTCCATCTCGTGGCTGGTCTTCCTACGCTGCGCTTGCCGCGCGCCGCGCTTGGGGTGTTATTAATTCCATTTTAAGTGTGGAAGTAATCAAAAGGCATGATTGCTTCAATATGTGATCCACAAAATAAATAGATAGATAATTAAAAATATATACTAATCTATTAGGACGAATCTTATAGCTTTGTAGGGAGCGCTAGTGCCCTGTCATTGATATTTTGATAAAGTACCTTTTATCATTATTTTAATTATATTACTTGTGTTATTTGTTTCAGAATATACGAATATATCAAAGTAAACCACCCTGCGATTCAAAACGACACTGACTTTGTAAATAGCTGTCTCGAGATGCTAGATATGCTTACCACCTGCTACGATCCTGCCAACAGCTGGAATGACATCACTACTCAGTCCAAATACGAAATACTTGGAGGTTCTCAAGTCTTGAGTTGGCATACGTATGGCTACAAAACGCTCTTTGAAATATTACTGGTAAATCTTGTTTGTTTCAACTGCTTCTCACAAATAGTACTTTTTTTTTTTTATTCGTCGATAGGCTTGCGCTTGACCGTCAACTCACCTGGTGTTAAGCGACAGTTACGGTCTACGATGGAGCGCACTTGCCTCGAAGAAACCTATTCACTCAAACGATTTGAAGACACATATATTATATCTATTCGGAAAGATCCATTCAGGAAGCGCATTCCACATTTTGGCGGTACGCACAATGAAAGTGGAGACAAAGCGGTACGTGTTGTCGGAATATCAACCATGTAACGATGTCGCCTTTTCGTGCTTCTTACTGTCCGATAGAAAAAAAGGCATGGGGAATGAGATCATGCAAAGCAGACGCACACTCACCGAAATGTATGCGATAAAAAACCGATAAACTGGCAACTTTGCGACGATGCTCCAGACTTTGGAGTTTAGTCCGAACAAGGGAATTGTCACAAATCGTTGTAAATGTCAATTGAGAGATTTTAGGGTATAATTATATGCATTTGCATATTTACCACATTTTCAGCGATCATTGCATATTTCGTCTAAAACTTTGTGATCATGCATATTCTCGCTAAATATAACATGATATAAAAAAATTGTAATCTAGTAAATACCTATACTAATATTTTCGGTAGGTAACCCTTTATTGAGTAAAACATTTAGGTAACTCTTACAAATTATTTTTTTAGGGTTCCGTACCTCAAAAGGAAAAAAACGGAAACAGGCTGGTTGGTTAAAAATGTTCTATTGTTCTGTATATTCTATGTACGTTATATTGAGAGATATGTACATTTTCTCTTTCTCCATTTACTTTCCTTCTTTTTATAGTAACCAAAGTTACTAGACTAAATTGTATGTTACTTTCAGAATAAATACAACAGTGGTCCAGGCTACCCGTCGCTTGAAATAAAGCTTAACACAGAAGTAACAAAGATCGAATTGCCGCAAACTCCCGAAGAAAACGTAATTGTTACTGTCAAAGATGGTAATATTTATACTGCAAAGAATGTCATCGTCACAATGTCTTTAGGCGTGCTTAAAGAGAGGTATTTTTTTAAAGTATTTACTAGCAAATTCATCATCATCATTTCAGTCATAATAAGTCTACTTCTGGACATTCTGGATTTCCAAAAAGACCGATTGGAAGCGGCTTGCATCCAGCGTCTTACCGCTTGTATGAGGTCGTCTGTTCATCTCCCAAGCAAAAACAATATTTTAACTAACAAATTTCAATTTATATTTTAACTAGCAAATTCAATATTTCCAAACTTCTTAGTCATAAACTTTGTTATGTTCAGAGACCAGCAAAGAAAATTAGGAATGTTAAATATAATGCGTCATATATGCAGAATATAAAAACTAAAACTTGTTTTTGGAAAATTAACAATGTGGACAAATTATAACTTAAGTAATTAAGAATTCGTATTGGTCCGTTGATACCATTTTTTCGCAGTCGAAAATTTCAATTAGTTTAAGAAGAAATAGGATGTGCTAGTAAGACTCTTTTGAATAAAGATCGATCTCTTTATTTTTTTTTTGAGGCCAACTGAAATAAACATTACTTTTGCCATTTAACCATCATTAGAAGTATGTATGTATGTATGTATTACTATATTTTAGGTAGAAGAGTAATATTTTCAAGATAATAGATATCTTCTAGATCGACGAGCTCCATCCTCGGCCACACCGTCGCTTAACATCAGGCGAGTTGGTGGTCAATCGTAGATCTATCTTGTATAAAAAAATATATATGAAAACGAGATTCAACATCTAACATATCGTGGCTAGTATAGTAATTTGCCACGTAGGGTACCTATTGCATGTTAATATCCAAAATTCTACGTAAGTCGAATATATTTTTGGGCATTCTACTCCACCTACACTCGCTACACGTTTGGGGACTAGACATGTCCAATAATGACAAATTTAATCAGTTGTATTATAGATAGATAGTTAAATAGATAGATAGATAGATAAACTCTTTATTGACACACCATTAAAATTAACAAAAGCAAGTACAAAAAAGAAATAATTTTACACAAGTGTAACAACGGGCGGCCTTATCGCTAAAAGCGATCTCTTCCAGGCAACCAAGGAATGGAGAGAAATTCGGAATGAAATTAGACGGGGCGTGCAAATGATAAGAAAGTAATATAATACAGTTAACAAACAAACAACAACAACAACAAACAAATACTTCATACTAATACAAAAATTACAGGAAGAATAATAAACTAATAAATATTAATATTATAATACTATAATTTAATATAGTAAATAATATACAATAATACTAAAGCAACAATTTAGACAAGCAAAGTACATAATTAAGTTTGTGACAGAGATAGATAATGCGACTTAACCCGTTCTTTGAAAGTATCGAGCGAAGGAGCTGCTCTAATTGCCACAGGCAGTGCATACACTGTTTCTTGCTATTAAATATATCTTATTATATCTAATCCACCAAACGAGCGTGGCGAGTGCAGTTGGAGTAGAATGCCCAATAACATACTACTTACGTATCAATAGGTTATTATCAAACATTTGCTCAAAATTTTCTCTACAGATACAAGACGCTGTTTTCACCTCCGTTGCCTGCACAAAAGACTGCTGCTATCGAAGCGCTATCTATCGGTGTATGCGACAAAGTGATATTCCGTTTCGATCACGCCTGGTGTCCTAAGGATTATTCCAATATGTTTGTTTGGCGAGCAGCCGACAAGGCGGCATTGAGCGAGGAAGACCAGTGGCTCTTGCGAGTGAATGGTTTGACACCACCGATGTCTTCTAACA